>JARUHQ010000015.1:6793348-7423283 GCA_029955515.1 Chrysomela aeneicollis
CTCTTGAATAGTTTCTTTTTTCCATAGCTATGAGTTTCTACATAATTTTAATATGCATTACAAACTGTACATCTCAGACTGAATTACTACATCTCTGATGGTTGTAACTTATATGATAAAATCAGTCTCAAGAAATCAAATAATACACTTCTTAAATCAAAATAAACATGTTTCAATGTGTCAACTTTCAGGATACCCATGTGAGATTTTGAATATACCATACCTCAGTGAATTTTTTGATAAATGAAAATGCAGTAGTCAATGTTATTGTGTTAGTTGAAAGATTTGAATATTTCAAATCAGTACATTCAACAAACTATTTGAAGAACATTCCAAAATGGAAAATATTGGATTACATTCTCAGACTATATCCACAAAATATTGAGATATTCAAATTGCTCATTTGGTTTATAACATGTCAAATTACCCATGCAATTTCTTAATCAATCTACTGAGTACTTGAGTAGGTTGGGTTTTCAATGAAAATTTTCGTCTTGATTCACATTGTATCACTTACCCTTTTCAAAGAATATCCTGCATGGAAGATTATTGGTGGCAAAATGATATTGAAAAATATTTCAGGATCAAATGTAGCCTTTAGATCAATTTCATTTTCTCTCAGATCCACAATTTCCTCTCTGAATATATACTGAAATGTTTTATTTGTGATACCAATGTGTTCCTTTATTGGGAAATGTAAAGATAAAGTATCTGGTGGTACAGTAGAGTTATACTGTGGGTCATTGACAAACACTTGCATATTCAGTACTTGGGATGAACTCCCTGAATACCTTATGATGGCCCCAACAATGAGACCTAGAAAGAAACAATTTGTGCCTGCTGATCATTTATACAATAAACCAACTCACCATATATAACAGCCAGGCCAGTTTCATGTAAAAAACTAACTCTACGATGTTTAAACAGCCAAATGGTAAGTACAGTCAAAATTAAAAGAAATGTATATGATAATAAATTCAAACTATCTAGCCTATGAGTAGATTGTGCCTTGGCATCTAATTGTATATCCGAGGCAGCTCCATCGCTATAGGACATATAACATATAAGGTATAAAAAAATAACAGACAACCTAGTGATGAAAAATTTTGTCAACATGATTAGATAACTTTGTTTCTTCCAGCGACCAGCGTTTAAAACCAAAAATTCACTTATAATAAGCAATGCATAATAACTTATCTCTGAATAATAAGTAATCAGCACCGTATATGACAGAAACTTGTTTTGTTTGTTTTGAATCTCAGATTGACAGTGACATACACACAGTGACTCAAGTGACTGACAAATGCAATTGACAACCAAAATGACAACCACAGTCACAGATAAGTAGATGACAACAGAGTAACAGACTACAATCGACCAGAATCAACCAAGGATCTTGATTAAACTCAGACCATCTATTAACTACAATCCGAAATTCCCAACCAGTACTGTTCAGTACTTTAGATCGTTCTAAAATTACTGAATTCTACTGGTATTAGTTGATCTCAGTTGAATGAACCTGAATTCGTTCCGAAATATGCATGCGTATTGTGATTCCATTGGCCGATCTTTGTGAGCGCGCATCAAGGTGATCTGCCAGAAAGTCGATTACGTTCCGACTTTTGCCTGAAAGTAGCTCAGATTTTCAGGGTCTTCACTTTTCGGGTTGAAATCACCATCATTATAAATTATTGCGTAGGAATGTTTTATTCAAGTTTCCCGCGATAGGCGAAAGCTGGCATGTGAACGCGGCGTAAGAGACAATGTTAGCAAAGTAAAGTAAGCAAAGTGAAGCAACATATACTCTATGGTGAAGCCAAGCCAACGTTGATTCACGTTGATTGAAGGCGCATGCGCGAAATAGAGCGCGAAATTCAAATCAAAATTTAAAAAAATCGTAAATCTCATATTCATAGGGAAGATTTACTTTATATGTGAATAAATATTGTCATTTGGAACATATCCGATTATGGTGGAATACATGGAGTATACTTTGCTTTGACAGAGAGTAATCATCAGAGATCTTCTAATTCAGCGAACCACTCCTTCAGATTTGAAAGAATATATATGAAGCAATCAAGATCAAAACAATATGGTAGGCATATAAATTATCCTGATCTTTGCAATATTTTGATAGACATTGATGGCACAGGCACTTTCATTGTGTCTTGATTTCTGGAATCGTGAAAGATAAGCTGGAGGCTGGACACGACCTGGACACCGACACTGGACATATTTACGGCAGTGTTGAACTTAAATTATAAATAGTATCACCTGAACAGCAATGAATTAATGAAACAAAAACACTCAACACGCAATCGAAAAACAATAACGAGAAACGAGGAAATTCACATCATAACTGGGCTGGGCTGGTGGTCGAGTGCGTTGAATCGCTGATGGGCTTATAAGAGGGCCCGGGTTCAAATCTCTTTGCGGCTATTGGAAATATTTATTTATTTTCTATAGTATATCGTTTAGCGGGAGGAGATACAGACTGGCGAATGTTCAGAGCTTATATTAGTGAAAAAATCAAAATAAGAAATGACATTAAGGAAAATGAAACAAATAGGGAGATTATTACCCTAACAACAACTATCCTACAAGATATAGGAATCTGACGACACAACTGGTCACTATCAATTCTGATCTGGATAAACTTCCAGGCGGAATTCTTATTGAGGAAAGAAAACACGCAAGAAGAATTTGCTAACACACAAAGAAAATAGAAGACAAAGAAATCATGAATAGCTTAAGCAATAGAATAGACAGTGAAATAAGAAGGGTCAAGAATGACGTCTGGAAGGCCAGATTAGAAAATCTACGCACTGAGGATGGGTCATTATGGAGGATTACAAGGAAATTAAAAAGACGAACAACGTCTATTCCCACCATGATGGTGACCAACCAAAGGAAGGCGGTGTCAGATCTCGATCGAGAAGGCGGAAATGTTGGGGGGATATTTCCGAAACACCACTCAAATAATAGACACTACACCACACACACCTCGTTGGTCCGTCGAGGACTGGCGAAAGTAATGACAAATCCAAAAGAAGTCAGAGAGAGATAATGAAATTTATGAATTCGAACAAAGCGCCAGGACTCGACGGTATTGACACCATTCTCTTGAAAAACTTGCCTGGTAAAGCAATCATACAATTGAATCATCAATGCCATCATTCGGTACCAGCACTATCCAGGGAGTCTAAAAGAGCGGACTTGTGGTGCATATACTCAAACAAGGAAAAAATCCCAAAATTCCTAAGAGCTACCGCACCATTACCCTACTTAGCATATTGGCCAAGGTGACCGACAGAGTATTACTGAGATTCTCAGTCTGAGAATCATCAGGAAAGACGTTTCCTATCCTATCCTCCTTCGACAGTTTGTAGCAAAAATTCTCTTAGGCTCCGCCTACCGATATTATTGGCAGGGGCGTGCCCGGCGCGAGTGGCATAGGGGTTAGGCAGTCGCCGGGTGCGGCATGTGCCAATTGCTCTATCAGAAAATATCCATTTCGAACTTTCCTCTAATATCACCTATAAGGTCGATGTTGTTATTTTTAGCTACAAACTGGATCGAGGCTCCTACCCAACCACATCCTAGTTCCCACCCCTACCCTTTCACATCCTTTCCCCAGACAAAGACTAGAAGGTTTTTTTGACTATTTTCCTTCGACAACGGACAATTAAAAAAAAATGGAAAAATCCATTCGTCTCTTTTGGTTTCGAGCCAGCCAAACACTACAACTAATAAAGGGGCCACAGCCCTAGGAATTAGTTTATGGAACTCTGATTCTGACTCTGGTGTGTATCACGTCTTGTCGGTCTTTGGGCTCCAACTATACTGGGTGCCCGGTCAGATATATTTAAAACTTTTGATTAAAAAAAAAAGACTATGGGAATCGAACCCTGGGCGACAGCTTGTAAAGCTGATGGAATGTTACTCTGTCTCAAATCCTTCGTAATACGCAGGCGCAAATATAATATTTCTGATTGGTAGATCTTATCTAGCGTGAGCATATATGATCCAAGATCAAGATTAAAACTCTACGTGACTATACTTGACTCTACACCCGTGGTTTATAAACCGTGACGCACTGACGCAGCGTGTATCTTTGATCGCAGCTCGCGTTTGAGTCGTTTGACATTTCTTGACAACTGACAACGTTGTTGATGTCGATATCCATCTTGTCATAGTTGCATCTTGTCTTGAATTGTCTTGGTATGTTTTTGTGTAAATAAAATCTTCTTGGTCTGAATTTGAAGATATAATAGTGTTATATTATTATAACAAATATAATTGAGAACTGAAAAGAGCGTTGAAGAAAATGATACCGCTGTAGTTGAATTCAAATCCATGTTGTACTCAAACAATTCTGCTGGTTTGAATGGTGTTTCCAAAATATACTTCTCTGGGTACCGACAGAAAATGTTTTTATCAGTAATTTTCCGACCTCAGTATTTATTTTAGGTATTGCAAGGAAAAAAACAATTCAAGATATTTTTTTTCTTAGTTCTTGTGATAGATATTGTTATGAATTCCAAAAAGAATAAGAAATATATAGATAACAAAACTGAAACTATCGAAAGTACAGCCAGCCCAACAATTTCTAAGAAATTGAAAAGAAAGAAAGCTCCTATATGTAATGAGAACTCAAATGAGAATGGAAGTATTAAAACTAAGGGAAAAAAAAGAAAGCTATCTGAAGTTGAGAATCAGTCTCCCAAGAAACATAAAAAAACACCAAAAGATGAAACAGAGTCAGTGACAAATAATGATAAAATTGCCAATGAAATAGAATGTACTGAGAATGTAGCAATAAATGGTAAACACTTGGAAATTCACACAAGAGATGACAATGAGGAGGAAAATTCAAAAACATTTGAAAACCTGTCATCTCTACCTGCTTTACTAACCTCATCTACAAATAAAAGCAAAAAAAAAGAAAAAGAATTGTTGGAAGTGTCCCAAAACAGTACAGAGCAGCTGGCTTGCCTTACAGATGGAAGTAGAAAGAAAAAAAGAAACAAAATTGGTGTTAGCAAAAGTGATCCAGGACCTAGCCAAGTAACAACCCAGGACACTACAGAGCAGTCTAGCAGTGAAATTGATGAAATTCCACAGAAAAAGAAGAAAAAACATAAACAAAATGAACACCTCTCTGGATTAAATTCTAAAGATTTCCCAAGCTCCTTAAACAATAATATGGCAATGGTTAAACATGAATTGAATATTATTGGCATAAATGATGAAGAAGTGAATGAAGGCAATGAAAATGTGGTGACCATATCTATAAAGGATATTGGTCATGATTCTGATTGGGATGCCAATGATCTTCTCAAACAACTTGAAAGAAGAGTGGATGCACCAAAAGAAGACATGAAGGGTGAGGTTTGAAATTTTCAATTCCTGTACCTTCTGTTATGAGTATGCATTAACAAGAATCTGATTAGTGTTGCCTTCATTTAGTTGGAAGAGTATCTTGGACATTTAACAGCAAAGATATTCCAGGATAAACTGCTATATGCCAGCTTGCATTTCTAATTCCTTTGTAACTATAATACTATTTTTCAGTTCGAAAATCCATCCCTCAATGGCCTGAAGAAGATTTGAATGTGTTGATTACCCATATAGATGCTTGTATTCCAGAAAATGATTGCCTGAATTACACAAAGAGGGTTGAAATGTTGGAATGGGATAAGGTATTGAATAATTTTAGAATCTAGATTAAAGCAACTATTGTATGTCTATATGATCCTTAGGATGCTATGTATATATTATTTTCAAAATCTGTATCATTAGCAATATTAGATAATAGAAATATTTGCAAAATGGTTAATTTAAGGCATCCAAGAAGTCACTGAGTGAACTGAAGTCCTGCCCGAAGATTGCTGTAATTTATCCAGTTCATGTTCATATTTTCATGGCATGTAAATGTAACCAAATTAGCTTTTTTTTTTAATTATGGATGGAAAAAAATAATCAAACCTGTTGTCAAAACTTCTAAATGGGGTATCTGTATTCATTGTCACTTCAGAGAATATTATTTTTTCTAGATCACTTTCAAGGATTATACAGTGGACGACTGCAAGAAGACCTGGTCCTTCATACTCAACAAAGTTCGCAAGTACAGGTATCTGAAAGAGGTTTTAGAGGATGTCAAGCAATGGGTTGCAAATCCTAAACCAAAATCAGGAAAGGCTCAGAGACACCCAGACCAACCAAGAAGACCTCTAAGTGCATTCTTCATCTACTATGTGCAGGAAAAAGATAAGCTTCAAGCTGAACATCCTGGCATGGATGCTGTATGGGCCTAATTTCTAATATTGAGTTGTATCATTATCGCCATCTTGTATTTTCAGACTGAACTTGCTAAGCTGTGTAGTCAGGACTTTAAGCAGCTGTCTCCAGATAAGAAGGAGGTATACGAAAAAATGGCGGCAAACAACAGAAAGGAGTATGACAAGAAATTGAAGCAGTTTTAGTAAGTGGTATAAAGTTATTCAATATTTTCCGTGAAAATATTCATTAAAATGAATACAACCTGCTATTGAAGTTGAGAAAAATATTTTGGTGACTTGTAGATCTATTATGTTCATTCATTTAGCGAGCTACATCCAGAAGAACTGAAAGTCAGACCAGAAAAACCTCCAAAACCTGTGAAGACACCAAAATCAGAAAAAGAAAAACCAGTGAAACCTCCAAAAGAACCAAAATCACCGAAAGAACCAAAAATCCCTAAAGAGAAGCCCTTGCCAAAGGAGAAAGTACCAAAGAGAGCACTGCCACCATTCCAATATTTCTGCATCTCCGAAACAGAGAAGGAGAACGTTGAGGACAAGGGAGCTTTCAGGGAAGTGTGTAAGGAAAAATGGAAACAGATGCCAGACAACCAAAAAATCGAATGGATCAACTATGCGGAGGCCGAGAATTTCAAATATGAAGTTAGTGATAAACATGAATATTTTATTAGATGTTTTTTTTTCTTTTCAAACGATATTAAATTAAAAACCATATGTGTACATGAATATCTTAGTAAAATGGTGACACAGCCCTTCTCTGAGTACCTTTCATAAGCTATGATATGAAGCGCAAAAATTATTGATACATATTTTCATGGGCCAAAGGAATTTTCATTAGGTAGTTCAACATTCCAAACCTCTGAAGTAGGGACTGGTAGTTAAATAATAATAATAAGCAAATAATCTACCAACAAGGGAAATATTACAAAAAAATAGTCTTCGCCTGCAAATGTTTTCTCTTAATAACAAGGTGCATATTCCATTATTCAGGAGGAATTGAAAGAGTACATGAAAAACCATCCAGAGTACGTTGTTCAAAAACACTCACTGTCTAAAGAAAACCAATTGGTGAAAGAACGGTTAGCGGGAAAACCTACTAAACCGCCATCTTCCGCATACAACATCTTCGTTGGCAGATTACTGCAAAGTGAGGAAATAAAAGATGTTCCTCCGAGAGACAGGCTGACATTTGTTTCTGACCAATGGAAAGCCTGCAGCGAGGATGACAAGAAACAGTATAAAGATTTGTATGATAAGGTGAGCTCAGCATTTTGGTATAGGAACATTTTTTTAACTGAAAAATCTTATTTGATATTATAAATGAATGTTATATTTTCATGAAATAAAAATGTTCAAAATATTTGAGCACGTTCTTAAAAATTATTGAAGGCGCTGAAATAAAGGAATATTTATTCAATCAATAGCACATGCAATGTTTGTTTTCTCATCTTATTTTTTACGTTTTATGGCTTTTCCAACTAGATGACCGAGAAATACAAGGTGGAATATGCCGCTTACTTGAATACCTTGCCAGAGGAGGAGAGGCAATCGGAACTACAGAAGTCTGTCCCAAAAAGAAGAAAATCTGATGATACCAGACTTAAAAAGGAAGTGAAAGGTAAAAAATCAAAGCAAGCTGCACCCAAGCCAAATCCAAGTGCTGCCGAAAAGAAGACGGCGGAAAAGAAGTCGAAAAAAATGGTGGAACCTGAGCAACCGCCAATGTGAGTTTGATTTGTTCACTCTAACTTTATTAAAAAATTTAAATCAATCATTGTTCATTCTCGATTTTTTACATCCTCAGTGATTTCGAATAAACCATTTTCATGAGTAATAAACCCTAATATACAATAATGTACAGGGCATACCTCAATTAGCCTGCCAAACGCCACCCTTCATTCCCCTACCCAAAAGTGGTAGATTAAATCATTTGAGGGAAGTTCTTTATTTTCTTCTACATACCAATCCTAAAATATTTATTTTTTTATTATTAAGTGTCACTTTTCATTTGAATTGTTTTTTTTTAATTTATGTTATGTCTATATATTGGATTACAATGGTATTTTCTCTTGCATGTTATTTGTGTCAACAGAGTTGGAAGTTTTGTTTGAAAATTTTTTTGAATGATTTAGTGAGGTTTTATTCTCTTCCAGTTCTGCCTACAAATATTTCCTCAGTGTGTATCAAGGTGAAGAACCTACCAAAGCCTGGAAAGCTTTAACTTCTGCACAAAAGAAAACATATGAAGAAGAGCTTGTCAAAAAGAAGCAAGCTTACATTGTGGCGTTCGAGAAATTCCTGAAGAGCATGACTAAAGCAGAGTTGGAAGCTTTCTCAAACGCTAGGAGGAAGGTCAAACAAGAACCCCAAGATGATGAAGATATGGTGAGATATGAAGTTTATGTTAACCATTACGTTAATTACATGAAATTTCAGTCCTAATATTTTTGACCAATTTAAAGGCTATATTTTATATCCTTACACAGATATTTTGATTTTCCATTAATTGAAGTGGTCTTATAAGTGATAATATTTTGAAACCGATACAAATTGTATGGTATTTTTATAGTCCAGACATTTGTTGAAAAGATGAACATACTATAATTTTCGCCACTTATAATCCAAGAAATGGATGATACCATCAGCTATTCCGGTGAAATTCAGAAACGATTAATTCCATAGCTTTCAGAATTACAAAAACATCATAAATGAAATTTCAGTGTTGATTCGAATTCCTGTTCAATATTTTTTATATTTCACAATTATTGTAAATGAAATCATCTCACTTAATATTATTTATTTTTCTTTGAACTAACTCCCCGTATTTATATTTTCAGGATAGCTCTGGTGACTCTAATTCAGACATTTCTGATGACGAATCGGAAGAAAGTGATGATTGATTTGTTTTATATCGTGCCAGTTGTAATAAAATTGTATTTTCAGTTCTTTCATTTCATAATCTTGTACTTATCATGCAATCCATAAGCCACATTTTTCAGACATTTTCTCTGTACCCACGTATTCTGACCTCAGGAAAACGATTTTGATAATGAAATTGTGAAGAAATCATTATTTCTCAAGACATTCCTTCAAAAAGTTCTAAATTTCACCTTTTTCTTCCTCGATTTTTCAAAAGCTATGGGCGATATGCTTTTTTCTGCAGTGGACGAATAACGTACCTTAAGTATATTCATCATATCATAACAATTTCATTATCAAAATTGTGTTCCTAGGGTCAAAATACGTGGGGACAAGAACATTCGAGAAATATGGACCACATTATAAGTGTAAAATTACCCTGATATATTTTGTAAAAGTTTTGTAAATAAATTGATTTGTGTTAAAGCCTGTACTTTTTTGTCTTCTCTTCCCAATAATATAGTTGAATTACACTGGGTTATTATTATTCCAAGGGCACACAGTGTTGCATGCACTTTTCTGAAAGTGGAATAAAAATAATCCATAACCTGACAAGATAACACCTAGAATCTTACATACATGCAGTTACATGGATTTTTATTCAATAGTAATGGGAATAAAAATTCGTATCTTCAAATATAAATATGTAATTTTAGATTTTTTTTCTAAATTTGATGAATAGTAAAAATATTTAAAAAATATAAATTATTTCAATGATCATTGTTCAAAACGAGGTTTATTTTAATTTATTGATTATATTCATCCAACAAATATAGGCATTTTTTCTGTGGGCTCTACCCATATACAGGGTGTTCCGGTGATCATGTTACAAACTTCTAGGGTAGATAAAACACACGAAAATAAGAAAAAAAGTTCATGTGAACATGGGTCCGGAAACGCTTCTTCAGGGAGCTAGGGCCCTTTGAAGATGACCTTCAAAAACTACTCATTGTTTTAAAGCTTCGGTACTATTGACCATATTCAATAGATATTGGTGGCAGCTTCTTAGCGTTTTAAGGTTGGTACTAATCTGTCATAAATGTCGACTGTCATCAATGTCAACTATCATTAATGTCAACTGTCATTTAATTTGATCGTTTTCATATCCTGGTTTCATATAAATTCAATATAAATATGAAATAACCAAACATGTATATGAATAGAAAAATATTGATGACTTGATGGGCTTATTTGAACTCATTCACAACTGACATTTATGACTATTGACGTTGATGACAGATTATTGCCAACTTAAGAATGCTCAAAAAGCTGCCACCGAAAGCTGTTGAATATGGTCAATTGCAGCTATCGCCACCAATTTTGGGACATGAAATCTAGTTGGTAGGTTTATCAATTTGAGCCTTCCGGATTTTGTCACCTTTAACCAGGGGCGTACAAACCAGGGGGGTATTTGGGTAAATTTGACCCTTCTCCTCTAAGGCGTAAATTTCTTGCCATTTTTATATCTGATTATGATTCTCCAATGCCTTTTACATAAAAAAGGTACTCTTAGTAATAGTCGCTATCTGTCACCGTTTCCTCGGAAAATGGCTATATCCAATCGATAATAAATTATTGGTCTTAAACAAATTATTACATTGAAATATGAAAATGAGGTTCAGTACAGATAGTGAGCAATAAAAGTTAGTCAAATCATCTTCTTTAATGAAAATAAATTAGATTAGAGAGATTTATTGCCTTTTCGAAATTGGGGGTATAAAAAGTAAAAGGGAATGTATGCAAAATATTCCAAAAAAAAACAATTAAACCTACACAATCAAAACTAATAATAAATTTGCAATAAATCATTCAAAATAACAATTGCTGAAAATGCCTGCCACCACGTTCAATACATTTATTGCACCTACGTAGCATATTAAAATTGACGTCAGTGAAAACATCAGGCATGGTTTGGATCATTTCAGCCGCAACAGAAATCCTAGCCACCAAATCTTCCTCCGACTGAACTGGAGTTTCATATACAAGGTTTTTCATATGTCCCCAAAGAAAGAAATCCAGAGAAGTTAAATCTGGGGACCGGGCTGGGCAGTTGACATCGCTTCCACGTCCAATCCAACGTCCTCTAAAACGATCATCGAGGTGCTCACGTACGACATGTGAAAAATGAGCGGGTGCTCTAGATGTTCTCCAACAATTCCAGCCCACATGTTCACCGAGAATCGATGTTGGTACCCTCTTATTTGAAGAGCATGAGGGTTTTCCTCCGCCCACACATGGCTATTCCGTGAATTAAAAATACCTTCTCTCGTAAAAACAGCCTCATCAGAGAAAAGCACAAATTTCGGAAATTGGGGGTCTTGCGTACACTGTTGAAGCAACCACTCGCAAAACTCTACGCGGGGTGCATAATCATCTGGTCCCAATTCCTGTACTTTTTGGCGATGGTAAGGATGAAGAAGTTGTTCGTTAACAATCTCCCATAAACGTACATGACTTACATTCATGGGTTCTGCAACAGCTCGGGTACTAACACCAGGATTTTCCTCGAATTGTCGAAGTACCTCTTCCTCAAATTCTGGAGTTCGTACAGTTCTTTGAGCGCCATTATCTTATCTGGCCTCGTTATTTTCACGGAGCCAGTTTCCCTTATGCGCTGAATCGCAGATATACCCTCTCGAACAGCGTGTGAGCAGGTACACGCCTCTGAGGAAACCGCTCCTGATCAAAAATGAAGCCAGTTTTGGAAAAACAGACTGTCTGGCTTGCTAATGATGAATTGGGCGCATGCGCGGGTTTTGACGAGATTAAATCCACTGACGTTTTCAGAATTTCATAGGTTAGGTATATTTGTTAACACAAATTATGTAAAATAGCGTTATTAATGTACTTACTGATTGTTAGTGAGTGATAACAGTGATTGATCAAAAATTGGCCATCGAATCTTGTTCGGACGACTTTATCGTCACATGTTTCTATGCAAATCGCAAGTATCGCTTTGTAGATCACATCCATTTCTGCATCTATCATCAGCTATTATCTAAAATCGTCCAACAATCCATCGATAAATGAATATTTGAAAAATATATGTCATGATAAAATAAAAACATCGAATTGAAGGTTACGTGTTACGTGACACATTTGATTGGTTTTTAATAATTATAAATTATCATACGTTTGTCGCTCACTAGAAAGCTACTCTCCTCCATGATGAAAACGAATGTCGATTCTTAATTCAAACTTGCGCATGCGCATATTCGCGATTTGTCCCGCAGACTGTCATTTGTTTTATTTTTCGGCTTCAGCTCTGGCAAAGATTAGTGGTTACTGTACTCTGTGGCTCTGGTATCCATGTTTGTCCATGTTACCTAATAAGGTCTGTTCGCTGTTTATGCATGAAATTTATATTGTACACCAAGGAGAGTATACTAACAAGGAGATCCCAATCAGCTTTAGCCAATCAGAATCATTCAGCTAAAACGCGTCATAGTGACGTAACAGAGCATGCGGTAGGTGTCCCAAACAAAATCACATATACAGTGGCCCAACTACACTATTATTTGTAATCGTATATGGAGGGTGATGTAGATTGTAGGGTACTTACCACAAATTCCAATTCTAATGAAGCAAATGTAAAACTTCGAATAAAAATGATGTATTTTTTATATCTGTCACATCTACTATCAGTAGTCTGTTCGACAAAGTATTTTTTCCAGTGATTACTTGAACCACAATTCTAAGAAACATTGAAATTAAATGTTTATAATAAAAAATATTGAATTGAGGTTATGGTGAATAACAAAAAGCAAATTGAGTAAACTGTTATAGTGGAATGATATGAGAATATGTTACATTGTGAAGGATAGGATATGTAATAAAGTCATGATTAATATTATTTCTGGACTGATTATGCTTCAACTTGGACAAAATATGAACATGGTAGGTGGAAATGTTTCAGAAATGATCAAGAAATATAAATGCCTTTATTTAGTGGGAAAATAAATAGCGGCGCATTTGCTCATATTGGGAATAATAAAACAATAGTTATTTTAAAATTATCCATACGATTCATGAGGAAAACCCATAAAAACTCATGAAACCACTATAAATCATTATGATTTGACAAAAATAATTCTTATATCTAAGTATGTACAATACACTTTCTAGTAGGTACATTAAGAAATTTCAATTTCAAAAATGCAATTACAATATAGATTTATAACTGATATTTATTCAAATCCTATTATTCACTGCCTTCATAGTAAACTCACTCAGAAATCTGTATTTCATATTCTCTGAAAATATGTTCAAAGTTTGATTATATAAATATGATCATATAATAATTGTATATATTATTCACATTTACCAAATTTTCTGTTGGATTTGTTGGTTTTTCTTTGATAATTGGGAATTCTGAATTTGTAAATCATTATTTTGTTGAAGAAGAATAGAATAGAGGGTTTTGTAATCTAAATTTGGTTCTTCATCTGGGGACTGCGTGATCAATACACTATCTTGATTACCAAAAGATGTACTAGGTATCACTAGGTATACTTGTTCTTCTTCTCTAGCTTCCTCCATTACTCTTGAGATCAGATATTTTCTTTCTTTCTCCTCTTTGTCAATGTTCCTGATTACAGTTTTGATGAATTCCTGGTTCTCTTTGTTTTCATCAACTCCTGATGGTTCTTCTCCAGAATCATTGATGATACTTGGTACAGCTCCTCTTTCAAGAACTCTCCTTGAAACACCTCCTGAAAATTAGAGTTTAGTTTGAAGACCCACATGTATAATATCTTTTCATTTTATATATTTTATCTTGATTTCAACCACTGAATAATACAATGAAGGCTGATTAAACTCAAATATAATTGGGGTCAAAAAGGCAATTAATATATACCTACCTATCATTGAAAACTTTCAAATTTTTTCTCCATATAACAATTTCAATGAAATTCTAAGATGTCATATATAACATTCAACAATATATAATAGGATTCATTAAAAAACCACAAAATCTATGATCAATTATCAAGTAGATTTCATATATTCATTTACAATAGTTACATAGAACAGCTATTACAGAGTATTATTTTTTGAGGGTTCTGTTTGTTCATCTTGAGAAACAAAACCCTGGAATTGATTAAGAAGATATGTAAGTGTAGGGTTGCTAATTTACTAATTTGTGCCAATAAGTTACTATTCACCAAACTATATATCCTGATTTCTATGTTATTTTTTGAAAAAAGACAAATCCAAACCAATTATTTGCAAGAAATATAGAAAACCTTACTTTATTCTTCCAGTTTAACAAAAGAGGGGTGTCTACAAAATGTTTACTTCCAGGAAGGAAGTTAGGTATGTGGTATATATGCTCCATAAAAGGAATTCACATACCAATGAGATCACTCTGAAGATTCCTCTCAAAATCAATTTTTCGGAAATGAGATGAGCAAATCCTTGAAGTTGATGAAGGAACCCATCCCAATCCTCTCTCACAAAATGATATCCAAATTTTTTTCTTCCCTTCATTTTTAGGAAACTTATGGTAGGACACATCAGAAGTTTTATCACTCCTGTTTCCACAGAAGGAAACACAAAACCAAGTCGGCATTTCCTGAAAAAAGTATAAGTTGAAACTAGAATTCATGGAGGTGCATCCCCATCATCTTCTATACATGGAGATTGGTGAAATCTAGTAATTATTGATAAGAATTCGAATACTCACGAGGATCACTCCAAAACTATCAAACTTTGAGAAGTAATTCACAATTGTCTATATGTCTATAATATATTGTTCAACGTTCCTGTGAGCGTTGATATTCTTTGGTTCAACACCAACACTGCGAATGCTACAAATTCCAGAGTGATAACACACAAAAACACAGCAAAGCCAGCAAGAATCCAAAGTTTTAAGTTTTAGAATCAAACCGCCAAAACTCTGATTGTGAAATCAAATAGAAAATTGATGACACAACACAAAACACGAAACAAATTCTTGCTTTATAGAATAGTTGGACCACATTCGACTCCGCCACTGAAGAATGTGGCTGGTGGCAGCTGGCGGCCATGACATGCTCTGTGACGTCACGAGGCGTATTCTCATCTCTTTCTATCGCGGAACCATTGCCTTATGGGGATTGAGATCTCCTTGTTAGTATACTATGGAACGCCGTTTTACTTTTTAATGCACAATGACTGCATGTATTGAAAAAAATAGTTGACATGTATTGAAAAAAAAATTGTAATTGGAGAAACATTTCGGGTCGAATTTCGTTTTTACAATTGATTAGTTGAATCACAAAATGCATTATGAATTTTTGCGACCACTTCGTTATCGACCCCTAATTTATGCAATACATGAAGACTAATGTAATGAAATAAATCAATTTTAACAACACATTGATTGTAGCCATGGTGGAAATAAGATGGTGGAAAAACTCCTATCCAAAGCCATACATATTTTTTCAACCAAATCACTTTACCTCTCTAATGCAGGACTCACAGTTTTCGCTATAGAGGGCGCTAAAATCACTGACGCTGACGCATAGTTGTCAACAACAAGTCAAATTTGTTATTATTTCTTATTTCGCGCAAAATTTTGTAAATTCTTGTGAATGAATAGTACAGAAAGTTTTATAAATGAGTATAATGTATTTGTATCAGTATGGAGAGTGCGATTTATTAAGTGGTGGACCGCTCTTCATCTCGTTGGATTAGCTGAATGTGTTTTCCATGAAGAACATACATTGGGAAACCTAAAGAAAATACATTATCCGGTGAGTGGTTGGTTTCGTTGCTTTCTTCAATTCAATATATGAGAAGAGTAGATATTGAATATATTTATGATCCAGGAAATTCGTTTTTTTCGGCAAGGTTAGCTTGTTTTGTAGAGTTTCGATATTTTCATAACTTTACCAGAATATACCTCATACTTTCTAAGGCCATGAAGGGTCTGATTACGACCAGTTTATAGTGGCAAGCTGTTTAAATCAAAATACTGAAGTAGAGACTAACTTGTTTTAGGAATGTCCTTGCCTATTTCGTATTCATGAGCTCAACACTGGATGGAGAATGAGAAGATATTATGTATGTGAACTTCCAGACTGATTTGAAGAATTTTCACAAAATATCTACAGAACTCAGAGCCTTAATAAGATTGAATGATCATGGGTAATACTGGATGGTGAAATAGAAGATTTTGGGACTTTCAGGCTGATTTGAAGAATTCTCACACAATATCATCAGAACTCATGGAGCTTGAAAACTATTTGATACTTTTGTGTATGTAGATGTCTCTGGAATGGTAACTTACCTACATGTTTTTTCATCAAATAATTGTAGTGGATTGAATATCATTTCCTGCACTCTGAATTTGTTTTCAATAGCAGATAAGTAAGTACATAAATACCTTGGAAGGCCATATTTCATTCACTGGCAGGAAGAACTGAATCACTATTCACTAATAGGTATCTGCTCTGATAAGTCAATGGTTTTTTTATGATTTTTGTTTGGATTGTAGTTGAGGAAATGTTTTAATAAGGAGTTATTTAGCAGAAGAAATATAGACTTCAGTATCACAAATTATATATTATTATTATATTAAAAACATGTTTCTGAATATTTTTCAGTTTTACAGTTCTTTTCCTTTTGTTAAATTTTTTCGATTTTTAGAATTGTCCAGTTTTTGAATATCAATTATAATTTCTTCTTGTTTTCATATATCTGTAAATCTCCAGTAGAAAGCATTCAAAGCAGGAAACAATTCTGGAAACAGTATCACCATTGTTTATTGGTTCTTGGCATTGGATGGAAACGGTTGGAATTGGATGGGATATGGCTTGACTTGGACTGGAAAAAGCATTCAAATGAATAAAAATATAACTTTTTTTTTAATAATAATACAATGCTCTCATTTGTGACATTCAGAAATATACATATGTGATCACCTAATAGCATAAATAAATTGTGATGTGTGATGTAAGGCTGACTGAAACACATATCAAATGACTCATCAAATACTGCCACTATTACAAGGAGGCAATTCTTAAAAATATAAATGCCTCCATAGTATTTGAGAAATCATTCCATTTGTCTGTTCATTATAATCAGTCAAAGATTGGTTTTGTGCTTGTGGCATTTCTTGTCAGTCTGTATATATGAGACAAAGAGTTAATGATAAATTAATACAAAACCCAGAGGAAAACTATGGTCGCAATTGTATGAATGCTGAACTTTAACATTGTAATATTTCAGGGAATTCAAGATATTGAACTGACAAATTCGAAGAAATGCAAAAAAGTCTTGGTAATCTCAAGACATGTATTCCAGGAAATTTCAAGATTTTGAGGAACTGAAAAATTTTGAAATACTTTGGAGAAATTCAAATAATCCTGAAAAATCAAACCAGCTCATTATTTCACAACATGGTATTCATATCACTTGTATGTTATGTTATATAACTAGATATATAAAATATTCTCATTATGTAATCCATATATTGTTTATGAAATGAAATATATATTTTTTGAAAATTACTTTTTGTGGAAATGTAGTTTGAAGTTGTTAACAGTTAATTTCTGAAGCTCTTATTTTACTTTTCTTGTATCTGAGATCATTGAAAAATCACTCAAATTTAGAATTTAATGATTCAATTAAATTTATAACTTAATTCAATTATTTTATATTCCATGTATGTATGTATCCTTTTGTAATTGATATTTCTTGTATTCACTGGAGAAACAATAAACTGAACACATTTACATTTTATTGCATTCTCAAATATTTCAAGAGAGCAGAAACATTACTTGTTGAACAATGTAGACAGTAAAGGAATGCAGAATGAAAACTAAAGATTATAATATTCACATCATGAAAAATGCAAGTTCTATGACTTCTGAAACAAAAACTGAAATATTACATAGAAACTATTACTACTATATTAACTACAGAAAACTAATATTGAAAGTTGTTTATATAATGATGAAGTTCATGCAGTACATGGTAGATTTATTTGTACTACTTGCCATAGCAATATGGGATAGCACCTCTTTTCAATCATATGAAAGTGTCTAGAACAGACCAAAGGATTTTGGAGGAAAATACTTGCCACATTCCAAATGGATATTATCATCCTGAAAAGAAAAATAAAGATTTGTAATTCTAAGAATGGAATTAATTATCAGATTGATGAACCATCACTAGAATAAAAAAAAACAGATGGTTGAAATTTGAAGTTGTTTTGCTTTTATTTCTATGTAAATGACTATATATTATATATAGTTCCACTTCAGAACACAGTTGCAATGATAATTTTTTGAGAGCAAATCTATTCAATTCCTTCTAGTTCTACCTCACCAAGTCAACAATAGCTTTGTATTGTGTGAAAGGCTAAACAAAAATTAAACAATGTACTTACCTATATTCATCCAATGTTGAACATAATAGATGCATTTTTTGCATCACACATGATTTTTCTGTAGTTCTTAAAGATTAGTGCCAATACAGTTATTCTGGGAGTATTTAAACTATTCAGTTTTCTCATGGTCTTTATTTTGATCACTTTCCAGCATACCTTATCAATGAAATTGTTCCTTATTTGCATAGTAAAGTAGGATATCATCTCTCTCCTAAAACCATTAATATAATGTTCGACTAATAATAATTATAGAAATCTCAACATTAATCAGATGATGTAATGGTTCATTCCTATAAATATAATGATATTTCTTACCTTTGCTACAAGTTGTAGATAAAGAATCGTTTGAAAGTCGGCAAATTTTTCCACTAGAAGAACGAAAACTAAAAAACCATAAGGTATGAAAACAGAAGGAAACCACCAACGAAACACTAATGAAAAATGAACAAATAAACAACAAAATTACGATTAATATGCTATAATTTCCTCCAATCTGAAAATCGGATTCTAATATCCATTCAAATTTTGACATTTATTGACAGCAAAACAAGAATTTTATAACAGAGGAGGCTGTCGAACAATAGCGCCCCCTTCAGGAAAACACGCAAGTCCTGCATTATCCAGGTAAAGTGTTTTGGTTGAAACAAAACACTAACAGTGTTTTCACCATCTTATTTCCACCATGATTGTAGCATTACATTTATCTTCTTCTTCTTCTGGTTTGTTTTTATCTTATAATCTCAACACTGTCAGTGTCAGTACTGTCAACTGACAGTTGTCAATCAATTTTCGAATTTGAAAATAATTATTTATAAATTGTATAATCAAAGTCAAAGATTGTATATAATACAACAAGAATACGACCATTTAAACGATTTCATATTCCTCAGCCATATTCCATACACATTCCATATCCACACAACAAAAATACAGATACGAGTAGAGTACAACATGAATTGTGAAGGATATGAAGCTAAAGACTTCATAGGGGAAGTGAGTATTCAATTGCAATACACAATAAATATCTCAGATAAGATAACAGGAAGACGTCCTGTGAACGTACGGACTTGAATGGGACGTAAAATATACGTCCTGGGAACGTCTTGTCATGTGCTATCTGGGATGAGATATAGTATTATACTTATAAATTTGAAAAAATTGAAAATTTCATGAAAAGAAAGACCTAGTGTTCAGATAACAAGAGATCAGTTAACTTTTTTTAGCGTACAGACTTCTTTGGCACCAAATCCTAAATTTCTACTTCAGGATTGTGTAAAAAATTGAAAATCATGTTGAAAATAGAAAAACCTAGTGCTCCAAACATTTAAGTTTGTAGTAAGCACTTCCTAGAAGTGGATTTCTCAAGCAAATGCCAAATTGAAGGTTATGTCTCCTGTCAGGTTAAATCAAATATCTGGTTTATCTGTAGTTGTGTTTCATTGTTTGTAATGAAGACCTTAATTTCACTTCAGGACCATCAAGAAGAATTGAACCAAGAGATGGGCTCAAAAAGAATGCAATTCCTTCAATAAACATCTGGAAGTCATCACATGGAAACTTCAAGAGTGAGCGCAATGTAGGCTGAATGAAATCAAATCTTTATTCAGTATGAATAAGCCATGAATTCTTCATCCAATTCATCAATTGAAATAAATGAATTTGAATGACTGTAGTAGACCACAAGGTTTCAAACTTCCCAAGTTATTCTTGGTACATACTCATCTATATAGAATAATTATTGATACTATGAACTATCATTATTCATTGTGTTGTAAAGATATATGAAAATAATAAATTGTGTTGCCTATTAAAGAAATCTCAATTTCAGCAGATGCACCTTCTTATCCCAGAAAATAAAGTTAATTGATTAAAAATCTTGGATTTTGTTTCTCTAATCATCTATTTTTTGGGTTAGAATAAAATTATTACAGCTTTACAGATAAATTCACACTTCCACTCATAACTTTTCCATGGAATTATTTTAATTTCATATTAGAGCTGCCCTAGAGCTGAAGTTTGTGAACAGGAGTTAATATGTGTTTGACATGTCCTACAAAGTATGATGTGACCAGCTTTGAATAATGCTTCTCCAGCTTTTAAGGGTTTCTTCTTATCTCCAATATATTCTGGATACTCTTCTCAAATCTTGGACATTCTGGAAATATAAAGAGAAATCGTTGAAATACGAATACCTCAGTGGCCCCATTGATTTTGCAGAGGTGGTTTGAAAAGCTTATAAAAATATAATAAATCAATAAAACTCATATAAAATACCTGTTTCGCGTTCTAATCTCATATCTTCTTTTCTTGAAGTTCTTGGTTATCTGACTCCTCTCGGTGTCAATTCCACCAGTTCAGGTGTGGGTGCACTCAATATTTTTATTTTATTCCTTAAGGATCTGGGTGGTATTTAGGATTGATGTTAAACCATTGATTTTAAACATAAAATCCTTTCTATAGGTTGTTATAACATTGAGGGATATCTATGACATCACAAAACTACAACATAGATTAAATTAAATACAACAAAAATTACAAACATCCATGAATATAATCTTCACATTTCAAATTTCTAATCTCATATAAACGATAAACAAACAATAACAATAGCACCATTTCAAATATATTTTGGATTGATTGTCAAATTTTTGACATTTCTCCCGCGTCATCTGTTTATCTTATTCTTCTTCTCGAGCAATTGGAGACTAAATTATCTTTTTAATTTTTACGATACACGAAGTGTTGATGTATTGAAATAATGATTTTATACATCACTTGAAATTTCGAGCAACAATTATTTCAATGCATTAATGATGTGTAACGTGATAATATCAATTTTAGCAATGCATCAAAAGTCATGTATTGCAAAAATAGATTTTTACAACACATTGCTAGTAATGCATTGTTAAAATTGAAATTTTTGCAATGCATTAATCGTCGTTCATTGTAAAAATACTCAAAATATACTTCTAGTTGAAATTCATAATTTTTGCAATGCATTGCTCGTAATGTATTGAAAAAATAGCAATTTTTACAATACATTACGAGTCATGTGTTGCAAAAATAGGCATTTTTGCAATACATTGAGACTATGCATTGCAAAAATTGCTATTTTTGCTAGTAATGTATCGTATAAATAGATTTTTTTCAATACATGCAGTCATTGTGCATTAAAAAGTAAAACGGCGTTCCATAGTATACTCTCCTTGATTGTACACTACATTATCTTACACCGTCGTTGTAGATAGGTCTGTTCGCTGTGTCTCCATTAACTACACTATTGTACAGACACAAAGTATAGGTTATACTAACCACTAACCAGAGAGTTGACTCAGAGAAAGGCGGGAATGTTACCAAATGACTTTGAAAATTTACTACTAATTAAATATATTTGACAACTGATTGAAGGAATTTGCTATATTTTCATCTGAGGTTTTTTAAGGAAAAAAGTGAATTTATAATATGAGGAAACGATTACTGGATATATTTTGGGCTGTACCATTTGTGGTGAAATCTTTACTTGTGTTGCTGTTATTATATATTTGACCTAACCTCAAAATATCGCTTTGATAAACAGAGACTTTTGTGTTGAATAAGAGCAGTCGAGGATGCCGTTTTTTATTTATTCGACACCAAATATAATTACCCACTAACTTATCTCTGCATTGAGGAATATTTTGATTGAAGCAGTGGAATTTGATGGTCACAAAGAAAGTTCGAAAGCTATAGATGAAGTACCTATACAAATATCACTTCAGTTCTACAGTGGTTGCAGGTAAATTGATATAGTTACAGAATCATCTTATTTTTATATTATTCAATAATATCTTTACATATTACATTGCATATTTTTAGCTATAGCAATGCTGGTCACTGGTCAAACTAAAGCAGTAGTGGATCTGAAAATCAGTCCAAAAATCTAGAGGAACAGAAAATCAAGAGAAGTTTTTATTGAATATTCTGAAAGGGCATTGATAATATCAGTGTATAGTATAAGGAAAAAAAGATTTTGCCGATCACTGGTCACTAGAACATCTTAGAGTAGTAATTCCTTCTTGTACATTTCTTATGATGCATTGGTGAAATAAAATTCTCAAATTAGATGATTTTGCTTTATACTTGAACTTGGAGAAGGTTTATCATGTAATTGAATTTTGACTTCACCAAAAAAATCTTAGAAGAATTGTTAAGATTCACTGAAAATCCTTGAAGTGTGCTGTTATAAAATCAATTTTCTGTGAAGTTGGATATATCTGCAAAATGTCCTCAATTATAAATTCACAAGTGATGAAAGACGATTCATGCTGGTCCGGAGCGTATATAGCATTTTACAAAAGTATTTGGAGAGGACGGTCCCTATTCGATCGGAGACGCAGACCTTTTTATTTCTGTGTACACAAAAGCCTCATCAGACAGCGTCAACGCAAACGCTTAGTAGATGGATTCGCTCCACGCTAGTGAGTTCAGGAATAAATACATCTATTTTCTCTGGATATTCAACCAGGCATGCGTCAACATCAGCAGCCTTCAGAAATGGAGTGATGCTGGAGACAATAAGAAGAACAGCAGGTTGGACACCAGACTCAAATTGTTTTGCAAGGTTTTATAATTGTCCTACAATAAGGACTATCAATGACTTGGAGTTTGCAAATACCATTTTGAAATGTTAAGGAATACTTATTCCATTTCGTACTTTTGTTCATGTTTTTCTTGTTATGAAGAAGGGAAATAAATTATTTCACTCCCAGAAATAATGAGAGAATACTTCAAAAACACTATCTTTAAAATACTACCTTAGTGATCTTGAGGACGAGGCGCTGAAATATAATTAATAGATCAAACGAACTTACCTGTGAAGTTCGATCGTAATTATATGAAGCGCCTCGTCCGAAAAGATCACTTCCCGCCCTAACCCAGGAGGATATATTTGCTCAGAAAATATATTTATGTCCCCTGAGTTTTTTGAAGTTGGCTATAACACTTTAAACAAATGAAGTTGGATATAGGATGATTGGAGAAGGGGAATATAACAGCAGTCTTCTTCCTTTTTATATACTTTGAATCATTTTGAATAATGTGGTTCCATAATGTAGAATTGGCATACTACCTTAGTGATCTTTTCGGACGAGGCGCTTCATATAATTACGATCGAACTTCACAGGTAAGTTCGTTTGATCGATTAATTTCTTTGGATTACCTCCCATCCTTCTGCATTCTGCACTGGGTTGTGTGCAAGGAATTATTTTAAGAAAGCAATGTCGTCGTTATATGTGAATCTAACCCTTGTAGATTTACAGACTATCGAATTTCCTGCTGGATTGTTCATTTTTTGTTTGTTTTTCTTTCGAATTCAAATTCACACAAAATGACAAAAACCAAAGCTTAGGTTATAAAAATATGATAAGGTTCACCTAAGGAACACATAAATCTCTGCATTATTCGTACACAAATAAAGACATGCAGTAACCTTATTTATGCGTTCCTTATTTGATACCACTAGTGCGCATGCGTATATGTCATTATAACGACGGCACAAATACTGCATGACTTTATTGAAGTTTCAATAACTCTCTATTATTAGATATATGGCTCTACCTCAATCCTTTGAATTCGTTAACCCGTACGTGACGTCAGTGCGTGGGGTACACGGTTTATCTCTATAAACCGTGCGTGGGGTACACTGAACTCACGGTTTATTCCATAGATCTTACTGCTTACGCTAGATCCGGCATCCTGTAGTAATTTTTAGGTCGAGGGGTCTGCAAGAAAGTAGGTTTTACATGATCACATGTATGGACAAAAATGAAAACGACCAATCAATGACCTAACCAATCAATGACCTAGTACCTACAAAACAAGTAACCTGGATACTCTATGATGGTACTACCCGATCGACGTGAAACAAATTCAACTCTAGCAGTTTTGCTTTCCTTTTTTGTTCCATGCTCAGAGTTCCATGTTTTGTTTGATGGATTGAAAATGTGAAAGTAGTAAACGTCATTGTCATCGTCAATCGTCATAAACTCATAAATATGATAACAAATGTAACAAATCGAAAAACAGAATAGAAATGGCGGAAAGTGATGATTTTGATGATAAACAAGCCGAAAAAAATGTTGAACATGATATGCATAGGAAAGAAAAAATGGAGCGAGAAGAGTATATGAACAAACTGAAGAAATGGCTTGATGATGCTCGATTATGGCATTACAACATTTGTGCAGGACTTCCAATTCATAGTGGTGACAACAGTATACACATTCAACAAGTACCAAACGTATATGATAACTTAACACATCCAAATTTATGGAACCAAAATGCACATAACGATTTTCAACAAAGATTTTTTGATAGAATTCTCAATATCCCTGAAAATAGGAATATACCAAATGTTTTTCGAACAGGTACAAACTCCTTCATTTTATTCCCAACATGAATTGTTCATGACTAAAGTTATTGGATTTGCTTACATTCTAGGTGCTCATATATTTCAACAAAATCGTCCATCTAGTACTTATGAATTTGTGATACCACCGTTATGGAAGAGAGCTATTGCAGAACTGATGGACTTCTTACTTCTCTTTTTGTTCAAAATGGCTTTAACGTTTGTACTCTTGGAAAGTTTTGATATAATGTAGGTGCAGAATGCTTCAATATAGTACCTGAGCTAGTGAATCTTCCCAGTAATGACTTATAGAGCCATTCAAAAAATTATGAAGTTGAAGACCATGGGTGATCATAATATTTTTTTACAGTGGCATGGGATTTTATGGATTTGATTTGTTTCAAAAAAATTTGGAGAATCCTGAGGTGACAATGCCAATGGCTATGGAATTATTAACTTTAGAGTTACTCCACCGCATAGTTGTTTGTGCATATGAGGTAATAGCATCATACTGTAATATACTCAAGTAAAAAAAATAGTCCCAGAGAGAAAAACTAAACATAGGTATGATCTCTCCAGTCATATTTTTGTAGTAATTTGAAATGTTTATCCCAAAATAAAATAATATACAGGATCATACTTTAAAAAATTAAAAGTGTCAAGGGGTCTGGGTGCCTGGATTCCAGAATATTAATTTGACTGGGTGCCTGGTATTTCTGTAAAATACATGAAAACTCATTGTGAGCATTTTATTGCACTATATTTATTTAATGAGACACCTCTTACCTGACCTGTATATAGCAACCTATCACTATATTTTATAAAATTTTGGAGAACAATTTTGAGGAAGGAAAATTTGAATAAAAATAAAACAATATCAGATGTTTGAAAGATTATTGCAAGCTATGCTTTTCAATTACTGGGCACCCGGTCAAATAAATATTTGTGTCAGCTCATCTAGTACAGTGTACCCAAAATAAGGATGAAGAGCATAAGTGGATGTTAAGAAATCCCAATAATGTTGTTCACCAATACAGGGTGTACTTTTTTTTTCATGCCATATAGAAAACAAATTTGATGATGGTTCTTTCAAAACGAAACGTACAGATGTTTTGTGGACGCCATTTTGTAGAGCAAATAACTTGACAAATATATGAAAACCAAACCGCCAAATTCCGTAATTTCGAATATTTCCGATTCTCCGGATGTAAACAATATTTTTGGGATTTCTCAACACCTTTTTCATTGACCCCTTGATTGCTCGACTCTTTGTCGATTTGACCTACTGTGTAACTCTTAACAATTACCGAGATCCCCAAGCTGTTCATCCTTATCTTGGGCACACTGTATAATTTCATAGATGTGAACAATTTCCCTTCTGAAAAATTTCCACCAAAACAAAAACATACAATGATTAGAAGTTGCATTTGCTCAGAGAATTAATTTAATGAAAGAGTAATTCAGATAGATCATATTAATGCTGAAAATACTTGAAAACCTACCTTCAATTACATTTTTTTTTATGTAGATATTCATATTTTTTGTAGACCTAATAATACAGGAAAAATATATCAGAAGGTGTTCTCTTATATATATATATATATATATATATAGGGTTTCCAAAATTCATTAAAGTTAACGAGATTCAATAACAGCAATAAAAAATTTATCATTTGAAAAAGTAATTTAGAACAATGTTTTTATGAACATGATAGTAGGGTAAGCTATTGACAAGACGTTTTATACAGGGGTTAGTTCAATTTTTGATGACCAAATGAAAAAAATCTTAACAAATCTCTCTGTATCGTCATAATGGAGCATTTGAGGAAAATTCACGTCCATGTATAGAAGTATTACCACCGTACTTTTTTAACATTTGGTTCTTCGATGCTGAATGAAAAATCAGAACTGGCTAAAATATAGTTTCATTATGTTCAAATAAAATAGTTCCATTATTTCTATAGACAGTGAGTTCTATTATTTGCAAGAAAATAAATATAATTTTAGAAGAATCCTATTTGTTTAAAAAAAAACTTCACCCTGAAAACTCTGGATAATTGAGTCCTATGCTATTGGGACCAGGAAATTGTAGTATTTCCAATCTCCACCCAAAATAAAAACTGATTATTTCAGACATATTTCCTCCAAGGACGATTCTTTGCTACTCCAGGGAAGAGATATATGGGATTGATGGTCATAACCGCTGAAAGCATAACGCCCGTGCCTGGTAGATTGACAGAAACTGTTCTAGCTACAGGTGCCACCCCTCTAGGATGGCATAAATCACTGACACGCTCTGCCTTGAAAAATTTGTTCGTGGGATTATTTTTACCCATGTGTGTAGCATTTTATATTTTTCCCTATAATCGTACTGGATATGATATGATGTCTAACAGTGTTGTGGTCGAGTACCATCAAGATTTTATGTTAACTCATGCTAATTGAATTGTTTATATGGCCAAAATATATGTGATACGTTGTTTTCAAATGTGTGATTTCTTACTGTTACCAAACATCGAATCATTTCAATTCTTTAGAGCAATATGGCATTCAAGTACGGATTAAAGCTCGATTTATAAACTCCGCTGCCGTAGCTACAGTTGCCCTTCCAAAATGTATTGAGGAGATATCATACGGCACCTGCGTTGTTTATGAACAGATGTTTATTTTTAGCACATTCCATCTACGAATAGTAACTGCAGCGTCAACTGTAGCTACGGCAGCGGAGTTGATAAATTGAGTTTAACTTTTTGAACCGAACTTTTGCCGATTGGCTAAAACTTCAAGCCCTTTCATTTTACTGATGTCCTACATTCTACCTGTCCTCGTGATACAATTACAGTAAGCAATATTTCTTGGGCAATACTATAAACGGGTCCCACTTGAGAAGAAAACCAATCGGAGATTACTATATAGAGTGACCAATTTCACAATCAGAATTTCTTCAACAGCTGAAACGAGGAAACCCATCAGTTTTGCGTGGGATTAGCCAGGAAAATATAGATTTTCTGCTCGTTATCTACCTGTCATTTATACTCACCGTGCGGGGTTCTTTCGGATCCCAGACGTAGTATTCCTGTAATATTTCGGATATTTGATCATTTTGGCGCTATTCCTTTTGGTCATACGCGGAAAATTTCCGCTTTGTTGCTACTATTAGTGCCCGACGAAATTTAGTTGCATTCGTTCCAAGTTACATTCGATTTTGGTAAATGGAGTATCGCAAGGACCGAGCAAGATTTCACCTGAATTCCCGACTAAATGACAGGAAAGTGAATACAGTTTTTCATTTTTCATAAGAAATTTGTTTGCGAAATGAACGAAGAAAAAAATCTATGCAAAAACTGCGTTTCGAATGAAAATGCATATTTTTTATAAAACATGAAACACGAGTGTTGGTCCTTGTTTTTTTAAGCCTGAATAATTTCGTTTCTTATTGTTGAAAAATAACCAAGACGTCGAATTTTTGAAAAAAAAATCAAGTTAGGGTAACTAAACACATTATTTCACTGGGTTCCCAAGAGGACCCCCATGGTAATTGAGTATTTCGAGGTTTTAGTTATGAATTGGTTTAGACATGAATTTTAATTTTAGTGATACTCCTTCCAATTCTTGGCTTTTCGATTTTCATTGTGATGAAATCAGTCAAGAAAATTGTTACAAATATAAATTTATTTAAATAGAAATGGGGAGTTTTACAATATGGAAAACCCTGAATAACTCACGGTTTGAGTAATAAAACAGAAATATTAATTTACAAAATTAAAATCCTGGCCAAAACAAACGATCATTATGTTGATATTACACATTCACTAACAATTCACAACTAATTATTATTACAAACATAAATAAACTACTTCGAGTAACCTGCTCAAAATTTAGTTAAGATGCTGGAAATTACGTGGAGTACAAAAATTCAGTCTAATGCTCTAACTTCGAATTGCACATATGAAATAACAATAATAAAATACGAAAAACACTTAATACTGCAATTTCATTATCTGAATTCATTCAGAATGAATTAAATCATAGTTATGATGTACATACACAGTCAGATTCCTTATCACGACAAACTGTGAGGTAGATTTCTACATATGATCAATTTTGAAGAGTATCGAAAAATATACAAGTCACAAATCACGGTATCGAATTTACAGTACCTTAATACATCACGACAAAAAACATCTTCATTTCAACATCCTGGTAAATTTTGATATCCTAATCAGAAATTAAGTGGAAATGTTTTATATGAATCATCGCAATTTAACGTAATGAACTTAAGATCAAATCAGAAGGAGATTTGAATATTTTAATTTTACATAAGAATGCATGCCTACTGTATCTAGTGCCATTCATATGAAAATTTCTCATACTAAAAGTAATGAATGTGAAAAGATGGTTAGGAATTATTAAAGAGTTGAATGGTGGTAGATTATTTCATTTGGACAATAAACGAGTGCATTGTTCGTTATTTTTTTTTGTACGAATGAAACAAACCATATTTATTTTTCCATAACTTTTGTGGTTGGAAAATGAGTTTTATTTATACTCATAAGATTGGGGCTATTCAGCAACTTTATTCCTCCAAAAAAAGTATTTTTCTTGTACATGAAGATTTGTAATTTATACTGATGTCTTGAAGGAAAATATAGTTGTTGTTCATAGAGTCCGTACGTTCTAAGGCTAAGCGTTAGTAGTGTTACCCGTGGCGTATAACGGTAATTAGAATTTTTTGTATGTACAAATTTCTAAACAAAATTCACTACACTGATAACTCACAACGCTTTTGTTCCGTTCTTATAACGTACGGACTCAAAATACGAATGAAGACATTGTTTGTGAATGTATCGAATATTTGAAAAATAGGGTATTATGGTTACAAGGTAGAGAAAACTAGCATTATTATTAAGGCGCCCAGGTCTAAAAGCTCATCAGAGATATTCGAAGCGCCAAAAAAATAATTCACTCATCTACCCTGGTTCATTTAGTATTTTCGTTTACTACAGTCACTTGAAATGTGAATATAATAGGTAAATCATAGCTTAATTATTATGGACTGATATTATTTACCTATTATGCCAGAATACCTTCCGTAGGTCTCATGTTGGGCTCGTAGAAAAAAAAATTGTTTAGGCATGAAAATAACGACCAGTAATTTTCAATTACCTATCTCTCCAACCGGTGAAGTTATAATTTCAAACAGTTTGTCCAGGAATTAAAACACAAACAAACACAATTGGATCTGAGTATATACAGTCGACTCATATAATTTTCACAATTCTCAGAATTGGAATTGAAGCTTCAGTAGGTAGAAATTAGAAAACAGTCACTCTCAGTTTTGGCCTGAACACTTATTCAAATGCTAGTGAAAGCAGATCGCTGCTATTTTATTGGTGAATAAAGGTACTGATCGCATCATCGAAATACGAGTTCCAAATGTCGATTCGGAAAGCACAGATTTTTAAGAATACTTATTTTATGCTACAGCTGCTAAATATTCCCGTTGCGCTCTCTGTAGAATGTTGCATGCTGAAGTAGATTAATGCTTGTTTTTATGCGGATGATCAGAATTCGAAAATAAATTCAGAACAAACGGGATTTTAAAAAAAGTAGTATTGGAGACAAATGTTGACATTCTTGTTTATATTCAGATTTCGTTTTATTAAATTATAATGGAGGTTAATTCAGGAATAAATTAGTGAATAAATTGAAAATATTCATCATTTTCATGAGTTTAGTTACTAGAAATAGTTTAACTAAGGTTCAACTTGAGAGAACATGTTTTTTATGCAAATAAAAAGTTTGTGCCTGCGAAATGAATCTTCAATATGAATTCTAAATTTGAAACAGGCTAACTCAACAGTAGGAGAGAGATAATAAAAATGGGTACAACATAAACTTAAATGAAATTCAGAGAAGTGGGTACAGTTTAAAGCATGTTTTCGAATCTCAACTAAAAGTGATGCACTTTTCGTATCTATGTATAGAGAATAACCTATAATTCGGTAACAATAATTCTGTGGAATAGTCGGAATGCTACTTTTGTGTACTCGAAGATATTCTTGAATATGATCAATTGTAGAGCTCAACAAGTGCTAATGTGACGTATTTTATGTGGTCCAAATATTGTAGATTTCGTTATTATCCTCTATTGTGCAAAATCCCTTACTTACTTTATTTAAAATGCGTACAAACAGATATACACAGACAAGTCGGCCTCAGAGAAGATAAGAAACAATGGACTCTTGAAATAATCTTGTTGAAAATATATAATCATAATGACGATAAACTGTTCCTGAAATGATTGATTCGATTACATTCAGATTTGGTTCAATATGAGAGTTCAAACACCGGTTTTACTCAAAAGTGTTCATTGCATCGCCAATATCTTATATTATAATCAACCAATAAAGAGTGCGTAGATAAAGTATTCAAAAATATACACGCGTCGATTATATTTTTCAAAGGCGTATTTATTCAATCATATCACGAATATACAGTTTTTCAATGGAATCTTCAGTACATCGTTCCATATTCCGATACTGATCATCACAGATTCAACGATAGCCAGTTCAATAGAATACATCAAACCAATACAAAGTTATACTCGGGTGGCAAACACTAACAAATCAATAATGAATGGAACATACAAGACATACATATTAACCAGTAATAATTTGAAAAAATACTCAAGATTAACTAAGAAATACTTGCTCGGCAACGGAAAACTTCAGGCGACAATCAGCCAGTGGACAATATATAATGAGAATGATGGACAAATATGATACTAATGAATTACACGTAGCACCATAGTTTTCCGAATTTTAGGTCATCCTCGTCAAATGAACCAATTTGTAAAAAAATGATCTAATTTGCTGAATATGATCTGTTAATGAATAATAGAACTATGAAACGCTCTAGTCAATTATTATTGAATATAACGTCAGGATATGCCTGCTATCATCTGTTTAAAGGTTTTTATTGGAACAGTAATAACCATGTGATACATGCAATACAGATCAGAATGTCAAACCGATGAATTAATTTCAGGAATTTAAAACTTACCTGAATTTTGGCTAAACCTGCGAAATATTCCTGACTGGATAAAAACCATCAGCATTGCAGCAAAATATAACATTTAAATCTGGCCAAACGATTGCTGAGGGTATCAATATTTTTTATAATCCCCTGGATTTACAAATCAAAAAATGCATAAGAAAACTATACAGAACATTTGTAGAGAATCTCACATGCTATATTTCTCTATCATATTTATAATAAAATTATGTGAAAATCTCTGCAAATCTAAACAAAAAAGAACAAATCACCACAATTGTAAAGGAAAGAAAATTAAATGTTCACAGTCCATTTACAGTTAAAAGTGCGTCACTACATCATACAAAATTCCTTTCAAAATTCTTGTTTATAAAAACTTCCTTTCATAAACCTTATTCAGTTTCGCAAATGATTAACTAAAACTCACTGTACAGTCTGAACAGTGTAAACCTGTTCAAATGGGCGCATAGCTAGGCCAAGAAGTCCGGATCACTAAAATCGTTTTCACTTTCATCACCAGACGAACTCACGAACTTTCTCCGCTTCTTTTTGTGTCTATGCTTTTTCGCTTTATCCACTGTCTTTTGAGTTCGCGGAGTACGTTTCGTATCACTATCAAACCTTCTATTAGATATCACCAATTTGGGCACTTTTGGTTGGGAGTCCTGAAAGAAAGTTTCAATGAGATGGGATCGAAAAAATTGTTCAATATGGGGAGGTTCATTCTTCAGGATTCACTGCTTAGAACAAGAGGACAAATTTTAGATGTGATGGAACCACCACAGTACATCAAATATTAGCCTGGACTCCCAGCTTGCTTTAAGATGTTTTGTGATATGTATTGTTTTCCGTCAAATCAAAAATAAACTGAATTTTGTCAACTCTGATTTGGAAAGCCTATAGAACCATATGAAGAAAATTGTAATCTTATGAAACAAATTTGATCATTCAACCATCATGACAATTTCTAGATAATTCTAGTGACCGGCAGAAAGTATGTGTCCTATGGAACATTTTTCAACCAACAAATTTTGACAAAAATAGCTTCTACATCAAAAGAAACCGACGAAAAGACTTTGTATAGTGAAATATCAATCATTTTAAAGAATATCGGAATATATAATTCGAAAAAGTTGTTCAGAACGACATTTTATAGTTAGGTACAATTTATGAAAAAATCTGAGATGAATAATTATACATTTTCGACTGTAAAAATCGTTCCTCTAGAATAAATTCGAAGTTCATTTAATATGAGAATAAACCACCTGATATTTCATTTCAGTCAGAAAAACACCTGATGATAAAAAATATAAAATTGTATAGGTATCTAGAGGACTAAAATGTTTCAATGTCTGTTAGCTGAATTAGTTATCGTGTTGTATGTTGTATCATCAACTATAAAATGAATATTTTGTCGGTTAAATGCAACTTCGTTTCAATATGTGAATGATGTCATAAGCCGTTCTCGATTGGCGTTTGACATAGTATATATATATGGAATATTTGACAGCGGTTCAGGTTCTGGTTCAATTCATGACGTCACACTGAAATGAATGAATTGACAGTTAGTTGCGGTACAAAATCGCAACCTATTATAATACTATGTGTGTGATAGAATCATTAATGTATTAAAAAATTCATATCCTTCTCGCAGAAATCCATTTATTACAATAATAGTTTTTACCGCCAAATTTATGACACTCGAAAAGAAACAACACCAGATCAAAGTGAAAGAGTATACCGCTAGTTCAAACATACTCCGTTACGTCTTTGATAATTAACTGAGAACGGTTGCTTGAACTGTGGTTAACTTTCAGGTGATACCAATCGAGAACGCCTTGTGAAGAAGTTATGACGTATCACTCCCTGAAGGGCAACTCTATAATCACCACACTGCTCACCTTATAATTGTCAAGTACAACTTGGTCAGTCTCAGTAAGTATTGATGAAGGTGCTCCTGCCTGATTCGTTTGAGGATTCACGTTGGTACTGGCCAATGCTGCCAAGACCTTTGGAGCATTTTCATCATCATCTGGGTCCTCGGGGTCCAGTTGCAACATCAATTGTTTGAACTGGAAAGGAACATATTCTTTAATGTCTTGAATGACATTGAAATTTTTTATACTCACATCTATATATTGACGTATAAGATCCCGCCTTCCTTCTTCATCCAGATACTCTGTAGGATTTTCTTGCTTGAGTTTTAGTAGTGTCGCCTTAGGGTTGAAGAGAGCATTCGATCTTCGTTGTATCGCTTTTTCATAAACCTTGGCAGGTTCCGATGGCGAATATTGCTGAATTTTGCTGAAATGCCCGATAACATTGAAGTATTTCAAAACCAAAGCTCTCGTACCTAGTCATCTCTAGGAGATATATATAATAATAGATATATATATAATTTGTCAAGTCTTTGTCGCAGTCTACAGATAGGTACAAGATAACGTTGTCGGCAATACCAATAAGAATGAACCGAGTAGTTAGTATGATTAGCAATAAAAAACCCAATGCAATGCTTCAATGCAATTTGATCGTTCATCATGGAGTACTCACCCATCACTGAGACCGTACACATCCTTTATGTGTTGCTTCAACATGAGCAGAAGCAGGCAACCTTGGGCTGCTGTTATGCAGGCCTGCAGTTGTGTGGTGTCTTCAGGTACGCGGGACAGAAGGAGATCTTCATCCTCATCTTCCTCGTCCAGGGCTGATACGATATTCAACGTTTCACCGTTTTCGCTGTCGAGAATTTTATTCTGGCCCTCCGTCATTATCAAACCCTACAAAGAGCATGCATTAATGATATGAGAATCTATCCTCAATTGATTTGGAAAATAAAACATTTCTGAGAAAATACAAACCACCAAAAACTAAATTGTGTTTCAGTTTTGCTGCACATTTTTCTCAACAGGGCGATCCGAAATTGATAAATGAAATGGGTCAAGGAACATGATGTGTCCGGAATTCAGCTATTATTAAAACATAAACAAAGTTGAAAACACCCTGTAAGAATCTTGTAGAAACTGAATTTAAAATTATGATATTCGGCTTACATTTTTTGATGCCTTTCGCAGATCCACAAAAAAATCGGTATCTACCCACATTCCAATACGCATAATTACAACACAAGGAATAATATTCAGTTGATCAATCCACGCCTCACTACCCAAAAACTTGAGCAAAAAAAAAATTCAAGAGATTAATGAAATCATTTTTCAGTAACAACGCGATCTATTATCTCTATGAATATAATATTTGCCGACCCAAACTATGAGTTGACATGTATATGATCATCCCACTAATAAGACTTGTAATAACCTGTGTGATCTAATTTCAAAGTATAATTGATATTTCAATTGTAATTATAGCTCATCTTTGTCATATATATTGTTTTTTTATTGCTGTAACTCCAACTTTTGTATTTTTTTGACTAGCTTCAAATGTTTATACATGTGGTTAAATAAATATCTATTTATCTACTGGGTGCAATAGGACTTTTCTTGCAAGTCTTACCTCTCGAAATGATTGGAGTAAGTTTGTTCCAGAAACTGAGATCATGATATCGACGTGATGAACGATGAAAAGGGGTTCATCCTGAACTTGATACGGGAAATAAGCCAAGTTATCCGACAGGTACAACATGTAAGATAAAGTGGTACGCTGCAACAGACAGAATTTGTCATCAAACTTTATAAATGAAGCTATGGAGAATATATAACTATTCAAATTCTTGAGTGGAGAGTACATTTTCCGGCAACATGGTCCCAACATATATTTTTTATTTTCCAACCGCTATCTTAGTTCTCTCACCTAAACTCTGAAGTTTACTAGAAACTTGAAGGAATTTTAATGGTGGGGACCACAAACACTCTTGGGGTCCTTGGAAAAATGTTTGCCGTCGACGATATAGAATCAACCACTAATATGATTCAGCTTATTTTACAGGCTAGAGAAATATAGATGAGTGTTTTACGAAAATATTCATTCTCTATAACAAACAGTAACGATGATACATTGCAAGAAAATAAGTGAAAGTTTATAACTCATTGACAGAAAATGTACTCATTGATGATACTCATGTCCTTAAGAGTGTAACAATATTGAAAAGTTTCTTGATACTCACAGCTTGTTCGTCAAATTGTTTCAATATATTAAGTATTAAGGCACGTCTTTGTTGTCTGGAACTACGAAGGATAGAGTACAAGTAAGCGTTCAGCGCACTGGGATATTCACCCTGTTCCTTCACCCTGAACCCCCTCACAACCCCCTCCGACTGCATTATCTTCTGCAGCTGGTAGGACAGTCGAATACCCAACGAGGACTTCGTGTGGATGAAGCCCGGATACTTCTTCTCGATGTCGATCAGCTGTTTATCCGCACTGTGCGACACTAATTTCTCACAGTCTGTACTCATGCATATCAGGTACGGCACTATCTGCACCGGGTGCACCAAACCTTGCTGCAGCACGAGCTGTATCACTCTAAGGGCGGGCTGTCGCACTTGTAGGTCGTGATGAAGGTAGGACTGCATGATCTCCTTCAGGTACAGCTGGATCACCGTGCTGGCCATACCGGAAGATACGTCGCCCATCTCTTTGAGGTTCTCCTTCTTTGACTGCTTTGACCCTTCAATGCACCATGGGAACAAAATTATTCCCGGACGAAAACGGATTCAAGGAAGTAATTTTTGTGGGAAGAAGTTAGTTCATAGTAAAATTAATAATAAATCGTCTTACTCTTACATCTAACCCCATAATAACTATTCTATAAATGATGAATTGTACATTTTGCGAATAAAGGCAATCAATTTATTGTGTAAAAAACGTGGTCTCGACATGTAATAGAAACGATCTGATGCGTGATTTTTTCTTGAGACCAAATTTAAAAGTGTCTCTATGGAGGTGTCTTATGACCTCCCGTAATGAATTGGGAGAATTTTATGGCATTGCATGTGAATCCTTTCCGGAACAGACTTGTCAAATGATGTGGTATGGTAATCATATTCTTGAATGGGGTACACGCTTACTTTTTATAACTTCAGGACCCGTTGATATTATTTTACGTTTGTAAATTACCAGATGCATCTTTCAGCGACTCTCCATGTTCAGCCAATCAGGTTCAGTCAGTTTTTGACTCACATGATCATATTTTATGAGCCCAAAAATGAAGCGAATAAGTTTTGAACTTCTTGTATTTAATTTTTGTATGTCGAATCAAGGAATGGTCTTCAGAGAAAATAGCAGTATGTGAATTGAGATAAAACCAGGCTCTCTAACAGCTGTTTCCGCAATTAAAAGTCGAGTATCTCCCTACTGGAATATAAAATCTTCGAAGTTGTGTAAGTTCTTTTCAGCAAATTATTTATAAGGGTTTTGAAGATGAAAGCATAATCTTATGTCAAACCAAGATTCTTCACTGAATGCACAATGTTTAATTCATTCCTATCATTAATAACTGAAAAGTTTGAATTAATATACTCATAATAATTGCAAGGAGATGAAATACTAAGCTTAGATTTCGTCAAATTCAGTAAAATTTTAGAGAAAACTATATCGAGGTCGTGATTGAGTTTAAGTTGTGCTTGTTCCAAATTGTCAACAGGAAATTTAATATAGATTTGTTTATCATCAGCGTATGCACATACACAATTATATAGGTATAAATATAATTTTCAATATCATTCAATTTATCCATTCATCCACAACATTATCCAGTATGTGTATATATATTCTCTTTCATAATTTTATATCATTTGTTATGAAACAGATTACTACTGATTTAATTATTTGGAGCAAAAAACACCAATAAATCAACAACTAACTTAATTCTTGACTGATGCATATATGTTTGGAGTAAAATTCAAAATGCAACAGCAATGATTTTTGTTCTGCTCTCGGAGTTGATGATGACAGCTTGTTACATTGAAAATATTCAATGTCAGATCTGGCAAAAATGTGAAATCATTTCAAAACAAAATAGACTTCCGCAGACACATATTAGCATAGCAATCTCATAATGTTTCAAAGCATGATTTTCGCTTACACTCCAAATCCTGTTGAATCATCCGATTCTCCTCCTCTACCAGATAGTTTTCGATGTTGATGAGTACTTCAACCTTCATTCTCAAAGGGGCATCGTCTCCTGTCAACTGCATGTGGTAAAAAGTCTTCAGCTCATTCTCCAACATAAATTCGTAATGCCTGATACAGATAGAGCCGATGGCTTTCAAAGTGTTGGCTTGCATGTCGATATCGTCTCTTTGTAGAAAAAATGTCATAGTTTGATACACTTCATCCTTGGTTTCAGGCTGAAAAAATAATACATGACAATTCAGGATGTTGGTTGAATACCACCAAGCAAACATGCCAGAAGAGCAATGATCAATGTTCGAGGAGGAACAGAAAAAAATAAGTCAGCCACCGGACATCTCATGTTTTGTGACATGAGAGCTTTAGTGTTTTTTTTTCTACCGCCGCATGGTGTCGCTAATTTCAAGTGTCTCTTGGAACACGGCTCATTGCTTATCAGAATTAGACCTCTATTATACAAACCCACTTTTTATGTGAAAATGATACCAATGACCTCTTAGGTGGTATATACGTTGCATTATGTATTATCTTCTACTGATCTTCATAGATCTTTGGAAAATTTATCTATCTAATAGCATAGGCATATCTGTATGAACTTCAAAACTATACCTACCGATTTCAATGAAGTTTTTTGTTTGTTTTGTGAAAAAACTCGTCGAAGTTTTGGGGGTAGAGGAATAAAAGATAAAAATGTATCTTTAGTTAGTTAGTTAAAGAGAACTATAATTGTATCATTGAGCACACATTGCATATTTCAGGAAAACATTTGTGGTATGAACAAGTTGAAATAAATTCATTCGTTTGGCCGATGGCAGGCCATCGATAATAAGACGAGTCATAAAAAGTTTTACTCACCGATAGATCTCCTATGACTTCAGGGTTCTTGAAGTCGAAATGCCTGAGCAACAAGCCAACAATGAACAATGCTCTCCTGAACAGACCCCTGTACTTCACCTCCTGGCACGTCCTGTAGTCCATCTCAACCCAGTTCTTATACCTGAGCAGATACTCGTAGTACTTCTTGAAACAGTCCCTGATGAGCTTGTAGTTGCGGGTGACTTTATTTATGATGGATCCCAAGCACGACAGGCAACTGCTCACTATGGGCCGGTTGTGTTGCAGAACCAACTTCATGGCATCTTCTTCGAGCTGCGCGAGGAAGGAATCGCTGGGGTGCTCCATCAGGGGCACCACCAACTCCAGCATCCTAGCCACACTGCTGATTATCTGGATGTCTCCGGCCGACTGGCATTTCAGGCCGAGGTACGGCTGCAGAGTGCTGGCATGCTTGACGAGTAGCTGAGGCCTTATCTTCGCGAACAAATGGAGGGTAGTTAGACACGCGACAAGCCGTTGGGAGGAGCCACTGTTGTCGGTGGTTTCCTCGAGGCTCAAGACGTTTTCGATGAGACAGTCAACGATTTGTCGGCACGCCAGGAGTAGGGCTTTCGGGGGCTCTGTAGCTATTTTTGTCGAGTCGTCTTTATCTTCTTTTGGTTTGAACAACTGGAAAAACGAGTCCCATGAATACACCATTCCTTCCTGATTAATATAGATTTATCCTTCTCAATGATAAAGAAAAGACAACGTCAAAATCATAATTTTTACGAACAACCTATATGAGATATATTGAGTAAAACCTTCCTGTTTGGTACGTTATTCATTGGATGCCCTACCAAGAGATCGGAATCTACGGATTCAACCCCAGACGAATAAAATACATAGACTGGTTTTTTCCATCCTTTTCATGATGCCAACACGACTGTCAAACCCTTCTGTTTCCACGATAAGAAGCTAATCGTTCGAGCCTCGTGGAGAAACTCGCCGTTTTCGTGTCTCGAACAAGTTTCTTAGATTGTTTACGATTTATGACTGGTCAATCGTGTTGTATTATCGTTCTCAAAGCGATGATTTGTGCGTTTTTCATCGATTAATTCACTTATCCGTGTATTAAATATATTGCTCTTCACTTAAAATGGTGAAAAATTGTTTTCTTTGTGGTTAAAAGCCGGTTTCTGGGATTGAATTGTCAATAGTGTCCTTTCATTGGTGAGTGCCATAGTCATACGTTCGGGAAAGGAATAATTTGGAATAATGCATGGATATTCATTTTATTCAAGATGATGAATTTTTTCAGCTGATCGAAATTGTATTTCACAGATTTCCTTCATGTAGAAAATAGCAAAAATTAACAATGATGAATATAATAATGTTTCAAAGAATAAATTCGTGTTATATATCTGTGGTTTTATCTGTCTGCATATTTGCCTCTATAAATTTAATTTCGCACGACTATTAACAAGAAGGGTCAACATTATCGCCCGCTCTCCTCCTCTCTCCCCGACACCCGAAGAGAGATAGTTAGATCTTGCTTTCTAACAACGTAATGCATTAGGGATGTATTTTATTGGTGAGGATTTAACCAATCTAATGTAGGTTAATTTTCGAAAATGAATACACACCACAAGATTTTCATTAATAAAAACCTACATATTTAAAGAATTGATGATTTAAGCTCGTCCACCGTCCAATTTATTCCACTGTCAAATATCTATCAACTAACTTCCAATGTATTTCAATTTTGTACATAAACGCCGCAAGCTATCACTTCGCCATTTTGATAATGATTTAGAGAAATTTCAATATACTCACGCTGATCAATAGTTGCTCGAACCATTCCAAACCAATTTCCTTTGAGGAAGCAACAACATCAGTGATGTTCATCACTTTTCTCAATAACGAAGTGTCCTTAGTGGGCGTGAACCACATGTTCTGAAATACTTCCATGACTAGTTTCTTGATACCTTCCTCATCGTTCACCCTCCTGATCATTTTGACGCAAATCTCGGGTATTTTCGGAAACTCGGGACATTCTATACAAATGTCCTTCAATATCTTTATCACCCTTTTCCTAACACTGACGCCAGTGTCTAATATTCGAGCCGATAACATTTCATAATACTTGCTTATCAGTTCGGGACGACTCAATACGAATTTTCCCACTAAATCTACAGCTGCCTCTCTCACAGAAGTCGAATGATCGAGGAAGGAATGGTTGACTCCCATTTGCATGTCGTGCCGACCCAGAACTGATGGGTCAGCTTCCACAATCATGGTTAGACATTTCATCGCCTTTGTTCTTATGGCTATAGATGTTTCTTTGAGTACAATAAGTATCTGGAAAGAGAATTGAATGTTGTCAAAATTGGCGTAAAGATAGCAACTATGGACTGGAGAAGATGTTGAAAAACAAGACTACAAAATTGGATTGTCTCAAAATAAAATTTCAGCAAATAGGAAATCATGAGACAGAATTTGAAATCCAAGTATTCAAAACAATAATATGAATATACTAGAAAGCTAATTCAGTTCAACTAGAATGCCCCTCCCTCTACTTCTGACTTTGCATTAAAAATAATGTCAATGTGTGTCCACGTTAATGTTAACAATTTTCCATTGCCATGAGAATTTTTATGTACAATTAGTGGTACAAATTTACTGGAAATTAATTGCATGGAACATAATTTTTCTTGATAAAAACTCATTTTGGCATACCCTACTAGAAAAAAAAAAAGATAATCATCATAAAAAAATAAATACTATACAGTTGAAATCCCTGTTGACTAGTGTTGACCATAGCAGGTTAAGTAATACTTACTGCTTTTAGATACTGATCGAAACTCTGCGAAAAATATCTTTTTGAAGCCAGAAATTGTGCGATTAGTTCAGCACTACTATAATCAATGTAGGTCTGATAAACCTGTACGCGATTTCCAGATGAAATGGTCTCCTGGAAAGGTTTTATTTTTTTCAGCAGAAATTTTTTCTTCTCCTCGATCAGTTGAAATTTTTCGGCATATTCCTGATCGGCGGAAGCTTTCTTATTTTTCTTTTCTCGCTCTTCATCTGACTCATCGCTCTCTTCTTCCTCCTCTTCTTCATACTTCTTTGTCCTATGATTATTCTTCTTTTCGCCAGTTGCTAGTGTAGTTTTCTCATTGACGCTGTCTTTGTACCATTGAGTTATATAAAAATGCCTAGCATACTTATAAGCTTCATCATTTTGAGCATTCACTGACAGAAAATCTAAGAGAACACGCTGGAGAAATTGACCCCTCTCTTCATCTGAGTTGATGCAATTGTTTTTCTTCTGAAATAACCATTATTTATTGTCCAATTAATTTCTCACCTAGATGACCTAGATTACCTTTACTTTCGACGTAGGTTCCTCACTATCTTTCATCTCCTCCTGCTTGATATCCTTTATCATCTGATCTATTGTGTTCAGCTTACACCTTGACAACACACTGTCTCTCCTAAGTTTAGCGGCTACTACTCCCAGGTAATCTAAGCTAGCGACCCGCAAAGACATATCTGTTCCTTTATTCGAGAAATTTTTGACCAACATCTTTCCTAATAAGCACAGCAGGAGTTCAGTGGCTGGCCACTCGGGTTTATTCACCGTCGAAAGCAGATCTTGGACGAAATTTTCGAATAGAGGCCGATAGTCGATGTCTTCCTGCTTGTTGCCGCACTTGTTCAAGAAGACAGTGAGAAATGTACCAGCTGTAGAAGTAGCTTTCTCGAATTTATTACACATAAAAACGTCTGTGTCCACCTTAAAAATATATGAAGGTGAATATCCGTGTATTTGTCAACGCGAGGAGTAGATTGATATAATAAAAATGCAATGATTGCGTATTTGGATGAAATAACGATAAGAGCGAATATTGCTTCCAGTGGAGTTGATTAGCTTTAAAAATCTAATAATTATAGGATAACTGGCCCACTTCATTATTTATGAACGAAATTTCGACTCATCTAGCTATGAATAAGGAAATGGGAGAAGTAATTCATTCATTCGTCATTTCAGAAACCTGAGTAAATACATCAACAGTAATCAAGATTCCATGAATTCTAGAATATTCACACATTAGCATTTCCTACCTGGGGCATTCTCTCACTACTGGAATTCTTATCTTTTCCATCTTTACCGAGCATAAAATTATCGGGTAAACAAACAACACACTGTATCAGCTGTAACACCAGAGCAGTGAGCATTTGTATGTGCTCCTCACTGTTCAGTCGATAAGTACGCAAACTACGTTTTGTACTAGGAAGACGAGCAATTGAGGCTAAAATGTCATCTAACAGTAGCCTTCGATGTGTTTCGTATTTCGTGAATATCTGAAAAAACAATAAACTCATCGACGAATCATAAAATGGCATTACTATCTTACCGTTGTAACCAGCTTCAGACATGCCAATTGTAATTCACTAACATTCTCAGCAAAGAATGGGGATACACCCATGGAGGAAGCATGAAGAACAGAAGTGTCCGTTAAAATTTGTATATTCATTAATTCAGCTAATAAGTTGACTAATTCTGATAATTTGGTGTACAACACGAGAATACCCTTTTCTGAAACCTGGGTCGTTTTCTTCCGCCTTCCATCTTTTTTCTTATTATCTAACCTATAGGTAGAGTCAAATGATGGAAATATAGTATTATGTAGTTGATATTTTATATAGAGGACTACTCGATCTATCACTTCCTCCAGGTAGACCCTCTTTGACATGTTACGGGATGTCATTATATACATGCACACGAGACATGCATCTGCTGCTCCCATAACTCTCTCCATTGCCGTTTCAAGCCATAACTGGCGAATACTCTCGTTATCCTCCTGAAAATTCACATTTGAAAATCCCCAAACAGACTGATCAATGTCACTTACATCAGAAATAGGTGATACTCTATCCCCTCCCCTGATGTTCAACTCTAAAACGTTCAGAAGTCTAGTGAGTTTTTCAGTTGGTATCATTTCCATAGCTCCCAGTATTTTTAGTTTAGCTGCTTCAGTACATAATTCTTGCATAACATTTCTGCTCAGGAGGTACTCTTCTTGAATCATTCCATCTTCCGCTGAAAGTTTCGTCAATTGAAAGGCGTTGCTTATAACCAAATAGTAATTATTGTTTATTATATACATAACTAATCATTCCGTGAAATGATTAAAACAGCTTTTCGTTGATAAGTCACGTGAACTAGAAATGAATGTCCGATGACATGTAATAATCGATGAGCAGTAATTGAAACGGTATTGAATGAACAGTGGTGCTATATCTGTAAAGCATCATTCTGTGATTAAACATATAAAATTGGGTAGACTGTTCGGTAGTGAAAAGTAGCGACACCTTTCTAGTAAAATTGTTCTAAGCGATCACAAAGAAACAAATTAATTAAACGTTTCTCAACACCAACGGATTTTCACAGATTCAAAGTTGTTCGATGCATATTCATGAAAAAATATACAGTATAATGCATACTCACCTATTTCAGAAACATCAATATCTTCCCCAGACCTCAGCACATGCTCAATTGACTTATTGAACCTGTGATACGTATTTGTCTCCATGAGTTCTTCCTGAGACAACTTAGCAAGCACCGGAACAAACTTCTTCTCAACCCGCCTGAGCTTGGGTTTGACGATTACAGGCTCTGGTGCATCATCTTTCGCAATTTTCCTCTTCTTACCTACTAAAGCTGAAAAAGTATCCGGCTGATACTCGTCATCCCCACTGTCTGAATGCTTCCTTTTATTACGTTGACGTTTAGAGCCTATCTCGTCATCTGAATCGTCGTGTTCATCTTTCACTAGGTCGATGCCGAGTTCTTTTGCTAGCTTGGGTTTCATATCGACGAATTCCTTCAGACTTTTCTGCAAGAGCGCCTGGTCTTCATCTGACAGCCTACTCAGCTTTATCACTGGTTGTTTGATAGAAGTGGAAGGGTGAGGTATAGTATCCACTGGTTGAATTTTCTCTTCAACTTCTTCAATTTCGACACCGAGATTTTTTTCTTCCATCATACCTGTCGACTCATCAATTGTCAACTTTGGTTTAGAATTAGCATCTGTATTTTCTTTTGCATCGTCAACCATAACAGGCGATATTTTTTCAGTCTTCGTTGTTTCTCTGGATACTGATGCATCAATTGATGTTGTCTGTTGTACTAAAAACGGATTGCCTATGATGATCATCAGCTGTATAGTTATCTTGTTTGAAATATTTTGACAATAGTTTTTGGAACTTTTGGGAGGATTGATGAAATGTCTCTCGAGTAATTGACAATATGTTTACTGCAAATTGATTATGACTATTTTCAAATTTGTGGCATGATTACACATGTATGATTTATGAGAAATGAGTTCATATATGCAACTGGAGCCAATAATCGATTGAAGAAAATGTGGTTTATCCAGGAATTACTCACCTCTAGTGGGAATCCGCCTCAACTGTCTCAACTCACTAGTTAACGATTGTGTAGGTGGTGCAGGTGTCGTTGTAGGGGTAGTTTGTATGACTTTAAGAGTAGGTTGCATGGTAATAGGAGTAGACACCACAGCCGAAGTAGTAGATGGGGTGGTCGTAGGGGCGGATAGATTAGCAGTAGGTAGTATACTAGGGGTGGAAATAGCTGGCTGTATCACTTGTCTCGGTGATGGTAGGGTAACCTCTGGCACCCTACCATTATTACAATTGATAACAGACGTCATCTGCGCATTCTGACTTGGTTCTTCTTTTCTAGACAGTCCAGTAGGCATGGTTACCTTTTGATCTGCCACAGTATGGATGACGCTAGGTATGACGGGCTGAGACTGTTGGTTATACTTTTGTTGGCCTGAAATTCGATTCAGCTCATCAATCAAACGAGCCCTTGGGTTGTTTTTAGATGATATAGACATTTGGCTGGGCACCAATAATAGGGACTGTGATGTATTTGTGTCATGTCAGTTACTTATAATAGGATACTAGATCTCTTTGACCTGACATCATTGGAGATGCATTCAGGGCCGGTTCATCAATGCAGGGTTAGGTTAATATAACCCAAGGTTAACAGCTAACTCTGGGATAAAATGTTCACTTTGAGGTGAGGTTAAACGCTTTCAAAATCAAACGGGACTTTAGCTCTAGGATAAAGTTAACTCCTGGTCAGCTAGACCCTCGTGATAACCCTCCATTGATAAACCGGGCCTCAATGGGGAATTCTCCTTCGGACGATAATAAAGTAATTCTTATTAAATATCTTCAAAACGACGCATTTCAACCTTTAACAATTTCAAATGTTTGATAAAAATACTTTAATTGGGGATTTAAAATTTAAAGCACCTTGTTCCTATTTCACCATTTGGCAACATCGAATGCAGATTTCATAAATAATAATGTGAATAAAGATAGTCATATTAGTACACAGAACTTATACTACCAATAAGTTCTGTGGGTTAGGTGCCATTCTGCTTATTTCTGTCCCATGCTCCTCAAAAGATATGCTACTCAGTTTTGGAGGTTATGTTTATGTTCGACTTGTGGATGGACTGTTGTTTTTGTTGGACTGAAATTCATGTTTTGACTGATTATTTCTTTTATATTACCAATTTGACTCCTGAATTATACATTGACATCAAGTGTTCATAATGAAAGTGTGACCAAATGTGAGTTGTTGTTCTTCTAGCCTACTAGGCGCTGTTGTCAATTTGTGAAGTAGAAAGAAAGCGATTTAAAATTTAAATCCCCATATTTGAAAAATTAATTTATATAGTTTCCGCAACAAATTCGAAAAATTCATGAATGAAACTCATAATCAATTAGTTTATACTTGCATTTGCTGTAATAAGCTGAATTGAGGAATATTCCCCATTACACAAGTTATATTATTAATAAATCAATGACCCACAGTGAATTATAACTGATATGTCTTATATTTGGATAATACGAAACCTCCGGTATCCAAGCATAAACAGGGACCATTTAGAAAAATCGGAATGATAAAAACAGTAGAGAATATGCAAATGAAAAGCGGGCCGCAACTGAAGAGTGGTTCAATACAACTGAAAAATAAGCTGATATCCATCAAGTGAATAAGTCTAATGAGGTAGGGGCTTCATTGAACCCTTCGTCTGGCGGCCTAGTGTCACCATGTAATTTCTCACACTTATACGGCATTCAGTATATTCCTATTCTCATTTTTCGCATTAGAGGTTACTTTGCATAGCCCAGTGTAGTTTGGTGAGTGATAAGAAACTGCAAATATTTAATAGAAAATCGGTCCATTACTAATGGATTACCATTAAAAATTATCTACTCCTCTTTTTATCAGCAAAACGAGGTGATTTGTGGCAGTTTTGTACTACTGTCTACTATTGAACTAAAAACAGAGGCCTGTTTGTTACTTTTCGAATTTTGATATGCACTCTTCAAACGACATGCATTTTATGATAATAATAATTATAGTGTTATTAAAATATGAAAGAAATTCGCCTTCCGATAACAAAAGCAAACCTTAACCCACTCTTATGTAGATGACACCAAACTTTATACTTTTGGAGAAAAAATTTAGAAACCTCCAAGGGGATGCAGAAGTATATGCAAACTGTGACCCTTTTCTATACCATTGGGGTGTTCAAATGAAAACTTGCGGAGACGCTAAAACCTGACGTTGGTACTCGCGAAATGATACATCTTTAAAAGAGCTTGTAACTGAAATTATCTGTTCTGCGGTAATACTTTTTACGTGAAAAGTGGTCCGTGAGTTGATAGTGTATCATGATAGAATGGTTCTGAATGGAATCTGTAAGGTTAACAAGAGTTCGGAGGCCATGAGCAAGCAGATACTGGAGCGTTTTTATTCAAAGCACGTTTATAATATGTCAAAACCTCACAAATTATGAATTTTTCAATGGGTCATTTAGCTGATATGTAGAATATTAAGAAATGTGCGCTAAAGGAAATACGAAAATTACATATTACCTCGATACATATCTTTGGTTTTTCGCAAATATCTCCGGAACCTGTATATTTAGACATGTGGAATGTCATTACTTTTAGGTTAAGTACCAATAAGTCTAACTGATGGGTATGTTCCGTATATCGCCCAATAGTCACCAGACTATTAGTAACTACTCTTCAGTTTATGGTTAGCATAAAAGGAAGTATTTTACGGGACAACTTTATCCTATCAACTGTCTGAACTGTCACTTTTGATTTGCTTTGGCGCGTTGATTTGATTTGTATTTTTAGATTTTCCAAGGTTTGAATTTTTTTTCGGTGATTCTTTGGTTTGTATCATTAGAGATAATTAGAATCATACTGCCACATTTGTTCATTTAAGTTAAATTAAACAAAATGAATATTTATTGGATGGCTCACCGATCTCTATCATCCTTTTTTTCAGGAATATGACATTTACGAGACACAAAAAAACCAACCAAAGTTACCAAGTTGATTTACGGAACATAGCCAATTTGACATTTCATCTATCTGAGAAACAATTATGAGGGAAAATGTTACGACCGTAACTACGCCACTGGTTAACGCAATTCAAAGAGGAAAACTCATAAGTGATTACTTTGATTAATCTGGAATAGTATACAGTTTTTTTTTCTACATGAAATTCTTCAAAGAAACCTTTCTAGATCAAAATAACCTAAAATATTGGACAGAATGCGGACATAATCCAACAGATAAGGTTGCAGAACGTTTTTTTTTAATTCAGAAGATTCAATTGAGAGCTTCATTATGATAGATAATTGGCAAAAATACTTTTCGGACCAGAATAGAATATTCCATTGGATTTCAAACTTCTTCTGAAAATATTGAGATCATAATACAAAAGAGACATCTATGGAGGAATACCACCATATTCAAAATTCGACATATTATGATTAGTGGAAATTTGAATCAACCTTCTTGTAAGGGTAACTTATACTTGTGAATTTATTAAAAATCTAGTTGAGTTCAAGTGGATATTTCATTTTTTTGAAACAGTATTTGTTTCATTGTCATGAAGATAACCATTCTTTTTGTGTTCCTACTATTGTTGATAGCACACTGACTACTGTTATAGATCTATGGCTACCCAACTAATGTTTTGGTCCTGTTCAGTAAATATTAGTAAGTCAATTTTTATTCATTCTGAAAATATTCTAGTCAGTGCATCTTAATTGAAGTTGTCAATATTTGTAAAATGTACGTTATGAGAAATTTCAGGTCATTGTTAGTTCATCAAATTCAGATGACAGGTATTTATTCTGAATTATCCATCATCATATTCACCTCCTCCCTGATAACTTCACTCATTAAATTTGCTTTCCTTAAAATTGATTTTCATCAGTTGAATGATATGATCTCCATCAAGTCAATGATAATCACTAGTTCACTTACCTATCTGTTGATTCACTGCATTACTCTGTTCTAGCATACTGGGACTCTGACTCAAACCAACCAGACTTGATTGAGAGGAAGCTTGCACAGCACCATGAGGATCCAGTATTTGCTGGTTTATTGCTTGTAGACCAATCACTCCCTGTTGATTCGCGTGAGACTGATTGGAATTAGGAAGCTGGACCTGCTTATCTACGTCTTTTTCTTGAAATACCTAAATAATATCATTAGAATGAATGTGGACTTCTTTGGAAAAGAGTAATTGATACTAAAATTAGTTACTCTTGCAGATATTACAATCAATAAACTAATTAAAAAAGGGTGAACTACCTGCACAGTTGGTTGAGCAGTATGATTCCACTGTTGCTGCTGCTCCAAATGATGTTGCTGTTGCAGGGTTGGTTTATGCTGCTGCTGGACTGTCTGAAGCTGAGGCTGATGTGACTGACCTTGGTTCATTGACATTTGAACTTGCTGCACCATCTGATGTGAAGCATGAGCTGAAGAAGCAATAATAAGAACATAATTTAGATAGTACTTCCACACTTTGAAGTTCTTGTAAAAAAAAAACTTACACTTGCTGCCACTGAAAACATTGGGATTCGCCTCCAGAAGAGCTCTCAGAAGTTCTGGCATAGACTCCTGCTGTTCTAATCTTGAATCTGATCCAGCATAATTATCTTTCACTTCTCTATAAAAATGGAATAGACTTTAATGTAGATAAAATGTTTGATTTTCAGCTCAAGGAACATATTCTGATATGTACAGGTGGGCCATAAAAATATTTTCTCCACCACTAACTGTAAAGTCTTCCATTATTTAGTCCTTTTCAATGAGGGAATTGGAATTTTTTCCGACCAATGTGATTTTTTCAATTTATTACAGGATTTTCTCAGATAAAAGAGAAAACTACCTAATTATTTTTTAGTGTTTATTTACTTCAATGTGAGAAATTTAATTAATAAACATTTCAATAGAGTAAGTCTATTTTTCCATTTGTTCTTAATTTAATTAGATCAAATTATAATATTATATTTGATAATTCATGAAACACTTTTGATATGGTTAGTCTAGAGTGATCAGGGATTATCTGATTTTTATATTATATATTCAGTAGTAATTCTGCACTGTTATTTATTCTCACGTCAGGACATTAATATCAAATATTCAAATATTTTCAGTATTACTTTCACATGAGAAAATTAAATAATACTTACATATGCTCTGCAGATGTCTTTTCCAGTGACTGAGCCAGTTGTGGTACAAGTAGCTCATCTCTTACACCCAGTAAATTTTGTGCTTCTTCTGCCACCCTCGGGTGGAAAAGCAGTGATTTATTACTCAGTGTCTGAGGTGATGGAGTTGGTAGGGGCATCTCAGGGAGCACTATAACATGAGAAATAATAATTGATCGAAACTTCAGGGAATTTTGAAAAAATTGTTAATTTTGCAATCTGTGATTTATTTTCCAGTGATACCTATATAACAACTGAGCACTATATCATAAAAAATACAAAGAACAATAATATACATATGATGAAAAATAAAGTAACCTTTAAATTACTAAAATAACAAGAACTATACCTAAGAAGTGGCAAATTCAAATTTGAAACATTAAAAAGTAAATGAAATTGTTTGGTCTGATATGTACTAATTTTCTTTGATTCAAGAATATTGTACTATTTTAACTATGTCATGCTCAACATGTTCCAAAGAAAAACTTATTATTATTATCATTGTTACTATCATTGATATTGAAGAATAGAATAAATACAACTACATTAAAAATAATAATATTGGAAGTGGTATCAGCTCATAAGGTGTTCTACCTATCTGCTATCAAATCCCTATATTCAAAGGAAGTACAAGTATTTCATCTTATAATCACAATGTTCAACATAAGTAAAACAATCCAAAAGATGATTGCAATATAACATATCTGAATTTGCAGTGTGCAGAATAATTCTACTGTTTTCTAGTAATTTGATGGAAGTAGAGATAGTCATTTGGTGTAATTGAGTAAGAAAAATAAAGTATTCACAACTTTTCAGAAAAATTGTGCACTTCCAAAAATTTACAAATAATATTTGATTTCAGTAAAGAACCTTGTTAGTGAATAATTAAATGAATAAATAAAAATGATAGACAAAATCATACAACTGAAATGATGTAAACTAAGTAACATCATGAAATAATGACCTGGTATTGCCATTTAATGAAGTGAGATTGTTGTTTTCAGAAAAACCCTTTCACAAAGCTCTGTTAATGAATTCAATAATAAGTTATTGCTTGAATGTGATGTTTTCATTATTTGAAAATATCAGGATATGGTACTCACAGTCAGTCAGACTTGAAACACCCGCTAAAGTGGTGATGGGAACACTTGGGACTCCTGAATCCATCTCCACTTAGTAAGAATCCTCTTCACCCAAAGACCATGACTGAATACTTGATAATCATACTATTGAAATTATGTCACAGTTTCACATGAGAATTTGTTGACTGCTGTCCACAGCAGGCATAATCTAACTTAGCACTTCAATTATGGATTAACTTAATATTAATATAAATCACACTTTAGTCGATTCAATATCACTCAAAACATTGTAAATTTTCAAGATATAAACAACATAAACGTTCTTTTTTGCAGGAAAACAACTTCAAGTGACATGACATAACTGTCAATACAATTGTAGGTGACATTTGACGTACATTTTATTAAAAAATAATCAACAAACTGCATTTTTTGGACATTTCCGAGCGTCTTTTATCTAAATTCCTTCTATTTATCTGAACTCTGCCTTTATTTCGAGTGCATTATTGAAGTGGTTGAGTTTGTTTTCATATGCATTTACAGCTATTCCATCCAATCTGTAGGCTTTGCCTTCCGCTTGATCTGAATACATTGCATATAATATAATAATCATGATCTGCTGCCATACTATTCAGTCCACATATAATATAGACATCTTTAAATTTATGCAGTGGAATGGCGACTTTATTTCCAAACAGACAGTTGACTGGGGAGGCAAACTACAGTTTTTTACAGTTACTTCACTTCACTTTTCAGGACTCGAAGGGGTTCTCTGTTCTCTTTTTTGATAATGATCTTCAATTTGTGACGTCTGGCATTGAAGTTTCTCTTCGTGTTACATGTCACACGTCACTCGGAGTTTGCTTTTTTATATTCAGAACTGTGATGAATGTGATGTGACAGTGACAGCACTTGGACCACAGTTGGACAGCGACAGCACTGTAATTGTGTGAATCTAGATCAAAGAATAGACCTATACTCTGTCTAGATCTAGAAGTTTACCACTCACCATTCACCTCTCGACAAGCTTTCACCTTGTTTTCACCAAACAAAAGCGAAAAAGGCATTATCAGTGATAACATAACATTGTTGGTTAATCTCAAATCAACAGTGTGACCAATCTCAAATTAAAAAAGAACCTCATAACTTCCGTAATTAATAATTATCGAGGTAGAATGAAAACTGGAGACTTTTGCCTACTTGGTTTCAAACCATAGTAATATTTCCCAGTAACTTACCAGAGATGGCATCATACCTTGTGTCGGTGAAACAGAAACCTGTAGACTTTTGTCTACATGATTTCAAACAGTAGTAGTATTTTTCAGTAAGTTACCAGAGATGGCGCCATAGCTTATGTTGTTAAAATAGAAACTGTGCATCTGTCATCTCACCAGTGTCATCTGTTCTAGGAGTAAAAAGACTGGGAAGAGTCAAAATATCAATAATTATTCCAGATTCACTGAAAATATAGTATTTTAATGTCATACCACAGAAATACATAAGCGACAGAAATCTTTCTTGATAATCCGCCACCTTCATCTACAGTCGCGATGAAACCGCCAATTTTTTACATTTAATTTATGATCATTTACGAGTTTCATCAAATCTGATGGAATATGGATAGCTGTTGATTAATTTCAATTCTTTTAACATTCTGGTAGGTTCCTCTACCGTCCGATTTCATTCAAAGCTGAACGAAAGAATATGTAACGATTTCTCAGGCATTCCATTACTTTACTACTTGTCGAATTAATAGTATAAGGCATATATGATATATCTCTTGCAAAATGATTACAACGTTATGGGCATGGAAGGATACACAGTAGATAAAGTTTCAACAAACATATAATTAGAAATATTCCAAATCATGGCACAGATGACGTCTATCATGTGATCTGCCACTTTTTAAATCACACAGTATCTGTAGTTTACACTGGAAATTGCAGATGGGTCTTGTAGGACTGTCCCTGTAGTAGTTCCTGTAACAAAAATGAATAATAATTGATATGTACCTCGGCCATGGATCCATCAGATAGAGGTCTAAACGTAAACTTCCTTGGAAACCCACTCACAGTTTTCCAAGACAATTGTTCATCAGACTTATAAAATTATAAGTAGCAGTACTAGCAGTCTACCGACAGCTCTCGTTAGGGAAACATGATTTTGTCCCTCTTCTAAAAAGATAAATCCAGAGCGAATATCATTGGTGTATTCTCGTACCGTTTTTATTCGAAATTACGAATTTCTCGCAAGTTTTCTGTAAGTTTTGTATCACTGATGCACACATTAGGTACATGATGCATGCATAGAACATGGTTCAATTATGCATATTATTTTTAAAAATCATGAAAATTGCATTCTGCAATAACATTTCTGTTATATTTCACCATCTACAATACATCATATTAGACGAATGGCCATTTTGAAAACATCTGGTGTGCGCAGAATCAGCTGCTGCTTTTGGTGCTGATGTATTTTTTATCAAGTATAGGTACAAGTTTCATTGGTAAAACAAAACCAGTTCAAACTATTATATTAATTTCTCTCTTCGTCACATGTGAAAGAAAATAACAGATACCTATACACGTAGTGTACGAACTACTGTTAGTCATTCATTGTAGATTATGAAATAAGAGAATAATTAGGTAGGTATATTAATCAAAAATGTAATATTAGATTTCTTCGATTGAATCTTCTTGGATTTTATTTCGTAAAGAAGTAATTTGTTACCATTTGTTTATATAAATCGTGTTCAGGAGCCCTGAGGTCAAATAAATACTAGAAAACATTGAGTATTCAATTAAGGGTTGAGTAACGTAAAGTTATTTGATAATAAGCTAAAACAATATCACATTTTTTTACAATTTTCTGTTATATATCATATAACATACTTTTGAGGTGATGGGTGAATTTAGCACCAATCAATCTGATTATGAATACTTGCCTATAAAATGTTTCCCACAAATCATTATCATTCAACATTCTTTCTATCAAATTGTTCCACTCAGCAGGTCTCAGCGAGGGCATGGCATAAGCGTCTTTGGCGGAGTACATTTTATACCATAGAGGATTGTTGTTGTCTTTATTGGCTAAGTACAAATCCATTGTCCATGTTTCGTGATCTACAACTTCCTAAAAGAAAATCATAACACATCTTTCATTGGTAAATTATTTCACCGAACATAGGATATAACAAAATATGTACAAAAATCGGCAAATATATATTATGCGTGAGGGCATGGGATGTATTTTGATGTCACCTACTATATATTCCCAATATCAAAGTTTCTTTCATTCACCTATTCGAATACCTTTATCGAATTTCATGTATTATTATTTCTATTTAGATTTTTTATATTGAACATGTTAATTATTTTATTTGGGTATTTATGTATTTCATCACAATTTCGATGTGAGTTCAGTGATGGAAACTACATTTTCTATTTCATTTGTTCATATGAACGTCAGCTATAGTTTCAAAACTCTGGGTTTTCAGTTAATTTTTATCTCTTGGTGACTGCACGAACAAAAACTATATTGCCTATGCTGATTTTTGGATAGTAATTGTGAAACTTGTTGATGCCCAGCCAACTCATCTGCGACATGACATCTCTGAGATGTCGCAATTAAGTAACATTGCGATATCACGAACGTTGCATCGATGCGATGTGAAAAAGTAAGCATATTTGCGACATAACATCTCTGAGATGTCGCAAAGAGATCAAACTGCGATATCACAAACGTTGCATCGCTGCGATGTACAAAAGCAAACGCATCCGCAACAAGATCTCAGTGATCTATCGATGAAATCAAACTGCGATATCGCAAACGTTGCATCGCTGCGATGTAAAAAAGCAAACACATCTGCAGCATTACATCTCTGAGAAGTCGCGATGAGATCAAACTGCGATATATCACTTAGGTACCCAGTGTTCACAAATGTCGTATCGCTGCGATGTACAAAAGCAAACAAACCTGCGATATATATATATAGCACAAATTGTGCAGTTGTTTATTGTATTGTATTTGTATTACACAAAAACCGAATGTTCCGTCTTTTGGTACAATTTATTATAATTTATCGTATCATTGAAGATTTAGACATTATTATATGAAATCTCCATTGATAATTATCAACATCATAAACGTACCAAAACCTTAGTTACTCATAATACATTATATATAGTTACCATAATTTACGTCAGTTACGAAAGCATAATACGTTAAATGCAAGCATAATACATTAGATACCAAATATAGAATATTTATTTATTAGCGAGTTAAAACCATCTCGGACATTGATGTTGACTCAGCTACCGCCTCGTTACCAAGCAATGTCCGCCACTAATATTATAAATCGCATAATCTCGTTACATTAATAGCCACTATTTGAATTTCCCGCGCGCAAATATACTTTCTGTGGTCTGTGGACACCTGCACTAGACAGTTGACAATGATGATTCATCATCACCAGTTACAACCATGAACCAACAACTTTCTCAACCACTCCAGAGTCCAGAGTTCCAATCCAATCAGTTGAACAACCATTGATTGAATCGGTTTTACTAGTTCACTTAAGTTGTGGTCTTTGTGCTATTCTTCAAGTTCTTGTACAATCAAAAAAGTTATAACAGCTCTGTGGGGGTACACGAAACGTGAGCATAGGTTTTGTTTAAGTAATGGTGAGAATAAGTTTTCACTTGAAAGCATGCCATAGCCGTTCTTCATACTCAAAAGACGACATCTGATGGTTTTGGAACATTATAGATTATGGTAGTCCAAAGTCCAAACTATCAATTTATTGTATTTGAATCAGCAGATTATGATGTCACCCAAGGTGGATAGAGATGATCATTTACGGATTCATCGCATCGGAAGACGTATGGGAGCTGATGGAAACTTTCTCAGAATGTGTTTATGAGGAAGTTTCTGCAGATTGAATATTGATGCGAGAAATGCAACTAAAGCTTATATTTCCATTCCATCAGCCTTCTCCGAAGAAAACAAAACAAAGAATGTTCAGAAATAATAATGACCTATATTTTTTGCTAAAGAGAATTTCCTTTAATTTATTGGAATGGAATAATAATTTTGTTTTTGTGTTGGTATGTGTTCATTGTTGGAAATAAATGTTTATAATATATGTTATTTTTTTTCATGCACTGACATTTTTCCCTATATATCACCTTACCTCTGCATTACATATGCACATCGCTGTGATGTCATAAATTAACATCTCTGTGATATATATTTACATCCCTGCGATGTCATAAGTTCACACATCCCTGCTGTCAAAATCGAATCACATCGCAGTTTCATCCCAAAAACACATCGCAGTTTCATCGCAAAAACACATCGCTATTCCATCATAATAATATATCGCAGCTACATCGCATGGAGGAAACTTGAGTGTGACAAAATAATATCCCTGCAATATCGCAGCGACGTCTGTGCGACATAGAATGCGATATCGCAGGTCACATTGTTACAACGCTGCGATATCTTTGTGATGTAACTGTGTTTGCTGGGTGGTAACCAGCCGAGTAGTGCTTCGGATGACACTTACGAGGGTTGCTTGCAACTAAGTTGATGAAAATTTTTGTTACTCACGTATTTTGACCTGAAAAACACGAATTTCATGATATTATCGTGAACATATCTCTAGTTCTCGAGATAATCGATGCGAAAGTTCGAAATTTCACCTTCTTTGTATGGCAAGTTTTGGGCAAGTAATGTATATTCTTAGATCCCAGGACATATTACCATGCATTTACCATGGTTGATTATGATTGTTGTCTAAGAAAAACATCATTAATATGTAATTTTCATATTATTTCACCAACTAGGGTACATAATCAACGGTCATTTTGAAAACCTCCATAGCTGCCTCATAGCAATACGAGTCATAGATATGTGTTTTCTCTCTTCAATACATGTCAATACATATCAGTAAAAGAATGTGAAATTTCGAACTTTGTCATCGATTATCTCGAAAACTATAGAGATATGTTCACGATAATATCATGAAATTCGTGTTTTTCAGGTCAAAATACGTAAGTAACAACAAACATTTTCAATAAAATATTCATCGCATGATGAGTGCACAATTACCATGAAATGTTGTACAGTTTAGCTTGACACCGATGAATAGCGCGCTGCCTCAAGAGTTGTTTTTTGAATGAATTTTCCGACTCACCCTTGTAGAGTTTTCGCGTTCTCCATCGACATAATAAATCCTGTAAGCCGGATTGAAATTCTCGTAAGTCGTGACAGAAGGGCCCAGGTAAGCCACAGCTATCGGCGTGCCTGTAAATTTCAACAGTCGCTTATCTGCAAACTTCCGCGACCACCACCTCTTAAGCAATGCGCTTTTCTTACTGTACTCTGTGGTCTCGTAGAATACTTCGAACTCATCTGCGTGGCTGTGTCCGAAAAATTGCGCCACTATGGTGTCTCGGTAGCGATCCACGATGGCGTAGTAGTTTCTGGACCAGGTCTTCATGCAGTCTGAACTACCAGGAGGGATGTGCCCTAATGTAGATTACCAATCGAAAACGATCAATAAAATAATATTGTCAAATTAGCACGAAAAATAGGGGTTACCCTCTTGCATGTAAATTCCCAAGAAGCTGAAGAATTACATGAACGTTGGGGATACCATTATAATGAAATTGTGAAAAGTCCCCATCGATCACATGTGTGCAAAACATTTTATTATAGGTCACAGTTCGCAAAAATGATTTTTTTGCATTTTTTAGCGAAACGTTCAGTATGGAAATAGCAAATAAAAACATGGGCTTTTGCGGCGAAATCTTTTGCTGAAAAAACTTATTTCATTCAGTTTAGTAAAACTAACTGTTTGGAGAAACAATTTAAACGATAGCCATTATGTGAAGCGTATATTATCGTCTGCAACATATATTGAATAAACCTTCTGCTTTCTGGTCGTAAGATATGTGGTGAGCGATGAAAAACTGTTGCTGTATATTGTATATCATAGTTTTATTATAAGATGCGGACATAGCAAAGACCGGTAAAATTTGTTTGAGGCAAATCGTAATATTTTTAAAATTATTATTCAATAATTATATTAGTCACGTAGACGCTAAGAAATATCCATCTGATGAATCACAGTTCCGGCTAGTGAAAATTTGCTGTTAGTCATATCATACCTGTGAAAAAAGTTTGCCTCAATATACGATCAGGAATTTATACCAGTTTGAAAATGACATTTCATTCAAAGTATATACCTCGAAGTTATCTTCATTAATTTACTAACAAGAAATCGCAGGTGATGTATTCACTATTCCTTGTTGTGATTTCAACTTAGAAACTCTCTTTTTCTTTTGTTCTGGTTCTCACAAAAAGGGATATCCTGTAATGTTCAGAGGACATCGTGAGAACCAAGGGAAAGAATAAGGTAAGAGTTGCGATGGTGTTCTTTTTAAATTTATGGAGATCGTAAGCATAGGAGAACACCTCCCTAGGCAATGAGTTCCAAAGTCTCGATGTTCGTTGGATGAACGACTCTTTGGAAAGGGACGTTCTGCAGGTCTCTAAAGTGACCACGAAGGGGTCATGTAGTACATTCAAATCTATTATATAAAGTATATTTCACTGAATAAAAAACAAAAACTACCTGTGCTCATTGATTAATTACAATATTTGATGCAAGGAAGTAGTACTCTTCCAGCATTGTCTAATTTCAATTTACACATCAATATTATAAAAAGTTTATTTCACTGGATTGTTCTTTATCCACACTACTAGTGCTCATCGGTTAAATACAATATTTAATACAAGGTATCAGTACTCTCCAGCATTGTCTAATTTACTATACCTCAATGTACACACCAATGATGTACGAATGGTAACTAATCAACCGTATTCCTAATAAAGTTGACTATTATATTATGTGATCAGTATAGGTATGTTGACTCAATTTACTTGAACTTTGAACTCAATAGTAGTGTTTACTGGAAATAATTTCTGTCCATATATCAACTGTATAAACCAGTGAAAATCACTTTGATTCTAGTAATTTCTGTAGTTTTCTCTTTGCGTGTAGAGTTACTCATATTATGCGTCCAATGGTGCGAATGGGCAGCGTTTAATGAATTTTGGAATCGCTTTTTCTCCGACATAATGAATAGGAATAAAAGTGTGGGGACAATTTCTGTAGATCATTGCATGATCTAGACTAGAACGGCCAATAGGTAAATATGGTTAGGAAAGGAACAATTGGTTCGTATTTATGAAGAATCAGTAATGAGGACCGATAATGCCCTAGCTTAACTGAATTTGAATATTTCAGAATCCCAAATATGATTGAACAAAATACATATTTTTAACTGATCTCTTGGGATAATCCTCTATCAATTATGTCGTTATTACTCAACAGACATTCACTATACTTAAATACGAAGATTTTTCTTCCAGAAAGTATGTACCTTATTTAATTATGGCCTCAATCTAATATTTTTCTATTTTTCAAGATAAATTAGCTGATTGCCTTGATTTAGAAGCAAGCTAGACAAACAAAAACAAAGATTGACACATATTGCTCAAAGTGTGAACGTGGGTTTCAAATAATGACGAACAAATTTTGCTGGGCTGCAATAAGCACTATGCCAAAATCGTGGCTGTCTATAAACCATGGGGTTAGACTGTGGTATGCTCTGGTTATAATCTATAAATATATTACAATGAATATAGCTAGAGTGTACTGACCGATTATGTGTACTTTTTCTCCATTGAGCTCTGCAGACTGTAATTCACGTACCAACCACTTCAGTTCTTTGGCTGGGTCAGTGCTGTTCACCAACAACCACCTGAAAAGTTATGTCGATCGAGCAGATTTATTTGGCTATGAGAGTTATTCATCGAAGGCAAGAGTTAATGATCTCTAGATGCGTGAACTCGTTGTTCTGAGCGACTTTCTTACCAACTGAGAGTATGGCAGTAATTCGTATTCAGGGATATCAATCTGAATCCCGGCCTGAGCAGAATTGAATAGAAACCGCCGTGCAAGATGGTATTTCCGGACGTTGAAGGTAACCATCTCCGCCACTGGTCAGCCAGGTTGGTATATAGCCAGGCAATAGAATGGCTTTCATCATTCATCCATGGGGGAGCGAAACTGGAAAGAATCGAAATGCCAATCATCCAGGAGAAAATGATTTCTGGAGGATCCCATCAGACAGCACGATGTGATTCTCAGAATGTTTTGTTAGGATATTACAGTGGAACATTTCAAATATTCTCGAAATGTTCTCACAAGGTGCACTGAATGTTTTGATAATATTCTCAGAACATGAAAATGGCACAAAAACTCACGTTATACAAGAACGTTCTCAGAATATTCCCATGAACAGAATATTATATGAGTCATCTACAGAATATACTGGAAATGTCCTATTATATGAATATCAGAATCTACTCAGATATATTTTGCGAATATCATCAGGATATTTCTCAATATTATCAGTATCTATATTATATTCTGAGAACATCCTCATAGCATTTCCGAGAATGTTCTAAATAACGTCCTCATAATATCCTCGAGAATGTTCTGAGAAGAAGAATTATCTAGGAAAATTTTCTGTATTTAGGGTGTATGGAAACGTATCGGTAATATTTCAGGAATCGATAAAGAGCTCATTTAGTAGGTATAGTAAAAAGTTAATGAAATCGAATTTGAAATCACTGTTTTCATAAAAGCTATTGGGAAACATCCATTGGCCTATCTAGGGCTATTTTCCAGGGGGGGCAGGCTCCTGAGATGAAATGGCTGATGAAGTCGAGTCGCCGCCCGATGTACGAATGTCCTTAAAGTTGCACCAGCATTTCTGGCACACTAGTTCATTATTTTGAATTGTATTTTTTAACTCAAAAAGCAGAATATCATTCATTATTTCAATTCAAATACTCTTAATCCATTAACCGTGATGAAATTTATGCATACGCAAGTGACTATTCTGTAGTCTTTGGTAGTACTCTAGTGTCTTAGTACATTTTGTCCGTGCGGATTTAATTATTTTGGTGACCATCCTGGGATGGGCACCAGACCATTCTGGGGTGAACACGGCCCACCCGACCATACCTAAATAGGTACAAAGTAGATTGCCTTGTTGAAGTGACTGTGGTGCTAGAATTATGGCTGATTTCTTTTGAACACAGTACGTTGGCATTCAATGAAGACAAGACAAATAATTCAACAAAATCAACATTCATTACAAAACATATGCAATGATCATGGAATATTCTAGAACGTTTTTATAACATGCAAAATATTATGGAACATTCCATGAACGTTCCTACAATATTGAAATGATACATCCTATGAATATCCTTGGAGAACATTAATGGAATATTATGAAATATTCCAGAACGTTCTCAGAATATTCAGATGAAATATTCTAGGAATATTCCTGGAGAACATTCCAATATTCTGAATATTCCTATCACATTCTGAAAATATTTTGTAGGATGCTGTCTGGGATGGTATTTCTTTTGCATCATACGATAATCTCACCTGCCTGCTGGCACAGACTCGTGATTTCCAATTGCTGGAAAGATAGGGGTGTTTGGGAAATATTCAAACATTTGTTGCACAGTTTCCTTGATAATATCCAGATTGCTTTTTTTGGTTTGGTTCCAAATATCATGTGGTGGCAGATCTCCAGTCCAAATTATATAGTCAATATCCTACGAATAATGATTTCATCAAAAAGTTCATCTATGATCTGAAAATATACCGTATGTTCGAGGGCTATGTTATTTAACATGTTGTCGATCAGAATCTTCGGTGAATCGCATTTGTTATAGGCACCCCAGCTAAAAAATAAACAGAGCTTTTTAAATTGATGGTCGAACACCTATGGGTGCAGGTTTTGAAATAATATTTGAAATATTCAATGAAGACCATAATCTTTGACAGAATCACGTTTATTCCATTATTTTTGCAGCTTCATACCGTCCTGACAATGTAGTATTCTCTTTTGCAGACGGGGTACTGTATTTTCGACAACAAAGTGGTTCCTCACAGTTTGCGGGGGTACCAGGTTCATAATCAGGGTCCAGGTGATTATCTGACAAATGGAGAACCTTGAAGGTTGGCAGGTTCATCTTAAATCAAATATATAGAGGAAGTTTGTTCACTGAACAAAAATAATAGAGTTCAATTGGTCACTTTCTCTCAATTCTAAAAATGTATATCGATGAAGATGGTATATGTACCACATGATATTGCATTAGTATAAGTATTGACATCAAATTTTATGCTCGATCTTACGTAATATAAATACACAATAGTTTTATTATTTGTATTAACAAAGATCGTGGTTGCTTGATCAGTTTGATGTTGATTGGGAATACTCGAACTTTTTTTTTGAAGATTCTGAAATGAACCCTTTGTATTTTGTTATAATATCGCATCAAAATCAAAATGTATCACGTCGTTTTTTGGTCATAACGATAACGGTCGATTCATATAGCATCAAGAATGATAAAAACAGTCAGGTTTTAGCACAGATGAGAGAACCTTAGTTTTAGTATTGATAAGACCACAAATGGACAGTGATCTATGGGGTTGAATTGTTGGGATTGGACTTTTATCGATAAATTCGATAGGCTGTAGCCGTTATCGATGTTTTTGATGAGACGTATTGTCTATCCTATATTCTGAATCATTACTGAGTAGGTTACTGTTGAATATTCATGCCCTAGTCGCCATACTAGTATCAATATCACTTCATACTTCCTAGTATTGGTCAGTTGATGTGTTCTATTCATAAGATATTTGCCTCTCATGTATAAGAATTAAAAGTATATCTAACACCTGAAAAGTTGCCTATACCTACTATAATTTTACCTTCGGAATTTCGTTTGTAATAGGCGTTGTTTTCGGTTTTGCAGGTATTTCAATGTCCCACTCATGAATTGCATTTTCCACATCTCCACAAGTTTCTCCGAATATGAGAGCGCATGTTTGAGATGGTACTGAAATAAAATAATACGTCGAAACCAAGCATTCTCGATGATGATTGTAATTGATTGATGCGATTAGTATTAGGCTGTTACCTAATTTAGATGCCGTATATGCTGGGAGCAATTCTGGTCCGAATACGTCGAAAAATCCTGAGCACACGAGCTCACTTTCTATTTTGAAGGTAACGCATAGCGATACGAATTTCTTCTTGATGTCTCCGAAGGAAGTTCCTTTTTTTATTTCTTTTTCCAAAAAACCAACACCTACAAGAAATGAATGAAGTGATTTTATCAACCCATGGTGATCTGAAATGGTCTCCACTACTCTTCACTATGGAGATAAAACCGAAAAAGGTATTATACTTTCCTAGCTTTGCCAGATTTCAGTGTGATGAAAAAGTTTTAAACAAAAATTATAAATCGTTATTTATAATCGCTCAGGTATAAACAGGCTTTTTTGCATTTTTTCTTTCCTATTGTTCATAATATACCAAAAATGTAACAAACACTACAGACAAAATCGACAATGCAACATTTTTGAATCTGTGAAACCACAATTCCAAATCTGAAAAAATCTCAACTACTACAACTCATCACACTGTTTAATAACGTTGGCTAGTGTTGAAAGTCAGTTTATAAATATTGCACAGTATTTGTCATCACTATAGGTAATTGTGAAACTCTAGAGTATATAGAACGTAAAGCAATACCTACCTATCTTGCATATTCCACATGGTACTTTTTGTCTCACAACATCTCCACCAATTTTTTTTGGTCCCCTTGATCTAATTGTATTATCAACATCGTCCAAAGCAAGCACAGTCAAATCCTATAAAATATGATCGCATGAAAATAAAAACATATTTATTATAAAATATAGTGTTTTCTGCTCATTCATATTGGTTTTCCTTCCACAAATATTGATAGATTGTTCAAATTCTACCGGCACTGATGAGGGCCAATAAGCTCGAAACAGGTAAGTAGGTTGTTGAGCATGCCTGTCTTGATGTGAACTTTGTCACGTTTTAGGAAGAAATGGGGACTGCAGATGTAAAATTGTCCATACCCATAATAGGCATTAGCCGAATGAAGTTAATTCGATAATGAATTACATAACGGGTATTTTTAGAAGCCCCTTTTTTCCAACAAAATCTTTTTATACATGTTGTTGTATTTGAAACAAAAAATGTATCGACCACTATCACATGACACAACCTGTATAAAAATATACACACTTTATAAAAAAGGCAGTGGTGGCGAAGAGAGATTCAGAGGCAGTTCAATAATCCAGCGAGCGATGTTGAGTTTTATTACGAGTATAAGGACGAGTGATTTTTTGATATCGCTATTTCGGAATTGGGAACTCTCATTCTGTCGACTTTGTGCTAGGAACAGAACCAACAGCTAATCCCTATATAAAAAATAACAAAACTAAAATTTCGATACGATTCTGCATATTATCGGAATATTCGAAGAAAATATAATAGGATTTTATTGAACTGTATATGTTCATAAAACATTTGTTACATAGGATGAGAATATTCTGAGATCATTCTTTCAGAACATATCGGGATATTCGAAACTAATTATATTTTGAACATTATATTGTCTGAACATTTTGATACGATTCTGTATACTTATCTTCCGCGAGGATATTAAGTATAGGAATATATGTCGAATGAATGTTCATATGGAATATTTTTTACAGGATGAAGATATTCTGGGATAACTCTGGAAACATTTGCTTGAAATATTCTTAAATAAGCATATTTGAACGTTGTGAGAATATATATCCATATAGAATATAATGTGGTGTCTGGGTTACCTTGAATCCATAATCTATCCCATCCCTGTATACAGTGTACGGTTATGAATTATTTCATTTCATTTAGGACTGGAACTGCCTAAATCAATCCATTTTCTAGATTGTAATGAAATTCGATAATTTACGTGTAGGTATCGAAAAAAAAACAAAAGTATTTTTACTTGTTCATATTCGTATGTCGCAGGAAGAATATGATGTTCTGTAGGTTCCTGCAAGAGTGGCATATTATGAGGCTGTATCTCATAGTCCCAGTCATCCTCGAAACCGATTATTTCCTTCAGAGGAACCGGACCTAGAACAAATAAGAGTCTCTAAATCAGGGATGCATATACTTATTGAAAGGGCAGACTTTGAACTAAACGCGGGCCACCATAATTGCAAGGGCAGTCAAAAAAAATGTGAAACTTACATGATATATTCACCAATCTCAAGCCCTCGTGTATTTTATTTTCAATCTGATAAATAAGACATACCTAGCCACAACGTACAAGGCACTAACTCGTGCATTCATGCTCTGAATGGTGTTATTCCAATGTGGAAACTGTTTGTGAAGCATCAATAAATAATTTCGAAATCTCAATTATTGTGCACAATTCAACCCCCTTCGAATGAAAGTTGTAATCTCTAAATGAGTAGGGGCTTGTTATACCTCCCTTGAAGGCCCTTCTGATCCTCTTTTCAGGAATGCTATGATGGTTTCAATATTTACTACAAAAATTTATATTGAAAAATGTGCTTGACGTAAAAAATCATAACCACCTGAAAATCGATGATTTATACACACTCTATACAATAGATTCACTAAAAAATTCAAAAACAGGATGTGTCCACAGAAATACCATGTGTATAAGCATCGCGCATTTGATAATAATAAAACGTCATTCAATCAACATAAAATCTTGGGTAATTCCAGAGATATACCTTTGTCCAATAATAATTAATTACCTACCATCGCGAAAAATATAAAATTATTGTCCTTGCTAAAAAAAATTATCATACCTATACCTCCAATTAATAGACATTATTTACGGAAGATTCACATATCAATGACGCGAGGTGCGCCTATTAAATACTAAGCAGATAGGAAATAAATATACGATTGATGTGATATGTATGGGCCATGAAACTAAAGAATACAATGGTTATTATAACTTTACCTCAGTATATCTATTATCCACCAATACTGAATGACCCAGAATACTATAGAGGCCACGGGCTGCGGTATAATAATTATTATATTATATGTAATAAACATCTTTTATATATATTTGAAAAAAGCGTATAGGATATAATGATGAAAATAAACACCCACAAGAACAAAAACAGTAACAAGTTTGTGTGTGTAATCAAATATGTCACCCTTAATACACCTGTCAAACAGAATATGAGATGAAGGTATCATCTCTACTACTATTGGATATACTACATCAATTACAATGCGTTATCGATTGAAAAATGTAGATGATTCCTCATATGTGTTGGATTCTCAACACTCTTCAACTGGCTGACAACCAATCACAAATCTTCAGAAGCCAATGACGAAGCTGCAATGAAACACATTTTTCAAGAGTAGGCTCTGCTCCCCTGACTCGGTTTTATCGCGATATCATTTTCAATATGATGAACTGTCATGCACAGGATTTACGAAATGATTGATAGTGGGTACAAAGAGAAATGTCGTGAACACGACGAAGAATGTACCTACAGCGCCAGATAGAATGTTTGCTCCGATGGTGTAGCCTCCCACAGTATACATCTGCTGAAGCTATATTTTCTTATTTTGCACCTATATTTACGATCGAATCCCCGCAGGACCTCCTTTTTTCATTTGTTTTTTTTTATTCTCTGCACCGTGTACAAATAGCGCATCAGTTATATAGTTAAGTTATGTTTATTAGATACTTCGATATTTTTCAGCTATAGTCTTCTACACGCGTTCAATGGCTATCATTCACTCGGAAATTGTCATTCTCGAGAATGATGATAGCCATTATACGCTCATTGAATAATATATTATTATGATTGGCACATTTCTTCTGTATGTTCTTCAATTATAGCGTCTAGATTCTCATAAAGGAGAATTCTTAGATGACATAAGAAATGAAAAAGAGAAAAAGGAAAAAGATAATTGAAAAAAAGGATAGGAAATGGATGAGTAGCAGAAAGAACAGATACATAAGGAAATTAAGAATGAGTAGACCGGGGTGGAACCAGGTTGGAAGCAAAAGTAGGTTATTGATTGATAATTCTGAAATTGAGTTACGTGAATCGTTCAATATACAACCAATAAAACTCAATCTTGGATTTTCTCCAAAAAAGCAAACCTCGCAACTGTGCCTATGAAATCCTCCATTGAATAAATATAGCGCGATAGCGCGTTGATTGAGTCGGGATTTCAAAGTTATATTTTTCAATTACCAATCAATTCTTGTTTTTTTCCTTGAAAATACACCGAAAATATGCGTGGATCTCGCGCCGATGAATAGATACGGCCTATTTTTTATAATATTTTTGGGGAATAATATATCAGTAATTATAGGAAGTGGAATGTGGATAGCTCAGCTGAATGATTGTATAGTATTAATATTATCAGTACACGTCGCCTTGAAAACCATATTTTGACTAATTTCAGAAATGATTTCCTCATTAACAGGGGTGAAGTTTATCTAGTAGTACATATTTATTTCATATTCAATGTTATTGATGGAGTGATTCTTAATCGATAGTAGCATTATTATGTGATGAATTAGTAGTTATAGTAGGAATATATCATATCACCAATTTGTGTGCCTTGGATGGAAGGTCCGATTAGAAAATCAGTAAATTATTATTTGTGTCCTCTAATATCGAAATGAAGAAAGAATTTGTGATGTGTCCCATTCTAACCCAATTATTTAGACGCAGTTCTAACTATAATACCTTCCATATAAGGCACAATAAGTGTTGTTTGAACAAAATGATAATTTTCACCACCATAAAATATACCTCCAACTTAAATGAATTTAAGGACTTTCCAAAGAATAATTTCCCTAGAGGAATATTGCTTTTACCACATATTAAATACCCCATTTCTAGTCTAGGATTGCTTCTAGCCTATAAAGGATTGCATCAATCATTATCAGTCATAGGTAAATAAATCCCTGAATTTATTCATCATAAAATTGATTCATCTTCATGTTTTTTGAGATACTGTGTGACTGAGGTTGTCTAGGTTATTTCATTTTAGTTTCGTCTTTTGACGGCCAATAAAAACCATTCCTGGAATTGGGAGTAGATAATATAGCATCACTAAAACATGGACGTCGTTTAAAAAAAAGTTACGTTCGTAGCAAGCTCACGGTACCAAATAACCAGAGGTTCATAAAATGGTTTTTACGAGGTGGGTATTTTTTTAATCTTTCGTTCGCACGAAAGGAGAACCTATAATGTTCGTGGAACATCGTGCAAGCCAGAGGAAGGTTATTGTCAGAATTTAGCCTTCAGGAATGGCAGCCCAAATATTTTTCCAAGTTTTCAATAGTAGAGGAGAAGGGCTTTTCATTTTAATATATTGATAATATTATCGAAATTATAAATATGTCTGGCGAGCAATTATTTGCCTTGTTCACACCATGGATTCAGCTGTATAATTATCACACAGCTAAGATTTCATAGGAACTGCAGGTTTTTCTTCAATTATCCAGGAGTTGTTATTTTTTTTAAATTCACCCAACTGATGGAATACTTCGACAGGGAATGAGCCAAATTCAACTCAAAATATCAGTAAGTGAAACGCGATGGGAAAGCATCAGAGTCAGAGACATTCGGCCTCTTAGATTTCGAGGCCTCCAAATTTGTACGAAATTTCATGATTTGGTGGAAGAGTTATGAACATTTGTTACCCACCATTCAGTAGGGTAATAATTAGACAGAATTGAAATGTTGAAATCCATTTGTTGAGTGTTCCATCATAATTTGGTATGTGTTAACAAAGATCAGAGGTTACTTCCGAACGAGTTTTGAACATTTTCCTGATGCGCGCTTTTATATGTTTTTTTTTTTTTATATATAAGGTGGCCCAGAAGCGCATTCGTGTGATGTATTTTCTATAATCATGGTATATTCAAATGTTCGCTTTCATGAAGTATGGAGATAACTGATTTGTTGATTGATTTTCTATACACCTCCAGAAAGTAGAAGACCGCCAAGAAATCTCATCAGTTGAAAGTTCGTTGAGAAATCTGTGGATGCTTCAAAATTTCAGAACTGTCGATAACCATCTTTGTCTCTAGTCAATATATGTAGGCTGAATATCCGGTTTTCAAACATCTATTATATACAATAAAATATCCAACATTCAATACTCACCTGTCGATTTGAAAATGTTAACTAAGCAAAACAGCACAATTGACCCACAACCTAAGTGCACCTAAAACAACAAATTCTTAATATCCCGCCAGAAAATTCGTAGTTGCAGATTCTTACACTCACCACCATGGTTCTCTGTAAGGGTCACCGCACGTGAATTGCAAATAACACACCGCTCGTTTTGAGTGGTTCAACTTCCAAGGCTGTCAAGTGGAAATGAACCACACATGAGCGAACCTATGTATATATTTAAATGAAATCCATCGTTATACAATAAAATAAACAATTGGACAAACATGCACTGCCTGCGGTACTATCGAGGTACCAAAATTCAGATGCTTTTGATTACATGAATATACAAGATGATATTTCAAAAAGAACCATCCCTAAATATATCGGAGAATAAAATAGTATTAGGAGAAAATTCCGAAACACGTCCATTTTTATCGAAATGGGGACATTTTTTGACGTATATATCGTTGAGCTGCGTTTCACTAATCCCCAAATAAGATATTTCTTAGGTAGCCACATCAGGGAATATTTTCATGAGTTAACGCGATCTATTATAATAGATAACTATATAGAAGTAGCTAAATTTTCTGAAACTTTGGTACGTTGTTATACTCGACTTAGTAACCAAAAGTGCCCATGGGCCCAACTGAATCCTATGACTATATAGTTTTCAAGATACAGGATGATAAAGTTGAGTAATGTCCTGTTTTCAGGAATTTGTTTTTTCTAACTCACGAACTAGATCGATTTTCTGTTGCATTATTGTAGAGACGATGAAGGAATGAACATTTTCGTAAAAATGTTTATTGTGACACTTCTTTGAATTTAAATTCCTCTCATGATTATGATTCGAATTCAAGTATCATACCTTATACCCGAAATAAACCGTTTATGAGTTTTTTGAATTTTGCTTGTTTAGAAGTGTCGAATATACCTACACGTCATTTTCATGTAAATTCAATTATCCAGTGAAATACAATGACTGAATATTGAAGGTTGAACGGATCACTTACCATTTATTCAACTGGAAATTATAACTGAATAATTGACAGAGTGCATGAAAAAGTGGGTCCAGGAAGTGAACAAGAAACACTGAAAATCTAATAATTTTTCAAGTATTCTAAACGACGCAACACTAATTCCGTCGCACCCCGAAATTTTGCCCCTGTTAAAATTTGAATAACTTTTTTCAGCTTTGAACAATTTGAATTTTGTTTACACTGTTCGCTAGCTCAGTCCTTCTGCTATAATCTCGTACTTCTTTGATACATGAGGTTTTTTTCATAAAATTGCTACAGGATTTTTTTTGAAACTATGCAAAATTTCGGAATTTACAAAAGGATCCCAAATGAATTAAACAGTTTTTTTTCAACTTTAACAGCAGAGGAATGAAGATGATTTGATTACCTTGAGCCATCTCCAGAATTGTCTTCTTATCTCTTTTATTTAGAGAGTGATCCCAAAAAATGTTGAAGTTGAAACGTTAGATGAGGAAATATGAAGATCAGAGTTGACTCAAGATAAACAATAAAGATCAAGGTTTTCTGCAAAGGTGACCCAAATCTGAAACACTGAAAACCTAGATATATATGTTCACCAAGTGGCTAGTCCTCCCCTAATGCAGTAATGCAGACTTTTATTGAGTATTATTTAATTCTATATTAATAGCACTTAAGCACCTTAAGCACTTACCATCGCTGTAAAATTATTTGATTGTTAAAAAACTTTTTTTTGTTGGATACGTATTGGAAATGTCTATCCAATAATGTTTGTTTATATTTTTTGACTGTTATTGTGGCCAACTGCGACCAATTTTATTGACCATTTTTCACAGGGTACCTAATAGTATAGTGATTTTTTTTCACATAAACTGATGATGGATTCTTAATCAGGATCACTTGAAACATACCTGTACTGATTTTCATCATCATAAAACACATCAGGTAATGTTATTCTCCAATACACTTTTCAATACATCGACGATTTCTGTTCACTACTTCATTTCTTTTCCTTAGACAAATGGTATATTTTAATGATAAAAATAAGTACAGATATGTTTGAAATAATCCTAAATAATTATTTATTGTCATCGATTCTTCCCAAAAATACAACAATAGTACATTTTTTTGGTGAAATGTTGAAAAAAAATCGGACCTCCTTGATGAAAATTACAGTTATGTTTCAAGTGATCCTGATTCAGAATCCATCATAATTTTGTGTTAAAAAATTCATGCATAATAATACTTTTTGAAAAATGGGTCAATAAAATTGGTCGCAGCTGACCACGATAACAGTCAAAAATTATAATAACTTTATTGTTGGAAAGACATTTCAAATGCCTATTCAAAAAGAAAAGTTTTTTCAAATTGATCAAATAATAACGGTTTTACAGGGGCGGTCCAATGTAACGTTTCAACTAAACAAACGGGTTCGGATTTATCTAAGTAACATTTATTTTCAGAACTATCATGTACAAAAATGTATTTTCTGAGTCCTTTTAAGGTGGACACATTATATAGTGAGGTGTATCGATATTGTCAATTCAACAATATACCACAATTAAATCAATGTAGATATGTGTGGAACAACTTCGAAGTTAAAAAAAAATGGATTAGCCATAAATTGGAAAAATTTTTTTGAGAAAAAAATAGTCTATCCAATTAAAAATATCAAACATAGTTTGAAATGAATGTCTGGTAGACTACGAGCAGAAAACAACTACTTTCCTGGTAAATACCACGCAGAACATTGAATTATATCTGTTCGTAGTCCATGCAACGATTCACACTGTGAATGCAGATCGCAAATGTTTCTTTCTTCCTAAGACGTGACAAATTCACATCGAGACAGGCACGCCTAACAACCTACAGACCGGTTTCGGGCTTATTGGCCCTCATCAGTGCAGGGTAGTTATCCGAGTAGAGACCGTAAGATCTCAACTCGAAGCGTTGCCTGTCCCAATGCATTTTTGTCGCGTCTATTTGACCGCACCGAGCCGCGTTCCAACAGATAATTGAAAGTGGCGACATCATGCGGCAGAAGAAAGAAACACTCCAGAACCGAATCTCCCAAGTTTTACAGAACTTGGAAGTGGCTGAGAGCTCGACTAAGCTCAATAAATGAAAAAATGGATTAGCCATAAATTGGAAAAAATTTTTGAGAGAAAAATAGTCTATCCAATTAAAAATATCAAACATAGTTTGAAATGAATGTCTGCCGCATGATGTCATTATGTCCAAGGAGGCAACTTTTGGAAACGATTCCACGTCAGTTTCCACTTCATCATTTTTAATAACATAAGGATCAACAGAATTCATGGCTGTTATTTAATGGATCCCTATATCACTCAGCAGCTTCACTACCAGAATTTTCTGAACCCAATCAATATTTACTTTTACCTTAACAAGCCACGAACGAAATAATCTTGAAAATATCACAATCACAATACGCCATAAGCCAAATTTGAGTTCAGTGGCCAAAACGCGAAAAGCCGGCATGTGAGCCGTTAGCCTCGTGCGTAGCCAACTTGATTTCCCATCAAACTCACCCTTTCCACGGCTAAATGAAAAACCTAGCCAGCTGGAGACAGTCATTGCCTCAGTCAAAGCAAAGTCAGCTAAATGGAAAAATCTAGTCTTCCGTGCAGAAGACTAGATTTTTTCCATTTAGCTGACTTTGCCTCAGTGACTACAGGGTGCTAGTGGTAGTGGTGCTACAGTAGTGACAGTGACCCTCTTGCCGAAAGTCCACCTTATTTCGTCGGAAACCTACTCGGGTTTAAACAATCCCTAATCCGCACGTTCGCTTACCTGGGTTTACCTGACTTGCATTGCCTCGATTACTAACCCAGGATCGTTTTTCGTAACCCGACGCGTGATCCGGGTAAGTTTCCAAAAAGGCCTAATCAAAGTCAAAAGGCACTTTCGGAAACTCACCCGGATCACAAGTCGTGTAACGAAAAACTATGGAACGCCGTTTTACTTTTTAATGCACAATGACTGCATGTATTGAAAAAAATAGTTGACATGTATTGAAAAAAATACTAATGGTAAAAATTATAATTAGAGAAACATTTCGGGTCGAATTTCGTTTTTACAATTAATTAGTTGAATCATAAAATGCATTATGAATTTTTGCGACCACTTCGTTATCGACCCCTAATTTATGGAATACATGAAGACTAATGTAATGAAATAAATCAATTTTAACAACACATTGATTGTAGCATTACATTTATCTTATTCTTCTTCTGGTTTGTTTTTATCTTATAATCTCAACACTGTCAGTGTCAGTACTGTCAACTGACAGTTGTCAATCAATTTTCGAATTTGAAAATAATTATTTATAAATTGTATAATCAAAGTCAAAGATTGTATAATACAACAAGAATACGACCATTTAAACCATTTCATATTCCTCAGCCATATTCCATACACATTCCATATCCACACAACAAAAATACAGATACGAGTAGAGTACAACATGAACTGTGAAGGATATGAAGCTAAAGACTTCATAGGGGAAGTGAGTATTCAATTGCAATACACAATAAATATCTCAGATAAGATAACAGGAAGACGTCCTGTGAACGTACGGACTTGAATGGGACGTAAAATATACGTCCTGGGAACGTCTTGTCATGTGCTATCTGGGATGAGATATATTATTATACTTATACATTTGAAAAAATTTAAAATTTCATGAAAAGGAAGACCTAGTGTTCAGATAACAAGAGATCAGTTAACTTTTTTTAGCGTACAGACTTCTTTGGCACCAAATCCTAAATTTCTACTTCAGGATTGTGTAAAAAATTGAAAATCATGTTGAAAATAGAAAAACCTAGTGCTCCAAACATTTACGTTTGTAGTAAGCACTTCCTAGAAGTGGATTTCTCAAGCAAATGCCAAATTGAAGGTTATGTCTCCTGTCAGGTTAAATCAAATATCTGGTTTATCTGTAGTTGTGTTTCATTGTTTGTAATGAAGACCTTAATTTCACTTTAGGACCATCAAGAAGAATTGAACCAAGAGATGGGCTCAAAAAGAATGCAATTCCTTCAATAAACATCTGGAAGTCATCACATGGAAACTTCAAGAGTGAGCGCAATGTAGGCTGAATGAAATCAAATCTTTATTCAGTATGAATAAGCCATGAATTCTTCATCCAATTCATCAATTGAAATAAATGAATTTGAATGACTGTAGTAGACCACAAGGTTTCAAACTTCCCAAGTTATTCTTGGTACATACTCATCTATATAGAATAATTATTGATATTATGAACTATCATTATTCATTATGTTGTAAAGATATATGAAAATAATAAATTGTGTTGCCTATTTAAGATATCTCAATTTCAGCAGGTGCACCTTCTTATCTTGGATTTTATTTCTCTAATCATCTATTTTTTGGGTTAGAATAAAATTTTTACAGCTTTACAGATAAATTCACACTTCCACTCATAACTTTTCCATGGAATTATTTTAATTTCATATCAGAGCTGCCCTAGAGCTGAAGTTTGTGAACAGGAGTTAATATGTGTTTGACATGTCCTACAAACTATGATGTGACCAGCTTTGAATAATGCTTCTCAAGCTTTTAAGGGTTTCTTCTTATCTCCAATATATTCTGGATACTCTTCTCAAATCTTGGACATTCTGGAAATATAAAGAGAAATCGTTGAAATACGAATACCTCAGTGGCCCCATTGATTTTGCAGAGGTGGTTTGAAAAGCTTATAAAAACATAATAAATCAATAAAACTCATATAAAATACCTGTTTCACGTTCTAATCTCATATCTTCTTTTCTTGAAGTTCTTGGTTATCTGACTCCTCTCGGTGTCAATTCCACCAGTTCAGGTGTGGGTGCACTCAATATTTTTATTTTATTCCTTAAGGATCTGGGTGGTATTTAGGATTGATGTTAAACCATTGATTTTAAACATAAAATCCTTTCTATAGGTTGTTATAACATTGAGGGATATCTATGACATCACAAAACTACAACATGCATATAAACTTCACATTTCAAATTTCTAATCTCATATAAATGATAAACAAACAATATCACCAAAATAGCACCATTTCAAATATTTTGGATTGATTGTCAAATTTTTGACATTTCTCCCGCGTCATCTGTTTATCTTTTTCTTCTTCTCGAGCAATTGGAGACTATAATATCTTTTTAATTTTTACAATACAGGAAGTGTTGATGTATTGAAATAATGATTTTATACATCATTTGAAATTTCGAGCAACAATTATTTCAATGCATTGATGATGTGTAACGTGATAATATCAATTTTAGCAATGCATCAAAAGTCATGTATTGCAAAAATAGATTTTTACAACACATTGCTAGTAATGCATTGTTAAAATTGAAATTTTTGCAATGCATTAATCGTCGTTCATTGTAAAAATACTCAAAATATACTTCTAGTTGAAATTCACAATTTTTGCAATGCATTGCTCGTAATGTATTGAAAAAATGGCAATTTTTACAATACATTACGAGTCATGTGTTGCAAAAATAGGCATTTTTGCAATACATTGAGACTATGCATTGCAAAAATTGATATTTTTGCTAGTAATGTATCGTATAAATAGATTTTTTTCAATACATGCAGTCATTGTGCATTAAAAAGTAAAACGGCGTTCCATAAAAACGACCCTGGGTTAGTAATCGAGGCAATGCAAGCCAGGTAAACGCAGGTAAGCGAACGTGCGGGTTAGGGATCGTGTCAACCCGTGAACCCGAATAGGTTTCCGAAAAGGCCTAAAGAAAGAAGAAGAAGAAGATTGACCCCAATTATAATCGTGCTCACTACCTCGACAAAATTTGAAAATTTCATTATTTTTTGGTGAGTTTCAGCTTTTTGCAGTTATTCAAAGTTCGAATTTGTCACTGAATGGTAATTAATGACTGTCTTCTGATAAGTTCAAACTGAAAAGAAAATGATGTCAATTCATTCCTTCTTATTTAGCATGATAATGGATGATCCTGTGAGTGAAAATGAAAAGATGCCAGAAGAACCCAAATCTGAAATGGTTCACCACAATGGGTCATCTGAGGGGTACCCAACTGAGACCGGTACGGTCAATTCCAATACTGATCAAGATCAAACCCAGATTGCAACTGAAGCAGTTCAAGAAGTAGCAACAGTATCTGATATGCTGGATAATGTACCTGCTGAATTGGAAGAAACTAAACAATCCATGAAAGAATCAAAGGTTGAGGTAACAAAAAAAACATCAGCCCTCATGAATATTATGGAATATGATGATGATGAATGGACTGATATATCATCAGATGTAGAATCAGAAAAAATACTTGTTCGTCCTCAGGTACCTAGAAAAACCACAATTAGTGAGTCTAGTGATACTACTGAATCTGACATATCAGAACATGAAAAATCAGAATCTGCTGAGTAAGTAAAATACTTGGATAAATGAAAAATAAACATGTATTTGATATACATATTTTGCCTAGTGATTGCAAGTCCTATTCATGTTGATTTAATAGTTGATTATTATGTTTCATTTATGGAAAAAAATCAAATTCAGAATTGAAGTGATCCATAATGCAGCCACAAGCAAAATATAGTTTCCCATTTTTTTTCAGTTCTGATGTAGAACTAGTATCTGTGAGTAGATCATGTAATAACAATGATTCATTCAGAAAACAAGAGGTTTATCCAAACACTTATGGAGAAATACTTCCACCAGTTGCTGATTTGTCCAATTTGGTAATTGATGACAATGAAGATTTCCTCCATATAGGCAATGTTCATTCTATTGTTGAAACTGTAGGTAAGAAATTATATTGAAACTCTGTTAATATATAGTGAATCAACCCATTTCAAATTGGTTAGTGTTTTTTATATCATTTCACTAAGTGCTAGAATAGTCATGCTACTGAAGTTATAAATATTATCATTATAACAAACTTTTGAATATTTATAATCAAAGTTGAATCACAACAAAATTAGGTACACTGGCCTTCTTATGTCCTCTTGAGACTACCTATGGTATTCTCAAAAACTACTGGGATTTCCTTAGAAATTCTCATCTTCCATGCAGGACTTACCCCTGGGATATAATAGAAGGTTTACATTTTTTTGTTTCTATATTTAGTTGGAGTTGAGTATAATAACAAAATTATAGTTTATCTACATTTGCAGAAAAACTCACATTCATTATAATCTGTTTTTATATGAAAGTGTTTTTTTACACATAGGTCGTTATTCCCATTTCAATCAAAATTCGTCAAAGTTTATAATCATATATACTTAGGACTAAAAGTCCGTCGCCACATGTAACATCTTCATTTTACTTAATAAAAAATAATGTTGATTACAAAAGTTGTAGGGTGAAAAAATTAATTACTGAATCGCTGCGTTTTTCGTATGAATAACACTTGTCATCAATGGGATCCGTTGGAAACCATACATACAACTTTTGTTTTCAATTTTTATGTGAAATGTATGATAAAGAAGTTACAAGGGGGGGGGCGACGGACTTTTGGTCCTCACTGTATATTAACTACAATATTGACCATATGGTATATTAGAGACAAATTCATTATGTATTTTCTTGTCAAATTAGCAAAGCTTATCGAGGGCATGGGCGCGAAAAGGAGCAAAAAATTCAAAATCTAAAGTGTTGAATGTGTCAATTCACAGCGATTTGGTCTATTGTTTATTTAAATGAATATTATCATTTGTAAAATATCCTAGTACTTGAATATTTTTATACTGATTGTAGAAAATATACCTTAGCTTCTTACTAAGAAAACTGAAAAAACCTACAAATCCTTCTGTTTCTTATCCAAAGCCAAATTGTATTATGCTTGTATTGTGGTTATAGAATTCTGTTACTTGACTTATGGGTGTTTTTAATTTTTTCATGTTTTCAGGAGATTTCATGCATCATTCTAATTGATTGTGTAATTTATAAAAATATCCTGAGCATACAATAATGTATAGGTTATCAGAATAGATCCATCATAACTGAAGTTCTAGCTATGGGTGATAGCAAATTTGATTTTTTGCCTCTTGATTTCAATAATTCGATTTTTTTCAATATTAATTTATTAATATCAACTCCAAAATGAATATTGATGATAGTAGAAATGTTGTGTGTCCTGTGATATTCAGGATATCAGCATGGTGAAGAGCATTTGACATATTAAAAGAAACAGCTGCAAAAAATTCAAAACCTATTAATCTCAGTATATACCCAATTTAATATATCGAAAATAATAATGTTACAAATTGAGATAATTTTATGTTGAATTCGATAGTGATATAAAGTATTTCAATAACCGATTTCTAATAATTTCAATTGACTGAATATTTCAGGAAAATATAAATTATAAGTTCCGAACCAATAACCCTGTATACTATAGTTTCGGGTCACCCTGTACCCGAAACTATAGTGCCAAATTGAAACAGAAGATTTCCCTCCGAAAATAAATAGGACCTTCTTAGTGAAAATATTTTATTTTTCAGTCGTCACCAGTGGTGTATAAGAAGGGTATCACGGTCCCTTCTCTCTCCTATTATCACGCTACTGGTGAATTCAGAAAAATTATTCATTTTTTAAATTCCGAGTAAATAATGTATACTTGTTTGAACCTGGAAAACCAACCTTTTCAAAAATAATTGTGCTTTCATGAATACAAACATACTAACAAACAAAAAATTTGTGACATGAAGTGAAATTGCAACAAAAGGAAAACAAAGAATATTTATTTTTGAATAATGGGAATATTTCGTTTCAATTTGTTAGTAGAGTTCCGGGTCATCAGTTTTTCACAAAAACGATTATTCGATTTGACCACTATTTTACAAAAGCACTGTATATCCATTATCAAATCTATAATTTAGAGTAGATCTTCTGGTTTGTATCAGCAGGTTTTTAAAAAAACTAATCATTTTTCCTTTCATAATTGAAAATAGTTTTATTGCGATTCTCAATATTCGAAACTACAATTTCGCATAATAGTTATCATCTTTGTCTAAACTGAGGTAAAAATATTGTGACAATGCACATTTGAGAATTCCTTTGCAGTCTGTTGAAAGAATCATCCACGCCACTGTTCAGATGGGGCTCCGTTTCACAAAAATACTATTGGAGCTCCAATAAAGGATTTTTTTTTGTGTGTAGATATGGAACTGGTTTTTATTGCTTATCATTTGCTTTTTCTTGTCGCCATTTTGTTGTACTGGTGTTAACTCATTTCGTTGACGATACTCCAATTCCTGAAGGTAACTGCAGAAAAAATATCAGGTAATTTGTCAACATATAATACTCTAGAATACTCTCTTCCTGTTTATATATTCAAATAGTTATTTTTTCGTGTGGTAAAATCTCAATGATACCATAGATTCATTGATTTGAAACTATTTTTATGCTCTCCTGTATTTTGTTATAATGCGAATTGAACATCTAATTCAGTATCAATTACCAATTTTGAAATTTGAATATAATAGCATCCAAATTCCAAAATTGCGCAATTGCTTTCTATTTCGAACTAGATCAATGATAATGACATGTGATTAATTTTTTTTCAGTAACAATATCTTCAGTTCCCGATTCTCCAGCTTATGACTTAGAAACAGTCCTTTTCATTGAAAAGGGGCCAACAAAAATACCACTGGGGGAAATATTTGATGTAATCGGGCCTGTTAATTCACCATTCTACTGTGTCCGAATTCAGTCAGAAAGTGATATAAAAGAAAAAGAAATAAAAAGTGGGATCACAAAAGTTTTCTCAATACCACGAAGTTCTCGAACTCATTATATTTTTGTGAAACAACTAATGGAGTAAGTTTAATTGGAGCAGAGTCTTCACGTTTGATCGATGAAATATTGTGTGAAACATTTATTGTGTTGTTTTTCATCGCTTTTTTCCCATGAGTTTGGATATAAATTGTTGAAACATCCACCAATTTTACATTTTTGTAGCATTTAAATGAGAGGAGAAACTATTCAAATTTGTTGACATCGGAATATTTATTCCCTTTGGAAGAATGCTTTTTGCACAAATAGGATGATTTTCAGCAGTACTAGATTCTGCCAATCTCGATATCGCATCTTCATAATTTCGATGAATTATTTATGCTGCTTTTTTGTAGACGGTTGCATTACTGATCCATAACCCGATTGCTTGAGGAGGAAGAATATAATTTTATTTTTATTTTGAGGAGAAAAAATTTAGTTTGTAGGTAATTATTCTAATCCTCCTTAATTTGTTTTTCTGTTTTGTTTGTAGATATGTTATTCAACTTATTATGTATTTCATACCCATTTAAATATCTTCCTAATACGAGTTTTTTACATTATATTTGATTGGTTCCTATTGAATAAGACGATTCTGCTCTCACTATTTTGCTTGTTGAATTGAATTATATATGTTTCTGAAACCATGGCGCCTATCATATCCTAAATATTAATTATTACAGCTCCAAACACACAGATGCTTCGGGTGAAAATGACGAGGAATTGAACACAGATGATACATCTGACGAAGATACATCTGATGATCAACCACCTCCTAATAGAAGACGAAAGAGAACAGATCATGGATCGCAAGGAGAAAGCAGTGCTGATAGACAAGCACAGGAGCAGTTCTGGCACAGTACATCTTATGTGCCGCCACCACTAAGAGATTCCAATTTTGCCCCGGGACCATCAGATTCCAATTTTGCCCAGGGACCATTAGATTTCAATTTTGCCCAGGGACCATCAAGAGTCAATAACCTAATGGGACAGCAGAGGGTTTTGCCTCCATTTGTCGACGCTTTTAATCATCAGCCGAGACCACCAGTCGAACCAAGGTGAGTACATATCTTCAGAATAGTATATTATGTAACAAGTGTGGAAAGTGACATATTTCGCACGAGTAGTCGTTTACGAACCGCGAAGCGACGAGTGTGGAAACGTAACGAGTGAAGGAAATGCACTTTCCAACGAGTTTTGTTCACTATTTTTCCTACGACCCTGAATACTTTCATTTCGCGGGAAGTCATGTCAAAAATGTAACTTGAGCCGTCTCTATAATATCAGGTGGTGTCGATTTGATATTGCTGTCTATTTACATATTATAGGTGATGATTGAAAAATGTTCGACAATTCCAGAAGGTTTCTTCGTTTGCACATTCGTTTGATATTCGAAACCCTAAGTTAAAACTACATGCCTACACAAATGTCACGAATATGAAAGACACGCACATCAGCCATTCAGCAGTGCATATTGAACATTAACCGAGAAATATAAGTTGGTTCGTTATCTCGAATGTAAAAAGTGGAAACTTATGTAATTCATGTGAATGATGCTACCCACTTCCATCAACATCATCGGACATGTAGTAGATGCAAAGGAAATGTTTATGTCTCACTGACACATCGAAATTATAGGTATTTATAGGTAGAAAATCCAATAAATATTAATGTTGGGTAACAAAAGCGCTTATGGTGACAGTGAGTACCAACTAATATATCTTGAATCATTTCTATCCATATACATGGCGACGTGTGATATTTTTCATTTTAACACGTGATTTTTTCTTTCAAATAACAATATAATTGTGATATGAGCTACTTTCCAAATAATGAAACAGTGTGCTTTATGACGTTTTTATACTTGGTCGTAGGATGAAATCTTACGTATTTTCCACTTGCAATTGACCAAATTTACATGCACAAAAAACATACTTCTGACTGATTTCTGTTTGTTGCTAATAATTTCACGACTATTTTCCGCTGTCCTATGTGAATAATTCTCCAAAATAAACAGACATTGAATTATAATTCGACTAGCGCCATTTTTCTGTGAATATGATCCTAAGTAAATTATTGTATTTCAAGGATTAGCCTGATCAAGCAATAGAAGAAAAGTTGGTTCACAAGGTCTCGTTTTCATAATTATTGTCACATTTATGTTTTTAGATATACAGGGTCTTTCACATTCCTGACATGGGCGTCAACTTTGGTTTTTCGAATTAAATAATATTATGTATATTTTTGGTAAGGTCGATATAAATTTATTTTCTGATTTCGTTGATATCATCAAGTTGCATATTTGGATGGAACATGATTAAGTTATTGATGATAAGAGTTGATCAAAAAACGCTTCATGGATCTCATATCAATTATATCACATAATGTAGAAGAACATGGTGGGCTCTTTAAAATAAAAAAAAATGAGAAAACTGAACCGTCATAACAATTCACCAATAAACTTCTGAGATGTTTGAAAAAGGTATACAACGAGCAGAAAACAACAACTTTCCTGGCTAATGCCACGCAGAACATTCTATTTCTATTCACATAATGATGTGCAATGAGCCATGAAGCAATATTCTGATCAACTTTGGTCATAGATTAGAAAACCTTACAAATGAGATAGTCAGACAGAGCGAATAAAATTGGAGAGAGATGTCGAAAGCTCAAAATTTAAAGGTCCAGTCATAGATATGCGCAGGCGCTAAAATATTGATCCAGTTATGTTTACATCGTTGTTGATTATTAGGCCTGTTCGTTTGTGCATGCTGAACTTGATTTTTCTCTATGGCTGTCTATGAATGTTGCATTGAACAGAGATACCTATAGAAAAAAATCAGCTTCAGCAGGTTGAGCATTCACAAACGAACAGGCCTATTATGTTACAAATGTTTTAGATCTACAGATCCAGTATTTCAGATGGGTTTATGTTCTAACAATGTATAACATATTTTCCATGAACTATAATTCAAAAGAAAAAGTAATAAAGGTTTTGAGGATTATCACAGCACAGATTGAACAACCTGTTGTGAATCAGGTACAATAATATGTTTATTGGCAATCATTACAGTGTATATAAAGATTGCAAATCATCTTCAAATGAATCTGAGAATGTCAATGTTTTCCAAAGGACGAAAAACTGGGAGTACTTGAGTGATATTATTGACTTCAATTAAACTTTTCCATTTGATGAGAATATCACCATTTCTGCTATACATATACTGATATATCACATTTCAAGTTGTTGAATTCAGTATGATCATTTATTGGATGATTGAATCGTGTTTTATTTCTCCTGATGACAATGAATACATTCGAAATATTCGAATTTCATCGTGAAATTCATTCAGAATGAATCTTTTTCCTGATAGAAACGAATTTCTGATGATAACTTGTTCATAATGAATCACTCCGAAGAAGGTAACATTTTATATTGGTGTTGATTATGCATAACTAAAATGCACCAGTAGTTCTTCCGGTGACAACGACTATCTGGTAATTGTGAATCGCAAAATTCAAAGGTCCGAGGTCAATGAAAACGGATGTCGACACATCAAACAAAATGTGTGAAATGTCTCATCTGTAAGGTTTTTTAATCTGTGCTTCGGTCAACAATAACTCACAAAAACAGAGATAAAACACCGAAACTTTCTGGTCTCTGCCTGGCGACGGGACTTTTTGTTGTTGACGAAAACACAAAGTCTTCAAAATGTTTCTTATTTTGCCAACAAAATTTCTTGTTCTGTCGAAATCGACACAGTTGCTGTTTTGTTGCGGTTTTGGTCCGTTTGGTGGAAATCCGCCTCAACAGATATATGGGTTCAGCACGAAAACTGCACAGCGAAAAACATCATTTTCAGGGTGAGAATACCACACCACCTTTATCCTCACTCATACTGGACCGCTGTTTTCGGTGTGAATAATTTTGCGGTCGATGACGATCCTAATCAGAATAGACCGGCACCCCGAAATCGAGAAGCCCGCCCCGCTCAGCGGCCAGCCAATCCCCAACAACAAGAGGGACGTCCCCCGCCTGCGCACATCGCCCGGCCATTCTACGGGGAGATGCACAACCCCCGACATCCGAGGGACCCCAGGCAAGGCAACCCCCCCGCCCCTCCCAACCCCATGAACCTCCACCAGCTGGGCAATCCCCACAGGGGCCCTGGCCCTCGCAACATCAACAGAATGAACATGCAGCACCACCCCCACATGCACCATCAACCACACCCCCACATGCAACACCAACCACACCCCCACATGCAACACCAACCACACCCCCACATGCAACATCCCCCCCAAATGAACCAACCTCCTCACATGAACCAACCCCACATGCACCAACAACCCCACATGAACCGTCCTCGTCCTCCGTCGTCAAACTGCCCTAATAGGGATTGTCCTCGCAAGGGCCCTCGACAATAGTCGAAGTGGATGTATTTGTTATTGTTACCGTTGATTAAGATTGTGAATTTTCTAAGGAGGTGCCAAGCATTTGTGTTTGTCTCTTGCGGGATTCATTTCAACTTGAATGTAGATGGAGAGTCCAAGAAAGCGAAATTGATTATTTTAGTACGTATTTTTCGATTGCATTGACAAATAACTACAGAATATCATATTGTGTTCTTGTTTTATATGAATACGTTAAGTCTATTTAATTCAATGTTTTCATGTGACAACGTCAGCTTGCTAACAAGATATCATTTTTATCCAATTAGAAGTTGTAAAAAATCACCAACTCTCTAAGATGCCTAAAATCTGCAGCACGATATTTCATGACGAAGAATTTAGGTCTCATTGTGTATTACATTCATTGATTCAGTATGTCTTGTTGGTGAAACCCCTTATAATTGTGTAAAAAATTATTTTTTTATGGATAATGTGTTTATAGTCTTTTCCAGACTGAGTTGTTTGTTAAGGTAGCTTGAAAACAGATATATTTACAAAATTAAAAATGTTTGAGTTGATGCATTGTTTATTGCCTACAGTGTTATCACCATTGTATCTCTTTAGGTAGTAAATACATGTGAACTGCTTTGAAGAAGTTTTTCATCTTTGGACAAATTTGAAAAGTTTTTCGTTCTCAAGATATAAGAAAAAAACTGAAAATACCTCTTTTCTTCTTTCTTCTGCAATCACGCTCTGGTACACAACCCAAATAATGATGACTCAAAACAATGAGATGGTCAAATTATATACAGGGTGAATTAAATGTGGCTGCCACGAGAAAAGTACATGTTGGGTGCTGCATCTATAAAACACATCTTGTATAGAGTCTGGCTATCGCATTACGTTCATGGAGTATCATTAATATTTAAATTTTAAATATTTCTCAGAAATCAAGGTTATAGATGAGATATAAAAGGAATTATTCTCCGTCTTATCTCGAAAACACGGAATAATTTTTCGAATTTCTTCAAGCATGAAAAACATCACTTTAATTCAAATGATTTTGTACTGTCATGAAAATAGTCATTAACCAATCGTATGTCGACGAGTGAGATCATGATGGTTACTGAAATATTGAAAACTTCCATATATGCTTTTTATGGTACTCTCATTTGGGCTGGAAACTTGATGAAATTTCAGTGGCACCTTCATCAAATGTGGATATAAAATTTTGTTTATTCACTTCGATTTTTGTTTGGATTTTGTTCTCAAGAAAACACGTTCATGTAAATTTATGTATTTGACACAAGTCATGTCAATGACTGAAAATGACTGTGATCAGTTTGAAGTTAAACTAATGTGTATTTTATACTAGGTTGACTCTAATGCACTTCATGATTAAAGAGTTCCAATTTGATCCAAGTCTTTTTCTCCAAATAATTGAATATTTTATTCGTCACGCATACAGCGATCTTTTAATGTTGAAAACTTAAGTAGATACGATTACTCGAGGAATCGTATCAAATCGTGACAAACAGGGATTCCCCCTATCACCAGTTTCATCAGCATATAGACTGAATATAAAAGTGGAGAATAATTTTCCGAATATATGGTGCACCAGGTCATTTTTTCAAGAAGTGGACATTATTTGGATAATAAATTTTCCAAAAATTTTATAGGAAAAAGAGGTCCTCATAATTGGACCTCCATATCAATGCATTTTCAAGACGAATTGAAAAATATTTCTATAGACAATGAAAGTCCGAACCCGTGAAAAATTACAACCGGAAATGGATCCTAAGACGTCCTAAGTATGTATTCATCTCGTTCGTCGCCATGGAAGTGTTGGGTATAGTTTGGGGTAATGATGATCTGATAATAAAATTGAAGAATAAATGTCAAAAATATTGTATTCCTCTAAAAAAAAATCAGTAAAACCTTCACACCATAACGATATAAAACAATAAATATCATTATAACATAATTGTGTATTTAAGATAATCTAGTTCGAAATTAACAGAAATAATTATTAAACTCCTATATTTGTCAATCATACTATAAATCTAGTGGAACAGTAAATCCTAATATTTTATAGGAGTTCGAGATACTCGAAAATCTAGCGGATCTTAGATATTTTTACCATTTTGTGATGTCCTTTCATTATTGTTTTATTATTGTTTTTATAATCGTCCAATTTGTTGTAGCGCGATTTTCACAACAATCGATCGAAGAAGTATTGTAATCATTGATAACGATCGATTTGTTTACGAAACTTACTAATAATTGTGTAAATTTAACAATGATTTCTGTAACCGGCGTACTAAAGAATTTCTCCAATATGTCCTCTGAATTTTTTATCACTACTTTTCAGTAAAAGCATCCAACAGCTCCACTAGATTTCTGATCAGCTGATTGATGCAACCTACCATTATCTCTCAGATATTGAGTTTCAGTGCACCTCTATATAATTGAAAGTGAATACTTTAACATTGAGGTCAGTTAACAATTACTTTCCTACAAAAAGTTGGATCACCCAGTTTTATGTGAATTATTTTTCTTAGGTCTGTAGTAATAAATAAAAGCTATATTCAAATAAATCTGTCACTCATTAATATTTCCGCAATCATGATACGTCAACGATATATGAATTTTATAGTAAGAAGTTGAAGGTTACGAATATTTGTTTCATCTCACATAATTTGAATTTCTCGATACTAAAAAATGAAATGAACAGAAAAACATATAACAAAAATTATGTCAATCTAATGGAATGTATTATCGAAATTCGAGAAAGTAGTTGAGAGTTCGATATGATTAATCCCATTACTTTTTATATGAATGCATATTCAAATACTGGGTGTGGTGTTAGTGGTTAAATAAAATTCTCGAGCAAGGTAGTGAACTAGGCCGAGAGTTTGTGAATCAAAGATATTCATCAACATATTTCAACCACTTGACATCTCACAGGTGATACAAATATGGAATGCACAGAAATATCATCTTGTAACAAAAAGTCAATTTAATAAAATGTTTCTTCAAAATTTGAGCAAGTAGTTGAGAAAGTTTGATATGATTAATCCCAATACTTTTTATATGAATGCATATTTAAATATTGGCTGTGATGTTGCGGTTAGTGAAATAGGCCAAGAAATATGAAGCGAATAATATATATTATGGTCATCAATATTTATCAACCACTTGACGGGATCACAATCAATTTCACCAAGTCAAAAACTTCCATTCGTACAATCATTATATCAGGTGATTACAAATCGTTGGTTATTTCTTCTATTTATTAGGCCAACATGGTCTTGAAATTTTTTACAGTAACAAATAAGTCGACATATTGTGATCACCTGATATAGTATTGATGGACATATGCGACATGTAATTTAACAAAAGTGTAAAAAGCTAAGAAAATACACTGCCCAAGAAAAGAAACTCCACATTCATCTAATCTTGACTATATAATTTCAATTTGAGGCACTTTCAACTTGTTTCCTGAGCAGTACTGCGAATATATTAATATATTAAATTTATACGATTGTCATTCTACCAAATATCTCAAAAATAAATAATTCAGATCGTCTTCCATTTTTCATTCACACCGAAAATGAAAAGCTCTTGGCAGGTTTTTCATGAAACCCAATCGGAGTCGACAACTCATCACTTCTCATGCAAAAATTTCCGAAGTTGCCCGGTCAACGATTTTTAATTGGTTATGCGGACTTCGCCTTCCAGTAAAACTAGTAGTTGAAGAAACTTAAACATGACTCGAGATTTTATATACCAAGTGACACCAAGAAAAGTGGATGCTGCTTAGTTCTTCTAAGAAAAGTAGTTTCAACATTTTATTCATGAATTCGGTTGGTCAATATGAACTCGAGTCGATGAATCATTTGTCAGTATTGACCCAGGGGCTGGAAATGCAGATATCAAGCGAATGTAACTTTGCCAAGAGTATATTTTGACTAGAAAATTATTGATGAACTCTTGGTTAGACCATATTAGTAAGGTTCTATGGAGGTTCAACTACGCTGTCTGAAAGTGGATGTTGTTTGCATATGAACATAAAATATTGGGTACTTTAATCATAGTGCGTGTTTTGATGTCCATTCCAAATCAATTCTACTTCTATATATCCTTGAAATTAAAACCAGTGTTCGAAAGATTTCAGTTCGTCGTGATGTTCGATTAAGGATATTAGTATGATTTATTTGTGACTGTGATATTATTTTTATTCAATATGAATCAATATTGACTTCAGAGTTATTAGGCTCATGCAGTATGAAACGTTTATACAACGCGAAAACATTCATTTTTCTATACTTTCAAGCTCTGAAACCAATATATTATATTTTTTATGATCTTATGTATGTTTATAATGTTGAATTTCCTGCCAAACTTTTCACCTCTAACAATCAATAATGAAATGAAGCTAAGACGAACTCCCCTCGAATTTGTCCACCAATTTTATATTCGCCAATTATTTTGATAATATACGATTCTATTGTGAAATATTGTTTCTAGCATGTTGAGAAACGTTCATGAAATCTATTTCAACAGAAATAAATGTCAAAAAGCACCTGAAAACAGACGAAGATGAGTAATTTTTATTCCCCTAACCTCACTAACATGGTCTATAATAGAGAAATATTACGTACCAGATACTGTATCGAACGTGTTATATCTTTAGTACATTCGTCTCAATGACTCCTTAAATTTCCGAAGCAAAAATGTTCGTAACCAAGAAAGTTCGACGATTAATATACATTCCTGGTATAGGAAACTAGCTCCCACGTGATGTAAGTTCGGGTACTTTGATCAAATTCGCAGTTTAGCGTTATAGGGTTGACCCCGGTGAGTTTCTGAAAACACCCAATGATATGACTAGATAAAATTGTAATTTCTCAAAGAATTTGTGTGAAACGTAACCAGCGAATAGGCATCTGATAAAAAAGTTCGAGCATTTTAGAAACACCAATGACGTTTTTCCCAAATATGGTAATCACGCGCCATTTTTTAGCTCGATCTCAAGGCGAATTCCATTGGTAAAAAAAACTAGTCTTGTACTTGTTCGACAGCAGTGCATTGACACTGCGCTAGGTAATAATAGTAGGCGATAAACACATCACATGAGATTCATGATGGTACCCAACTACTGAAACTGATCCAAGAATTTCGAATTTCTAGTCATCAATGCAATAAACATCTCCATTATAATAGTCATGAAATGAAAGTTTATTTTAGGTAGTGGTCTTCTTTTCTGCATTACCTTACTTCATTCCTTATTCAATATGGGCTCAACCTTTTCGTTTATTTACCCTGGTACTTCATATAATGGTGAAGCTGCACCTAAGATGCGTCTGGACTTGTATCCATCACCTCCTCCCTGTTGTAGTTCATATAAATATTGTATTTTTTCTTCTCCTTATGGTTAATTGTGTTTCTGACTCCTTTCGGTGCCAGTTTTTCGATACAAGTATGGCACCTTTATCCGACAAATCTGTTGTCATCCGGCCTGGATACCGGCGTAGAGACAAAGGAACCAGGTATTTTTCGCAAATATTCACTAAGCTTCACATTTATAATTAAATTTTCATCAAATTGCACGTGTCAGTACAGACATTCACAACATTCTCTTGACTTCCAACCTCGAGGACGCCGTTTATACTCTACCATTGTCAGAAGGTGAATGAATTTCTGCATTATTACCTATCCTATCCTTATCATGCCAGCATGCACCAGTTTCCGTATGGAAAACAAAGCCCAGCTCCGTTTTCCTAAGGGAATACAAATTATGCACTGAGCGCTCACTAGTGTTACCAATGGAATTCGCCTATTATTGTTAGATGTCTGACAGCAGATTGAACCATGGCAAAAATGAAAGTATGAGTCATCTTTAAATGCAACTTTTGAATTGAATTTTCTCGTTGAATTTGGTTCACTTTAGAACTCACATTGATCTATGCCCAAAGCGTAAAAATTATATCACAAGTAAACTGTAAATTTGTTTTGTCGAAAAAAGGAAGACGCAATAGTTTCTCTGGTACAACATTAACAAAAAATATAATTCTGTGAAAGTTTATGTGGATTCTACAGATCACTGGCACAAGGATGTCAATCTGTTGGAACTGAGTGCATCAACCTCTGGAACAGAAATCGCCTTATATCAACCGAACACGATATCCGCACACAATGAACTTACGATAATTTTTTATGTTGTCCCAGCTTGTAGGTGACATAGGGATTTTGTAAAATCCGGGGGGTCGTTTCCATTACCCTCAGTAACAGGTCATCTAAATAATCTTCTAAATCTTTCAGTTTCTTTTTTTGTTTTTCTAAGTCACTTTGTGTATCAATCAAGGATAATATCAAATCCTGAAAATACAACGTAATGAGTAATAGAAGAAACTATTTTTGATTTATTCTCATCTGTCAAATCTACACATTCAGTTGAAGATGAAGATACATTATTACCCACCTCTCGTGATTTTCCCTCGAACTTTTGAAGCAATTCATTTGATAGGCGATTATTGACAGGCATTCGTATTTCAGTTTCCCCTCCTATAATAATACGTTCATTTGAATTACCAGTTGGCTTATCGTGCTCTGAGTTATTCTCGGTTTTATCTAAAACAAGCGTTGTACATGCAGGTGTGTTGTCTATAGGGAGATACACAAACATTACCGGAACTTGAAAATACCCTATATACTTGACTGACTATATACCAAACATGAAGGATGGATGAACCAGTGGCAATTCAATTCATAAAGATATTCAAGTTTTTTCATTTCCCTGTTAGCAGTTGCTTTGGTTTTGAAATGATTATAAATGTAAGTTATCTAGTAGAATCATTTTTGATAAATTTCATTGATCAAGCTATTAAATTGCCTTTTTTATTGAACAATGGTTTCGTTAAGATTCAAGAACCATTCCCACTTCACTTTGGCAAAATAGTACGCGCCGTTTTACAACCATTCTAACATCTCGACCAACAAACTTATGAAGGCCATTCAATTTCTATAATTCCAATGAAAAAAATAATAAGAAATAAACGCATTCTGAGTCACTAACTTCCAGCCAATATGTGCTTAGCTACATCTTACCTTTCCTGAAATGCTTGAATTTCGAAAACATTCCTTCCTTCATATCTTTTCTGGGAGGTTCCGGCGATTTATTGGATTTCAAACTTAGGGTGTCTAGTTTGATAGTAGGCACTTCGAGAAGGTCTGTTGGTTCCTCTTCTATTTGAGAAGCTAGTTTGGAAGAATCCCAAGATCTGCGGTTCAGAGATTCACTGCTGCCGGGCCTTAGACCGACTAAAATGAGAATTCAACGTGTTATCCACTCCATTGAGGAAGAGTTTCTATCAATCTTAATTATTCAACATTTGAAGTGATGCTTTGTCAGTTTGGTATGTTCATTTTTTTAATGTATGTAAATACTGTCCTATCTATCCTGTAGCCTTGAACCTGGCGAAATTTTATTCAGCTTGAAATTGAGTGATAATGAAACAAGATGATGAAACGATTATTCAAGGAAATCTTTCGAAATATACCTATTCCATGAAAAGGAAAATTATTGATCTGGATACACTCACACCCAAACTAGATGAGTGTAGAAGAATGAATCAGAATGAAATAGTTTTTATATTGTTACGATCTTGACTTTTTGTGTTCTATTATTCAAAAGTAATACTAACAATTTGTTACACTGTCATTCCTTGCAACTCAACTCTCATAGAATGATTTGGAATATTTTATAAACGTTCATAATAGTACTAAGAATATTCTTGGAGTATATTCTATGAATGTTCATAACATTCTTAAAGCATTTTGAGATTAGTCTGTAGAATTTTCCAAAGAAGGTATGTTGAAAACATTGTGAGACTCTAATTTTTTACAATGCAGTATTTCTTCACCGTAGAAATATTTGCTAGAATTTTTTTTTATTTTTTATGTGGTTTAAGTAGTTTCTCCTCAACTCATACAAGTCCATCACTTACGAGGGTTGTTTAACAAATAAAATAGCAGTTAAAAACACTTAAAACTATATGATTAGGCCGAAAAACTAATGATCAATACAAAGTCTCCGTTTCAATATGATAAATACTTAAGCAATTTGTTTAATCGTAGGATGAAATTTGATGATAAAATTTCCTCTGAAGTTCCGAAAAATAGTGAAACTGGCAACACAGGAATGTGCCTATCAGAGGACTTGTAACGTCCATTTGTTTGAATGTCTCGCTGAATTAGAGGGTTATGAGTGGCGAACATTAAAACTATAAATACACACATACCACAATACATACTATACCTATAGAAATAATATTCCCTGCTCCAGACATAAACTTTTCAAGTGATACATACCTATATTCAATTGACTCTTGTGTCAAAGGTGGAGGTTAAATTGTTTCATTATCTTCAATAACGATGATAATAACGATGAAAACTTGTAAGCATGAAATAAATGTAATTGATAGTAGTCTTTGATATAGATGACAAATTCAAGATTTTACAATGGTGACTTTTTAGATTGAACTATTACATTTCATAGAACAATTGAACTGATACTTCTGAACAAAAGGATTCATTATTATGGCATATACCATATTTTAGTTCGAAATATTCTGGAGACAATATATCGAGCGCATGATGGATTCAGACCATCGAAGAATTGAATAATTGTTAATGATGATTCATTATCACTGAGATTGAGGAATTTTGTTGGATTTTACGAATTTTTACACATCCCAATTGTTTTCCCATTGTACAATGAATATAATTAGTAATGACGTATAGTTAGTTACTATAGGAACTGAAAAAATGGTATAAATATTAAACAAAATAAAAAAACTCGATGAACTGAAGTTCAATGTATAAATATCCAAAAAATGTGCAAAAACTAGAATGTATCTGAACGAACTTAATATCATTTTCAATTGGCCAATGAAATCAGGAATTTTAGAGCGTCCACTTTCCTTTGACATAACCGCGTGACGTTTTTTTTTGTTGCTAAAAAAGGCAACAGTGAATATGTTGTGAACTCACCCCTGGGTTTGTTTCCAATGAGTTTAGATTCCCATTCATCTTGGGGTGGGGATTTCTGTTCGATCCTCGGAGGTTTTGCAGGCGGAACAACTCCCGAGGTGTTCTTCCGGACAGTCTCAGGAGGCACAATATTTTCAACTGAAGTAGTCTTGATCACTGGGGATACGGTCCTATTGGTGTTCGTCTGACTCAAAGAGCTCGCCGAACTCTTATTGGAAAGTTCATCAAACTGTCGAAAAATCCGAGAAGTCAAAAGTCATCGAATTGTACAGCCTCCTTATTCTTACCGTGAGATCGTCTTCATCACTAACAACTCCCGGATCAGCATCCTCAGACGTCTGCCTGCTCTTGAACCTATCAAAAGTTCCGCTTCTTATCTTCAGGCTGCCGACACTGCCGATGGAGGATCCTTCATATTCGGAGCCCCCGTCCTTCTTCTTGCCCTTCAGATTCATCTTGGACCCAATGGATTTGGCGAACTTCTTTATGCTCTTCCTCTTTTCCGCGCTGCCGAGGCTCATCAGGCTACCGCCGACAGATTGGGCTACATGCGATAGCTGGTCAACGGACAGCTTGTTCTTCTCCTTCTTGCTCAGGTTGGTGAGGCTGCCGGATTTCACGGTGAACCCGATTTTGACTTCCAGGCGGCCCCTCTCCTTCTTCTTACCCTCTTTTCCTGAATTATAGATTATTTTTTCTACGACCGGTATTTGTAAAATCGCGGCGCAAGACACATTTTTTGTGAAATCAATATGGTGACATTGTGACGTCATCGATCGAATTTTTGTCAAAGAACCTAATGAAATAGCAAATAAATCTTCATATAATTCAATATTATTATAAGTCACTATCTACAGATAAATGATTGACATACTACTCCTCTTGTTTTCATTTTCAATGAAAAAATCAATGAAGGTTGTCTTCTTCATTACAAAAACCTCTCTCTGCACCACCATTCTAGAAATGTCCGATAAAACCGGAAGTCATATTCAATTGTTTTTTCATGGAAAACTCGTTCTGGCCAATAATTTCGCTGTAGATTATCCATACCACCAAAAAAAGTTTTGAATCCCGTTAAAATCATTAGTTTCCGAGCATATTCATTATCATAAATTTCATGAGTGATTATCGATATATGTACAGTATAGTGAATAAACTGGAATGAACTATAGTTTACAAAACTAGAATATATTCGGAATTTGAAACAAAAAACTACTGATCTGAGACCCTCACAATATACCTGGTTTGCTCTGCAATGGAAACCATTTATTCTTAGGCCGTTCATATGTATTTAATGAATTTAATGGTATAGTCACACGTCCTAAAAACTCGTCAATTCCAAGATAGTTGTGATGCAATGCTGTGAGTACGATTTCTGCTGTATTGCCTTGATCTGGTATTGCTCTGAAACAATGAAAAATCATCAGGTCTGAATGACGACGAATTCAGCTATTGTAGGAAGTATATGAAGAACTATTCAATAAGATCGGCATGTATCGAGCTTGAAAATAAAAGGATGTGGTGTATGTTTGGAAGCTGAACTCCAAACATGTGAACAATACTCCATGAATCGTTGCTTTGAAAATTATGAGAAGCTGTTGAAGTGTGAAGTAGCTCATGATAATGTTGAAGGAAAGTTTAATAGGGTAAAAAATTTTGATGCCATAAAATAACCCTAATTATTTCCAAAACTTAGACACCCAAACACATTTTATGAAATCGAATTTTTCAATTTTTGAGACTTCTCAGTGACGAATTTCAAAATTAGGATTCACCGATATTGGTTATCCATCAGTGCTCGCAGTGCTATCGCAGAATCAAAGATTCATTTTTTGCGAACATTTTTCCATAAAAAAACAAAAAAAACTCGGGTAATTCAATGATGAATTTTGAGCCTGTTAAAAGTTACCAATACAAAAGCATGAATAATTTGTTCTGATTGTTGCTGGAAAACTTGATATTGTGTAATGTATATGATGTGAATAATTCTTCAACATGAACATACATGCATTATTCATTAAAATTCCACAGGACCCCACCTTATAATCTGGAAGTTGATTGTTTCATATTGAGAATTGGTTAGACAAAAAATGAAGAGTTGTCCCACCAGCTCTAATTTTTAGCATTGTCCTGACTATAAAAATACCCAAGTTATCATCTGACTTTCTTCTCAAATTCTGACATAAAAATATAATTATGAAGACACCATACTAACATTGTCATTGAACAACATAAGGTGTTGACCTATGCAGAAAGATAACAGATAATAATAGCTGCTTATTAACATGACTCTAAAGTTCCCACAGTCTATTGTTGATTATGGTGAAACACATCTAGCATGGGTTTGAAATGTGAATACAATGCATGAAAAATGATATTCTCTAAGAGGAATCTAGTAAGGAACTGCTGACCTCAAATCTATTTTCAAAAAAGAAATATTCATTAAATTACACATATCTGGGCTGGAGTAAGTTTGAAACAGTTTAGTGAGTCATCATCTGAACAATCTACATGAAGTTGGATATGTGTTTCAATTGAATATTTGCTTTAGATTAGGCAAATTACATTTAACATCAAATAAAAACACTCCAGAAGTAACAGATGTCAAAAGTTAAAATAAAAAATCCATAACCTGTGATATAAATATTATATTTCAGTATGATATGTGCAAATGAATATGTATAAGGAAATGAGATTGATAACAACACAAGATTGCAAAATGAATAATATGGACAAGCATTTCAATTTCTATGATTTAAATTTTTATAAATGTATTATGAATTCAATAAGCATTCCTACTGAGATTTCTTTAATCTCTTTATATGAATTAGAGAATATTATGATTGATTTTTCAATGTTTAGTTCTTCAAGAATTGAAAATATGCATCTGATTGCCACAACATTCCTCAGGAACTTATTGTTAATAATCTCTGGCTGGAAAATGCTACCATTTGATACTCTACAGTTATGCTGATTGAAACAGCAGAAATATGTGAAGTTGTAGTACATGAGTACTGTAAATTTGGCTCACTGTTGTGGTAATATAATACAAATATCACTTGAATTTCATCAACTATATTATGAAATAAAAAAGAAATGATAGAGTACTGTTTATCCCACTTTCATATTTTGAATTAATGAGAAAAATATTATCAACAAAATATAGAATATGAAAAAAAATATATATTTTCATTGTCCTACATCCTGTAGAAACTTGGGAGTTCAGATTGTTTTATCATTAAGGTAAGTATATTTTTCAAAATGGTACAAAAGATGACAAATGTTTTTGCCACTTCTCGAAATTTCATTAAAAACCGACAGATGCGCTCAGATGAGCTAAAAAATTCATACCAGAAGTGAAATTGGGTCAATTACTTACAGTTCACATTCTTCATGCCATTCAACCTGTTGTGCAGACTTCTCTTTTACTGAAGTCTGATACTTTGTTTTTCCCAGAGCAATTGTGACAAAGCAGTCATTGGTATTATTTTTACCCTTGAGAAGTAGACCCTCGGCTCTTTGAACTAAAACAAATTGTAAAAATATTTTCACATAGTACATAAATATAAAATATAAACATTAAACATTTTCTAAATACAAATAGCTTTATTGAATTCAGTACCTACCAGTAACTTGAACATGGGTGGGCATCCACATCGTTACCTGATTAAAATATTATGAGTAATGATGATTATTATTCAAAATCGTGATGGAATGTGTAGAAAACGGATGATAAACAGCGATAACATGAACATGAAGACAAATTTCGATTGTTCACATACACCAGCAGAACACCTTTGTGATGATGAAGACTTCAATTAAAAACAAATACATACAATTTCAGGCAGTACACAAATAGACTAGATTATATTGAAAGTGATGTAAAATGTTCTCCTGGAATCTGGATTCTGTTATTATTAATGAGGTCGGTGACAGCACGATAGTTGAAGCCGATGACATATGATATGATACTTATGATAGATGGAACATGAAAATCTCGTGGTCTAAAGGTCTGACTTCTGACTTCTGAGATCATCATGATCCTCTGATGAGTGCTGCTGTCTTGCTGAAGTGGGAAGTGGCTGAAACTCAAAGAGATTTTTGATAGGATTTTTTCTTCACTGTCTGAAAGCGTCCTCTATAAAACAGTTACGGTAGTACCAGTGCCCGTGGTAACGCATTCTGCAGTGATCTTTTTGTGTTTACACGTTCTAAAGTGACACCTAGTTTTTAGAATAAGATATCACAAACGCACCTGTCACGCGTAGTCACGCCAGACCGCGAACAATCTCTGCTGCACGCGTAGTTAATATATAGTGCACACAGCAAGCTACAGATAGAGTCACTGTAGCTATAGTTACAAAATGTATTTCTGGAGTCTCTAGTTCCCATTGGAAACTCTAATGATCAGAAAGTAAAATGAATCTGTATAAACCCCGACATCAAAACCGGATAAGTATATATAAGTATAGAGATAAGTATATACCCAACATGTAGAATAGGTACATGGTAATTTTTCCGTTAGATGGCGATGTCGAATTTTTTGAAATTTTTTGGCTGTACTTACTTATTTTGGACTCCTGAACTCGAATCCGAAGTCAAAACGCGGCGGACTCAAGTATTTTCGGAGATATGAGCACATTTTGTTTCGAAAATCTGAAATATGAGAATGCTATCAGAATATTCCAGTGGAACATTTCGAATAATCTCATGTTCTCACAAGGTGCACTAAATGAGAATATTCTCAGAACATGACAATGGTACGAAAACTCACGTTCAAAGAACGTTTTCAGAATATGCTCAGCGAATATTCTAGGAATTAATAATAAAATTATTCTATGAACGTCATCATAACCTTCTTATGTATATATTCGCGAATATCCTCGGGATATTCTCAATATTATCAGTATATTCTGAGAACATCCCCATATCTAATCTTTCCGAGAATGTGTTCAGAACATCATGAAACGGAATGATCTTGGAATATTTTCAGTAGGTATATAGGGTGTCTGAAAACGAATCGGAAATAATTCAGGAATCAATAAAGGACTTATTGACTATTGAGTACTGAGTAGGTAACAAAAACTTAATAAAATTGCATGTGAAATTACATTTTTCATAAAAGCCATTGGGGAACATCAATATACCATTGGATAGGTATAGAAAGTACTGAAAGTAGAGTGCCTTGTAAAAGTGACTGTGCATGATGCTTGAATTGTCTGATTTCTGATCGATGTTCTTTTGATCGCAATACGTTGGAACCCAAAAAAGATAAGAGAAATGATGAAACACGATTAAAAAACATCAACAGAGTCAACAGCCTATTCGAACATGGTTCGAACATACATGTATAATTATTGTTCCTCTGCCAAATCCTGGAATATTACCAAAAACGTTTTCACAAACCAAGCTTTGTTATTATTCAGTATATTTCATTACCTAACTCAACAAAGTCAACATTCATTACAAAACATATATACCTACCTAATGATATAAACATTACATGAATATACCCTGGAGAACAAAATATCATTATGGAATATTGTGTGTTTCCCAAACTTTGTTCTGCCATGGCCCGGTAATTTTCACACTGCCCCTTCGTGAACCACCTAATATTTTTTAACCCAAGCTGGTTCCATTAGGTAGAATAATACACATTTATTTATAATCAGAATGTTTGGTATCGCCTATTTAGTCACTAAATTTTAGTGCAAAGTATGGAGCTGCTGCTTATTTTCTACCAAAGGAACCATTCTTTTTAAAAAAAGGCGAGAATGTTGCGACCCGGTATTTTATTTTGATGGTCTGGTATCGGGTCGCGACCCGGCTATTGGGAAACGCTGTTCTCAGAACATGCGAATAAGACATTCTATGAATATCCCTGGAGAACATTGATAGAATATTATGTAATATTCTATGAACTCCTTCTCTAGAATATCAAAATATCCTTGAAAAACAATATTAGAATATCATGGAATATTCTGGAATGTTCTCAGAACATGCAGGTATGACATTCCATGCACATTCCTGAAGAACATTCATAAAATGAATTATTATATTGCACTTTAAATATATTAAATGAATTTTATTATTAATAAAAGCATATAGGTACCTATATGTTGGCAGATGAGAATAAATGATACATTTGAATTTGAATATAAATGAAGAACCATTGTAGTTAGGTGAACAAGGGTAAAGCCTGGAGTATTATGACTTGTATATAATCAAGGGGTAAACGGATGTTTTTGGGAATTCACATTTTCTACTCTGATGGTTTCCTGTTTGACCAGTTGAGTATTTATGTCTAAATTTAATATTTTTTTATGGTTTTTGTAGATCACCAACGAACTTGTTGGGTTGTTGATATACCAGGTGTCCCAGTATACTTGTTCCAATTGATTATTTCAGTCATTTCAAAAGATAAAAATTTGAAAATGTCGTGATTTCCAATTCGTTCATTCGATCATTTAAATGATTCCTTACCGCTATAGCATTGTGGGGGTGCACCATCCTGTTGAAAATGAATGTTTCTACGTAAATGAATTTCAATTGACGTTTTCTCCATCAAATCAAATATAAAATACAAAGTGTGATACATTGTTGGAAAGGAAATTTTGTCTAGAAATCAAAAATCGCAAAGAATATACAGAGTGCTGTTTGAAATGAACAAGTTATAGTCAATTCTGGTCAAACCGAAAGTGACTTTCAATTTTTGTTTTTCTCAGAGGTTTCTTGAACGAATTGGAGATCATAAAATTTTCAAATTTTTATTTTTGAAATGGCTGAGATAATCTATTGAAACATGTATACTGGGATACCCGGTATAATAGTTCTGTAAATAATATAATTCAGTGGGATGTTTACTTCATTAAGAAACAATGCCTAGATATTTGATTTCGTGGACTTTTATTATGTATTAATAATCAGTCATATGCACAGAAAGTTTTCTCCTGTATTATCAGTATGTTAATATTTGGATGTCCTGATAATGATCCCAGTTTCCAATGATAGGTTATTATATATGCATTTCCTTATAGGTGTTACACTATTTTCATACATAAGGCATTGTAACGAGAAAACTCAAATCCCAATCCTCTGCTGACCATTTTTTGTTTTTTTTGCCTATTGAACCTGGATTGATTGATCTTTGTTTCGCACATCGAACTGACAAAATCAAGAAAACAATATTTCCAATGGTATACAATATATACAGACATAATAATCTTTGATACAGAGAAGTGATCTGGCATTTTTCAGTACCAGGACCTTTATATTGTTGAAGTTGAAAATTCAACAACTCATCATTTTCCCTCAATTATTAAGAAAACTGCTCAACCATCAGAGTTGTGGATATTCTGGAATTTTTAATTCAAATACGCAGTTTCGGATTTATTATTCTGTTATTTTTTTCTTTTGTAGCTTGATGTTGGATCGTCTACCAGGCGAAACATCATGTATGGTATGACTTGATTCCGGGCACTAAGAAAATTATATTTACATCAATTTCAACTAACTTAACCTTCATCTGGAGAATGGTTATTCCTACTCTTGTGTAGACGTTCGAAGATATATCGCCTTTTTTTTCAACTGAATTATACGCATATTTTCGAAAAACGTTTGTTTTATTCAAATTCCAGCAGGTTCTGGATCGGATCGGCCGACCTATTGATGGTGCCGAGAAAGTAAAAAAATCCACCTGTATGTTTACTTACAGGTGTCCCAGTGTGCGAATAATGTGTGAATTCCTTCGGTAAAGTTGCGGTAAAGGAGATTTTCTACCTGTTAGCCCGTCACCCTCGTCTGACCTAAACCCACTTCACCCGCACAATGGGAATGGGTTCTGAAAAGGCATTGCATTTCTGGAGTCATCCGGTGCAATGCAGTCACTGATGGTTCACGTAGGACTCGTAGGAGCTTCCTTATTGGAATATCCAGTAATGTCCTATTATTTTATAAAATCCAAGGGATAAGCGCATAAGTATGTATGTAAATTGATTCCACTTTGAAACATACTATATCATATGATAATTATTATTTTGTGTAAGCATCAGCCTTCATGGGCGTTGACAGAGGGGAGGCCAGGGGGGTGGGGGGGGGGGCATCGCGATCAGCAGATCATCGCGAACCGATTCATTCAATCTGATCAGTGACATCTTTTGATGACATTTTTCATGAAAGTCAAAAGATATGCTTCCATTGAGGAGGGCCTGGAATGCCTGCTGAATGAATGCAACAGTTTTTTTCCGAATATCAAAAATATTATTCAAATATTTTTAACTTATTTTCCATCAACAATTTGCACCGTGGAAAGAAGTTTCAGTACGTTGGAGAAGGGTGAAAACATGGCTTAGAGCTACAATGAGTGATAATTGTCAGGTTTGTGTATGCTGAGTGTTCACAGAAATCGTTTGAAGGACAAGAATACATTCACATATCTTGTTGGCAAAAAATGTTCAAAATGTGTTTTTTTATGTTCTGGTTTTCACGAAAAGGGATATCCTGTAATGTTCAGAGAACATCGTGAGAACCAAGAGAAAGATTCAGTATTTATTCACATAAGAATGAGAAAACCAACATCCGATTAATATGTTTTTTTATTTTGACTTTTGTCCATAGTTTGTATGTTGTTTCTTGTGGTTGATAATATACATTTTGTTAACTACCTACCTACTTACTTTGAATAATTTTCGTTAAAAATATATTGTTACATTTCATTCGCCTCCCTGGCAAAAATTTTCTGGCTACTCCCATGTACAGCATTTAAAATACACTTGAAGAATCAAAGGCGAGAGGCTTTCAGTCATATTTATCTAAAAATTTCACTCGTAACAGTTCCAATATATTTTGTAGCGTTACCATAGCAATTGAAAGAATTCCCGTACATTTTTCTCCTTATTGGGGTAAAGAGCATAAAATTACACTGCAAATTTTTTGACGTTTATAGGTAAAATGACATTGATATATAACTTCAGTTACTTACTATAAGTACTCGGAAGAGAATATATTTATTTTTTTTCTATTAACTTCAGTGGAATAAAGTTAGTCAAGAATAATCTCGAGAATAATGGTTCATGGTATATACCTTATTATTATTTTGCTTAACTAAAGTCGATATTTTCTATGTATTTTATTTAGGGTAATCTCAACTCGAGTATTGGTCCAAAATTACCTCTCAGATGAAGAGCCATTTCGGTGTGAAATTTACCGAATACCAGTTTCAATTAAAAACAGAACTTTTTTTCTCGAACACGAATATTCTTTGTAAAATTCTCGTATTTCCGAAAACATTTTCAGTAATAACTGAAGCTCTTGTGCTACGATAAGTGAAAATTTATTTTACACCTTCAAATATTGTTTATTTGGTAGCAAAACGAATTATATTCGATGGATCAGCGCCATCAACCTGCCAATGGAGATATCATGTATCCATCATAAATATAAGGTGAATTCAAAATTTGGATAATTTTTGCAGATCTGACTAGCCAGAATTTGACATGACCTGTAATTATCGGTGCATAATTCTGATGAAAAAGCAGAAGCTGAAGATTTGCAGAAAATCATATATAATTTTGCCTTTGAAAAAATGACCGTATTATTGAGATTGCCCTTTCCTCTATCATATTAATCACAACGAATATTTCTCTTCTGTAGTTTTTTTCCCATTCAGTTAGATACTCGGTGACATTTTTTTAAGCATTGGATGTGGAGAGTTTCACCACACTTGGGTTTTTGTTAACTTTGAAAAAAATGTTTTATGCAACCGGCCGATGATAAATAAACAATGTTCAGTTATTTCATTTTTATGTACTGGGTCTGTAAAGATCGATTAAATTGTAGGAGATGCCATGATTTTGTGCCTGGCATGATGACATTTCAAAATGAAGCCTGATATGGATAATTAATCTGAATAAGTTTCTACAAAATGTCTGGGTCACTCCATATGTAAATCCATGTAATCATTTATTTTGGGAATATTCAGATTACATGAAATAATAAAGGTGTGGAACAGTTTTTGGAAAAATAGACGGATATTGCTATATATTAAAAATAATTTTATTTACAAAACTAATTTATCATTTTTTGAAACACAATTATAATTTTCAGTCTGTCAGATGAGACACATCACAATTCACAATATTTTCTTTAATTTAAACAATTCAATCAATACAAAGAACACAAGACATGCTGAAATAATACCAGTAACTTAATCTTAACATTCAAATCAAATAAATATATTATTTGCATACCAACTACACAAGAACCTTATAAAATGTTCTAGTTTCGATGGCAACATCACATTTTTATTGCGAAATTAATTGCACATATAAAATAAAATAGACTGGATCTGTCATCAAATCAAATTCAAAATCATAAAAACTTTGGTGACTTAGCATTGCATAAATCAGCTCATTCATTGAATGATAGATATTGGTATTTTATAAGGAAAATATATACTACAAAGAATTTGGCAGTGAAAACAACGCATTTATCGATTTTCGAAATTCAATAATTGAATAAAATAGTTACATAATTGATAATAATGAATATTCGATAAAATTGATTTCAGATATATCCTTGAGTTAAATTTTTCATTTTGAATATATTCAACAATCCTTCTCCAGGATTTGAAAATGATCCAAGGAACGCTGTTATCAAAATCCTTACTGTGAAATACATTCCCTCAATCTATCATATCCTTACACTCTATTTACATAGTAAAAGACTGTGTCTTGACATATTCTTAGCTCCAATGTGGTGCAATACATACAATTCGTCATTTCACACTCTCTGTTCATTCTCCCTTTTTGTACTATACTCAAATGGCAGTATAAAATACTTAAATTTACATCCCCAACCTCTTGATACTCCTCCCAAGCGTTGATCGGTGGCGGGAATCGCAATTCCATGTCTTCGATTTCTGCCTGAAGTGCCTCAGATCCTCCTCATGGTCTGGGTGGTTCATCTCTTTGTATGCCACAGGAGAGCACAACTCCGAGTACTTCTGGAAAAAGCATTTGTAGCCACCCTCCAGGAGGTATATTTCGGGGTAGTTCAGGGATGGGTAATCGCTCTCGTTCTTGTGTCTGTCCTCTTTCCTCAGGTAACGGTAACTGTAAAGAAAAATAATATGTTATTATATACATACAATTACAGTATAATATGGTGATGCAAGGATGAGTGATTTCAGGTCAGCAATCAAGCTACTAACTATTATTTCATTGAATTCTATGACTATATTTCACTTGTGAAAAAGTTATGATGAGGAGAATTTCAACGACTACAATGATGGAAGGAAATTGCTGACGACTATAGTCCATTTTAGTTGAGAATACAGCGTTGAAGAGACTAGAAGCCAGACAAGTTTACACAATGTAAAATATTGCGACATCGCAACAATGGGAGTGGTTAGTTGACCGACGGCCGTGTAAAAACAGTTAAATAAAATCCAAAGTTGACGAGATTGAATGTTAAAGTCTTATTTCTATTATATTTCCCGTGAGTTTTGTTAATCGAGGAGTATGATTTCAATAATCGCCGGACATAAATTTGATTCTCATTAACACCTGGCAGTTTTCATAGTCTGCCGCCACGGTTCACCAGCCACCAAACCTATCATGACCAATTCGAGAAATTATGGTTATAATAACCTGTGATCAACAATTTAGTTCACCATTATTTAATTTCTGGATACATCGAAATTTGAATAATTATGGCAAGGAACCCAGAACCAGGTCCTGATCGAGGTCCTGATGCAATCTGCATGAGTATGACATATAGTGCCATCGCCATCAGAAAGAGTCATTGTGGTAAACATGTACGAAGTGTGTTTCTCAGACATATAGAACAGGAAAACTCAGTGTTGAGTTTGCAGCAGCTGAGGTAGCTTTTCGGAATCAATCATGTGGAAAGTTATCACTGAGATGCAGGCTGAAGGCACTGATACATCCCAAGGAAGAAGCGAATCCAAAGGGATCAACATTTCCACCTCTACCATTTTCATATTTTGTCCTTTGAAGCATAATCAGTCAAGTAAAATTAATAATGACTTGAGTTTTTATTTAAAATCCCATTACATCAGACTGAATATCCTTGGAATACGTCAACAAAATATTTTTCACTTATGTGCTTCTTGAAATTCCATAATAAAATTATTTTTGCATATTTGTTAATTCACTTAGAAATCAATGATTTAAGGCATCTTATATCCTGCAGAATATACCCTTGCTACATAAATATTCAATTATTGATTCATCACTCAACATTTTCATAGTTCAGAAATATCTGAATTTGGCGGGTTTGCTAGTGTAAACCAGGCTACGTCCACCAGTCCCACTACTGTATTCTTGAATGAAATGGACTATAATTTTGTTAGACAATGAACTTATACTCACAGATTGGGTCCTCGTTCGCTGGAGAATTCACAGTGAAACACCAGAATGTGCCTTTTCTGAGAGTTCTGGGCAGCGACTTGACTATCACCTAGCAACTCCATGCACTGCTCCTTCATGTAAATGTTGGTCGCTCCGCGGATATGTCCCCCATTGAATTCATACGGATACCGACAGTCGATGACCTTGTAAGACCCAATGGTATCATCGAAATGTCCGGTAATCAGACCGGCCAGAGTCTCGGCCGAAATCGCCTTCAGGTCTTGGTGGCGGCTCCTGGTCAACGGGAGGCTGAAGCTCCTGCTGAAGTCTCCGATGAGATCGGGATCGGTGGAGGACTTCTGCACGGCGTACATGATGCTCTCCTCGGTAGCCGAAAAGGCCCTCTGCAGGACAGGCCTCGCAGGCTTGGTGCATTGCGGAACGAAGGCTTCCTCGTCGTCGTCGCTATCCTCGAACATCCTGGACCTCTTCACGCCGATGGACCCCTCGGAGCCAGTCGGCGGCTCCGGTCTCTTGAACGAGCGGCTCTCGGCATCCGTCTTGAACAGGTTGGTGCGCACCCTGCTGCTGTTAGGGGTGACCTCCGAGCCGTTCTGCAGGGACAACGCCCTACGGAAGATGGACGGCTTGATGATCGAGGGGGACGTGTTCTCCTTGCCCCTGTGGATCAGCGGGTTCGAGATCAGCTTGTTGAAGTCCTCCGGAAGGCCGGGCTTCTCGAGAGGCTCGACGTCCGGGAAGTCGAGGAACTCTTCCTCCATGGAGCAAGCGGAGCCGTACGACAAGAACTTCTCGCCGTGGTAGCTGGCGCCGTAGCCTGAGTCCTGGGAGTTGGAGTCGTGCTCCTCCAAGGGGCGGCGGTTCAGCTGCGTGTAGAGCATCGGAGATGCCTCTGTGCAGTCGTACATCGACAGCTCGTCGCTTTTTATGCTCAAGGCTTGCGCATTTTCCTTCTCCAAGTAAGGATCGTCCGAAGGATCTTCTATGACGTCGCATGTCCTCATTGGGCTCGATCTGAAACAATGATGGTGTTTTATGAATGACTATTCGACTGGTGATGGTGGTGATGAATGGTCTTCAGCACTTTTGGCCAAGCTATAACGATAAAGCAACTGTGCAACGAAATGGACGTTCTAAAATGTTTCCTACTCCGATGGAACTGGATCACCCTGTGTATTTGAGTTTTTGAGGCATGAAGTTTCAAGCAGTTTCAGTTTTTTGCAGAATTATTAAAAACGAAATGATAATTATCCATTAATACGTTAATCTCTGAACACATCACTGTATAAAAATATGACAACAGGGATGCAAACAAACTCTCGTAACATCTGTTCGGTGGTGTTAATAATTACAAACATCTATCGAATATCAGAAAAAAATTAAAATCTTCACGTCCGTGAGAAACATCTGTACTGAAATATAAACATAGATACTTATTTCTGCTTCCTGCAAATATAACACAAGACAGCTTGTAGAGAGTGATGTGAAAATGCACTTAATAATTATTCAAATTGGTATTAGGGAACAGGTGTATCGGTAAATATTTTATTAATTGAATGAACATGTTTTTCTCGCCTGGTAATTTTTCTATTTATAAAAGCCGAAATATTCTAGAACAATATTTTTCTATCAAAATGCGATATTTTTTTTGCGAAGCCACGTTTATCGTATGATGGCGACTTTCGAGATGTTCCGCGCTTGAAGCACTTGACCTTGACTGCGCGTAAACAAGTTGGTGTTTTAGCGCCAATTTGCTTTGGGATATCATTTAACGGAATCCACTTGTATAAAAATATAAAGGATGTGGAAAGCAGACACTCGAAAAAATAAAGACTTGGAATGCGGTACCACGGACGGATAACTAGTATGTACCTTGTAATATAGGGATAAAAACCCTCGTAGAAAAAAGGTTTTTTTGCCGATAAAAAATATGTTTTTAGTATACAAATCAGAACATTTTGAGGTTATCAGGTCCTATAAATAATTATACCTAGGCACAGATCCTAGTAGATAGGTACGTCAAGATTTCAAATCATAACAGCAGACGTGCTTTCTACGTATTTTTCAGTTTTGGGTCGGTATAATATAAAGAGGTAGAAAAATCTTAGTGGAAACAATAGAGGAAAAGTTCTTAGACAAGCAGGTATACCTAATAGGGATATATGTATGCATATTTAAAAAGTATAACGCTGTTAAAAATTTAATGTGTTGTTTAAAAATCTGCGTAAAGGACGTGTGGAATCTTTTGGGTATAAAACAGAAATGATTATCCCAAAATATATGAATTTTCACCTGATAGGTATAAGCCCCTCTTTATACCGGGAACAAGCTTAGCGAAGCCAACGGAAGGAAGCTGATTTCTTCAATTCCTAGGGTTACTTTCTTTACTTATCTATAATACAGTGAAAAGTAAGTGGAGGAAATTACTCAAAGTTTTAGTCAATGTTATCAACAATTTAAAATGCACATAATGTCCAAATACAGCATATTTATAATTCAAAAACACATTCCGGACATGGTAGATATCTAGACATCTAGATATGTATCAAATAGGTAAGCAATAAGCAGCTGTTTCCCGAATTTGCCGTCAAAGTTAGGTCACTAGGGGCAGACACTTTATTACCTACCCATTTAATTTCAATATCGCGGATATATATTACATTCTTGCATAGTGGATGTCCCTGTATTTTAACATGTCATCCGCTAGTATGCATAACTACCTACCTGCTGGCAAATACGTAGAATATGCTAATGAGCATTTTCGCGCCAACTTCTATGCATTTCACTTTTAATAAGACTAATGTAGGTACCCTATTTGATGAATTTGTGGTAAAAATATTAATTAACATTTGAAAAGTCGTTTCTCTATTCATAGCATGAAATATTTTTTAAACATGAATAACACGATAACTGATTACTACTGACCTCAGCTTCTGACATAAAAGAATAAACATAATAACTACTTGAAGCTTATGGGTATTCTAAAACTCAATTTTTTTATGGAATCTAGGCTGACAATTATTGTCAACATTTTTATGAATAAGCAAAGAGAAAAGCCGAAATACACTGAAAAGTTAACACTCAATTGGCAAGTAACATGCTTCAAATATTGATAGTCATTAAGTTATTTCTTCTAATTGTCAACGTAATTATTTTTTTCAAATATGTCTCAATTTGCTTTGCAGAACGAATTCAAAATAAAAACAAACACTTATTTCCTAAACCTCAAACAAAATTTGTAACATACCTTGTTATTTGGCAAGCGTCACAGGAATCACTGTTCAAAGTATCCCACATTTTCAGTCTGTAGAGTAAATAATCCAAAAAAGAAAAACGAACGATGTCTGGGAGTGAAGGTAGCACCACAGTCCACTGTCTTTGAGCGACTAACAAAATCGACCAACCGTACGCTCTAAAGCTCGATCGAACGCTTACTGAATTTTTCAGCCAACGGAACCCTATTTTATTAGCTCGTCTGGCCTACAGTACAGTTAGATGAGGTGGGGGAAATACACCCTAGCTGTTAAGGGGATGGTTCTGGTCGATGACAAGGGAAGGGCGCCAAATGGCAAAACCTGCTATTCGATAGGTTGGTACGGCAAATGTATGCAAAAATGTTAATTTCCAATTTTTGGAATATAGAGTTGGCATCTGAGAAATTGTTGAGATGTGATCACAGGAGGAATGCAGGTGATTGGTAATAACCAAATCAATAGACAATTTTCTGGAGAATTGATGGTTTAATATGAATTTTGTAACATTTCATGCTTTTATAGTTATCAGCAAATTTGGGATACTTATTGATATATAGCCTCACAAGAAACCGTGTTTATATGTTCATCTATATGAAATCCCAACTAGCTAGTTTTTAAACATTTTTCTACAATTAATTGCCTCACAAGTAACATCAGTATCTTATTTACGCAGAAGAATTTAGCCATATTATTTTTATATTGTAAGATATCTATAATGATTATTTCTTATACACAACAGAAACATAATGTAGGTCATTTGAATGTATTAATAATTGTATATTTCAGAAAACAAGGAATCGCAAATACATAATGAATATTCAGGGTGATCAAAGTAGGTACAAATCAAATTCTATTCCAAACGAATGATCATCGAATGTACTCCTGAATAGTGTGAAATAGTATAGGGCGTTGCTTTAAAAGAAATTGCCTCCAATGACCCTAAAACCTCCTGGTATCAAACATTTTTGTTTGTATCTACATAATGTGAACACCATATGTTCTACATTGCATTTTTTCTATACCTATACTTCAATCAATAGACATGTTTCTAATGTTAACACCTTAGTATTCCTTATGTTAGGAGAACTATCGAAATTATTTGTTTATCATTAGTATTATACTTTTGCTACATTTCCAGTGACTAGGTGTGTGACGATTTCATTAGTGAAAATTTATGAAAATATTGATTTGACCTTTTATGATCGACGGTGACGGTATATATACCTATATATCATAATAAATTGATATAGTTATTGGGAGCTTCACAAAATATAATAAAGAAAATTTGGAAATAATCACATTATATAATATATAGGAATCATATCACATGTATCGTTTTATATAATTATGAATGTCAAGAAATCAACATCGTTGAAGGTTGTCAGGTTGTATCTACAAAAGTGAGAACAAACCTGCATTTGAAAAACTGAACAAAACTGAACAATACTTCAAATTTGGAGAACGAAGATTCTATTTAAAAACAATAATATTCATAGTATTGTAATCAGGCGCGAATATGGTATATTTTTTCCCAAAAAGTAGCTGCTGAAGGATATTTCATATCGTATATGTATACATTGGCATGTTTGGGGCAAATTGAATATATATAGTTTGTTATTTCTTCCAATGCCCTATGAAAACGATGAGACAAATCATTCTGAGAAATGTGCAGGCTTGAATTAGGACCAAAGGAGATGCCCATCTATAAACATGCCTGAAATGCGCTGAAGTTTTGGGTCGTTATGAATTCGTAGAAACATGTTAATCTTGTTTCGAATATATATGATTTTGTTTTTCTGTCTCAAAATAGGGAGTTTTTCGAGGGTATTAATCTATAAGTTATAAGACAAGGCCTAAGAAATGTTTTCATTCTGATTTTTTGAATGAAGCACCTCGTAATATATATTTCTATAATACGTCGTCTTTAGTTCTTCATAGATATACTTAGTTGGCGTTGATTCGTCAAGATACACTCTGTATAGACATATCTTATTTCCTGTACTAATTATAACTTATCTACATCCACGACCCATTTATTGTGATATACTGAATAATAATTGTAGCACTGTTCATTTTATTATTGCGTCTAATTAGCGAAGCTATCGCGAATAGGATGTTGTTATCAATCTTTGAAGTCGGAATGCTATATATTCTAACCAGAACTGCAGAGTTTACAAATGTTATGCGGAATTATCTAGATTGCCTTATCTAGTTCGCACTTATTTCAATTGAATTAATAGAGTTTACCGAGATTTATAGCGATTACCACATTATGTAGTCATTTATTTGAGTATTTCGAAATGATTCAGGACATTCTAATTCTCAATCAATTCAATAAAAGAAAAATATGAATCATCGGATTCAAACTTTTAAAAAAACATTTCTTCGGTATTTATAGATACCTATTATAGATCGTTCAAATTCCACCTAGGGGATATTTTTTTAAATTTTCAACCACTTCGGCACGTAGATGTACACTATTCGTTCCAAATATATTGAGCGGAGCTATACATTCACAATCTCGAGGTTGAAACTAGAAAAACTTGCATGAGGGCAAAAAATAAATTTCGTATAAATATAAACAAAGAGCATGAATATAGATATCCGAGAGAATTATGAATGAACTGAAATGAATATAATTTCTTCAAAAGTAACACAATAATGTACAAGGTAGACCAAATTTTAGATTTTTCAATATACATGAGAGATACAGAAAAAAGGTCCAACATATCACTCGGGCTCGTTGATTTCTCGATGTCGATTTTAAAATATAGGGTGATTCTGGAAACTATTTAATTTTGCAAGTATAATTTGGTCAGTACAGTCAAGCTAACAAGAAGACCAAGAGAAATTCTGCATTCTTGATTTATTTTTCAAATCTTTTCCAATTACTTCATAGGACATTTCATTTAAGAGAATATATAGGTAGATTAAAAAAGAAAGGTCAAATTATGAGATGAAAATAAACTATTATCAGAGAAAATGATTCATCAAGTTAAATGAGCTATTGATTTGTTGTATATTCTTCAGAATTTCTATTTTGAACATTTGAGGGTATCAATGAAAAGATAACATGAAACATGGAAGAATCACACATGAACAGTATAACCAAAATATATTTATATTATAACCAAAGTATATTTTCGAGATTAGAATACATATGCACCTATTCATGAATGAATACTGGAATAATCAGAATATAAATATTCCAATCAAGCATTGCATAACATTTTTTTTGGAAACTCGATTTAATTGTTCCTTCACCAAAATTTCAAATGTCAGTTTTTAAGTTCGCCATAACATTATGCTCTTAGGACAACTGGCAATTTAAACAAGTGTGTTTTTTCAATCAATATTGAACAAAATTGATATTGAATACATTAAGTAAACATTTGATTAAATAATTAGGTATTATACAAGAGAAACAAAACATTTTCCGAAAAGATGAAAAAATATCAGAGACATGTATGTATGTATGTATGTATGATTCATCAGTTTTCCTGTGTCAAACTTTGAAAGCAAATTCATACACAGTAATTGGAAAGGCACACAAGAAGTCTCCTTGAAAATGTTGGCGGAGGATCTGCTATACGGAATAGAGGAGATTCATACTGGATTACTCAGTTTCAGGCATTCAGTGAAAGAAATCGGCCATGGTTTTTGACTTTCGAAATATTACAACAAAGACTTCAGTAAATAGTTTGCTGATGTAGTTGAGCTTTTTTGTTTTTCTGCATGTAATGAACTTCGAGACACACCCTGTATAGCAACGTTAAGAATACACAAAACTCTTGTTTATGGTTAAATAGCATGGATACCATCAATATATATATGTTAGGAATCAGGAAATGCTTTTAGTAAATATACAGGATGTCTCAATGAAATTTTGCCTCAACTGTTCCAATATACTTCCCATTTGAAGGTTATTTCTCATTCAATTATTCGTATATGTCGAAATCTAAGGAATAATGTGCATTTACAATAATGAAAATAGGACATTTAGAAAATATGGATATCAACACTAACAGATTGTTGTTGAAAAACTGGCACAGTTTGTGTATTATAAGCATTTCATTTGAATCAAATAGATCGTTTATTATGTATGTAGGAATTTTCAAAATTAAATTGTAAATATTTAGGGACAGGATTAAATCAATGAATATCTGTACTTACCCTTCTAACATATCAGCAAAAAATAATGCGAATTTAACCCAAAAATGAATAGGGTTTCTGAAAGTACATCAGATCACTCCAACACTGCTACAGCAATAATGATAATCTGAGCGAGCTTTGGAATCACAGTTGATTTATTTATTACGAGGTTACAGATGATTTTTTTCAAGATCGCGGGCTTATCGTTTCCTAACTTATAATAGCAGGTCATGTCACCATTTTTGCTAAATGTTATTCTATGTACGAAATGTGTATTCGAGATTGACTCACAAAAGGGCAGTTTATTCATGAATAATTATTAACTATAGTTATAAGTGGTTTTCAAAGATCAATTGATTTAAAATGCATTGAAAAACTAGCCACGTTTTTGTGCATCACAAATAAATCAGGTCATAAGAATGAACGAAATACGCTCTTAGTACTAATTGGCAGAACTACTTGACTGCAATGAAACTGTTAATCCCATCAATGAAGACGGTAATATACCCCATGACATATTCATCAAATAATTATTTATGTTTAACTCATTGATCCTCTGATGGGAGATATCCCGAGCTCGGCAAGAATTAATGAAGCACATCCAGAAAATAATCTTTGGCTATTCAAAAACCCCTATTGAAAGTAAATATTACAAAATGATAATCTTATATTCTCAGGTATAACCAGGAGTATTCTATATTATTAACCACCTTACTTTTGAGAAAAAGTCGTATACCTACAAATTGGTTTTTAATCTATTCGAACAAAAATTGTCTACCCAGCAGTCCTCGTACTGTGTTCAATGAACAATGAAAAACCAATTGCATCTATTTAAAAAACAATGAATTCGAAAGAAAAGTGGAATGAAGGAAAATATTAAGTACATGAAAAATGCAATGCGTAATGCATGTCGAAATGTATAAGAAGTATGATATAGGTATTCATCCAAAATGGTAGTTTTCAATTATTGGGTAGATTTTCAATTTTTCAATCTTCCTCTAGCTTTAGGTGATGCACAAATTTTTTGCTTGATACATAACAATGAAAAACGCAATTGAATATGTTCTCCCTCCCAAGCTCGTTGTGTGATTATGACCTAAAAAAAGCATCATTTCATCCTTCTATTGAACATGGAACTTAAAAACGATATTCAGTCGATCAAATATCATAGAGTTTCTTCTTTACAAGGATAATTTTGGTCCCAAAAAGTGTCCTGCGAGCATTGACTAATGACAAATAGCAGTGGATCCCTTTTCTGAAAGTCGTCAAGTTGTAAATTCTCTGTGAAGGCATCTGCACCAGGTAGAGACTTCCAAATCGAAGAGTTTCTATAAAAAAGGAGTTTTTGTAAAATGATGATCTGGGTGTCGCCATCTTCACCATATAAGGGACACTTGGGCCAGTCTTGTTTGACGAGCGAAGAACATTCCAGTAAGGAAGACTTTCTTCTCAAGAAAATATTTACGTACTTGGAAAAAAAATCCAAATGATTATATCGAGACGCGTGACCTTCTGAAATTAGAAATATTCGTTCCATCTATCTCCCCCATCAAACTATGATGAATCCGCTCTTAACAAATGGAGTGAGTTAGTAATTTTTTTCTATTCTTTGTGCATCAGTCAAGAAAAAAGTTTATTTCTGTCGAAATATTCTCTTTCAAATACAATGGCACTATCGAAATGAGCGGTTGCAATTTAAAAAAATATCGATGACGTCATATCCGAAACATTAATTATTACGTCATCAATACGACTAAAACGTTAAAAGATGCGCATCTGCAAATAAAAATTGACGTGGCCGCGGATTTTTCCAAAAATCTTTTTCTTTATCTTACCAACATGACCACAATACTCGTTACAAGGACCTTTTTGTGTCAAATGCTCATGGTACAGGTACATGGTACATTAAAAAAGTGTATAGATTTTAAAGGCTGATGTAATTCATACAATATATCATATATATCATAGAACAAAACTGATTATGTTTTTATGCAGTTATCGTGGCCAACTGTGACCAATTTCATTGACCTATTTTTCAAAAAGTACTATTAGGGATTTTTTTCAACAAAAATGATGAAGGATTCTGAATCAGGATTACTCGAAACATACCTGTAACGATTTTCATCATCGATTTTTTTTTTCAATATTTCATTAAAACAAAACTATTGATGTATTTTTGGGGAGAATCAATGACAAATTATTATTGAGGATTACTTCTAACATATCTGTACCAATTTTCATAATTAAAATATATAATTTGTCTAAGGAAAAGAAATAAAGTAGTGAACAAAAATCGTTGAACATATTGAAAAGTGCATTGGAGACTCAGGAGGATCATCCTCAATGATAATTTGTCTTCTTCCCAAAAACACCACAATAGTACTTTTTTTGATGAAATATTGAAAAATAATGTCGGACATCCTGTATTTTATGAAGATGAAAATCGGTACAGGTATGTTTCGAGTGATACTGATTCAGAATCAATCATCAATAGCACTTTTTGAAAAATGAGTCGATAAAATTGTTCGCAGTTGGTCACGATAACAGTCCAAAAATATAATAACTTTATTGTTGGATAGACATTTCAAATTCCTATATAACAAAAAAAAGTTTTTCAAAATCGATCAAATAATAACGATTTGGGTTGGTTGGCACACTTCAAACTCGGAATTTCCGACTTTGAACTCGGAATTATTTTTTTCCGACTCATAACACGGAAATAAGATTTGATTTTAGTCCATTTGAATAGTTACCGACAGATCTAGATCTACAACACACCAGAGTTTCATTGAGTTTCACAATCAATCAAAATCCCATATGTCCTGGGTTCTATAACTGAATCCTAATGATAATGATTTTATTGTAAAAAATATATCTAATAACATACACATACATCATGGAATACCTTCAATAATTTATATATAGTTATTATAGTATAATAATATTGTTCATTTCTAGTATTCAACATTTTGGCATTGTGATTTGGACCAATTAAGATAATTAATTGCAATGTGAAGATATATACATTCCAAATTACAATAATTTTTCTTTCTATTTGATGCAAGTTGAAATACACTGTCAACTTCTACAAAACAGATGAAATACTAGGGATAGAATCTCTCAATATAAAAAATATCAGAAGTTTTTTAAAAAATACCTATTTCTATGGAAACTTCAATTGGGAGTAACTAATTTAATTATTTTGTGTGTGTAATGTAACATTTAAAGTTTACTCATTTGATAGGAGATTTCATAAGAGTCGTGGGGTTCAGTGTAGATTACCGAAAAATTTTGTATTCCAAAATTGCTGATTTTTCAACGCTGAAAAAATCTCGGATGACGACTTGCATCTCACCATTTTTATTTTTGCTTTATCAGTGGATGTACGAATTAATGACGACTATCCTCATTTAAATATGCGAATATTTTCACAGGTCTAAAGGTTCACATAAAGTAATTGAAATGCACATAGATAACCCCAAAAATGTTCTTAGGTTGGTATTAAAAAAGATTAAAGTTATTACAATGCAGTTATATTTATATTATAGGTACCCATAATCCTCACTTCTCCCTTGCAAAAGTGAGTTTTATTTGGCTTTAGGTTTGGTACCTACTAAAACATATTGTTAGTAGCAATACCAAAACTGTCAAAAGATACATTACAAATTACCTACCAATAAACACTTTCTAGTTATTTAATTCAAATCATTATGACTGGATCTATCTATACCGATATCTATACCATTCTCTAACTTCATCAATCTCAAACATCGAACTACCGAAAAATATGTTACTCGAAAGGATTACATCGTGAAAAAACGAATTGACAAGTTCAGCTGTCGATGAGAGAGAAAAAATATGTCTGCCCTAGTGTTGTCATTGTCGTCAAGATTGCAACTTTAAAAAATGAAAATGCCATGATTAGGACTAAAAAAAAAGAAGACTTATATAACCTATATATAATTGGTTTGTTTTTCTTGTAGTATTCTCGTTATTTCGATTACTTCGAATATTATATGAGCATTCTAAGCTTGCGATGATTGTTGAATAATTCCAAACACAAAATAATTATTACATTAGTACGAAGGCGTAGAGCGGACATGCGATATTTTTTTTCTCAATTTCGAGTTGTAACTCGAAATTAGTACTAATTTCATGTTACAACTCGAAATTAGTACTAATTTCGTGTTACAACTCGAAATTAGCTTCATTTCGAGTTATAACTCGAAATAAGCACTAATTTCGTACTAATTTCGTGTTACAACTTGAAATTAAGAAAAAAAATATCGCATGTCCGCTCTACGCCTTCGTACATTAGTCTTCTTCTCTGTTTTTACGTCTTGATCATAACATTTTCATCATTTTAAGTTGCAATCTTGATGACAAAGACAACACTAGGGCAGACTACAGTGGCTTAACCTAACCTATTAAGCCACTGTAGAGCAGACATATTTTTTCTCTCTCAACGATAGCTGAACTTGTCAATTGGGAACCTCATTCAGTTCCTTCCGATTTTATACTCGATGATTCACGCACACATGCACTATCAAATTGATTCGCGGGGTCGAAGCAGAAAGGGGGAACGATCATTTTCGTATCTACCCTGATGCAAGTCCGTGTGGTGCGAATAAAAGTGACAGCGGCGTTTTCCCTTGGCCTTTTGACTTTCCAACGTAAAAAGTTCATTTCGAGAATGTCTCGTTGCTAGGTTTTTATGTGGGACACTTTCACCAATTTCTAGAGGAGTTAGAAAAAAAGTAACCCACACGGTATGAGCTCGATTTTCGTGGAAAATCAAACGTCGGAAACTGAACATCGATATCTTGAACTTTTTGAAAGATACATAGTGGTTTTGAATTTTTTATCCAGATAAATGTATATAATACTCACCACATTTCTTTTTCTTTTTGAACTCCTGATGTTTCGTTGATGTTTCCAATTCATTTATAGAAAAAAAATTATAGAAAATTTTTTGTGATATACTTGAAAAACAAAATAATTATAATATGCTTATGCAGGTTTCATTAGTCCATAATATGAGGTTCTGCATTGATTTTGGGTTTTCATGGTAGCGGACAAAGTAAAGATGTTTCGTTCTTTTCATGAATGTTCAAAGTTTGGTTCGAAGAAGTAAACAAAGCAAATTCAATTCGAATAAATAAATAATTATTATTGTTTGACAGTGATGGTTGGTTGCTTGTTGTTTTTCAAGCACGTCATGTTAAATTTTCAAAAAATCATCCCTAGATACTTGAAACTAGCCTACTATGGACTCGTTCAGTCAATACTCAATTAATGTCTTAGGTTCTGGGGAAGTTCAAGTCACATTCATAAATTATTATAGTGTTACGTAAGAAGATTGTAAGAATCCTATTTTCAAAGAACTGCAAATATAACACTTCCTTGTCTGTATATTATGCAAGTTACACTATATGTTTATGTACCAATTTATCTCATCTCATAAGTACCTCTATATAATATAGTACTTTTGTCTATAATTGTTTTGACTAGCCTGATAGTGTGTGCTGTTTCAATCATATATTGTATCTGTATAACGCTTATAGGTGAATAAAAATTTATTTGATTCTATTTGATTTGAAACATCAATAAAACCGAGAATAAAACAAAAGTTTCAGAAGAAGAGTGGCAAGTAAAGCCATAGCTCAGTTTTTACAAAAAATACTAGAGACACTACTGGATTCCTCTCAAAAGGTGCCTCAAAAATATTTTTACGAGAACAAAAAATAATCACAAACGAATGGAATGGGTGTATTAAAAATGTACAAAATTCAAACCCACCCTGTATCGTTAAAATGGTTCACGATGTCAATGTGCAGTTTTCGGCATTTGATTTCTCACTAAAATCGAGCTCATTATACATATATAGCTTAGCTTTTTTCTAACTCTTTTATAAAGTGTTGTTTCCTATCAGAAGTGTCCAATTTGGTCCACCTTGTACAGTAGGTATATTTTCCTTGATAACATCATCCATTTAATATATATTCACCAACATTTCCAGCATTTTACGAAAAAGTTTTACCCATATCCGCAAATAATATTTTCAACGGTTCCTTTCAAAACTCATATTGTGTGGAAATCCCAGATCCGCCACTAACTGAATGATTTCCTGATTCTAGGACGAAAATGCCATCATCAATAGGAATGTCTGAACAATAAAATTGATGACGCATTGGAAAGAAAGATAAATCCAAATGATACAGAATATTATATATAGTGACATGCCAAGAATATATGCATTATATGAAAACATTTTTTTCGAAGAATTCATCAACATATGTCCAAAAATTTACGATGTATCTTCAACATACGGGGACGATTCAAATAACTAACATCTTCTACGAAAATTTGACACTAAAAGTGTAATATTACAGCAAAAGTGATAGGAACGTAAACTACATTTTGAACAATATTATGCAGTGAGTCTGCACCAACAATAGTGAATGCTGAATGGAAATTGCTAATACCACATTCAGATTAGACAGAGTGCGAAAAAGTCATTCAAATCAAACACTGGGAATTCAGACTTTTCTAAATATAAATCGAGTTCCACAATTCAAATTCATTTTCCTGTACACAATTCGTAACTTTTGGGATATTCGCATAAAAATTTCATAGTTTCATTGATATTTGCCTATTTCAACAAACGCTGAAATATGGCTTGATACGTCATATGTCATAATCACACCGTATATAGTCAGGTTAATCGGTTGATAGGAAATGTGCGTTTCATTTCTGTATTTCAATAAATCAATATATGAATCGCTTTCTTTTTTCTTACAAAGCTAACCTAATAATGATAACAAACTTCTAAATCTTATAATCCTGTGAAAATCAGTACTAAATATCCATTAAATTACATGAAGAAAATAACACATTTGTTCAAGGCTGCTGTCCATTTGGACAGCAGCCTTGAGGGATGTTTTCTCTAGCACCCATTTTCGAATCATTTCAAACATTTTTAGAAAACAATGAAAAAACAAATTAATTATCCCCTCCAACAGAAACATTTATGGGTTAATAGGTACGACGATGGTCTGTACCGATAATACCGATCCTTTCGATTTTATCATTAAGTGTCCAGGTCAACCACTATTTCCTACCCTCACGATGAATTCTTCTGGGCCCTCTTTTCCTTTTCTTTATTATTTTCAATCTCAGAATATTTTTACCAATGGAATTGCCTACATCATTGATGCCTTGTGATCACGAATATCGCTATGATGCAGGCTAACTATTGGTTATGGGTTAATGCAATTAAAAATTCTAAAATTAGTCATAAAACGCTTTGAGATATTTGAAAAATGAACAGAAGTGTTGAATAATCATTTTCAATTATATCTGATGACATTTATCCAATGAGGAATATCAAAATCGAAAGCACATTCACATTGCGACTTTTTCCCTGCTATATTCTGCTTTTTAAATCCATCATCGTCTTTCAGTTTTTCTTATGGACGCCATATTGGATTTTCAAGAATAATAGTAGCACTTTTTATTTTCATTACAACGATATATACCATGTTATATAATTCTCAATCTTACAACTTCGAATATTTCAAAGAACTAATATCTTTCAGTTGGCCCTGACTTTGTCGAATAACACTTGTCAAAATAATCGATTTATTGCAACGGAATATCAATATAACTTTATACTATTTGTTAGTGGCTGTGAAAATTGGTCAGTAAGTGTGATGTACTTCATATTGGCAGTGTTGCTTTTCATGGAAGAATTAAGAATATATCTAACAAGACTCAACCCTACATTAATGACGCGCACAATGGCATGCCGCTTGACGAGCAATAAACTAATAGTGCAACTCTTACAACCGTTCCCACTTCGAAGTAAAATCTATCAGGTCCATTTGCAAACTGTCCTCATTGCGTTTTCTGTTGATTGTGGATAATGTAATGAAGCACAGTTTTACCCTAGGTTTTACCACACGCTGAAACATCATTTTTGTCACCTCGACTCGTAATTTGCTAGGCTTGTTATCATCTTCAAGAAAATATTGAAACCATTATTTATGTTTATTTGCAGAGCAGTTATCATTTCATCAATGCTCACATTTTAAACCTGTATTTAAAATTTTTAGATGAAACCTAGTCCAATTCTTGTTGTTTCGTGTTCTTTAAACAGATAAAATGTTGATGTTATTGCTGAAATTGATGATTTTCTGAAAACCATTTGTTGTGATGTTCTCATAAATAGAAAGCTGTTGAGAAGACGTTTTCTTCAATCACGCACTACAGGATCAAATTTGGCGATTTGAAGATTTCGCAAAATATCCCCAAATATAAATTTGGCTAGGGGTAATATTTGACAATCATCGCTTGAATCCATCGTATCTGGGATCACTATTGGCTGAAACTATAACACTGTTAGTGCTGCCACTCCATAATGTGCTTCTTTCAACACATAATTTGGCCAATTCCATCTGTTTCCCTATATATTACATTGTATATGCATTTTTTTCTTAATTATCGATAATTTGTACTGAATGTACCGGCCCCAATAGGCACCCTGAAGGGAACCATGTTTCCTAAGTAATCTTATAATAGCTCCTTTGAAAAATATCTTGAGAATTAACTCGTCCTTATGTATAGAGAAAATAAGTGAAAAGGTATTCAGTGAAGCATTTGATAACCATGAATTGACTATTTTCGTGATGACCTTCATAACGGATTTGAAATTATAATTGCGTGGATTCAACCCCTCTCCAAAACAATATTTATACCATCTTTCGTAGCAATAGGAATATTGTTTTATAGTTCTTTCTGAATGAGATGCCATCAACACAGGAATAACTTCATCGGAAACTTCTTCACTGAAGGATTCCTGGATGATTTCCCAACCATTATAGATATGTGCTGAATAGGTGAGAAATTCTGGAAGGAGATACCATTAAATTTTATCTTAAGCTTATCGGAGCTTCTATCAGTAGAGAACAAAATAATGGATACCATCAGCTTTGTTAAGACCATTTTCGCACAATCATAATATGCTGCTATACCTTTTTTCCATACATTGGATCTGGACCCCACAATAGAAAAATATCACATTATTTATTTGATGTCGAAGCAAGGCGATCGATTTTTGGTTGGCCAAAATATTGTACAATCTTCTTGATTGAGTTCGGAATTAATTCATATTCGATATCCATCATACAAGAGGGATGGATAAATGTGCATCTGGACGGTGAACGGAGAATAGAGATTTTTCTTGAAAATAAGTATGCATCGATATTCTTCGAAGTACGTATGTAGGAACCTATACTATGTGAATATTCTTGGTTTCACACCAATCTCATATCTCGCGGGTGAATTAATTGAAGTGTTCGACTCTGGTAAGACTGCCCAATTTTTCAAATATTAATGAATGAGATCCCCAGGGTTAAGTTCGAAAAACGGGCACCCTTTATAACCAAAATAGAAAAATGGAATTTCGGTATCGGAGAAAACCGGCCGAACGACTTGGACGCGTCCGCGCGCTCGTAAAGTTTCTGGAACGTTACGTTCATCTCGCTCTATCACCATTCACCCTCTGATGCACCGTCGAACAGTAAACTACCCGCTGCCCGCAGCACGCTTGCATAGTCGCGCCCCCCTAGCGAAACCGGGGACGGTTGCATTCGAAACGCGAGCAGCGACTTTCCCGTATGCCGATCGCCCACATTTCGTCAACTGATCACTTCTATCGGTTCAACGGGAAAAACAGGGCCGGCGCGTCCGTAATCTCCTCCTGTACGTTTCAACCTTGAAAATATACGGAATCGTATATAAGGGCCACCGAGATTTATTTTAAATTTTTCCGACTTTAAACTCGGAAATTCCGACTTTAAACTCGGAATTTTTTTATTTCGACTTCAAACTCGGAATTTCCGACTTCAAACTCGAAATTTCCGACTTTAAACTAGGAATTTCCGACTTTAAACTAGGAATTTCCGACTTTAAACTAGGAATTTCCGACTTTAAACTAGGAATTTCCGACTTTAAACTAGGAATTTCCGACTTTAAACTAGGAATTTCCGACTTCAAACTCGGAATTTGCGAGTTAATAGTCGGAATTAACCTCATTGATATCAATTTTTTATTATTTCTGGGATTTGTAAGTCGGAGACTTCTTGGATGATATAACAATCGATAAGAAAGGAAATTGCATCGATATTTTATGCAACTAATGTGTTTTCATAGGTAGAACTTTTAAGCCACTGAGATTTTTTTAAATTTTTCCGACTTTAAACTCGGAACATCCGACTTCAAACTCGGAATTTCCGACTTCAAACTCGAAATTTCCGACTTCAAACTAGGAATTTCCGACTTCAAACTCGGAATTTCCGACTTCAAACTCGGAATTTCCGGGTTAAAAGTCGGAAATAACCTTAAAATCAATTGATATCAATTATTATTTCTGGGATTTGTAAGTCGGAGACTTCTTGGATGATATAACAATCGATAAGAAAGAAAATTGCATCGATATTTTATGCAACTAATGTGTTTTCAGAGGTAGAACTTTTAAGCTATTTTTACGAAAGCCACTGAGATTTTTTTTTACTTTTCCGATTTTAAACTCGGAATATCCGACTTCAAACTCGGAAATACCGACTTCAAACTCGGAAATTCCGACTTTAAACTCGGAATTTTTTTATTTCGACTTCAAACTCGGAATTTCCGTCTTCAAACTCGAAATTTCCGACTTCAAACTAGGAATTTCCGACTTCAAACTCGAAATTTCCGAGTTAAAAGTCGGAAATGAACTCGAAATCAATTGATATCAATTTTTCATTATTTATGGCATTTGTAAGTCGGAGACTTCTTGGATGATATAACAATCGATAAGAAAGAAAATTGCATCGATATTTTATGCAACTAATGTGTTTTCAGAGGTAGAACTTTTAAGCTATTTTTACGAAAGCCACTGAGATTTTTTTTAATTTTTCCGACTTTAAACTCGGAATATCCGACTTCAAACTCGGAAATACCGACTTCGAACTCGGATTTTTTTTTATTTCGACTTCAAACTCGGAATTTCCGACTTCAAACTCGAAATTTCTGACTTCAAACTAGGAATTTCCGAATTCAAACTCGGAATTTCCGAGTTAAAAGTCGGAAATAACCTCAAAATCAATTGATATCAATTTTTTATTATTTCTGGTCGGAGACTTCTTGGATGATATAACAATCGATAAGAAAGAAAATTGCATCGATATTTTATGCAACTAATGTGTTTTCAGAGGTAGAACTTTTAAGCTATTTTTACGAAAGCCACTGAGATTTTTTTTAATTTTTCCGACTTTAAACTCGGAATATCCGACTTCAAACTCGGAAATACCGACTTCAGACTCGGAATTTCCGACTTTGAACTCGGAATTATTTTTTTCCGATTTCAAACTCGAAAATTCCGACTTTGAACTCAGAATTTCCGACTTTGAACTGGGAATTATTTTTTTCCGACTCCAAACTCGGAATTTCCAACTTTAAACTCGGCTTTTTTGTATTCCGACTTCAAACTTCGAAATTCCGAGTTTAAACTCGGAATTTTGTGTAACGATCGATGATTGAATAGCTATCAACGTCGGTGTTCCACAAGGATCTGTTTTGGAACCAACTTTATTGTTTCTACTTCACATCAATGACCAGTCCTGTCCACAGCATTGCGGATGTCATGCTGCCTTCTGCTCTAGAGCCCGAATATCATCCAAAGAAGCTAGAGGTGCAATCTACTACTATCCATGAATAATATTGAGTTACAGTTTTTGAAATGGGGATCTGATAATCTAGTAGAGTTCGATGCAACCAATCTCAGGCTTGCATATTTACTGCAAGAAGGCAATATCCATCATGCTTTGGTGGTATTACCATCAACAATACACGGTATGATTATGTAAGGTCTATCTCAAAATTGCTCTTTCACGTCAAGAGCTTCACACTCCTACAGCTTCTCATGATTTTCAAAGAACATTTTCTTGGAGCATATAGATATAGTTCACACATGTTTGTAGTTTATCTTTCAAACAAATTCTGAGGCTTCTGAATGCTTTCCAATTTCTGTCGAATTCATTGACGTCTCTGGAATATAACTAATATAACTTTTTAGTATATATTTTCATGGTCGATGCTTATGGGAAATTATTTATATCATTATGCGACCACGAGCGATTCTTAGCAGGCAGACCAAGAGACTCAGACTTGTCACCCTTTTATTGCCAGCCTCGAGACCTGCAGAACTTCTATTTCTATATTTTATCAAACGACGACTTTTTATATGTTATCATATCCACAGAATCACATTCTGATATTAAGAGTCACCTGAATTTCTAGAGAATGGAGAGCGAAATTAAGGCGTTTTAATTGCATTGGCTTCGAATTCTGTATATACTAAAAGAATTCTAGTCGAGCTTCTAGTAGATATCAACATATCAATAATCGAATGTTAGTTTGTGAATCTGCCCTGATGAACTCAATTTAGACAGTCCAAGGGATTCAATACCCTCAAGAAACATTTTTGGACACATGTTGATAAAAAATCTTGAATCCAATCTATTCCAGTTAGAGACATAATTGAATTATAAATGAGATCACATTGTACAGAATGTTCAAATTCTTCTAGATACTTCTGTGAGATATCTCTGTTGTCTTTTGAGAAAGAGAGGGAAAATAGAAATAAATGTCAACTATTCTATATTTTCATTAGCTTGAACAAACATCGATCTAAAGAAAGAATAATGCAGAATGTCCCATTTGAAAAAAAAAATATTTTGGTGTAATATTTCAAAAATTAACGTTTATTGATTTAAAATAAGTATGCCACTGTATTCTAACAAAAAAGTTATTCAAGGACCCGGTTTAATTTTCATGTTTACTGAAAGATTATCAAGATACAGGGGGAGCTTGAAAAGTGAGGAGTTTCAATAACTATGATATCTCACAAAAAAATTGAACAATGATGCACTATATAAAAGTATTTATTATTGATGTAGGCGATTTTTTCATTCAAGGTCACATATTCATCTGTTATTCAGTATAATGATAACGGAAATCAGATCCTTTATTTGATTTCCTGTCTAAGGCACAAAATATTGACGAATCTGTTGCATTGAAAGCAATGCAAACTCCACAGTCTGTTAATGCATAATATATGATGTGTTGCGTCTCAGGATCTATGAGGCTGGATTGTTTAACCTCATAACATCAAAAAAATGTAGAAAACTTAATACGTAGGTATTTTGGCAACTAAGTTGCCATCTTCAGCAGACTTAAGGGAAAAGAGAAATTAGCTGACTCTCAAGATACTCTCTTGAAATTTTCATCATTATTTACTTTTTAAATATTTTTTTGGTTTTTGGTATAATTTTTGTGCTGTTATCGTGATTTTTTTAATGTAGTAATAATTTTCATGCAAACGTTTTGTAGCTAGGAGATTGAAAACTGATGACCTCATTTTCTTCACCCCTAGCGCCGGCCCTGAGAAAACGTCCAGGGTAAGTAAGTGAATTAGCTGCTGGAACAGGGACACGCGACCATAGGTGGAAAGATATCGAACTTTTACAAGGGCTAACGGTATCAAAAAATCATGAATGAATGATTAGATTAAAATATAATCAGATAAAATGTTTTTTCATAATTCAGAGGGGGTGAACCAAACCAACTTAACCCTTCTTAACGGGTTTGTGAATATTTGAAATAATTATTGATAACGGTATTTCAGTTTCAGATAATCAATATCTCGGGAAAGTTTGTAGTTTATCGTGATGTATTGGATTTGTTATCAACAAATATTGATGTACCTACACGTGGTTACTATCAAGACATCCTTGTGATTGTGAACTTCCTATGATTATTTTAGATTTAAGATCGAGATCGTGATTATCTATACAGTGATAAAGACCAGTGTTGTTGTTTTATGTCGCAAAGTGGAAGAAACTGCATTATCTAACTAATTTTTTGAATAAGCTATATCTTTTATCAACCTGTAGGATTTAGCCTTTTTTTCTAAATCCAACGATATATCACAAGTTGATGATGGAATATACCAGTTTGTTGATAAAATGTGTGAAATCATCATAGATCTTTTGGGTTGATTTTGCTGTTTCGGTGGTATTTTCCTCAAGTAATGATTCTCATTCATCCCTTTGCGTTCATATGAAAACAGAAAACATTTGGCAAGCAACACTTTGACAAAATGTATCATTGGCATAGGAGGACAGGAATGGCTAGAATTGTTTCGTGTTACCTTCTGTTTTCTTAATTATTAGCTCAGTAATAAACTGTCAATATCTGAATTTTTTATTGTTGGAGTTGATGAACTTTTCCAGAAATTTTCACTCGCTGAACGAAGCGAATTTTTGTTTCCATTTCACCATGAATTCCATTGCGACTCATTATGAGTTTATCGATGGGACATCGAAAATCAAACATATTCGAAAACGAAAAAATGGATTAGCCATAAATTGGACAAAAAAAATTTTTTCAAGAGAAAAATAGTCTATCCAATTGAAAATATCAAACATAGTTTGAAATGAATGTCTGGTAGACTACGAGCAGAAAACAACTACTTTCCTGGTAAATACCAATAAGCCCGAAACCGGTCTGTAGGTTGTTAGGCGTGCCTGTCTCGATGTGAATTTGTCACGTCTTAGGAAGAAAGAAACATTTGCGATCTGCATTCACAGTGTGAATCGTTGCATGGACTACGAACGATATAATTCAATGTTCTGCGTGGTATTTACCAGGAAAGTAGTTGTTTTCTGCTCGTAGTCTACCAGACATTCATTTCAAACTATGTTTGATATTTTTAATTGGATAGACTATTTTTCTCTTTAAAAAAATTTGTTTGTCCAATTTATGGCTAATCCATTTGTTCATTTATTAAGCTTAGTCGAGCTCTTAGCCACTTCCAAGTTCAGTAAAACTTGGGAGATTCGTTTCTGGAGTGTTTCTTTCTTCTGCCGCATGATGTCGCCACTTTCAATTGTCTGTTGGAACGCGGCTCGGCGCGGTCAAATAGACGCGACGAAAATGCATTGGGACAGGCAACGCTTCGAGTGGAGATCTTACGGTCTCTACTCGGATAACTACCCTGCACTGATGATGGCCAATAAGCCCGAAACCGGTCTGTAGGTTGTTAGGCGTGCCTGTCTCGATGTGAATTTGTCACGTCTTAGGAAGAAAGAAACATTTGCGATCTGCATTCACAGTGTGAATCGTTGCATGGACTACGAACAGATATAATTCAATGTTCTGCGTGGTATTTACCAGGAAAGTAGTTGTTTTCTGCTCGTAGTCTACCAGACATTCATTTCAAACTATGTTTGATATTTTTAATTGGATAGACTATTTTTCTCTTTAAAAAAAATATTCGAAAACATCACCATTTTCAGAAAACACATCACAAGAGTGTCATTTCAAGATCGTGTAGACTGAGTGACTCTACTTTTTTGTTGCTATATAGAGAAAGCGAGGATCCCCAAGTATAAACTGCATGGCACAATGAAGATTATGAAAATCGAAGTAGCCCAAAAAGCTGCAAAAATATGCAAATCTCGGTGTCCACAAGCGAATGCGCTGGTTCTCTGGGCAAAGAATAACGATATTCTACGTAAACAATGCATTCAGGATTCACAGACCAGTCAATTTTCAGTGGCGTCTCGTTCGAAGGATATAAAAAATTGAAATGTCACATTTCAATTTTATCTTTATTTTGTTTCCATACACTAACTCTCAAAACTATTTACTCGTCAATGATTGACATTAATGGAAAACTAGAATAATTGATCCTTTCAACAAATTGAGACTTATCATGGAATATTATCATCACTGAACTCCCAGAATATAATTAGCTAATTTAGAGGTAGTTTTTTTTTCAGGTAAGTAATCGTACCCAAATCGACTCTATCAATTTATAAATTATAATGAACATGTCATAGATGAATATTAACAACAGCTGTCAATTTCTACCTCAGATTCTGTGTGATTGATTTTATAAGTTTGATTGGTGGAGATTCGATTCACCGTTGACTGATTTGAACTCAATCATTGTTTCACTTCCAATTTTCCACTTTAATGTTCGGGGAGGTCTAGCCTCTGTTGCCTCTTTCGAAGAACCGTCACTGTCATCGCTGGAAGTCTGCAGATCTACAAGTGGCTCGACAGTCACCACCACCACAGGGCAGTCGGAACTCGGAAGTTCCCAGCATCCGATGTTTGCCAAAACAATTCTCTCACGATATTTCGATCGGTGACCTTTGTACCAGTGTGCCCGCGCACAATTGGGACAATATGACCCTTCGGAAGTCTTTTTAGTGAGGATATGCGATCTGGGATCGCTTATAGATAGTATATTATGTCAGCGCCTAACGAAATCTAAAACGCATATTTTCGAGCAAGCGAGAGTAAATGGAAGTTGCACCTTTTTGAAATTAGTTTTGAAATTAGCCATTCGAGAGTTTCTGTTCAATTCCTGATTCGCTAATGTTTTACAAGCTTCCATAGCTTGCTTCGTTCGCATGTCGATCTGTCATTCCGGTTAAAAATGGTTCAATTGAGCACTTGCCGACATCCGGTTGACCTGAAATTTGGTAGGCGCTCATAATTCCGCTGACAATGCCACTATTAAATAGTACGATTCGATTCAAAATAGGGATGTGTAGGTTTTCGATATCGTGGATTATGAATTTTTTGTCGAAATGTATAAATTCAAGATTGTGGATACAAAATGGCGGACGGATTTTGTAATTATGGTCCTATCCTATTGTAATGGGGAAAAATTTAATTCGAAATAGGAAGTATTGAGACAGGTAATTACAAAAACAATGTAAAATGCTAAACAGTACAAATTTCAATAAACGTGAAAAATATTTTTGAAAACCAAACCTTGATAATTTATTTCATTGTTTGATGTATAAGTTATTCTGTGAGTAACAAATTCAAAAGCGCCGCGCCAGATCAATTATTTTGAAGCTAAGTATGAAAGAAATTATTTTTTCTGTATCAACCGACTCACAGTCGTCCATTTTTGTTCTAAAATTAGCTCTAGAAGTTGAAATTTCTCATTCTGACACAATTAAATGATCAATATGTATGTTGCTAAGCAACACTTTTAGTGTCAAGAAGATATAATTGATTTTTAACTCCTATAGGATTTAAAGATGAGATGATTGTAATTATTATTGTAGGAAAAACCCACTCATTGAGAATGAACAACATAACTTATAGTTAACAAAAAACCCCTAAATGCATATTTTCATATATAATATCCAATGAATTTGTGATATTGATATCGAGACTAAAATTAAAAATATAATAAACCTGATTTGTCAACAGCTACAAATACTAAATATTCTGTTCTGTTTTCATATGGCCTCCTGGGGCACTTGTTGATTGACCAGCACATTGTTTGTTTTCAACCGCCAACTTAGTTGCAAAGCAACCCTCGAAGTCTCATTAAGACTTGTATGAGTAAGGAAGACGGGGACCTTAGCTTTTTAAGTGTCATCCGAAGCACTACTCGGCTGGTTATCGTTGAGAGTCCGAAGGATTGAAATCTAGGTACCAAGAATGTTCGGTTGGTCACCTATCTCCTCCCGCTAAACTAATACTATAGAAATAAATAAATATTTCCAATAGCTGCCGCGGGATTTGAACCCGGACCCTCTAGACTATAAACCAACGATTCTTCTAGAGCCACCTTGATATTATCTAATATCCACTCAGTTCAGCTAGTTCAATGACGAACCTCCAGTATACTTTAACTTCTTTGGTCTATAAATTATGTAACCTCTATAATCAAATGGACAAAAAGATATTAGATTAGTTCTTCATCTTCTTTTTTGTCTTAAAGCCTCTTCCTGCCAAAAAATTGGCAAAGCTAGATTGGCATCGAAAGGAACCACTTTTGATCTCATGAAACAATGTATCATCCTTTCCTTTTTTGCATTTTCACGTTTGTTCAATTTTTTCTGACGAGAATAGAATACGCATTCAATCAATGTGGAAAGATCATTTTCTTTTAATGAAACGTCTTCAAAATGTAGCTCGAGATGAAGTAGAGTTTAATCACTTTTAATACTAGTAGAGCTTCAATTATTACAAATTTTTTTTTCGAGATTGTCAATATTTTGAAAAATATTGTTCGAGGAAAAAAAAATGTTTTATTGAAGTAAGAAAATTTTACACCGAAATGTGTTATTTCATTCTCTTTACCCCAAGGAAGAGAAAAATTTCCCGAAAATTGTTGTATTTGCTATGGTAACGATCATTTTTGGTGTGAAAGTTTCAATAAAATCCCATTGGCTGATGGAAGAATCCAAAGTGACATGAAATGTATATATTTCAATAACGAATCAATTTCGTCAAGGTCATTCAATGTAGAAACTCATCAGCAATCAGCGTATCAATATATAAATTGATATAACTCCAATTTTTCATGTCTCAAAATTAGTCTTAGTTCGTCTGCCAATAATTCAATTTGACAAACGACCATATCGATTTCGCAAGGAAGGAGTTACAGGGTGCCCTAGGGTGAGAGTGTCAGCTTATCGTGTGAATGTGCTGTTTTTCTACAACAACGAACATGGGAACATTTCACAATCAGTCCACTAACAATTGGGGCATTCACAATGTCTTCTTGTCAGAAAATATTGTCTGTCTGTGAACGGTTATAAATGGTAATTCCCCTAAATCTTCTCTGAAAAGCTCGAATCTTTATCGATGATCACGATGTTTCATCATAATCGGATTGAATATTTGAAGAACAATAGGTATAATATGAGAAAATGAATAATATACAGGATGGGGCGATAATAAAGCATCGAAATAGTCGCTATAGTCACAAGTTCTTCAAATATTACCAGAATATAATGTGGTATGCATAAATGATAATGGACTTTTTTCGGAGGATGAACACAAGTCTCCAGCTGAAAAGTCACAAATCGCTTGATTAAATCATTTACGAATTTTGATCCGAATTTGGTTGGAATAAAACAACCTCAGTATACATTTTTAATATTATCATATTCCGCGTATGGGTTCATCTACTTGATGATGATAATAATTATGCAAATATGTTTCTCGAAGTTAAAGCATTCCTCGTCGCTGGACTTGGTATCTTCGAAGAACGAGATATTCAAAGGCAGATTTTCTTGAAATCGTATTTTCCTAAGAACAATAAACCGACACAACAGCATCATCAACAGATATCCAGATTTTCCAAAGAACCCATTTCGAGTACCAGATTAAAATTAAATGAGAATAAGATTACTGGGGATTGATGAAATTATTCTTATAATGGAACGAACCCACCCAAGCACCCACCTGAATACCCATAATTCACCAGTGGCGTAGTCAAGGGAGATGTCACCTTCAGAAGTTTCATAGAGAAAAATAGTCGGGTATAGCTGATTTATGCTTTGATACAGGTTGAATGTTTTTTTTGCACGAAGAAGATCATCGGTATTATACATATAATAACTTTATTAAAAGTTCTGTGAAAATTGCGTGGAAAGTACCTATTTCTAAATATAGTTGGATTGAATGAATTATTCCATTTCTTCATTATTTCAGAAACATTTCCACCGTTCATTATCATATTTTTTGTCCAAGTTGGAGTCTAATGAGTTATAAATATGAAAAATATTGCCAAAACTTCATGTGAACATTTTCCAAAAACCCACCAATAAGGAAAACGTACGTCTTCAAAGTTGACTCTTTTGAGTCAATATTTTTTGTATTGCGTGAATCTTCTTCAAATTTGGCACACATTAGTGTTTTAGGAACTTTTGACAATACACCCTGTGTGACATTCTCACCTCTAGGTCAACTATTTGTTTCCACTTGATATGCATCTTAAAATCCTAAAACCGTACCTATTTTCAATACCTATAAGTAAAGCTGACATTTTTCATTGAAAGGATTTAAAAGAGATAATAACTGCACTGTAGCAGCAATAAACATTTAAATCAGGAAAGTCATTACACAAAGGCATAGCAATTATTTTTTGATGGGTTTAGGGAAAATTTCAAAACCATTTTGAGATATTATTACTGTTTCTATTGTGTTGATTTCCAGATACCAGATATAAAAATAAGAGGAATCTGTGAGTCTATAGGCAATTCATGTTAAATGATATGGACACCATTATTAGTCACATAAACTTGTTGCCCTGATTGAAGAAATCAAAAACTTCATCAGCTATAGAAAAAAAGGGCTATATTCTCCATACAGTATAGTTTGACCCCCACTCTTATGTCATAGGAGCTTAATATAAATAAAATATCACATGTAAAGGAATTTCAGATATAACTCAATAATTTCTAATGCGAATGGGGACCAAAGCAATAGTGAATGCCAGTGAAATTTTGGAAAATAGCTTCCCGCGACGCATCATCACGAATCCAGTTTATTCTAAAAATAAACTACCCTCCTTTAAGAAGCTCCAACGACCCTCTAGGAAGTCGGGGAGTAAAATAGGCGCGCGTATTTGAGGCGAAGACGTTAATTTTAGCGCGTGAAAATCACAAACCGAATCAACCCGGTCCAGCCACCCCTGACGTCGCAGCACGTGCTGCAACTGTTTACCCCCTCGAAGGGTGCGCCAGGGTACCGCTGAAACCGTAATCCTACCGCCGTGTGCAAGAAAAACATTCATGGGTGCATACGGCGTTTATTCCACATTTTATTGACAAAACATCAACAGCGGATGAAGATGTGTAGAATAATATTCATTATCAGATTTTGAAGTTGCTAGTGAGGATCTCTAGGAAATCACCTAGTGATCAGGTATTATGAGATGGAACGGCTAGACTTTTTAGGTATGTTCGAAAATTACACCCCTAAAAGTGGAAACCACTGAAAAGTATTTCCGAAGAAATTTTCAATGAACTCGGTACCTATGTGCAGTTTTTGTCCATTTGACAGATATGACACCAGGTATCAAAGAATGAAGATATATTTATTTACCAATAGCAAAAATTACAGGTTACTTCAAATATTCTTATACTGAACATATCTACAAGGCTTAATAACAAATTTTGTTCAATTGACACGATAATCATAACTGGATGTTAATGTAATAGAAACCGATGCGATATTGCAGAATATGAATATAAGAATAATAACAAACTGTTCAACATCCTTTTCCGATACTAGGTATACTGGGGTAGTGATATGTTATGTGATAAGTCATATTAAAATACATATGAAGAATCAAAAAAAAGTTATAATGGGTGATCTTAATATGGACATTTTATCTGTAAACTAAATAAGACTAGAGAAAGTCCTAACTCCAGTAGGTGGATTGATAATGGAGTCAGAACATTACAGAAAGAGAGATAATTGTGATACAAAAAAACTTATCGCTGTACAAGATGAATGATCCATAAGACTTCGAAAAGTATAGGAGGAACTGAGGTTAAGTTGTATCTTCAATTAGACTAATAGAAAAGTTACGCATGAACTATTGATTAATGTAAAGATGGTAGTAATTAAATGTGGCATACACTAAACCAAATATAAAATAGTAAAAACGCTAATTTCGACATAAACTTGTTGGACCTAAGGTACAAGAAGTGCAAGAGAAAATTAAAAACATACTAGAAATTTCTGAAATATTACCTAGTCCTACAAATTTTGCTTGTTTTTTCTCTTAACAACTTCAAAAAGGAATCAAGGGGTGACGATGTGTATTGTATGTACGTGTTTACAAACTGGTGTTTTACCAGCAGTCTTGAATTGCAGCACAACAAAGATAAATAAATCATCGAGTAAGCTCGAGATGCTGAGACCCATAAATTCCCCTCCAGAAAATAGTCGAAATTTTATTGTATGAGTAGTTAAACAAAAATAAGTTGTTATTTGCTTGCCACTCTGAGCTTCTCAATTAATGGGTAATAGATGGAAAAAAAATTGATGATGGAAAAATTGTTTGTATTGTATTTGTAGACCTATAGAGAGCGTTCGGAAGAAGAGACAAAACCGTTATTGTGAGAAATACGGAATAAAGTGCTCAAATGGCTAACAAATTTTCTTACAAATTTGCAACAAGAAACGGGAATTTATGGTAGCGATTCTAATGAAACAGGTACCTTGTAACTACGGGGTTCCTCAAGGAAGTTTCCTTGGATCGTTTTGTTTCTATTATATATGTAAATGATTTATATCTCTGTACACTACATTATTCATTTTTTAATCTTTTCGCAGATTTCATTTTCATTTGAGCTGAATTCATGAATATTGAGTTAGATTTTGTGTAGCAAAATCAACTTTACTAGTATATCGGCATTTTATTTGACCTAATTCCGTGAATGAATCTTCACTGAACTCTCGGAGTGAGAATTATTACGTATAGGTATTCTATCTTAAATATCACAATTATCGTTACAGATTTTTTTTTCAATCATGCACCTGAGTTGGTCATTTTCTTGTTGAAGTTGATAGCAGAGGCATCTCTCCTCTGAGTTCGAGCAACTTTGATGAATATCCAGTAAACAAACGTTATTCACTTTTAGTGAGATTAAGCTTTGCGTCAATGAAGTTCTTCGTCTCGTGTGTTTAATGCATTTCCATATAAAAAACTGTGCATACATTTGAATATTTCAGGCATCGGGACATAGTAGAAACCGGGAAAAATATTCCGTCATATGCCGAAACCGATACGACTCGTTTTGAAAGGGTTTATCGGATAAAGGGGTTGGTAACCTTTTTTTGATGTAATTTAACCTATGCACCTAACCTAATCTATTGCGTATTAAAAAAATAAGATGATGGTCACGCAAGATTTTGATCGAAATATTTAGTTATTTGCAAATATTTTGAAGACGAAAAGAGTCATCGTATGATTTTCTTTCACTATAATGATGAGCAACTTTGTCCCAATTTGAACTTCTGCCTATTTCTTGAGCGTTGAATTTGAATAACCCGGTATATCGATATATCGATACCTATCGTTAAACATCGATTTCTATCAGTATATCGATATTTATGTTAATATCGATATGGACACCGCTTCATCAAAATTATTATTTTATCGAATGGCGAAATTTTGAAATTAACTCTCCACCTACCTGTTTCCTGATTCTGATGCTGATAACCTCCTCAAAAATTTCAAATAAACATTATAGATTTATTCTCGTGCAGTGAAAAAATAATAAAATAAATATATCCAAATTCAAATTATTGTCAATGAGGTTTTTTGAAACTGAATCTCCCCTTCTGTACCATTATGTTTATCCTGATAGAAGCAACTATATTGTAAGTTCACTCAGAATAAAGAATTTTTATGTTTTTACACTAGGATATAACCAAATGAAGACCATATCAATCAATTCCAATACACGTGTTCGAATCAGTGAAATAAATTCGGCTTGTTTCCTTTTATACAGTGTGTCAAACTTAAGGACTTACCACCACTGTAACATAGTTCTTATTTGATCGATTTGAAAAAACGTTTCTTTGTTGAATAGGTATTTGAGATGTCTATCCGACAATAGAGTGATTATATCCTTGGGCTGTTATCGTGGCCAACTGCGATCAATTTTATTGACCAATTTTTCAAAAAGTATGCTATTAGCGATTTTTTTTACACAAAATTATGATAGATTATGAATCAGATCACTTGAAACATACCTGTAACGATTCTCATCGAGATTTTCATAATCATAAAACACAGGATGTCCGAAATCTTTTTTCAATATTTCACCAAGAAAATGTACTTTTATGGTATTTTTTTGGAAGAATTAATGATAAATTATCATTTAGGATGATTCACCTGATTCTCCAATACACTTTTTAATCCGTCGACGATTTTTGCTCACTACTTTATTTCTTTCGCTCAGACAAATTGTATATTTTTATGATAAAAATTGGTACAGATGTTTAAAGTCATCCTAAATAATAATTTCTCATCGATTCTTCCCAAAAATACACCAATAGTGAATTTTTTTGATGAAATATTGAAAAATTTCGGACATTCTGTGTTTTATGATGACGAAAATCGGTACAGGTATATATTTCAAGCGAGATTTCAAGTGATCCTGATTCAGAATCCATCATCATTTTTTATGAAAAACTTTTTGAAAAATGGGTCAGAAAAAATTGGTCGCAGTTGACCACGATAACAGCGAAAAAATATAATCACTTTTTCGGATGACACTTAAAAAGCTAAGGTCTTCCTTACTCATACAAGTCTCAATGAGACTTCGAGGGTTGCTTTGCAACCAAGTTGGCGGTTGAAAACACTTTTCAAACACTTTTCAAAACACTTTATTGTTGGATAGACATTCAAATACCAATCAAACAAAAAAAGTTTTTCAAGATCAATCAAACAATAACGATTTTACAGGGGTGGTAGGTCCTTAAGGTAGACATACTGTATAAATAAAGAGTCCATGACACTATTAATTTCATGAAGTTAACACACGATTTCAATTTACGAAATAAATATCGACACTTGCTGAAATCGGCAGATTGATGACGTATTGCTCCGCCAGACAACAAAAATCGGTGGCAGCTGCATGAGCAATACTCCTTGGCAATCATTCGAGGGCGCCAAATGTACTCACAAAATATTCTGAATCTGATGATTCTGATAAAAAAATACTGATATTCGATGATATCTCGTATCGTTTATTTTAATGTACCTACCTCGAAATCAGTTATTCTAATAAATGTTCGAAATATCATAATAACGAAAACTATTTCATGAACAAAATGTGGTTATGTTGACTTAGGTGACAGTTGTGTGAAGAACTTAGAACAACAAATTGCCGGACATCCCTGAAGACACAAGTCATTTCAAAAGGATGTCAGTACATTTATTACGACTTTGGGCTCCAGTCTGAAATCATGAATCTGACAGAAATGGAAAATATGTTATATATGTCACGTCGAAGAAATCTTATTAGAGTTTTTCCTCGTTTACGATGATTCGATATATTTTTTAGAAAACTAGAACGCTAGTTCACTTTCGAATTTTCAGGTCTGTACGGGTGTCAACATAAACATAACTTCAGCACCAGCATTATCATAAACATAAGCGTGAAAATAAGTTTTGATGCATCATTTTATGGACATGATCAATCAGTGAATGCTCTTCTTAAGACCCTCTTCACGCACTCGTTATTTTTTAGCCAAATGACCGTAACTAATTCATTACAATGACTAAACAGTATCCATAAAACATGTTTCGTTCTTGACAGGTGTCATGAAACTTTGGCGCGCACTCTATGCTTTTATCATAATCATAAGAATCTTAAAGTTGTGAATTTTAAGGTCACATGTTTTTAGCAAAAACTTAATATTGTTGTATAAATGGTGCCATTTGATTTAACAGGTTCAACATAAACACAATTTTGAAATCGTGTTGACTAAATGCAAGGGGGGTCGTTAAGGCTGTGCAGCCTCTCGAGCACCTCGACCTATTAGATTCCGAGGCTTCTTGCGAAGTTTTTTTTGTTTCCTGGGAGCTAGGTTCCTGACATCGGAGGGCTCCAAGAAGGCCCCTTCCAGGAACTTGAGCCTCTTGCAGAAGAGTGCTGGACATTCGCAAAGCAAATGTTCTGCAGTTTCAGCGAAGTTCTCGCAGTAGCGGCAACTATAACTATCTGTTTTACCCATCTGTTTTTTAGGGTGATACCTCAGAGGGAAGTGTCCAGTGAGGAGTCCCGTTACCAGTTTCGAGTCTTTTTTGTTCAACTCGAGAAGCTGTTTAGCTTTCCTTGGCGAGAGGCTCACGAGCCTTTTCTCTCAGGTGGGCTTTCGAAAGTCCACAGGAGGGTTCTGGGCCGAGAAATTGTGTATTTGTCCCTTCTTTGGCAAGGCAGTCTGCTCGTTGCCTTCAACTACCTTATGACCTGGCACCCACATCAAAGTGACCTGGTTGTTCGCTGCCAGTTGTCTTAGGGATTGTTTACAGTCCCAAGTCAGCTTAGACTCACAAGTGTATGACTTCAGAAGCACTCCTGGGCACATATCTCTATAGCATGTACTTCTGCTTGAAAGATGGTTGGGGTGTTACCAAGGGATTTTGAGAGCCTAAAATTTGGCCCTGTAACTCCCACTCCAGCCCTTTCATCCATCTTGGATCCATCAGTATACCACACTAGTGCATCCCTTCCCAGTTGAGGTCCGTCCTCTGTGCTTTGGTGGTTGTTTATGACCACTTCAAACTGCATTTCGAAGTCGTTCCTAACTGGCATGAAATCTGTCGGTTTAGACATGGATTCTAGGGAAATATTTTCCAAAATCTTCGAGTGTCCAATCCGATTTCCTGATTTGAGATTTATTGTCTGGCTCAGTCTGAAGGCACTGATTGCTGCTTCTTTCATTACACACAGGTGCAATGGTGGAAGATTCAGCATTACCTCTAAGGCTGCAGTGGGGCACGTGAATGATGCCCCTGTGATTCCCAGACAAGCTAGCCGCTGCAGTTTCTGCAGCTTGACTTGTGCCGAAATTTGTTGCAGTTTTGGCCACCATATCAATGAAGCGTAGGTAGATCATTTTTGGTTTCAGACCGTTGATTTGGCTGTTCCATGTCAGTTTTTGGTCGATTATCACGCCCAAATATTTAACTACTTTGGAAAAAGTGAGCTGGATTCCATTCAGAGTTGGGGCTTTAAGTTCAGACTGAAGTCTGAAGCGAAAAAAGTCCGCAGTAAATAGAACACCAAGCACCTGTCAATTAGGAAATCGGGGCCAGTAAGTCGCGCGCCAGCGTGCGATTTCTGAAATTCGCGTCTCTTTAAGCCTCTCGCCCCGCGCGTACCTGTATCGATAACGAATGTTATTTTCGCAGCGCGTCCGAAACGTCAAACGGAAAAGGGGGTGTTGCGCATGGTGAGTCACCAGCGGAGCGCGTCGCGTCCGCATCTGTCATTTATTTTCACCCTCGGTGCGCTCCGCGCTGCACCGCCGGCTTCGAGTACCGACAATCCACATGGCGGTGACCGGCCCCCGCCGAGGCAAGCGCGCTGTTGCCGGTCGCTCGCGCTTCTCCCGGAACCACGGAAACCGAACGATATCCAGGCTGCATATACGTATTGTTACGATATTTCTACTCGGAGTCGTGAATTTAAAACACTCAGATGTTCACAATGCAAAAATAAGATCAAAACTTGTTGAATGTCCTAACGGATCCCGTTCATTTTGGTCTTTCGCCAAAGCTGTAGGATGAAATTTCACTTCCAGCTCATTTCCTCCTCTAACCAAGGAAGATGGAACTCTAGCTACGACTGCCCAGGAAAAAGCCAATATCTTTGCGCACCTATTTGCTGGGAATTCCACTCTGGATTCATCGGGAAAACAACCACCGAACATTAACACCTATTGACAATCATCATATGCTCGAGACAGTGGCGGATTTACTTATTTGCGGCCAGTAGGCTTTTCAAAATTCGCCGCCCCTACGATTCGATACCCAAATTGACAATTATATCAACATTTTCACTGCGGGAACCGAATATGTACATATTGTTCGTACAGCGGGAACCGGATTAATACGCACTTTTTTTTAGGATACCAACTAAAATAGGTACGCGATTTTTAATGTATTTCGTGTTGCTAAAAGATGTCAGTTTATTGCTAGCTGAGATATTCAAAAAGTGTTTTGAAACTTTGTGCTATAGCATTCACTTCGATAACCGTATGAATCAGCATACTTCTTACCAGGCAAAAAAAGATTTGTTTTCCGCATTTATGTGTTTTATCATGCATTAGATCGGCTTGTTGCAACAGTATAACTTTTGATGTTCCCGTATTAATATTTCACTTGGAAATCAAGTATTCTACTTCGCATTTGTTATTTATTCTTTCATTGAAATATATTTTTTATATTCTTGTGTGTACCTATTTACTAGGAAATCTAGAAAGTGAATTTTGAGAAATTTTAGGGATCATGATGACCCCAGCTTATTGACAAAATTTCGATCTCGATAAAATAATATGAAATTAACTGTTTCTTGTATCCTAAAATACGCCTTCAACACAGTGAAGGGGTTTGTTACTTTTATATATATTTTGTGGTAGAACATGGTTCATCTTGATTTTCTTGTGTGAACCCAGTAAAATTATGGCCCCAAATTTGCCGTTCCTAAAATCTGCCGCCCTAGGCTTCAGCCTTCTCAGCGTGATAGTAAATCTGCCACTGGCCCGAGATCACCTTTCGCCAACGTACCATCAGAAAGATTTTGTTGGGTTTCAACACCAACAAAGCCTGTGAATCTGACGGAATCCCACCGATTGTTCTCACGAATCGTGCCCCCGAACTAACACCTGTTCTTTGCAAGTTGTTCGACCACTCTTACCATTTGGGGGTATTTCCGTCCAACAGGAAAACTGCAAGAGTACAACCAGTCTCCAAAAAAGGCAAAAAGACCTTACCTAGCAATTACAGACCTATCGCACTGCTATCATTCATCTCAAAGGTCATGGAAAAGCCATCAACATTTAGCTCATGAAATACCTGGAACACTCAGGAATTGTCAACGATAGGCAATATGATTTCCGTCATCAGAGATCAACTGGCTCTCTTACGTCTGACATTTATGGCAGCTATCTATTTAAAAATGTGGAGAAACTTTAGCCGTGGCATTAAATATTTCCAAGGCATTTGATCGAGTTTGGCACCATTTTATGGTTTGCCCTTTCCGCTGTGTTCTCTGCTTGCTAGTTTTCTCTCAAATAGGTCTCTTCATGTAGTGGTCGATGGAATTTCTTCTGATACTCTACTTATATATGCTGGTGTTTCGCAGGGATCAATTTTAGCATCAACACTATTTCTAGTTCACATAGTACCCTCCATACCACTTTCTCTTCCAGAGCTCCTATATTTGCCCGTCAAACCAGAAATGAACGAGGAAGAAATGTTAACAAAATAAATATGGACTTAGCAACAATTCTCGAGTGGGGATCTAATAACCTGGTAGAATTCAATGCAAACAAAACACAAGCATGTCTTTTCTCTAGAAAAGCCGATCTCACTGTTCCCAACATAATTCAGTCAGGAGTAACCATACCATTGAAGTCATCCATTTCTATGCTTGGCGTTACTATCAGCAATAACCTTTCTTGGGCAAATCACGTGAGGTCCATTGCCAAAAGTGCATCCCAAAAACTTGGATTTCTGTTTCGAACCAAGAGCTATTTCACTGCCAGTCAGCTGTTTATGATCTATAAGGCACAGATTTGACCTGTCCTGGAATACTGTTCTCATATTTGGAGTGCGGCACCTAAACATATCCTGAAACTATTGGATTCTGTCCAAAGAAGGTCAATTCGTTTTGTCGGTGATGCCTCGCTCACAAACTCGCTCACTTCTATTTTATAGATATTTTCATGGGCGATGCTCTTCTGAAATATCAACAATCGTTCCTCCATTAACACTCTCTTCGAGATTAACCCGTCAAGTTCAGTCTTCAAACCCCTTCGTGGTCACTTTAGAGACCTGCAGAACGTCCATTTCCAAAGACTCGTTCATCCAACGAACATCGAGACTTTGGAACTCATTGCCTAGGAAGGTGTTTCCCGAGGCATACCATATCTTTTTTCGTGAGAACCTGAATATAAAAAAACAGAACTGAACAATTTATTTCACTATACACTCGAGATACAACTCAATAAACACTTAGTTAAATCACAACGATTTTCGCTTTACAAATTTCAATGTTCACAATACTAGCTTCCTTTCTAAACTGAACTCTTTCCAAACCAAAACTGACGTACGTGCCACTGCGCTCCTTTTATGTACACAAAATACTCATTCTAGCAAAATCTTCAAATACCGTTCATTTCCGAGAATCTGCGACGGTTATGAGTCATCCGTTATTGTCCTCTAATTGATACGTCGGTGACCGATGTTATCGCGAGGCCATAAATCTCAACCTTGACGCTAGCCGCCGAGATAATGACTTCCGGTATTCTTGGAAGCACAGTTCGTAACAGTATACTACAGACGCATGGAATATCTGAACGATTCTGGTTTTTGAGATCTATCGCACCAATAAAGATAGCAGTAAAGTGGAAACGTAGATTGTCCTTATACGTCTGCAGTTTACTAAGGTTGGTCAAATTGTAAAAGGCAGACGTAGTTTATGTTAGTACGTCTACAGTTTATTTTGTTTATATAAATGTGAATAAGACACAGTATACAACCAACATAATGACGAATTAACATTCGAGAAAAATCACTTTTTCCCAAATTCATTGAACCTAGTCTCATGTTGCTCTCTCTCTATACACAGTTGCAATTTGTGTGGTGCACTTTTTTTCTGTTTTCTATCTGGTCAGGTTTTCGTCCAGCTAACGAAATTTCTGTATATTTAAAAGCACAATGCAAACCTGCTATTAATGATTGATTTGGCATACTTGGTACAATTTTCTAAATATTTCATTATAGCAGGTCCAAAATATTCAGTGTCACTTCCAAATTTTGACATAATCAAATTCGAATGTGCTGTCCATTTACTTTTTATTGCTTTTATGTCAATATTTTCCTCCACATCAAACTCCATGACATCATCATCATCAAACGTCTCGATCTTGCTGATTTTGGATAGATGAATAATCATCAAAAGAAGACATGTCCTGGTTGAATTCTTTATTGTTTATTGTTATTAGTTGCTGTAAATGTATTATATTCTTTTGAAACAGCCCCTTATTGGTCCTTGCAATAGTGACAACTATAGCCAATTGGGCATGAACATTTGAAAACGGACACACCAAATGCAAATTGCACCAATCCTAACCGAACATTTGCGAATTTTATATTCATCGATGATTTCCAAAATATATAATGAAACCCTCTACTATACTGAATGTATTTATTCTTCTTGTCCAAGTAAACTGTTGGGCAATAAAGCTGTTATTATTATCATTATATGACCTCGGAACACATTATTTAACGAGAATGACGATTCTTTAACATTGAATTGAATGACAAGCTTCAACAGAAATTCAACTGACTTCTGCTAGAAAAAATCAAGACCATTGCATTGCAACCTATTTTGGTAAAGTTTCGATAGCGACCCAATTCTTGGTTACACGATACAGACTGTTAACAACTATTTCCTGGGGAATTTGTCACTCTTGAATTAGTTGAATTCATTCAAAGTCATCAATCAATGAAGTCAAAGTTTCCTGTCGATATCAGTGGTTAAAATTACTATTGGTTCTTCATTTTTACTGTTACTCCTCGGTTGACATCCAAATTCCAAATGTTGGCAAGTAGAGAGTTCATCTGATTGATGAACACTTTGTAATCTCAATGATTTCATGCATATATTTAAATATAAGGCGTATGAATACGATAATTACTAGTAAACAAATGTTGACTTTTCAATTAGAATTGAATTCTAATCCTTAACGACATATGTTACCTTTCCTCCTCGTCTTCAGTTTTTTTTTGCTGTGTACTAATTTTTGTTGCCAATACAAGCACACAATATCTCAATTCAAATGTAACCCATTCATTTCAACAACTGAATTATCTTTTGAAAAAACAATTAATGAAATAAACTTATTTTATGACTCATCCATATGCTGCTAATGAACCGAGTAATCGTTTTCGTTTTCCATATCGTCATGTTACTTTCCTCATCGATGGTGACTAAAGGAAACAGAGCACGTGACACGGAATAATAATGGTGGTAGTATATGTATAATAAAACTTTGGGTGCATCGGCAACCCTGCCGATACCTAAATGGTGCATGTTACGCTTGCTCTATTGTTTTAAATGAGCTAGTTTACAGATGAGTTAACCCCGGTATAATTGACCTTAATCATGCACATGAAAATTGTCGACTTGTTCGAATTAATAACAGTCCGTTTCAGCGCTTTGTCTAACGGACCGGACATCTTAGAAACAAGTGAATTCAATTTGAATAGTAATTTACTACTGGACAAATGTTGTGGCGCGAAGGTTTCGAATATTTTTGAATGCTTATTCGTACTTTAATTTTCCGGTGTTTCCCTCTGGAATGAGAATGAAGGTATAGCCACCAGACAGTTGGAAATTGCCATTGTTATGACCGTTATCTACCAATACATACAGGGTGTTGCCAAATTAGTGGTGAGACTTGGAGAAGACGTCTAAAAAATTGTGATGACATCTCTGCATATCAGCCGTTTAGCTTCCAAACCAATTCCATTGGTACAACCATGCATAAATTGCATATCAGACAATTCAGCGTCAGTGTAACACAGCACAAACATTTGTTTTTCCATTTTGGTTCTATAATGAAGTCATTATGAAACGCAAATGCGTATCGAAATAGCCTGTGTTTCGATACGCATTTTTTATTATTCGGAGGTAGGTACAATCGAACTGTCAAATGAAAGTCAGAAGGGTTAAGCCAACAGCTTACTTTCTGAATGGTTTTGGATTTGGTGATACTAGCAGTGAAAAACTCAATGTTTTTATTAGTAAATTTTAGTTCAGAATGTGATTTGATTCAAATTGACCAATAAAAACAATAACAACATTGCATTTTTCACGCTTGTGCGTCAGATTTTAAATATTTCAATGTCATCATTGTTACCAATCGGAGATGTTTCTAGTAATTATCGATATTTCAAATGCAAAATAGAAAAAAATGTATATGACACACGTTTTATAAGACAAGTTGTCACACTTGTTCCCAAACAACACGTGCGACAAAATAGCGTCTTATAAAACTTGTATCATAATATATTATTCGCAATGTATCGTTCATCTCATCACATATTTTCAAACGTATCACAAAATTTTGCTTTGTTTCAAAGTTCTGGTGAAAAATGGAGTAGGGGTTGCATGTTTTCAATCCTTTGAAAGAACACAATATTTTAAAAAATCACAAATGAGAAAAATTTCTCCATTTGAGAAAATATTCTTCAACTTGAATTGCATTGACAGAATATTAGTCTACTTCTGAAATAATTGTCTCAAAGTGAAAGTATTAGAATTTTCTTACATAGGGTATGATCTTTTCAGAATATTCACTTGATTTTACTAATTGAGAAGATCATTTTGTTAGAGAATTCTGTTTACACTGTTCGCTAGCTCAGTCCTTCAGCTTTAATCTCGTACTTCTCCGATACATGAGGTTATTTTCATGAAATTCAAGCTGATGAGATCATCTTTATTACTCTGCTGTCAAAGTTGAAAAAAAACTGTTTTTCTTCATTTAGCATCATTTTGAAAATTCAGAAATTTTGCACAGTTTCAAAAAACATTCTGTAGCAATTTTATGGAAAAAACATCATGTATCGAAAAAGTACGATATTATAGCTGAAGGACTGTGCTAGCGAACAGAATTCGAATTGTTCAAAGCAGAAAAAAGTTATTCAAATGTTAACAGGGGCAAAATTTCGAGGTGCGACTCAATTAGTGTTGCGTAGTTTATATAAACAAATAATATTTTTGAATTGAAACGAATAGATTCGATAGAAGTAAATCTTTTCATGCGTGCATATAGGTTGTCTTTTTATTGGAAGAACACGTCCACATAAAATGCTATTCCATTGCCCATAATTTTCGACAGCTTTCGATATGACTATCAAACTAAGGAACGCTCGAGGGAAGTTTCCGTAAACAGTCTTCGATTAAAATACTGGGGGCGACACGTGATCGATAACCACCGAATAATCAACAATTTTCCTCGTTCATCCAACAATGGAGATTACATTCAAAATTGTGGTGTGGTTGAATGGCGTATGCCTGCACCTGGTATTCGCTGTTTACCCACCTACATGCGTTTCGTATATCATACGGGCTCGCGAGGGGTGGAATAATAAAGTATTGAGTACTGTACTTTGGGTAAATGAAAGGACGTCGCCATCAGATTCAGCGCCCTCACAACACAGGGCGTTGGCGGGCTAAGAAACGCGATATCGAGCTAGCAGCACAAGATATTGGTACATTGTTTGATAAGGATCAAAAGTTTTACTTTGTTTGACGAGCGATCCGAATGAAACATGCTATTTTTTCTGCACCTGATTCGCCAATCTTACCTTGGTCAATTTTTTGGCAGGAAGAGGCCAATAAGACAAAAAAAAGTAGAACTAACCTAACCTAACTTATTCTAGAGAGAGAGAGAGAGTGAAATCATTCATTCAGGTAAGAGTTTACATACAAAAAAATGAGAAATGATTCGAAAAATACCTTAAAACTAATTTTGGAAAGCTTGAGAAAAAACAAAAAAAATTTCAACCTGCACAATTAAAAAATAAACGCTCTTTCAATCTACTAATAAATATACGAATGCTTCCTGATGTAATTCATCACATATATTTTGTCCCCAAAGCCCCAAAACACTATACCTTGAGGTACTCCACTGCTCACCTTTATTTTTGTTGAATACTGCATGTTCACCATTTTTGATTTGATGCCATGCGTAAGTTGATTCCTCAAATCCAAAAAGAATGTGTTGGCCAATTGCCATACGAGCAAAGCGTGAAGCGGACATGAAAAATTTTTTTTCTTAAAAAAGATTTATTACTCGAGATTAGTAGGTAGGTACTAATTTTGTGTTACAACTCCAATGAGTGTAATGAGGAAGGTGGTCTTTGAAAATGTATAAAGAAATCTTGGGTAGGTAATTCCAATAACGTGTGGGAAACCACCATACAAATATATCGTAGCGAAATATTCCTCGATATTGTAAGAAATATATTTTACAATTTGATTTTGATGGTACTGAGAGCACTGTTGCCGCTGTGCCCCAAGGCCCAAAATGCTAATCCTTACTGCATAATACTACTATATAAATATGCGAAATAAACCACTAAACCACTACAAATGTGTTACTGACAAATCTATTTTTATAATCGATACAATTGAGAAATAGAGTTAGAGTACCAGAGTGTATAAGCTAGAAACCAATCAGAAATTCCTTCCATCACTCATTGAAAGTTTTGGTCACTTGTCAACCGCAAATAGGGAGGAAATTGTAGGAGGGACATTTGAAACTATATCATTGATAATGTTGGAGCCAAAATCGAACCTTGGGGGACTCCGTCTTGAAACATGGCAATCAAATCGATATTGTGATATGCTGTCATCGCTATCATATCTCAGTATCTTACTCACATACACATTTTTCAATCGGATAAATATGAAGCGATCAAATCATTTGTTTTGGAACATCATGTTAACAATGATATGCCCTTTATAGGTATTAGCATATATTTATCCCCCTCTCATGGAAATGATAGTATTTTACGTAACAAATCCGGAAAATACTGTTTTTTTGGACGAGTAGACAAAATTCTCTGTCTAATGACCAATAGTAAGATGGATAGTACAAATTTTTCACAAAACATGAGATAACTGCCATAAGGCGAAAAAAAATTGTTGAGTTAAGAGAAATCTTCCGCTGGCCACATATTGACTTTTTCTCGTCTATTGGAACGGTTTTCCTAGTATAACGATATGCTAGTATTATATACAGAGTGATTTCTGTGTGTTTGTGATCATCGCATGTGTCTCACGCATGGCCTACGTAAATCACCCTGTAGGAGTTAATGATATGCAAAGGTAATTCTCCTATTTGCACGAAGTTCAGAAAGTGGGATGCCAATCTTCGTCTCTGAACATGCCAGCAAAACGCACACTTTTTTTATACCGACACGTCTACCCTTCAAGGAAAGCGGTCAAAAAAATCGCACCCGACACACAGATGATTTGAATAAACATCCGAACCGGATAGACCAAACGAAACTCACGGGCATTCGGGATCATCCCTCTCCATCTCTCTCTCTCTCTCCCTCTCATCAAAGCGCAGCCTGGCAGTTGTCTTGGCGAATAATGGCATCCGCAGGAGATAGTCACACATTGTATTTCCTTGGAGTGATCCTCTAGCTCGTGCCCCATTGTCGAGCGTAGGCCCCTCGGCCGAGATTTGTCAATCTTGAACGTTAACCTAAGAAACAGCTGCTTCTTATTCTCACCCTCATGTATAATTTTCTTTGGGGATATACGTGCACGCATACATAGACGTTATTGCTCATTACCATGGGCGGCATGGCGGGAGAAAGAACGAGGCGTAGTAATTTAGGAGCTGGAATTAAGGCGGATTCATTTGGGATTCATGTACAGGGTGGCCAGATAAGAATGCAAAGTGCAGTATCTCGGAAACTATTCGTCTAAGAGACTTGCGTTGAAAAATGTTATTACCAAAGTTACCAAAAGAAAATCCTGGAAATTATTTTCATGTTTCCAAGATAGCCGCCAGGGGGCGTAACCGCCATCTAAAACTTATGAAATGAATTTTTGACGAAATACGCCTAGTAAACGTACCAACAAAATATATACCTTTTAAAGTTGAGCTTCATTCGAGTAAATTTTGATCGACACTTTTTGACGTATCTATTAAAATGAGGTGGTGGGGCGTGGTTCAATATTTTTTCAAATAAACAGCTGTAACTCCTGAACGACTGAACGGATTTCAACAAACATGGTATCGTTGGAAAGAGCATTAATTGATGGTCTATCAAATTCATCTTAAATATAATGTGTCTGATTTTAAGTGATGCCACTAGAGCGCGTTTTTTGACATAATAACAAAAAATTGCAAAATTGTCTGAAAAATCAAATGCGATTATATGACTTTTTTCCATGAAAATGTAGTGGAATGATACCTTAATAATAGGCTAGTGAAAACCGTATCTCGATATATACATTTTTCACCGCAAGTCTCTTAGACGAATAGTTTCCGATATACTGCACTTTGCATTCTTATCTGGCCACCCTGTACATCGCTTCTTCATTGATCTGTTACTTTCGGTAATTGTCCACTTATCATGCGATGAATATTTTAATGAAAATTTTTGTTGGTACCTACGTATTTTGACACAAAAACACGAATTTCATAATGATATCTTGATAATATCTCTACTTTTCGAGATAATCGATGCCAAAGTTCGAAATTTCACCTTCGTTTCGATATCTATATTTCTTTTTGACATGTAATGAAGAGAGAAAACACATATCACTGACTCGTGTTGCTATAAGGCAGCTATGAATCCACCTTTATCCGCTCAAGATTCGCACAGAAGTTTTCAAAATGACCGTTGTTTGTGTAGCCTAGTTGGCATAAAGATAGTAAAATTACGAAAAAATTACATATTTATGATATTTTTCTTGGACAAAAATTATAATCAACCATGGTAAATGCATGTAATATGTCCTGGGATCTAAGAAGATACATTACTTGCCCATAACTTGCCAAACAAAGAAGGTGAAATTTAGAACTTTGGCATCTATTATCCCGAAAACTAGAGATATGTTCACGATAATATCATGAAATTCGTTTTTTTCAGGTCAAAATACGTGAGTAACAACAAAAATTTTCATCAAAATATTCATCGCATGATAAGTGCACAATTACCTTACTTTTTTTCATTCTCATACACCATATTTTTCTTCAGGGATTTTGATACATTTATGCACGACCTTCATTTACTTTTAGCGCGATTTGTCATACATAGATATTCCTTTTCTAAATCGATAGAAAACAAGAAGAGATTATCCATTTGAAAGAATCGCGCCTGCGCAAATTACATGTTTACTTTATTTGTTGTTTATATGAGCGTCGGTTATCTTTTGAAGAATGGTTAATGAAAGAAAAAAGTTCATTTGTATGCATAAATGGAGATCATGCATTTTAACTCTCCACGGTAACCAGCCGAGTAGTGCTTCGGATGACACTTAAAAAGCTAAGATCGTAATAAGACTAGGGTTGCTTCGCAATTAAGTTGGCAGTTATCAACCCTTTTCAAACACACACCTTCTCAAACATCTTTTGAGAGAACGACAATGATTGAGAAATGACAGAATAATAAAAAAGCAGTCAGCATAAATCCGCCTTTACCAGAGTCCATAATTTGTTAGGTTCTCGAGTATGAAAAGTATCCAAGAAATGAAATTGGAAAATGAGGATCTCATTTTTTAGTGGAAAGTTGGCCCAGATTCAACATGACCCTAGTAAAACAATTATGTCATATAGACGTCCCTTGGCCATCCTGTTAGAACATTCATGACGTCTAACTATTAGAGACGTTCTTTCGGGATGTCCTTATAGGACGCCATCCAAAGACATTAAGTTCAAGAACTAAACAAACCTGTGGAATCAGGCAATTGCGGTTACCCATCCAAGACCTGAGTGCGTCTATCATTGCATGATTTCTGTGATTGTATTTGAGTTGTATGGTGGCTGCTGTTTCCTTATTTATTATCAATAATAATCGAATGTGATCCGAATAACATGATTTTCAACAATTATAGGTTTTCTGGCTGTCAATTAGTCAATTTGTCATATTTTTCATCTTAACCTATTGGGACGTCCATAGGAGTCCCATGGACGTCCTCACAGTGACATTATATGATATGTTTTATTGGTACAACCTATAGACAACAATTTCATTTCTGGGACATTCGGAAATGAATGGTACCAAAGTGGGACGTCCCTAGGACATTATTTGCTATTAGGGGAGTTATATTCACAGGAGAACCATTTTCATTAGTTTTTCTTCGTCATCGCTTTGCAAAACTGATGAAATTCTTGAGTAAAATTCGTTGGAATTAACAGAACAAATCTTGAAACATATTATATTATATAGAACAGCACCAACTAGGATGGTGGGGTCATCTGCAAGGAATGGAAGACGATGATAATGAAATATGGTTCATCAGGTGAAGAAATAACAGAAAAACGATTCACTCAAAAGAGGAGCGAATCAATTGAAAATAATCAAAAGACGTGTTCCTCTGAAATGTCAACTGATACAAATGTAAATCAAACCAATTCGGTAGAGGAATGAAAACATGGAGTGATTCATAGGTCATTGGGGCTGATAGATCTGCTATCAAGAAAAATCAATTGAATTTTCTTCTAGTTGTTTTAACGGCTCCAAAGCCCTTGCAATAACTACGGCAATGGAGATTGAATTTCTACATCGAGTAATACCCCCGATTAACCGTTTCGTTTTAGCACCCGCCAAAACTTCCGACTCAGGTAGTTCCGGTGTTGAAATAGAGCAGCTAGGAGAGAGCACCAGAGGCTGGGAATACTTTCGCTTTCTCCCGTTTCCCCGATGAATAACAAATAAATTGCACATGGGTCGGGGATGGTCGGCGATGAAACAATGACCTTTTGAACTAGTATGCTATTCGTATGCACCCAGAACAAAAAGGCCGACATCGTAGGAAAAAAATGGTACATAACCCCTAATGTTTCTATTTGAATATTTGATCAGCATCTTTTGAAGCAACGACATTATCTCTGGTATGGTTATTAATTCAAGGACGTGAAAAAATTTTTCTAGAACAGGTTATCGAAGTACAGCCTTTGACGCTTTCAAATCTCATCAACACAAAATTGACTTTTGCCGTCATTGAGTGACAGCATTTGCGCTCGTGAGCTCGTACTCATATTCTCTTGCATAATTGAAAAGAGTGACTGTGAAAAATTAAATATTTGAACCTCCTACCAAAGAAATCGAGGAAAAGTATGAAGTATGATTTGATAGATTCATGACATAGTGCCATGAAATGCTTGAATGTTAAAGAACTTATCGCATTTCTCCAAAAACATTAAATATAAAGCAAAAATAATATTTACTGTAAAAGGTAAATTTCTTCATCCTCAGTGGTTGTTAGAGAAGCACCATCATTTTTTAATCATCATTAAGAAAGATCATTAACAGATAATTAAAATATTTAAAACAATGTATAAAATAATTTATGACTGAACAAAATCACATGTGAATAAAGATATCTGATAAGCGATTGAACACTTGTTTCAAGTACGATCAAGGCATTGGCAGTTGGCACTTGATAAATTGAAAAATAATCATACTAGGAATAAATTACAAAATTACAATTTTGGTTAGTATAAAAGGATTAAAAATTATTTTAGAAGGGGATATTGATCAATTGATTAATAAAATACTTAGGAAAAGACAATAAGCAATAAACAATGAAATCTGTGCATATATATACACATATTCGGGGGATGAATTCATTGATTTCCAAGCAGGTTACTGAAAAGATCACGTGAATTTGCGATGATGTAATATTTCAGTACTTTTCTGAATACATGAATGTGTATGGTATCTTTCAGATCCTTGGGTATGAAGTTATAAAGTTTTGGGTCAACAAATTCATAGGACTTCTGTCCGTGCGTTTTTTCATGAAAGGAACCACGTAGTTACCTTTTCGTCTTGTTTCGTATCCGTGAGGGACAATCTGGTTTTTTGTTTTATTGTGATGATAATGACAAATGATATTCTGTGCAAACAGTTGTCTGACATCTAGAACACCTGATTCCTCATAGATGAGATCTGAAGGGTAAGTCCGTTTCTTGGAATAAATGATTTTCAGAAATCTTTTCTGCAGCACTTCAAGTGAGTAAATGTGTACATTAGACGAGCATCCCTAGTCAGATATCCCGTATCTAATGTGGCTTTCCACTAGAGAGTGATATAATAATTTCAGTTGTCCAATTGGTAGGATGTTCTTCAGTAACCTAAATCTGAATAGTAAGCAATTAACTCTTTTGATAATAAGGTTTATACACACATAAAAAGAATTACTTGATTTGATTTGATATGCTTTGATTCAAGAGTATGGCTTGTTTATATATACTGGAATAAATGTCTGCTCAATTCAAGACTATTATGTTTCCAACTAAATACACTCATACCAATATTACAGATTTCTTGAATCGTAAATGAATGGAGTTCTTCGTGAGAATAATACAATATTTCAGATTGAGAACACAATATATTCAAATCAAGACAATCATAATCTCTCAATGACTCGCATTTTTCTTGAACAAAAAGTATCAGATTTTCAGTTTTAGCTGTAGATTGTTTTGTATCAAGAATTTTATCATATTAGAGGAATTATATCGATTTCTTGAAATGAGAATCATCCTCAACTTCCGTTCTCTTATTGGGGCTCTCATCAATCACATCATCACTTGCAAACCTTCTTCTTGACAACCTCTCCCCCTATTCGTAGATATTATTTCTGAACTTTTCCACCAGTTTACCTCGCAATAAAGTTGTATTCCTTTGGTTTCAAACTACTGAAAAATATAAAATATATCATTCACAACTCCATGTAGGTACAATGTGAGAGATAATCTGACTTAGCACAATGCATGGTTATTATATTTCTTCAAATCTGGGTTCACATTCTTACTACTGAATTCATTTTCCTTGGATCGAAATTTGGTAAAAAAAATGTAAAAATATGTTAGGTATAATATGCAATATCAAAATACCTAAGATGTCTACAAGTTCAAGAAGCTCTTTTCCACTGTTCAATCAGTGTTTGGACAAATTTAAACGTTCATCCGCACATAGGTACCTAACCCCAATTTTCACTCACTATGCCGATCCTGGTTATTCAAGTTTTTCACGAATTATCAATTTTCGAGATGATATAGCTACGTTAATTAATTGGATACACAATAATAGCTACCCAAGAATGAACGTCTATAAGATATAGGCATGTAACTTACCTCTAAAAGTGGTAATTATATCCTCAGATATCTCCTAAGACCTTAGTTTTTCTTTCATGGTAAGCCAATATTCCTATGCCAATAAAATAGGTTGAACGGGTTGAACAATGATGGATGCACGACAAGAGCACCGAAACAACACACTCACACCGTTTGGCAACATTCTCGGCTCGAAGGGATCGCAATTATATTCAAGAAAATGTTATGGTCAATCCAAAGAAACTTTCTCAGAGATTCACTTATTCAGAGATTAAATGTTGAATGTTATTTTGAAAGAAGACATTCCGTGATATATTTTTCAAGAACTTAATTATTTTTTCTGGATACTTTGAATTTCTTGAATTGAGAACATTTTGTTATACCAAATGAATATTCCAGTGAAATAATTTTCTACAATTGACATATTCAATAAATTCATTTCAAATAAATTATTTCAGAAGAAGAATGCGCTTTTTCAAAACAAGAATTGGACGTTGAACAAATATATCGTTTTCATTTGAGAATTTGTTTTTATGTGTGTATGTAAGTTCGACCTCAAGTGACTATCAATCAACACACCTAGGTACTTCACTTTATGTTCAGCTGAGATTGAGTAAGCTTTATTTGGTGATTTGAAGTCTAGGCTTTGAAAGGTTGGTGTTTCTGTTTTATTTATGCTGAATAGAAGATAAGCGGTTTTCTCAAGGTTTAAGGTCCATCTAAAAACTTAACATATCACCAAAGTGCACCAAAGTGATAATAATTTAAAATAAAAATTTTTCCCCATTATTTTTCAATATTTATCGAACTCTTTGGCAAGGGGTGACATGGAATATTATAACACAATCTTGCACAGGTTCACGATTCGAACCGAGCAGATTCGCATACCGCTTGACGGACGGTCGTGTTCCGTAGCACCACCGCATACCCGCATGAATCAAAACCCCTGAATAGTTTGAAAAGAAACATGAAACATTTCTGAAATGCTCAGTGACTATTGCATATGACAATGTACCTCCTTGAGACGTGCGGAAGAAATGGTATGGTGAACACAGACGCATTTTTCTAGCTTTGGTTCAACAGGGTCATTTGCGTCAGACAAATTGTTCGTGAAATACGAGAACCTAAAATGTTTTTGCTTTCTGCGCATACATTGTAGATTATGAGGCAATATAAAATCCTTGATTACGTGTTCGAGAAGTCGAATGGGCCTATTGAGAATGAAGCTGTCGTCGAAATGTCACAGATTGATTTCGACAGTTCGTTTCGACACAGATGGATAGAATATTGACTGGTGAATTTACTTCCTACCCTGGACAGTTTCTTGTTTCCAAGATCTCTTGATTACGCCTTCTTTGATAAACGTGACAACGCGTGGGTAAATCTTGCTAAATTCAGCTTGGTTTCCCACCAAATTCTTACTTACTGATGGATGTACCTATGTAATGTCACACATACATGATGTGTGAATATTATTTTTTTATCATCCTATTTTCCTACATCAACGAATCTGTTCTTCAAATGGTGAGATTACATTTTGACCAGAAATAACGAATGTGATACCGATACAAAATTGCCGTTACACCCGGTGTGTCCAATCATTGCTGTGGCGTTTCCTACTGAAGTTCCTGTCGAGAAAAAATCGACTCAGGTAGTTCCGGGACTGAATCTAACGATCTCATATAGATCTTCTTGCGAATAAGAGGGCATGGGATGAAAAGAAAGCATCTCACCCTATGGCCTATAAGTCTTAGATAAATGTCAGCGAGGGATGAGATTTTGCTTTGCAACATTTTTCGGTGGCTGAATGGGAATCCAGGACCGGTACTTCACATTTTGAGATTTGAGGAGTATATAAAAGCGATCGTCTAGCTAGGCAATCACTATATTCGGGTGTCATAGATAGATCTTGATGAAAAGAATTAACACGAATTTTTTTATTTCATGATTCTTAGTTCGAAGAGAATAGCTATTCAAGTGATACTTTTGATGGCAACTGTATATAATGCATTATTTTATGAACTGTACCGAGAAGAATGTACGTCAAACAGCTGTCAAAATTCGAATTCATTCAAAAACATTTTTGTTTTCAACAACGAAAATATCACATGAGGGATAAAATTCGAACTTGCCTTATTTGTAGCGAAACAAGACGGACTGTTCAGAATATTACATACTACACCTAACATATATAATTACCACCTTCTTTATAAAATAATGAATGACACAATATACCTAAATCATAAAAAAATGATTTTGAAAATGATTAACCATGTCCGCACCCTTCGTAACATTTCGCTCGTGGAAACACAAATATCTCAAACCGCCCCTGTAGAAAAATCTCAATGAATATGGTTCCCGTGCCTTGTCGTTGATATCTATAATATGATAGGCCATGAAATTATTTATTTGATTTATACAGTGTGCCCAAGAATCATTCGAAATTCAATATAAACACCTATACAGAGTGGGCCAAAATTCGGTAGGTATCATGAACATTATTGGGAAAGGATAACGTAATCAGGATCAAATACTTCAAATGAAAAAACAAAAACACAAATTATACCTACTTTTGAAGCAACAATGACAATTCTATACAACATTATACGATGACTTCTGTTCCTGTATTACCTCTCTCAATTTGATCATCGACCTATGGGAAAGCTTCATATAAATTTTTCCATCCTTTTTATTTTGGGTGGATGGGTGAAGGAATAATTATCGCACTTTGACAATGATTTTGTCGATTGGAATGAAAATAGAAACTTCCGAAGATCGTTTTGAGATGAAATGCAAAAACAATTGATATAGGCCTGATCTGTTTTGCATCTGTGTATCGACCAGGTTTCACTCAAAATTATGATGCGTAATATTGTCATGGGTAGGTACCAACCCACGAAAAGGTATTTTGTATGATAATAAGGATTTGGTAAGCATATCCGTGTGGGGCACAGAACAATTCAATATGAAAATTAATTCAGATTTCTGTTGTCATTTTTGATTCACTTTCGACTCATGCGAGAAACAAATAATCACTACCCCGTTGTGAGGAATGCTTCAGAGCTCTGCGTGGTATCAGGGGTCGAATAATATATCAGACTTATGAAAAAAAAAAATAACGAATGCATCATAGACACGAGTGGTTGATTTACTGCAGATCGGCAAACATGAAAAATAGTTCATCACTTGTTGTTGAACTAATGAATATGGGTCGTCAAATAGAATGGCTCTCCAAAATATTCGAACATAAAACTAACATCGCGCCAGTGATGGAATAATTAATAAAGCAATTTCATGTGAGTACATACTCGACAATGTGTCGTGGATTATTAAACGAATTTATTAACTCGTTCATTGTTGAAGATGTGTATATTTATGGAATAATAAAAACCAACTTAGATATCATCATACACAGCTGTGATCTCTGATGCATGCATGTGGTTTTCTCAAAAATAATATCATTCACTGTTTTGTGAAGTCGAACTTGAAAATAAAAACCCAAAAACTTTCCACCACTTCATAGCCGCAAATTACTGGTGATGACAGATTTTCTACGACTAAATAGATCTTTTGTGAATCACCTTAATTTGATATTTTCGAAAAAATTTTAGTATATTGTTCTAATTCCTACAGGAGTTCAAGAAATTTGGGCAGAACTATATGTAGTATTTCTTCTAAGTTTGTTTTTTGTTGCACTTCAAGATGTAGTGATTTCAGTTGTTTTCAAAAACCGGCGAATGTTGTTTTCTTGTAAATCTAGATTTTTGATGTATTCTCCGACTTATAAATCTTGTATTGTACTTGAAACTCCATTTTTGACGTCATCAGTCAGTTTTGGGAACAATTCTCTACATGTTTTCTGATACTTTTCTTCGATTCTGACTCCTCGGCTGTTACTGCTATGATTTCATTAATAATTTATTTGAAGGACCTGGTAAATTGTTAGGGTCTGCATGAAGAGCATGACTTTATTTGCAGTTGAAAATAGAAAAAAGAAAAATATACAGGCAATAGAAAATTATTGAATACAAAAAAGACCACTAACAATACAGTTTTGAAACCTGCCGATCTTACAGAGTGAAAAAAAATTACACCAGCTCACACCAGCTAACACCGTCTGGTGTCCCCTGAGGTCCAGATTGTTTTAGTGTCAGTAAACACCAGCATAATATTCACCACTGTAGATGTTATGTAACCTTTCCCATGGGTGATTTCAATAATCAAAGCCAGTTGTCAGTAACACTAGAATTTAGGAGAATGAACACTGGTGGTGTTCTTTATACATTTCCGAAAGTGCGAATTGACACCGCAGTGGTGTGATGCACACTCTGTGATTTTCTTTCCACAAAATTCTCTTCGGTGCGTTTAAACACTGAGCAGGTACATGCGAATTCTTTTCTGAAGTGAAGGAACACCATATCATGAGTGTGTTTATGCGAATCAGTGCTTTTCTTCACCACCTCCGGTGTTTTTTACTAAGATCGATTACCTATTGAAATATAATTCATATGATGATAAACCAGACTCAGAAGAATCTAGGAACAATTCGGAGGATGACAATCTGTTTCGTTTCATTTATCCTGATCAGTGGTACTAGGGCCTGGGCCAAATGATAATATATTAAAATCATCTGATATATCATGCCTAATTTTGAAAACAGGTACGGTAAGGAAGGACGTCAAAAAAAAACCATTGAGGATATTACATTTCAACCATTTGGTGTTCTACTTCACCACATCCATGTCATTTTTCACTACCAAGATCGGAATCAACACCACTGAACACTCAATTGTGAAATTTATAATAAAAAGGACACAACTTTGACATTCAGGTGTTGTATTCGTCGGAGTTTGCTCTGGAATCCATTTGAATGAAATTACACCCAAATTTTTTTTACTGTGTAGTAGCTGCCTCAAAGAAGTAAAACAAAAATAACGTTATTTTTTGGAATCCTAGATTCAATATCCCAAAATAATTCATACTCAATTATTATAATATAACGTATGAATAAATATTATGTGTTTGCCCACTTAACATGTTTATAGTATATCTTTATAACACTTTACAAATAACAAAGATTAGGTACATATGTATATTTTTTATATTATTCAAGGTGGTGTTGCTTTTGGAGAGCAGTGAAGAAAGACATTATTATAGATAAAGTATACATTGTAGGTTAATGATCTAGTAACGAAAGCTGTATACTGATGTGTTTGGGGTTGGGATCTCCAGTTCAATTTGAATAGTGATAGAAGGGTACAGTTGTCATTTTCATGAGGTAATTACGCCAGAGTCCTGAAATGACCTAGAAGTTGTGTTTTTCCTAAAAATGGCTCTTACTAATTGAAAGTTCAAGAAACAGTGTGTTTGCTAGTGAGGGATTATTTGGAGATAATATAGATATTGGAACTTTGCTTGAAAGTTTGGAGGGATGAGTTCTACAACTCCACCATTGAATAAAAAAATAATTCTGATAACGAGAAGTTCGGCAAGTATAGAGCCTGACAATGAGAGGCCACTGGTGGTGAAATAATAGACGTGATTTTCCGATGAGCATCGACCATGAAAATATCTACAGAAGAAAATATAGATCACCTTTTCTGCGATGTTCTAGAGAGGTCAGTGAGTTCGTAGCACCAATCAGCTGAACAGATAGGTATTATATGGGTATAGGATCTATAGGAGCCAAATATCTCGATACTGAGATTTTGAATATCCGCGAGCCGCGTTTTTTTGTATTGAAAATTTGAAAATTCTTTCTATCAATAATTCTATAGCAAAGAAGAATATTATGGTCAAATATGTTTTTCTTCTGATGACATTATCCATGAAATGTTAAGTGACGGGATTTTTACGTGAAAGAGTTGTTGAATTATTATTAAGAGATAATTCAACATTGGCTAACATATCGACATTAGAAAAAGCTATTTACATCTAATAATGAAAATAATTTAGTAGTTAATAATTATCGCCAAGGGGTTATGCATGTGTGGTCATATTACAGTACTGGGTATTTCTTTGATGGTATTATTGACACACCAAGATCTACTTCCGTTCAAAACGACATCAGAAAAGTTCAACAGAAACATATAAAGAAATCAAATAAAAGCAGTGTCTTTTGTTGCCTTGTGGTTCCTGATAGTTAAATCAAAAAAAGGAAGGTTTTGTATGTTATAACAGGTCTTATCGTTCACTTTACACTTTTCTGGGATGTACTCATTGATAGAATGTTCGGTTTTGGACAATAGGCATACTACTGAACTGGTTGTTGATAGATAGTAAGTAAGTACATGACGAAGCAACACTAACTTATTCCATAAACGTACCGACAAAAGACCAAACAGGCTAGTTATGACAAATACATATATTCTTATCTATTTGGGACCACTTCTATGCACTAGCTCGACAGAAAATGGGTTGTAGTGGTTTCTTATAATGCGTAGGTAGGTTACCCTTTATATGAGCTGAAAAGGATTATTTTCAGCAAAGGATGCACCAAGAGCACTCTCGTTTGTGTCTATCCCAGACCATAATCTTCATATAATGCAAAAATTCACTCTGTACTCAAATAATCATCTGGAACCCAAAACACTCACTGTTTTGGTCTGAAAAGGCAAAACCGTTTCAACAGCACTTGAGCTGGTACACACAAAAGCCATTGTTATCATTTATGAATGAAGTAACTGCAAACATAATATACATTCCGTAAAAGTGAAATGTTCCCCAAGAAGGATTGAAAGACGTTGGTGGTGCTGAGGTTTTTTGACAAATTTGTATATAGACTTTAATAATAATCGGCTTGATAGAAATCCAACGATTTTTGAAGTGATTAACCATTTGAAAATTGAACTCTGATTTATCATAATTATTGTTAGGTTGCTCTAGAACATCAGGCAATGCATTTTACAGAGTGAATCAAAATAGGCCTATTGCATGGGATCAACTAAGCTCCGTACAAGAATGAACCCTTCAGACTTGAGAGAGAGATGGAAGATATTTTAATTCAGTGTCCGCCATGAAGTTGTCAACATATGGGAAAAAATTGTTATTGATAGTTCTGATAAACTCTACTGGCGGTTCGTTTCTGCATGTCTGACAACTGAAAAATCCTTCACGACTTAGATGAACTAAAAGTTATACGTATATGCGATGCCAAAAAACATCAAATTCAGCAAGGATAAATAATGCATTATTTAGTTTCAATTACAAATGTTAGTTGATTTGAATCATATTTAGGGGTTGAAAATATTAATAAGCTTATGTGACAAGAAGCAATCGTGTTTTTATAATTATTATAACCTCCCGCAATATGTCTATTCCACAAATATTTGACTACTTTTGACCCAGCCTTACGTGATCAAAGGTTATTAAAGCTGTTTTTAGATGAAACAAAAATGAATAATGTTTCTGAGTAATGGTAGACGAATAAAAATTGTATATTTGATTTTTTTCAATCTGGTTCGAAATTGATGTATGTACGATAACATTTTTTGATATCTTGTCAATTTGACCTATTTTTTGGCACCACTGTTGTTTCAAATTCCCACCAAATCTGAGGTCACGTGGTATAAGTCGTAACGGATTTTGTAGTTGTCAGACATGCATAAACGAACCGCCTTCCGAGTTTTTCAGAAATATCAATAACAATATTTTTTCCTATAAACTGAAAAAAAAAATTAAACCAGCTCACACCAGCTAACACAGTCTGGTGTCCCCTGAGGTCTTGATTGTGTTAGTACCTGTAAATACCGGCATATTATTGACCACTGTAGATGTTATGTGACCTTTCCCATGGGTGATTTTAATAATCAAAGCCAGTTGTCAGTAACACTAGAATTTAGGATAATGAACACTGATGGTGGTGTTCTTTATGCATTTCCGAAAGTGCGATTTGACACCGCAGTGGTGTGATGCACTAGGTTGGATTACCTCTTGAAAAATAATTCATATGATGATAAACTAGACTCCGAAGAATCTAGAGACAACTCGGATGATGACGAACTGTTTCATTTATCCTGATCAGTGGCACTAGGGACTAGATCAATTGATACTAATCTACATCAAAGTCATCTAATATATCATGCCCAATATTGAAACAAGTACGGTAGGAAGGACGTCAGTGCCACCTATTGGCAAAAGTTCTAAGGTTTTGAGATCGAACAGATGAGAGCCTGAAATTCACACCATTCAGATGCCTAAAATATTTTCATTGATTTATATCAAATCTGGTGTTTACAGGATGCAAATTGCCATCAAGTATGAATCATCTCATACACCGCCTCGATTCCATCGTGATATGACACGGTGTTAATTTTATATGATACGTTTTTTTATGCGTTTACTTCAATGATAGCACCATTGAGAATATTTAATTTCAATCATTTGGTGTTTCTTATGATTTTATGTTTCAGAATCGTTATACTTCACCACATTCGTGTCATTTTTCACTACTAAGATCGGAATTAACACTACACAACACTCAATTGTGAAGGAGGACACAACTTCGATATTCAGGTGTTGTATTCATCGGAGTTTCCTCTGAAATCCATTTGATTGAAATTACACCCAAGTTTTTTTTTACTGTGTATGCAGCCAACTTTATGGTGGACACTGCACGCAAAGCAAAAAACGGTAGACATTACTAGAATCGAAGTGATTTTCACTGGTTTATATAGTTGATATATGGACAGAAATTCTTTCCAGTGAACACTACTATTGAGTACAAGTAAATTGAGTCAACTTACTGATCACATAATATAATAGTCAACTTTACTAGGAACATGGTTGAATTGTTGTTACCATTCGTACATCATTGGTGTGTACTTTGAGGAATAGTAAATTAGACAATACTGGAAGAGTACCGTTTCCTTGTATCAAATATTGTATTTAACCTATGAGCACTAGTAGTTTTTATTTTTTATTCAGTGAATTGAACTTTATATATATGATATATTGAAATGTACATTAAGGAATAGTAAATTACACAATACTGGAAGAGTACTTCTTCCTTGTATCAAATATTGTAATTAATCAACGAGCCCTGGTAGTTTTTGTTTTTTATTCAGTAAAATAAACTTTATATAATACATTGAAATGTACCTACTACATGACAAAAAGTGACAATTCGTATTCTTATATTCATTACCGGAAGTGGAATACTCTCAACCGATTTATTGTAATCCCTTCTTCTACACTCATTGATGGTATTGATCATTAGAACAAGAGACAAACATTCTTCTTGAGATTTCAATTTCGAAGGCCTCCATACTAAGTTTTCGATTATTTTCAATGAAAAATATAGTGGTAACAGCCATAGCGCCGCTTAACTGATGTTATCCAGTTGATCTGGAGTAGATTTTTATAGGACAGTTTTGATGTCTCTATTGGTACTCTTCGAAATCGTACTGAATCTGGAATAAACAATTATTTAGTTCGTAGGTATTAATATAGAATGAAAAAGTCGTTTTTCATACCAAATTGTATCCCAGGTTATGTTTATGCGAGCAGAAAATGTCTTCAGTATCATATCGATGCTTTCATCTTTTGTAACCATTACCCTTCCTTGAAATGTATTAGGTATTCCATTTCTGTGTCACCATTATATCCATGGATCCAGAGAATTTTTCAACCATCTTCTAGACAGAAGTTTTCGTGATTCTATAAGAAATGAATCAACCTACATAACAATCACAATTTTCTCTAAAATCGCTACCTCTCTACCTCTCTTTTCACTTTCCTAACTTTTCTTCTACACACATAAAAAGAATTACTTGATTTGATTTGATATGCTTTGATTCAAGAGTATGGCTTGTTTATATATACTGGAATAAATGTCTGCTCAATTCAAGACTATTGTGTTTCCAACTAAATACACTCATACCAATGTTATAGATTTCTTGATTCGTAAATGAATTAAGTTCTTCGTGAGAATAATACAATATTTCAGATTGATAACACAATATATTCAAATCAAGACAATCATAATCTCTCAATGACTCGCATTTTTCTTGAACTAAAAGAATCAGATTTTCAGTTTTAGCTGTAGATTGTTTTGTATCAAGAATTTTATCGAATTAGAGGAATTATATCGATTTCTTGAAATGAGAATCATCCTCAACTTCCGTTCTCTTATTGGGGCTCTCATCAATCACATCATCACTTGCAAACCTTCTTCTTGACAACCTTTCCCCCTATTCGTAGAGATTATTTATGAACTTGTCCACCAGTTTACCTCGCAATAAAGTTGTATTCCTCTGGTTTCAAACTACTGAAAAATATAAAATATATCATTCACAACTCCATGTAGGTACAATGTGAGAGATAATCTGACTCAACACAATGTATGGTTATTATATTTCTTCAAATCTGGGTTCACATTCTTACTACTGAATTCATTTTCCTTGGATCGAAATTAGGTAAAAAAATACCTAAGATGTCTAATACAAGTTCAAGAAGCTCTTTTCCACTGTTCAATCAGTGTTTGGACAAATTTAAACGTTCATCCGCACATAGGTACCTAACCCCAATTTTCACTCACTATGACGATCCTGGTTATTCAAGTTTTTCACGAATTATCAGTTTTCGAGATGATATAGCTACGTTAATTGATTGGATACACAACAATACCTACCTAAGAATGATCGTCGATAAGATATAGGCATGTAACTTACCTCAAAAAGTGGTAATTATATCCTCAGATATCTCCTAAGACCTTTCTTTCTTCTTTCATGGTAAGCCAATATTTCTATGCCAATAAAATAGGTTGAACTGGTTGAACAATGATGGATGCACGACAAGAGCACCGAAACAACACACTCACACCGTTTGGCAACATTCTCGGCTCGAAGGGATCGCAATTATATTCAAGAAAATATTATGGTCAATCCAAAGAAACTTTCTCAGAGATTTACTCATTCAGAGATTAAATGTTGAATGTTATTTTGAAAGAAGACATTCCGTGATATATTTTTCAAGAACTTAATTATTTTTTCTGGATACTTTGAATTTCTTGAATTGAGTACATTTTGTTATACCAAATGAATATTCCAGTGAAATAATTTTCTACAATTGACATATTCAATAAATTCATTTCAAATAAATTATTTCAGAAGAAGAATGCGCTTTTTCAAAACAAGAATTGGACGTTGAACAAATATATCGTTTTCATTTGAGAATTTGTTTTTATGTGTGTAGGCTAGTGCTATAGTTCAATCACTCTCATCCTCTTATTGCGATAATAATCATAAAGATTCCCTCCAGAAACCATTTTGTCTTCAACACATTCATACCCTGAATCATTTTATAATTTCTGCGTTATCCTCAAATGTTCATTGGGAGCCTTGAATGAAGCAAATACCGCTGAACAACAGAAACATCTCATCTTCACCTCGATTATGATGGCACACTAGCTGCGAAAAAGAGATACTGTCTCGAAGAGAATCAACGAATAACTGAGAAAAAAAGTCAACCCATACCATTCAGGGGAAAAACGACTATTTGAATGTTTATTGTTCAATTTAGTATTCATCAATGAACAGCATTATGACAATTATTACTCGCTGGATAGTTGATAACATTGCTTCGGAAGAGTAAGTGCTTATTTTCATTTGGATTAGTGAACTTCATCATTTTCTGAGATTAATTTTACTAAGGTGATAGTAAATATTTCTGAATACTTGTTAAGAACTGCTGACAGTAATTTTCAATATTCTCTCGGACAGATTGTACCAGAGTTCCCAGGTTAAAATTACTATAAGGAATAGTGAATACATCACCTGCGATTTCTTGTTAGTAAATCAATGAAGATTACTTCGAGGTATAGTACTATCTACTTCAACTGAAATGTCATTTTCAGACTGGTATATATTCCTAATGGTATATTGAAGGAAACTTTTTTCGCAGTTGGGATTACTAGGTTTGCTGTTAAGAAGTATCAAGAAATTTTCACTAGCCGGAAAAGTGATTTATCAGATGGATATTTCTTAGCGTGTGTATATAGGGATATACGGAGTTATTGAATATTGGCAGTAGTTCTACGAATCAAGAATATCTCACAATCTATATACATCAATTTTACTGTAAGTGATTAACTCCCACATTGAACATTGAACGAACAAAAATTTCCCTACACCACTGACAATAATATATTCTTCTTATATCTCACAAAATGGCTATCATTTTTTCAATTAAAAACAAGTAATAGTAAATAATAATTTTCCTTCAATATTTCTTAGTACTAATAATTGTTTTATATTTAACACATTAGTATTCGTGAAAATGAACCATTGTTAACAACAGGAAATTACAACATTCTCGGCATTTGTTTGAGGAATAGTTAAACAGTGAGGTAAGCTGAGATGATAGCAAACCTAAAACTATCGTTGAAATAGATAAAGGAGTATTCACAGATATTCATTCAAACTGTATTACGGATTTTCGGCTGGAGTTCAATGATATCCATGGGAAAATTTGTCTGTGTTGATTTTGTTGTATCTCAAGAAAGGCTTTGTAGGAAGTCAAACAAGAATAGTGTTGAATGGGATCAAATAAACATTCTAAGAATAGGAAAACCCAAAATATGTATGTTGCTGAATTAATTTTTGAATATTTTCATATATTTCTGAATATTATCTTATCTGGTCTTATCTATCACGTAAATATATACTTTTGTTTAGCTATTATGATGAAACCCACGCACAGGTTCATCACTCTGTGAGAATTCTATATTTGTTTGCTGCCAACTGAAATTACTTTATTATTATTTTTATTATTCACCATTTAGAAATGTTGAACACACGCCCTCTCTTTAGACTGTTTTAATATCTAAAACAAAATGAAATTGGACGAAGTATCTGAAGGCATATCTCGTCTTGCCTAGTTCGAATGAGTGGTAGATCACGAGCAGATACCAACTACTTTCCTGGCAAATAACACGCAGAACATTGAATTATATTTTCTTGTAGTCCATGCAACGATTCGCAATGTGAATGCAGATCGCAAATGTTTATTTATTTCTAAGACCCTGCACTGATGAGGGCCAATAAGCCCGAAACCGGTCCGGATATTGATAACCATCAAAAATTCCAATACCCATTTCCTCTCCCAATATTTTTTGACTGGCTCGCACAATGTTCCTTCACGAACATTATAGGCATATAAGGATCATTAGCGAATCCCATTGGGCAGGAACGCTCGATCTCTCTTCTGGATATGCATTAGAGGGAGAAACATATACACTGAGTTTATGTGATGCTGCAAAAGTAATGAAGTCACACATGGTTTAGGCGATATTACAAATGAAATTGAATCAAAAATTAAATTTATAACTTGCTATACAATTGTTTATAGATTGTTCATAGAATGTTGCGAATGTAATGAACTCTCATAGTTGAGACAATATTGCAATAATTGAAACTCGATCAAAAGTTACTTTTGAAATTTACAAATTAATTGATAGTAGGTTTTTCTGTTATGTATCGGAATATAACATTACAAGAAATCTTAAGCGATGTTGTCATGCCATATTACGGTAGCAAGCCGCACATAATATTGTAACAATATTTTGTAACATTACATGCACAGTAAAAACTGGGTAGTTAAAATTAACTACAACTTGTTGCTCAGCTCGATCCACTAACCTTATTTAGTTAAATTAACAAAAGTACATGTAGTCGAATGAATCTTGTCAATTTGTGCAATAGCTTAGTTGACGAATAACAAAACTTAGTTGCGAAATCATACTAGTTTTTTTGGAGTTACTACAAAACGGTTTTGCGAAATCACCGGATATATTTCGTATTTTCAACAATATTTTTTCGATGAAAGTAAAACCAATGATGGTGATTCGACAAATCATTTTAGTTAATTAGTACTAAATAACGTAGTGGATTGGTACTCTATTTTGTTACTTTAGCAATATGATATTGTTAATTCAAAAATATAATTTTGCTCTTTCAAATATAATATTGTGAATTTAACAATACAATATTATATAAACTTAATAATAGCATATTGTCGATTTCACAAGTTCAGTGGTATGGTATGAAAATTTATAAGCAAAAGATGTACCATGAAGAAAATGAATAAAACTCAATGAATATGTTTCAATTCAATTTTATTTAAAAAATGAGGGCATTCACAAATATTTACAGTTTTATGAAGAAAATCAAAATAATTTGAAAAATAAACACTCGAATTAATGTATTACCTCTTGACAGATATCTATGCATTGAGTAAAAAATGTACATATATGATTAACCGAATATTACCAGCGGATTTGGTAATATATAACTATCAGAAATGGTATAATTCACGTAGATGTATTCTTTTGCCTGTTTATTCCATCTCTCGAACTGGAATCTCCGTCTAGAATGAAACAAAAAGGTGAATGATGAATCAGGAATAACATGGATTTCAAATAATGAAATTGAAATAAGAATGAATGAAATAGGAATAAAAAAACTCAAAGGAATACTTACGTTCGAAAGAAGCTATTGAATATTCTTATCTCGTCAACCCTGATCTCCTATTTTGGAAAATGTTATGAATGCCTTCAGGAAATCCCTCTAGAAATCCGCTTGTAGTTCCATGCTGAGCAACTAGAAGGAACTTCTAACTTTCAAGTGATGAACATAGTTGCCCAAATTGAATGATGCTGAAGTTATAAGATGACGAATTTCATCTGGAATCAACTGCATCTTTCCATAAATCTCCAAAATATCTGCAATAATTGAATAAAATCGGTTATGATTTCAATTATTATTGTTGAAGGTACTGGGTAGTTTGTTTGAACACGATTAGTGAATTTAACATCAAAAATTATAGAACAAGCACAAACCGTAAAGATAGCAGTAAAATACCTCTACCTTATTGAAAAATACAGCACTTGATTGAGTTTTTATACTCAAGGGTACATCTCATCTGCTCTAGGTCAATGAATAGATTTTTCATCTACTTACTTTCTGTTGGAATTTCTCTGTTGGCGTTTACTACTCTCGTATACTGCTTAATTTTTCACTCGAATTTTGTGGGATATGTTGAATATAAATTGAGTCAACCACATCCATCTTGAATTCTTGAATCAACGATATTGTAACTTGATTATTATAGCTGAAAAAGGTAATGATTATTTACAAATTGGTTTCTTACCAAAACAATATTGCCTTTATCTTTTTGTGGAAGTTGGGCACTCTTATTACATTGTCAAGACTCCACCCTATTGATTTTTCCTGCTTTTTGAAATAATCTAGAACCAGATAATTATTCTTACATACATATTATAGTCGATAATAATGCATTAGATGAATCACGAAACGGTTTTGCAAAATCACCAAACATTTTGTATTCGTAACAATGTACTTTCGATTAAAGTTAAACCAATGATGGTTATTCAACAAATCAATTTGATTTATCACTACTAAATATAATGAAATATCATTTCATTTCGTTACTTCAACAACAAGATATTGTCAATTCAACAAATTGTTTGGTATGGAAACAAATATATTCTTGAATGAATATGTAACCAAAAATAAACAATTAAACCTTACCTTCAATATATATTTAATATGCAGCAATTCTTCATCATCGACCAGAGATTAGTTCAGTGAATTCTAACTTGATGGAGGTGTTGCTTCTTTTCTGATGAGACAAAACTTTGCACGCTCACCTCACACCGCACACCTCAACGACACGAAAGACTACCAAGTACTGAGCTTACCTCATTCTGACTTGCACATCGTCGTCAAACGTTGATTAAATGACAACTACTTTAAGGAAGATTAAATATTTGTTTTGTCTATTTCACTCAAATTCATAGAAATCAACAAAAGACATAGTATTTTTCACTACAATTTTTGTTACGGACATTTTTTAACTAATCGTTGTAGTGAAAAGAACAAATTTCATCATTAACAAGTTCCTCGGATGAATTTTATGCTAATGTAGATATAATGTTTGTGGTTATTAACAAATTTCTTGCTATTTTCAACTAAATAGACATTAACAAATATATTTTTTTTACTGTGTGTTCAGTGGGTTGTTCAGCTAGGAAGGAAGGCTCTTTATGTACGCACACTCAATCTGGAATTCGAAAAGTTCTAGTCGTGTATCTACGCTTCGGACCTGCGGAACAATTCGATTGTACCGAAAGGGCGTTGAGAACAAATTAAAATCGAACCGAAAAAGGTTCTTGCGCTCGCCTAAAACGAGATGGCCATTTGGACGTCAATCTCTTTCGAGCTTCGGCCATTCTTTGTTTCTCATTATTTCTGTACGAGTAGTTCTTATGGGTCTTCAACCACATCCTCTGCTGAAAGGAAAAAATCTTTGAGTTCATTATAAGACTTCAGAGCTCGAAGGTGAATCGCATGAGTGGGCAGCAGAGTTGCCAGATTTTTTCTCACGATCACGTGATCACTTTTTCCAGATTGGATGTCAGTGTGTCATGCGTATCATGCACCAAGACCAAAGGAGACTTGCACGGGAGATTTTCCAGAGACGTCATTTCAGTCTTAACCAGGGGGGGTTTCAAGGCGGGGGGGCCAAGAAAAATATATTGGCTGCTGAAAAAATACGCCGCAAGTGACATTTTTTTTTTGGTTCAAGGTCGCATGACTTCAGATTGAAAATTATTGATTTTCATAATATTCATCTGATCGCGCGAAGATGAAACCATCAAGTTCCTAAAGAAAATATATGAGACGTAAGAATGTGCAACCAAAAAGTTCGTAATCTGATACCAACTTTCTGCTATACGTTTTCTATTTGGTTACTTACTTTTTTCAAGGTGCCAGACATTGATTAGTATGGAAAATTTGTTGTAGTCTCGTGTAATGATGTATTATATTCGTTGTTTTTTACTTATACAGAGCTTATCTACCCACAATTAGATTATTTATTGTGTCTTGAGAAATTACATATTCTTTGCACAAGAGGTGTGCTTCGAACATTTGAACTGAGGTAAAAAAATATTTTACTGTATTGAAAATAAAAAGTAGGTTGTAGCAGTGTATTTATTTATTTCCAGACACAGAATGAATTAGGACAGAAGTGGAAAATACGTATGAATCAACTTTTGACTCAATGAAATTAATGAATGATAGAAAGTAGACACATAATATAGTTAGTTACTCGTTTATAATGAAGGAACGCAGTCTCAGTACGTTGATTATGTAGTTTGTGATCGCCAAAAGTGTTTTAAGGGGTTACCAGTGTCAATTATACATCAATTATATCAGTGAGATTTGTAACATGCTATCCACAATTGATTTTTGTACAAATCTGGAGGGGGCAACTGCCCAACCCCCTAAATGACGCAGTTTTTATTTTATCATCACCATTCAGGAATAACCCAATAAGTTTGCAGTGATTTGATCAGTTCCGCTTTTTCTGTAACAATTATCGATACTACAATTGCACTCTCCATAGTAGGTAGTAAATAAATACCTGATTTGTATAGAGGTACCAGAAAACGATAGAAATAGGTTGAATTATCATTGGGATAAGTCATGCTGCCAAAAGTAATCTGAGTTCATGCTTTCACTTATGATAGCACTAGTGTCTCAATTATTACTGGAAATTTTTAATTGAAGCTAGAAAATTTCATACCGAAATAGTATTGAAGTCTGTGCGTTGAAGATATAGGGAAGGTTCTACCTCGTTTATCATTGGTCCAGAGACGCCAGGCAAACATACAAGTGGTTAGTTGACCGTACGGCTGTGTATAAACAGTGAAATAAGATACAACTTTGAAGAGATTGACTGTTTAAGTCTTGTTTCTATTATATTCACTGTGAGTTCCGTTAATCAAGATGTACAATTTAAATAATCGTAGGACACGAATTTGATTTTCATTAACACTTGACAGATTTTAGAGTCAGCCGCTACCGGTCCACTAGCCACCAAATCCGTATCGGCCATTTTGAAATATTATCGTAAATTGTGAATGAACAATTCAGTTCCTCATTATGACGTCTGGATATATTAAATTATCATGACAGAAAACTCTGAACCACTGAGGTAAAGTTGATAGAAATATATTTACACTGAGTGTGCACCAGTTTCACCAATGGAAAACGCTAGTAGTATTTGAAGTTATGTAAATGTAAAACTATAAACACAGCTATAAACGTCAAAAAATTTCCAGTGTAATACCTTTCTCCTTCCCCAAAGCAAGAGAGAAAAATTACCGGAAATTTTTCTAGTTGCTATGGTAACGATACAAAATGTAGGATTTTAATTGGTCGAAAATGTTAGGTTTGAAATTTTCTATAACATAATCGGAAAGCTCGAGTTTACCGGATGGAAGAAGATAGCAAAGGAAAGAAAAACATGGAAACAAATATCAAACCAAGTCCTGGGCTTATAAGTCCTGTTTCGCTGTGTATATATAAATAATCTGAAAAGTGCCACTTTTTCTTTATTTCCCGTACATTTTGTGAATCTGACAACCCAGTAGAATTTGGTTGGTCCTACGCCCGTTGACGGCACGGCTTTGAAAAGGGCGTCACCATAAAAAACAATCTTCTTGTGCTGCATAAACCCGCATGCTCACTTGTTCTCTCTGACTAATCCCTCATGTTGTCACCATCTACGGGGGAGTTAGTCCTTAAAATAATATCAACTCTCAAAACATCATTATGAAAAAAAAGCAAAGTTTTTTGTTGCATAAATGCATAAATATACCGGCAATCCATTACTTTGAGAGGGCATTTCGATTTCAGTGCTGTATAAATGAGTTTTCAAACACTTATCTTACTGATGCCGTAATGAATGTTCAATGTTAAATGAATATTAAAGAGGGAATGAAATGGGTACAGCTCATAGTCAGATAAAGTTGTGGATTATCGTAGAAGTTTGGGATAGAGGGATCATAACGTTATTGTTGAAGTGGAAGATATTTCATTAACTATTAGCATAAACTCTCTCTTATTTCCAGACCCCCTATCACTATTTCAGTAAATGCACTCTAAGTTTCATCAACAGTCGTTCTCTCATATTTCCTATAGCATTTTGCGTTGGGTATCTGGTATCACTTGTCCAGTAGTGTTTTTATCGACTAGTAGGTATTGTATAGTTTACTACAACTATAAAAACAAACGATCACCCTTTCGACTGCCAATGTGATGTATCAGGTATAACAACGTCCACAGTCATAAAATATGATTTAGTAACCATACTCCCGTTCGTGACTTTTTTGTGACATTTCGAATCATAACTTCACCAACAATACCCAATAAACTTTACGATAATAAGGAAATGGAAAGTATATCCGGTAGACTAAGGAGAATATTATATTCCAGAAAAATGTCTTCGAGGTGTAAATAAATTGAGAGGGAATGACCCTCTACTTGAGTGCAGAATTGGACTAAGTCCACATCGGCTATATATCTCAGCTTCGATGAAAAATATTCATCACATCGAATTTGTGACAACAAACTAGTTGATTCAATCTAACTTTCCAGAGTTTGGAATCCAGAAGAACTGTCCCTAATCACCTCCTGCGAAGTTACAGGCATGAAAACATTCCACATACTACACAAGATCCTATCAGCGTACATTGGGCAAATTTTAACTGCACATTCGGGAATTTCATTTTCATTTGACGTTTCGGGGAACCTGAATGATTCGTCCGCCATATGAGTCCAAGTATGTTTCTCGTAATTTTTTTTCTTTTTGTTTATGTTTGCTAAATCATTCAATCAATCAATCAATCAATCAATTCATTTATTGTTTAAGCAAAACATACAGTTTCATAAACAAGGAATTCGGCTATTAAGTGAAGTAAGTATTATAATATAAGATAGAAACAGAGAGAGAGAAAAAAGTCTGAACCAAATCAGATAACATAAGCAGCTATAAAAATAAGAAAAAAAAAACATTAACCATATCTCTAGTTAAGTATAAATATTCCACCACCTACACATGTATTTTACCAGTTATATTTATATAATTTCTCTATAAATATGCAACAGACCAAATAACATCGATGTAATAAAAAAAAATGAAAAAGAGACCCGTTACGAATTAACATACAGACCAAAAATATATAAAAGAAAGAGAACCCAGTGCCTAATGAAAATTACCTACTCATTAATAATGAATGATCTGATTTTCAAAATATTCCAGATATGTGTGGCTATTGATTTTGCTTCAGTGGGCGTAATATTATTGAGCGTGCCAAACAAATTGTTAATATTCTCCAAGCAGGGAACGTTACGGGGTCGCATTGAGGTATATATAGGACAATCAAATACAATATGATGGATAGTTTCAAACTCATTCTTGTTACAAACTGAGCAGATTTCTCTCGGGTTGATGCGGTAAAGAGATCCACGATAAGTAAATTTTATCGCTAAACTGTTACATAATCGGAGTTGGGCAATGGTTCTAGTAACTTGGATGGGTACCTTCATAAGGAGATAGTTTTGTGCTTGTTCAGATAGTGTAAGTGACTGGCTGAGTGAGAGGAAGGTTGAGCGAGAAAACAAGGACCTATCTTCTTCTTTGAGTCTGTTCAGATACCTGGAGAGCAACATTGACCTCCTCTGTTTGAGAATATGTGATGTGGCTTCTGCTAATGGCATGTGAAAGTCAGCAAATTCAAGTTCTTTACTGACTTGCATAGACCAGTTATATCTTTGATCTGTGGTATAAAGTTCTAGTTGTCTTTCAAAACAGATTCTTGGGAGTCGGGTCTCACCCATTTCAAGGATTTTAATCAACCAATTCAAAGTGAGTTTGAATATGGTGTATGAAACCTTGACTCTACCAACCTCAAGTCTAACAACATAGTCTGGTGAGTTCACGGGTAAGCATAGCATTTTCTTAAAGAATGCCAGTTGAACCCGTTCCAGGATTTCGTAATATCGCAAACCCCAAACCGGTATACAATTGGTTAACACACTCAGAACAAGGGAATCTAATAATTTTTCTCGGGAACGCCAGCAGTTCATTTTGGTTTTGGCCATTATAGGAAATACAGCACCTACGGCCTGCTTACCTTTATCAGCTGATACAGATGCCATATTTGAAAAGAGGGATGAAGAGGAGAATGTTACTCCCAGGTAAATGAAACTGTTAACTACCTCAATGCGGTCATTCTTATAAGTGAATCTCAGATCCTTGGAGTGTGAATTTCCCCTAGAAAAGCACATGATTTTACTTTTTGTTACATTCACCTCAAGCTCATTTTGAACGCTATAGTGTTCGAGGATTCTGAGTTTGCGACCAAGGTCTATCTCCGAATCTGATAGAATTACCAAATCATCTGCATAAAGAAGCATCAGCAGATCATTCAACATCCGTTTCAATTGATTTCTGGAGCCAAAAGCTCCTCAGTTTCTTGTGAATAAGAGGAACTTGACTCGACTCTAGTGCTTGTTCACAGTTGTTTTTGTTTTAACTGTTTTTCGATTCATTGACAATATTTGAGACAAATATATAGCTTTCGAAGAATCCTGAAGGGTATAGTAGTTTCTTTAAAGAAAAATCAACAATCTCTCAGAAATATGGGTTCCAAAGTTTGGAATCGAAAAATAAAGTTCAGACATCGAGTTACGATCATATTATTAAAGTTGGAGGTGAAGAATAATCCAGATTTTTCAGAGAAGTGCAAGATGAGAGAAAAATTCACAGTAAAACCTCGCCAAGAAAGAGATGAAATTATCAAGTCTTCTGGATCTATGTCCAACTCTCAGCAGGGAAAAAATAGAGCGTATTTCCATCAGTAATAATTATGGATTGTGAGTGAGGTTAATAGCATTGGATAAATTCATTACATAGGTATCCTATTTTCAATTAGAAGAACATCAATGGATTGGTCTAAACCTCGTACAGTGACGGTCCAGATAAGACTATATCCTCAAGAGATTGTACCCATCATTTCCTTCAACAGCTGTGATTGTTTTTGCGTCAGTATACTTCACTCCAGAGCTCTTCAAGTATGTTGGGTTGGGTCTAAACATAGATAGATAGATAGATTGTTTATTTAACCACATTACATACAATGTATATTTGTAGCAGGTCAATATTGGTAAATTTAGCATGTATATATAAAAAAAATTTAAAACACATACAATTAAATCCAATGATTATAAAAATAAAAATAATATGGTCATACATTAAAAACCTAAGACATATTACACAATGGATGCATTCCACATAAATTTCAATTTTCTGTGAGGAGGAATCGCTCCATAATTTTTTTAAATTCAAAAAAACTGAGGATTTTTAATCTTGGGGGAAGACAATTATAAAAATTAAAATTTAATTTATTTTGAAATACACAAAGTCTGAATCCAGGATTTCTCAATTGAGTGGCACCTCTGGTGTTATAGCAATGAACATCAGTCCCAGCTTCCATGAGTGTGCTCGATTGCTTGTGAATCTCTTGCAAGACATTGAAGATATACAATGTTGGCAAAGGCATGATGCCATATGCAATGAATAATGGTTTACAGTGCTCTCTATAGGATGCGTTGGCAAATATTCTCAGTGTTTTCTTTCGTTGCAAAAATACTTTAGTGGAATTCAAGGAATTTCCCCATAAAACTATTCCATAATTCAGGTGAACGTGGAACAAGGAGAAATATACAGTCTTCAGGGTTACCACACTGACAAGATTTTTCAATTGTCTGAGTAGGAAATTTATTCTAGTAAGTTTCTAATGGTGGTTTTCAGTATGAAGGTACCAACTCAGTTTCTCATCTAATGTGATACCCAGTAAACTTACGCTATCGCCATTATGACAAGTAGGATGGGTCGATATCACTAGCTTTTGAGTTTTCTTCATGTTCAGTTTCAATTTATTACTGTGGACCCACCTTTCTGCTTTTTTTCTGGAGAGTTCATCACATCGACTTCCAGTGTAAATAAGGGAAGTATCATCAGCAAACAAACTACATGTAGTGGGATGCAGAACTTCAAATATAACATTGATGTAAATAATAAAGAGAAGCGGCCGGAGGACGGAGCCTTGGGGCACACCATGTGTAACTGGCAAGTATAGTCATTGTTGATGTTTACACGCTGAAGACGATTTTCCAAGTACGATTTGATAAGCAAGTGCACTACCCCCCTTAGACCATAATACCATAGTTTTTCGAGAAGTATATGCTGTGAGAGATACAGTCGAAAGCCTTGGATAGGTCACACAGGGTGATAACAGTTTGCTTTCCCATCTCAAGGCCCTCGACTATACCTCCCTCACATACCCTGCTTGATGAAAGTGCAGTAAAGAAAAGCTAACAAAATATTTCACTATCGTACCCTTAGATCATAAAGGCTTACGCTAGATCCGACATCGTTTAGTATTTGTTTGGTATTAGAGGGGTCTGCAAGAAAGTACTATGATATCACGTGGTATAAGACATATGTATGGACAAAATTTTGAAACGACCAATCGATGGCTTAGTACGTTAGACACCCCGGACCTACCAAACAAATAACCTGGCTACCGTATCTAGCGTAAGCCTTCATGATCTAAGATCGTACCTATGAGGTGAGAGACAGGAAAATACAATCATGAAATATTCAATTAAAAGATTCACCAATATTCAGTTAAAAAAACTCATTCAACGTTCTTACTCAAAATTACTCATGTTTTATGAATGGGGAATGGAGTGATGTCAATAATACTCGTATCATAATACTACGATTTTGGTGTCTGGAGAACAACATTTTCCGATAATGTCTAACAACCAAAGATGTGGTCGTTTCCTGATAGAAAGTGTGTATTGTGACCATTCATTCATAATGAAGTTCCGAGGCCTATGCAGTGTAGGCACGTATTATGAGTAACAATCACAGAAATGCTTTTATGTTTCGTGTAAAGAATTTATTACCGATTGAGAAATGAAAGAGCATCCACTGAGAGCTTCACGTAGTATTCATATTATCTACAGATGGTTCCATTCAAGATCTGCTCTGCTTCGAGTAATTCGTGTGGGAAGTGATTCATCATTTAGTCGCTCCAGTGAAGGGCATGGACTAAGAGAGTTCATGTACGTTTCAGATAGGAAGAAGACTCTTAGACCTCTTCAGATACCTCGAAATATTTGACTTCACATACATATTTACTTTAACCGCACTATGTCATTTACAATCGTCATCAGAAAGAATTATTATTAACATTATAACAATAAACATCTCTGAATTAATTCAGGGTGTTCCAATTCAGAGTAAACGCGATTTGATGAACTGAAGATAGCACAGCTTTGAAATAATAATTTCGAAACGAATAATTAGCCCTTGAGTAATTTGACTTGAGTACGGTTAGTAGGTACTTACGGTTGAAAAAACTTGGAAATGTCGATTTTATCGAATAGTTCGACATATTTCGATTTCAAGTCCGAAGGAGCCACAGTTCTGAATTCACATGTACAGTGTGTCCAATTTTCAACACTTCTGCAGGATATCTCAGTTGTCTTTAGATATAGAGAGATTACTGTCCTACTTTTTTTGTGAAACAAACATTGTCGAAAACAGAACTATCATAGACCTTCCTGTTTTTGAGATACAGTGCCAAATTGAAAATATTGCATTTTCACATCTCAGCCATCTTTCAACTTAAAAGAAGAACTCTATCTAATGCATCTTTTTACCTAGAATTCAGTGACGTAGTCAGTTTTTTGAAATATAAGCTGTCATTATTCAGATATAACCCAAAGTTATGTTTTTTAAATAGAACACTATGTATATTTTTGATATTTGAAACATAAATGTCTTGCGCTTTTCAAAAATATATAACACATACGATATTTTGAGTATTAGCCCTGTATTCAGATTATTCTTGGTTTTTATAGCTATAGTTAGGACAAATATTACTTTTTGAATATATCTTTTGGCGCAATCATCTGAATACAGGGCTGATACTTGAAATATTTTATGAGTTTAATATATTTCTGAAATGCGCGATAGCTGAGAGGTGGGTTCCCAAAATGCAATATATTCAATTCCGCCCTGTATCTCGAAAACAGGAAGGGCTACGTTAATGCTGTTTTCGGCAATCTTTGTTTCACAAAAAAGTAGGACATCAGAAATGTGAAAACAGCAAATCTCTATCCCCAAAGACAACTGAGTTATCCTGCAATAGTGTCGAAAATTGGACATACTGTACCTTAAACGTACTCATTGTGATATTTCCAAATACCGGATGAACACAAAAACCAGCGTGCCCTGTAAATATCATCATCAGTCAAGTAACGCATCTATTGGCACTGTTTGTTCAGCGTATCATGATCTCAATTTTGCAACCTGTCAAAATTTAAATTGGCTCAGAAGAGTATTGTTGGGAATGATCGAAAGAGATTCAAGAATGTCATCTACCAACCTCAACGCTTTAATGAAACCAGGTACCATATAAAATAAATCATAATAGGTTGATAGGTAAATGGTTATTCATAGAGACACAATTCAACTAGTGGCCTATATACAGAGTGTTCGAAATCATATTGTAAGAGATGACAAAACGGAACGAATACGAATGTGAATGGAATACATATTTGGATTCTATGTCATGGATCATAACTCATGCTAGCAAATGAAATTGTCATATTAAACCGCTGAGAACTTCCTCTGATGTGCCTGACCTGTGCAATGAGTACTTGATAAATGTTAACTGATATTGCGCTGTCACTTCCGATTAAGCGCCCTTTGAGTTGAGACGGCGTATTGGGCATACATAATGTCAGTATGTCACTGACACGCCTCCGATATAAAGGAGAATAATTATATCCATCAAACACATTTCAGAACCGACTAACGACCAACGGACCAATCGAGACGTGGCACCACTGCCGTCAGCTCAGACACCACATCCGCCGCTAATGTTTTCACAGGATCATCTAGTGGGTCGTGAGAGAACACACATCCACACGCGCTTCTTTTTCGAGGGGGCGATACTACACATCCCCATAATTAGGGTTCCTGATGATTAAGTTCTGATTCCGTAGAAACGCAGTTCCGATTACTGAAAGTTAATTGCTCATCTTTCCTTATTCTCAGTGTTTGTGTATCGCCTATACATGTTAAATAATTAACTAGGACACGACCAAAAGAAAGAACAAAATAAGAAAACTCAACGTCAACAATTCACCAATTAACATCTAAGACGTTCAAAGAGGTAGACAACCAGCAGAAAACAACTGCTTTCCTGGCTAATGCAAAACATTGAATTATTTCTAATCTCATTTTATGCACCCATTCGAAGGCATTATGCGGATGTTTCTTTTCTCCTAACATTCGACCAGGTTGCCAATAAGCTGGAATATTTTTCGCACAACAGGTTTGGATTGATTTTTGTAGTAATGGTGGTGACAAATCTGCCACCTTGATACATTCTTTTGTTTTCATCTTCTTCCGCTTTCCCCAGGAATTCCTTGTTTATTGCAGCTCCCTAATTTCCGAATCTCTCAGTAATTTGAGGATCTCGAAAGGATCAGTGAGATATTTCTTTCCCATCAAACACATTGTACAACATTACATTCCACCATTCTTGCTGAGGTTAGTCAGTGAAATTCCTGAGGAGATCTTTGACTTGTGTAATTTTCTCCGTGTTCCTTTTGAAATTATATTTCAACTCCATACCATTTTGAGTTGAACTTGAAAGATCTTAACGCTTTTATGGCTGCCTGACTATCAGACAAAACTGCTATGTTCTTTCCCCATTTATTGAAAAGTGTTTCTAACCGCCAACTTAGATGCAAAGCAACCCTCGTAAGTCTAGGACTTGTATGAGTAAGGAAGACGGGGACCTTAGCTTTTTCAGTGTCATCTGAAGCACTACTCGACTGGTTATCGTTGAGAGTCCGAAGGATTGATATCTAGGTACCAAGAATGTTCGGTTGGTCACCTATCTCCTCCCGCTAAACGATAGTATAGAAATAAATAAATATTTCCAACAGCCGCCGGGATTCGAACCGCGGACCCTCAGGCCCATAGACCTGCGCCTTTGCGCACTCGGCCACCAACACAGTTTTCAGGCATTTCTAGTTTTCTCATATTGTACCATTCCTTGGAAACTGTTCGCATTGAAACAATACTCGGAGCTGCTAGAATCGGTTGGAAAAAGCATCACAAACATACAGGAACGTCCTAATTCTTCATATTGATATCCCATAAGTTGTCTTAGTCCAGCAGAACATTGCCTTTATTCTAACAGTGCCTGATGACAAAACGTGGTTCATTTGTGTCCTGTTGTCCCAACTGTCAGCTGTCATATCAAGTCCAATTTGAGATATTAACTTTTCTGTCTTTTCGAGAGATAGTGAAAACAAACCATTTACATTTGGTAAAAAAGGAATTATGACGTAGACAGCAGTTAACCCGCTCACACGCCTTTGGTGAACATCCACTTGTATCTCTCGCGCCATTCATTATTTCAATAAATTTAGATATCCTCAGCACGGTATCCAACCTTGTTTCAAATTCCCGATATTATGAGGGAATCATTATAGGTATGTTACATAAAGTCGTTAGGCAAGGTCGTGGAATACGAGTTCCAAAGGAAATTGTCCGCCTCTTTTTACCAGGTAATCGCCGTGAAAAAGTGTAATTATTGATTTATTCCACGTTCAATTCATGTGAGGCAGTGGCAGTGTGAGAGTGATTCCAATATCATAATAACCTAATTTCCTAATGAAATGATTTCATTCGAACAGAATATACAGGACATATGAAAATGTATGATGGCGAATTTTACTTCACTACGAATTATTTCGGTCACTGGGTGAAACATTCACTTGTAATATCCCTAGCAGCAGAATTATTACCCATAATTTTTTTTAAGAAACCGAGAAAAATTATAGGGTATTTATTCTGCTGCGTGGGGGATTCGGTACTGACCCATGATTCAGAATTTGTTGTGATGGAATTCGGCAATGTCAAGTAGTATCGTCGATATCAAAACATCCTACTGTATTTTACATTCCAGATAGTTCTCGATTGTTCGTGAAATATTTAGAACAGAAAAGGATGGAATATCCTGGCAGCTATCAGATGGAAAGAGATGACAGAAGAATGAGATTTCCAGAATGTTCTAGTCAACTCAAACACGATATATGGGGATATCGGAAACGGTAAGTGATACGGGGTCGATTAAATTAGAGAAAAGTAGCGCATTTATGTGCCTAATAATATCACATTTAGAAAGTTTCAATATTCCAAGTAGTTTCGGAGATATCCGAGAAAAACCGAAATTTGAGAATTTCGTTTTTATTTTTCACCTAGCTTTATTTTCAAAGGAAATGTAAAACAAATAGCACTCCGCCATGGCCACTTTTTAAGGACTACACGATAACATAAGCAGAATTTTTCTGCGACGTTTCGTCTTTTAGAAAACATCATCAACTTTGTATTTTTATATGGGCCGAAACTAAAGTATACGACTCCATTTTTCATTGTTAATACACACATAAAAACAAATTCTCAAATGAAAACGCTATATTCGTTCAACGTCCAATTCTTGTTTTGAGAAAGCGCATTCTTCTTCTGAAATAATTTATTTGAAATGAATTTATTGAATATGTCAATTGTAGAAAATTATTTCACTGAAATATTCATTTGGTATAACAAAATGTTCTCAATTCAAGAAATTCAAAGTATCCAGAAAAAATAATGAAGATCTTGAAAAATATATCATGCGGAATGTCTTCTTTCAAAATAACATATGTAGCAATTTCTTCAATAACGAGATTGACAAGACAATTAATCTCTGAATAAGTAAATCTCTGAGAAAGTTTCTTTGCATTGACCATAACATTTTCTTGAATATAATTATTGCGATCACTTCGAGCCGAGAATGTTGCCAAACGGTGTGAGTGTGTTGTTTCGGTGCTCTTGTCGTGCATCCATCATTGTTCAACCAGTTCAACCTATTTTATTGGCATAGAAATATTGGCTTACCATGAAAAAAAACTAAGGTCTTGGGAGATATCTGAGGATATAATTACCACTTTTTGAGGTAACTTACATGACTATATCTTATCGACGTTCATTCTTGGGTAGGTATTATTGTGTATCCAATCAATTAACGTAGCTATATCATCTCGAAAACTTATAATTCGTGAAAAACTTGAATAACCAGGATCGGCATAGTGAGTGAAAATTGGGATTAGGTACCTATGTGCGGATGAACGTTTAAATTTGTTCAAACACTGATTGAACAGTGGAAAAGAGCTTCTTGAACTTGTAGACATCTTGTGGAGATGTGAATGATATATTTTATTATTTTCAGTCGTTTGAAACCAGAGGAATACAACTTTTTTGCGAGGTAAACTGGTGGACAAGTTCAGAAATAATCTCTACGAATAGGGGGAAAGGTTGTCAAGAAGAAGGTCTGCAAGTGATGATGTGATTGATGAGAGCCCCAATAAGAGAACGGAAGTTGAGGATGATTCTCATTTCAAGAAATCGATATAATTCCTCTAATTTGATAAAATTCTTGATACAAAACAATCTACAGCTAAAACTGAAAATCTGATTCTTTTTGTTCAAGAAAAATGCGAGTCATTGAGAGATTATGATTGTCTTGATTTGAATATATTGTGTTATCAATCTGAAATATTGTATTATTCTCACGAAGAACTCCATTCATTTACGATTCAAGAAATCTATAACATTGGTATAAGTGTATATAGTTGGAAACATAATAGTCTTGAAATGAGCAGACATTTATTCCAGTATATATAAACAAGCCATACTCTTGAATCAAAGCATATCAAATCAAATTAAGTAATTCTTTTTATGTGTGTACAGCAATGTATCTCACAATATGATTTCGGAACCATTTCTCGCGCAAAATGTAATTAAGTGATTACCTACTTAATTATTTTTTCTTCAATTTTAGATAGTAGGCGTCTAAATATTGATTTACCAGGTTGTCGCCTCTCTGGATACTTATTAGAGTACGCACGTTCAGCATCAACACAATTTCTTTGGCAACATGACAACATATAAAATTTTTCAGTATTTGAAAAGCTGCCGTTTTCCATTTTCAACACAAACTAGGTAGGTAACGAGATGTAAGAGTAGGAACGGTAATATGTCAAAAATTCTACCAAACTACAGTATTATTACGACAACAGAACATAATGTGGTCATTTTTTCCAGCGCCTACTATCTAAAATTGAAGGAAAGCAGATTAAGTAATCACTAAATTACATTTTGCGCGAGAAATGGTTTCGAAATCATATTGTGTGATACATTGCTGTATTAACAATGAAAAATGGAGTCGTATACTTTAGTTTCGGCCCATATAAAAATACAAAGTTGATGATGTTTTCTAAAAGACGAAACGTCGCAGAAAAATTCTGCTCATGTTATCGTGTAGTCCTTAAAAAGTGGCCATGGCGAAGTGCTATTTGTTTTACATTTCCTTTGAAAATAAAGCTAGGAGAAAATGAAAACGAAATTCTCAAATTTCGGTTTTTCTCGGATATCTCCGAAATTACTTGGAATATTAAAACTTTCTAAATGTCATATCATTAGGCACATAAATGCGCTACTTTTCTCTAATTTAATCGACCCCGTATCACTTACCGTTTCCGATATCCCCATGCTGTTCATTCTTATCTTGGACACAGTGTATATATCGATCAGTTCGATATGTTGAGTTACGTCATCGATGTGTTCGATGTGCTGTGTTCCACTGGTTATACGCCATTGTTGAACTTTTTTTTAGAAGAAAATTTTTTCTTTAAAAAAATATGACTGAAAAGCCCAATTCATTGACTAACTTTTTCAACAGTTTTTTTCGAAAACTTAAGCATTTATGAGAAAAAAATAAATAAGCTCATCTAAAATAGCATTTTTTTTAAACAACAGCCAAGCAAATTATGATTATGAGACTTCTACAACTAAAAACAAAAGTGAAAAAACAATGAACAAAAACCTGTCGAATATCGACAATACAATTATAATAAATGTTGAAAATGACCGCCTCCAGCTTCAATACAAGCATCTACCCTTTTCCTCATAGAATTGTGTATATGATGAAATATTCCTGGAGAATTTCTTATATTCGAAGGGGTGTAACTTTTCCGGGGAGGGTTTTTTCAAAAAATTTTATACCAAACACTCACATTAATTTTCATCACAGAATCACCCCTTTAATTTTTTTGGTGTTATTCAGATACACCCTGTATAGGTCGCCATACTAGTATTAATATAACTTCATACTATTTGTTAGTGGCTGTGAGAATTGGTCATTGTATATGTTCTTAAGTTGGTGTTGATGCCTTGCATGGGAGAAATAATCATTTATCTAACATTTTATTATTTAATTTGATTAATCTAGTTAGTCATCGAAAATAAGAAATTGAACTCATAAATTCAGTAGAAGGCTGTAACTTGTTTCACCAGCCAAAAAACCAGAAGTCCATAACTAAAGCAAAAAAAACGTGAGTAATATATATTTCTCCATTAATGAAAAGTGAAAATGTAAATAAACCCCGCGGTATCTACGAAACACACCATTAATGATGGATTTATGCAGCAATTTTAAGTCATAAGTTTTAAGTCGTAAGTGTTTAGTCATAAGTCGTAAGAAGTTCAATCATTGGTTTTCCATGTTACCATTCAAACACTTGACATAAGTTTTAAGTTGCAAGTCATAAGTTTTGAGTCATAAGAATGTTGGCCAACTTTTATCTCTTATGGCTTCAAACTTAAAACTGATCATATTTGCGCATGCGTTCGAAGTTTTTATAGGTTATTATAGGTTATTGTCTGTGATTGTGTTGTTTATTCAAACTCATATCAGAATCATCAGATTATAAAAAGAAAAAATGGATATTGATGACTGAAATTGTAAAGTGACCACTGACACAACCACAGAAATTGACCAATGGGAGAAGTTACCCTTAAGACATGACAGTCCTTAATAATTCCTGCATAAATGGTATTTTTTCCTTTATGTCTTAAATCTTATCACTAAAAACTTACGACTTAAAACTTATGACTTAAAATTGCTGCATAAATCCACCATAAGAGCTCATGAACGAATTCAATAAATCAAGCTATTCATCAAGCGAAATTTGTTATCAAAATGAAAAAGGCCAGTGATAGCATCTGGTCATGACTTTGATCCTCGTCGATTCGAAAATTTCGAAACCTCTATGTAATCTCTTCAGCAACAGTTGTGACAGGAAAAAATGACAGCTACAGTTCTTTCGTGTATAAAATAGATATAATTACCGAATTTTCCGAAACATTTATTCACGTGATAGTTGACCTTGACAACTCAACATTCGGTGTAATTTAGTGAGTGTATGTATGCTTAGTGGTAAATTTTTCATTGACATTCCCTATGCCTGATTACCTGCTAGCAGAGAGTAGGCCGCTTAATTGTTAATGAATATGGCCTCTGGAGTCCCACACTCCTGAATAAATAGTCGAAAAAATATTTCTCGGGCAGGTGAAGGCGAACATAAAGGCAAAATATAACCTGTGAAGTGCCTGGCTGTCGTGAAACAAGTGCCGCATCGGATTTCCCATGATCCAACCTGCGAATTGCCGATGGAGGCGTTCTGGAGGATTTTTTTTTTCAAATAGATCCTCCGCCTGCCAGGTCGCTCCTTTCTTCTCTTTGTTACGCAAGAATTTGTTTGCCTTAAAAACCATTAGTTCGATAGAAGTCACAAATCATGTCGTGTGGGTATGGGTGGTTTGTGGAATGTGTTCAATTGGTGGATTAATTTTTTGGGAATCGGACAATCTGCACTTATGTTGAATAATGTAAAGAAAATTATAATATGAGATGATCAATAATCAAAAATTACATAGTTTCATTAACTTGAAGACGAGGTTTTCGGAAAAATATGAACAAATCACGAGGATCTTTTCGACAATATCAACAAATCTAAGGAATTTTGAGGAGGAAGAACATGTTTGATTGAACACACCCAGAGAAATATAATCTGTATTTTTTTTTATTCTACTCATGACTTGTATCCAATTATATACATCATAACCAAAATGAGCTCCTTTAGAAATATTCAATATTTTTTTAGAAGAGTTAATAAACATTTCATTCGAACATGCAATATTCCATTTGTAGGCGAAATAATATGCAGTGAGTAAATTATAAATATACATAGTGTTACATATTGAGTATAATGTTGACTGAAATATTCCTAGAATACGCCACTGAACAAATCTCAATGCTCTGGGTTTATTCTATTTATAGGGTGATATTTCTTTCGGTTTGCAAGTAATTGACAAAATTCAATATGATATAATTGAAATTATTCGTGATACCCTTCAGAATTATGATTTAATTCAACCATATGGAAACTTTTTTATTATTGATTTTATGAAAAAAAGTTATTCTTCATAAAAAGTTCTTCTTCAGATAATATTTTTTTCAGTCGTATACGCAGATTCTCTAAAATTATGAATTTGGATCAACAGTAAATTACCTTTATTTTTGATAACATTGAAATTGTTATTGAGAAAAATTGTCCAGAACTGAAAAATACGTTCGAATATAAAATTATAACTAATTATATGTATGAAAAACATATTTTTTTCATTTTTATGTAGTTTATAATTATTGTACATTCAATTATTTTGTTGTGTATCATTTATTTCAATTCTACATCAGAATAATGCAACAGAGAGGTCAAGAGATGTAAATGTTATAAAATTTTTAACGATTAAATCCACATGTCTGTTGGAAAATATCAATATTTTCTGAAAAACTTCGTATACCACTGAAAAAAATTGATATCAGATTATTGTTTTTTAGGTTTGAGACTATCATGCAGAACTTTTCATTAAAAATATATTTTTTCGTTAATTTGATAATAAGAAAGTTTTCCATATGGTTCGAACTTAAGGAGACACACTGTATTTATTTATCATATTCAATTTTTGAAAAACATTCATCATTGTGTTGCATTTTTCATAACATTATTATTTGAAATATAATTCATGAAGGAAACCTTGAAATGAAGATAATGTCATCTGAAAGATTATTCAAGAAGAAACTCAAGTTTTGGATCAACACTACACCTAGAAAACATGTTCATGAAATAATCAATCGTAAGCAGTTCATATGATTCGTAAATACTGATCATCTCTCGATGCTGATAATATTCATCCTCAAATGCACTAGTCTTCTGCATATATGTGAATCATAATTAATAATAATAAAATAATTTTTTATATTACTCTATCATTAGATAAAAATAATCTTCATTCAAATCTTCATTTTATGGTTGTATGCCCATGTTCAAGTTTCACCTTTTTTGGGTTCTTTACTTTTATTTGTCCACATTCATAGGTAAATCATTCAATAATATTATTTATAATGATGCGTTCATCGACAAATAAATGATTGATTGATTTGGTGATATTACATTAAAAATAAGTGATACTGGATAACCAATAATGTGATGAAAAATGTTGTTCAACTATTGGGCAAAACATTGATCGAATACACTCACAAACACTGTTCGAAACGACAACCGTTTTCTCGTATGCATCGTTTTATTCAACGTTCAACTTTGAATGTACATTTTGCATCATTTCTGCCTCGTTGTAGAAAATGTAAATTCTGAATCCATCTTGACAGCTCCATAACTCACTGGTCTAGAGTACGAGACTTCACAGTTCCCCACGAAATATAATCCATTGGTGTTATATCAGGCAATCGAGGCGGCTACTTCACAAGAGCATAATTTCGTCTAACTGTCCATCTTTTCACATATGTATGATTCAAATAGCAGCGGACATTCAAAGTGCAATGTGGTGAAGCCCCATCATCCAATAAACCTAGCACTGTATTCTGAAATTGTTCTAGATGATTATTGCCATACAATTGGACAGAAAACAAAATTGTCTATTATTCCTGCCCCACATTAAACCTAAAGTCATGATTATAATAGGTTTCCTTTGTGGCGTGCTGATTTTCATCAGCATAAACATGTTCATTGCGAGAATTTGTTGAACCACTCCTTCAAAAGTCGTGAGTTAGGATAAAGAGGTAGGATATCCTGTACTGGCTTGATAAGGTAAAGATGGAGTTGTCATTCTTTTGTGACTCTATTGAAGGCGCATTTTGGTAATCCAAGATCTAATCTTCTGGTGCACAATGTGGGACCATCGATGATTCGTTCCATGACATTTTCTTCAACAGTGGATGCAAAACGACCAGTTTGGCGAAGGTTCTATGGTTTGGCGACTATGCGAAAAATTTTCACGGTATACCCTCACACATTCACGACCAGTACCCTGACAATGCCTGAAAACTAATAGCATCTGTCAACTCCGCTTTAGTCTATTGTAAGGCCATAACAATGAAGCGGAATAGCTAATTCGATTAAAAAAATATGTGACAAGTGTATATAGCACATAAGGAACTGTCAGTTTGATATCCAAAAGACAGCTTACTCCTACTTTCTTTGCCGATTGAAAGATTTGATCCTGAAATGGTGGTTACAGATTCATTTGAAGATTTTATTGAATGATTTTTTTTAAACGGTATAATAAAGGGTTTCAAATCCCAATAATATAAGTGGCTCATTCATATGAAGTTAAATGAATTTTTTAATAAACTATTCTCAAAATTTATGGGACTCTGTATATATGAATAAACAATGGTATGACATATTTCTATGCATAATAAGTATCGAGAATATAGAAAAAATTGAAAATGATAATCGATTTCAAGGCCCTAGAGACATATCAGGGACAGCCTGTATAACCCCTTATAATGAAAAAACTCGACATCGAACCTCAAAAGTCGTATGTTTTCCCTGTGCATATTATTTTTACGAAAAAAATGAATTGAAAATTACATTCGGGTCCCACTATTTTTTTCGTAAATTTTCTGGATTGCCAATTGAATCTAGTTGTCGTTGAGTGCATGTAGAAGACAGATAGTGTAAGTGAAATATCCAACTCCAATGATCATAGACAATAATATTGAGGTTAGAATCACTCTCCAGGTTCAACTTTGCCTGGTGCCTTCATCATAAGTGCACTAACGGCACGTTCACATGTCAGAAGCTTTCGCCTATCTCGAAAAACTGGAATAAAACATACCTACGCAATAATTTATAATGATGACGGTGATTTTAACCTGAAAAGTGAAGACCATGAAAATCTGAGCTTCTTTTAAGCAAAAGTCGGAACGTAACCGACTTTCTGGTAGATGACCTTGATGAGCGCTCACAAAGATCAGCCAATGGAATCATAATACGCCATAAGCCGAAACGCGAAAAGCCAGCATGTGAACGCGCCGTAACACGCCGCTGTGACACGCTCCTATCTGAAATGTTATTACATTTGACCTAATGCTAACCAACCTTCCAGCGTATGATGTAGGGCGCGTCTTACGCCCCATCTGAAACGGCACTAAAGGTGCGTACACATCTGCGCGCTGCGCGGCGCGCGCGCCGCTTGTGCGCATGGAGTTCGCTAGATTTGTACGGGGTACACGAACTGCTCGAAGTTCATATTTGGAAGGGAACGGGAGAGATTCGTCGTTTTTTCGTGAGCTTGTTTAACTTGAAATTATCAAAACTTATTGTAGCCTATCGCACCAAAGTTTTTCTGTGGAATCCTCAACATAAGGATCATTTTGAGAAACCTTTGAAAGCAGATGCTTCGAGGGAAATAGCAGCTGCAATAGATACGTCTGCGGAATAATGTATAAATGTAGAATTCTTGTGATGGCCGATTATTTTCTGTGACTTCAAATCCACCAAAAGCTCCGACCAACCTCCGCAACATTAATTTTTTTGAATAGGCCCCACCAACATCATTTTTTCTTTTGTCTTGAACTTGTCATCACCAAAATCACACGATTTTTTGCGTTCGACAGACAGTTATTCTACACTTCAACTGAATTTTCGCGTGATATCTATGGATCGTGGGTGGTTCGTTGAAATAATAAATTCCAACGAACATTGGCCGAGCAGCAAACGCGCAGCGCGCGCGGAAGTGTGTACGTACCTTTATACTGATGCGTGTTTCCTCATCATGTCCAATACACACCAAAATCTGCTTTTATTATATCCTTTGATTGGAATAGAAACCAGTATCAGAAATATTTCAGTAGGTCGTAGATGATATCTGCTGCCTGATTAAGGATGATGATATTGTTATGATGTTGGTTATTTTGATTTCAATAACTTTTAGCTGATCCCAATCAATAATGACTTCGACATCATCAAGCTATCAGATATAAATGAATACTTTCGGGATGATATAATAAAATTCATTCAGTCTTCATTTGGACATTTGAAAATGTGTAATTTTGTTTCTTGATCACGAATTTCAGCTTTCAAATTAACATATGATATTTTTTAGAATAGAATTCACCCACCAATTTTATTTTCATCAATTAATTTGAAAATGTACAAGTTTATTGTGAAATTTCGATTATATATAACTTGTTGAAAAATGTTTTTGGAATCTGTTTCAACAGACATGAACCCCTATTCGTGGGTTCGACTACTGAATTCCCCATGTATTTCCTCTAATAGATCGTGATTCAAAGTTTCCGCCTATAACCCCACTAATATAGGTTGAGTTCCGAAATTCCCAACCAGTACTGTTCAGTGGTTCAGATCCTTCGTTCCGAAATTGCGGACTGTCATCCATAAATTCAGTAATATCGGAACTCGACTATAATCTATACCAATCAGTAATTCTAGGTAATTCTCTTCGAAACTGGTCTACAAGACTTTGGATTTCAGTTCGAAGTGCCATATTGCAACTATGAGGGAATTACTTGGGGAATTATCATTTCACTTACCAGCAGAGGAATGCATCAAATCGACCATTATCGCTTCCTGATCGACAGTTGCATATCGACATTCTGATATATTGTGTACCATACATAGCCATGTGTGAGAATACTTGCAACTCTGTGAATTAATATGCTAGCAAGAAATAAATGCCTATTAGAAATATCGCGAGAACATGGTTTATTTAGAGAGGTCTGGCTTATGAGCTTGATATCCAATCGTACTTTTTCACAATCTGCGCAAGAGTGCCAGAAGACTTTACTCTATCTCTTGATTTTTTTCACTAACCCTCATCAGATTATCTCGTTATCATTATACACAGCTTTGCGGATGATATTACCCTCCATACCGCTTTTTCATCCAGGGCTCCTATATCGGCCCGTCAAACCAGAAATGAACGAGGAGGAAATGCCAACAAAATAAATATGGACTCAGCAACAATTCCTGATCTAATAACCTGGTAGAATTCAATGCAAACAAAACACAAGCATGCCTTTTCTCTAGAAAAGCCGATCTCACTGTGCCCAAAATAATTCAGTCAGGAGTAACCATGCATACCATTGAAGTCATCCATTTCGATGTTTAACGTTACTATCCATTGCCAAAAGTGCATCCCAAAAACTAGGATTTCTGTTTCGAACCAAGAGCTATTTCACTCCCAGTCAGCTACTTATGATCAATAAGACACAGATCCGACCTGTCTTAGAATACTGTTCCCATATTTGGAGTGCGGCACCTAAACATATCCTGAAACTATTGGATTCTGTCCAAAAAAGGGCAATTCGTCTCGTCGGTGATGCCTCGCTTACAAACTCGCTCATTTCTCTGGAACACCGTAGAAAAGTTGTCGATTAATCTCTGTTTTATAGATATTTTCATGGGCGATGCTCTTCTGAAATATCAACAATCGTTCCACCATTAGCAGTCTCTTTGAGATTAACCCGTCAATTTCAGTCTTAACACCCCTTCGTGGTCACTTCAGAGTCCTGCAGAACGTCCCTTTCCAAAGACTCGTTCATCCAACGAACATCGAGACTTTGGAACTCATTGCCTTGGGAGGTGTTCCCCCAGGCATACCATCTCCAGAAATTTAAGAAAAACACCAACACCTACCTTATTTCCCTTGGTTCTCACGATGTTCCTGAAGATTACAGGATATCCCTTTTCGTGAGAACCAGAACATTAAAAAAAGTTACAATTGAAAGTTTCCTCGCGAACATTTCAATGAAGAATATTGGATTCGTTTCCACGACACTATCTACTATCAACTTGAGACTAGGTATATGACTTATGGCTGCTGTCTGTCATGGTCGATATATCATAAAAGGACCAACAAGTGCAGAAAGAACGAAAACATTCTGTCCTTGAATGTTTTGAACCATCTGTGGCCTTAATGGATGTCAACAGATTGAATTTTTACGTAATCCAATACTAATTAAGAAACAGTGGGTGTTGTCATTCGCGTGGAATATGGGCTACAAAATTATAAAATCAGGCCATATCGAATTTATGATCACGTAAGTAGATGAAATCTTTGTAGATGATAATGGTCTCCTGTGAAAAAGTTGATCATAATATGTCATCTTGAATGGAGTAACTACTAAAGAGACTATTTTAGAACATATATTCGACCAACTCGTGTATATACAAGGGCGATGATAAACCGACTCTGAATCATAGAATTTGTCAATCTTGGCTAAGTACCTACTGAATACTATACAGGGTGGGTCAAAAATGTGTACCAAGCTTTCTGGGGTTGATTATACATTGAAAAAAAGTATTTGATGAATAAACTTATGGCCCAAAATGCATACTAATAAGGGAGATATATCTTTCCATAGATGATAGAATTAAAATCATTTTTCCACGTAACTTTTACACGGTGAAAGCCACCAGATTGAGTTTCCTGCATAGATGTTTGTTGTTAAAATACATTTTTTTAATACACTTCTACATTTCTGATATTGCTAGAAAGGGTGTTTTTAGAGGGTGAGTCGTGATTTTTTTGTATCTCCCTCATTCATTTCCTTGTATTCGTTATGGTCAAAAAATAGGAGCATTTGATAGTGGGAAGAAAATTACATGAAAAAGATACTCATATCGAAATACAAAAAATTGAACCGTTTTCGAGATACTTGAGTTTTTGTAGTCTCATGATAACAGCAAATTTATTCATCGCGAGATTCTTCGTTAACGATATTTTAGGAGGCCATGACCAATTTTGTTCTTAATTTCGTCGATGATATTACCTATCTTTGTCGTTAATAAGCAATAAGTACATAACAATAAGTCTGTCCGTTTAGAAGTCACGTGGAGAAATTATTTTAATTTGATTATATTTGGAAGGATATATCTTCCTTATATGCATTTCGGGACATGAACTCATCCATCAAACTATACTTTTTCAATGTAATAACACCTCCAGGAATCTCGGTACACATTTTGGACTCACCCTGTATAGAGTCATAGTGCCGAATTTTATAAATATACAAATATAGTTATTACCATATTCATCTAACCACAACACGAAATAAACTCTGATTGAGTCTACCATTTTTACCAACCTCCAGATGAAAATTATAACCAGAATCTTCAAAGGAGGGTTATACGGCCCTGTTGAAATAATATTTTTGACCGCCAAGGTGTTGATTGAATTTTTCCCACCACTAGCAATATTTTAATGTTATTTTTTTACCCTGAACGGAATTCACATATTATTTCGGTTTTCCTTGCATTCTGCCGTTCCGAAACTAGCAATGCAGAAGTGAAAAGGTAGACAGACTGAAATGAAGATACAATAGAAAATCTGTGCGCGTAAACAACGTTATAATCGACCATCGTACTCTAACGTTGCTCAATGTCCGACTCTGCATGAATGAAAATGTTGATTACCACTACAAGACTACTACCTAAGACCATACACTTTGGTCTAAGACTACTACCATGCCTCCATGAGACTCGATATTTGCGAGAAAATAAAAGAGAGCATAATTTATGACTCTTGATCTCTGAACAATGAACATCAAATTGACTAGTAGTGGTATTATGCAGCATGAAAATGGACCTGCAAAGAGCAAATGATTCATTCATACCTTTTCCTTGACGTTCAAAGGAGAAGGTAGATTATTTCGAATTAAATAATAAATTTGATAACATTAATTTTGGAGAAGAGCCGTTACTATAGTACCTATGTTCTTCGCTTCGTGGGAAACCATTCAATTAAAACATACTTTACGTGATTGCCTCTTCAAATAATCAATTTAACACAAAAGTACTCGCCCATCTCGCTCGGCATATTTCGTTGATCGTAATTACATGGATGGTGTCAACACGGTCCTTATGGACAGTTGCGATAAGGTCGTAATAGACGCCGTCATTGCGCAACACGACGTCCGAAGCTGTATTATGTATCTTCCATCTTCTGCTCTTTCGGATAGGTGTTTCCTCAAGAACCCATATAAACCACGTATGTGGGCGCCCCGAAAGTGCGTGGGAGACTTTTTTAATGGACCTAGGCAGGGCACGCATAAAGACTTATTGAGCCATTGTATCGCCTTTATGAATTCTTCATTCTTCAGGTGATCATTTGTAGGAATGTAAACCCAAGAAAGGTTCAGATTTCTTCCATGTCACCGAAAGCGACAAAGGAAATATTTATTGAGTCCCGGGAAGGCATTAAGTTTCGGAAAATATGCCTTTATAAGATGTTTATATTTATTTTATTCCCCAACACTGATATTGGGGTTATTATACAGGGTGGTATTCAGCGATAAGTCACTTTATATTCATGGTTATGTATGATCGGACACGGGTTAGATCTGTAAAAGCGGATAAAAGCTATTTCAGAAATGGAAACCAATATCTCTGAAATTGTTACTTGTACGGATCACCAGACAAGCACTCATGGCAGTTTATGGATTACACCTGACTACGAAATACACTGTGAATATAACACTTTCATCAAGAAACTCAGATCACAATTAGATTTCTCTAGGTGCATCAATTTCTTGGTTTTACCAAAAGAAGTCAGTCAAACGGAAACTTGATTTTTTTGCTATATGAGGATGAATGTCTTCACTTAGGAAGTCGTATGGTTCAGCAAAATCTGTACTCGAACTATAGCGAACAAGATCTCATATGTTGATCCAGGCGTTAAAAACCCATGCAATAATACCAACGAATCTGAATCTGGGTTCCACAACTGTTTTTTCAATTCAATATGAACAAACACTTATAGTTTCAGATATTTTGGCGCCTATATTTGAAATGACAAGTCTTATTCAACTATAGTTTCTGTACTCGCAGTTATACTACTTCGGTATAATGTTTTTTGCAATCATTTTGTCAATGAAGAATCCCCAAATGATTAATGAACGTAAAAGTGTGACCTTCAGTGGTAAGTTATCGAAATCACGGTGGCCACGTTTATACCGTGCGCAAATTTGGTACCCTGATCAAATTAATCATGCCAAAGAAATGAGTTGATGCCTATTTACACCATATTCCATCAGCTTGGTTCTTGATGTGGTGTGTTTGGATCGTTAGGTAATTTTATTGTTACTCAGTACCACTGAACTATTTGGGTTGGGGTCCGTGGAACAGTTTTGTACTCTACTAACTGGCGAGAAAACGTCCATTGTCAAATATCAATCTCAAATATATATATTATATATATTTCTTTGAAGAAATCATCAAATGGCTCAAATGGATACTAGGGCACTGTTAGTTCAGAACGCCAGAAGGTGTTTACACCGTCTTGATCACCTAACTATTTTAGTCTAGTACGCAACAATTTTCGGTACCAAACCAAGGTGAGTACCTGACCAACTGTTCTGTTAACACCAACATTACCAAGGGTATTTGGTTGGTATAAAGTCATTAGTCAGCTTACCAAGAGACGGCATAAACGTGGCCAGTAACATAAGGCGACAACAAAATTCGGCATATCATCTCAAAACATCTCTCTCATTGATCCACTAACAAAAAATCGGTGGGGGACCTGATCTGATGTTCGCGAATTACTGCCTCAAAATGATATTGGTTGTAGAGCACGCCAATACAAGTATTCTTGTTAAGGTACATGTGTCAAGGATATGCTTCATTTATAAATTTATAGATGGGCTGGTGGTCGAGTGCGTGTATCGCTGGCTTATAGTCTAGACTCTAGAGGTTCCGGGTTCGAATCCCGGCGGGGCTACTAGAAATTTTATTTATTTCTGTAGCATCGTTTAGCGGGAGGAGATAGGTGATCAACCGAACATTCTTGGTACCTAGATATCAATCCTTCGGACTCTCAACGATAACCAGCCGAGTAGTGCTTCGGATGACACTTGAAAAGCTAAGGTCCCCGTCTTCCTTACTCATATAAGTCCTAGACTTACGAGGGTTGCTTTGCAACACTTTCAACACACTTTTCAAAAAACACTTTTCAAACACTTTTAATGCCCACACATTTGAATTTGGCCGGTGGGTGTTTCTGGACACTATTATATGGAAGCTGTAACATGAAATTTCATGTGATAGAAAAACAATCAGATTGCGATGGAACTTGCAGTTACAGTTTAATTGAACACGTATCTAGACAAATAATCACGAAATGTTCTGATTTTTGACGTTTAATCAAAATTTATCCATTTCTCTTTCGGCTAATTTTTAGGAAGTTGAAATAGAGGGCGCTTCTGAGACAATAAAACTTCGTTTTTATCATAATAATGATGTATCTAGCTTCATTTCAACTGGATGGAAAACAAAATTTAAGTCAGTGAATATTTCCTCTAGAATTCACTTTCGCCACTGTCAGGAGAAAGCTTAGAGTTAGAGGTCGTGGTAGAGTATCAGTCCACCTCTTCCACTATATAAACGCCACTATCAACTTTCGGAAACATCAAATACGCACCGAAAACCCCAGAAAGTAAAGATCCTCATGTAATCAATTTTATGAGCAATTTCCTATTTTTAGATTTGTTAATGTAATCACTGTAACTGCCGAAAGTTCTGTATAGCCGATCTCTTACTCTTGGAATCCTCTAACAAGTTCCCATCCAATGTCTGTTAGTTGGAATCTGTTGTATGTATCTAAAAATAGCGTTGTTCTGCACGTTGAGCTCCTATTTGTTGACATACTAGATTAATATTTGTTAACTCGTTAAGACCATGTATTTACTGCATTGGTCAGGAATGTGGTGTTATGTAACACTTCGATATAAACTTTGTCGCATTTTGTTACTTTATACAGTGTGTGCAAGTAACACAGTGTTCGTATTGTGAAAAACAGGGAGGGGGGTGAGTGGACCTGAAAAGTGGGCACTGAAATCTTCATCCATGATTTCCAAAATATTCAGATTGTTGCCTCATATGTTGCCATTCAACACCATCATCATGCATTTTTCATATAAAATCAATATGAAATATATATTCATCACTTCCTATGTACAGGAAACAAACAGTCAAGCCAAAAACAACAAAGTTGAGGTAGAGGCAAAGTATGGATGAAACACTGACTCAATTGGCGTATCTATGTGAAAAATTAGGATTTGTAACCATTCTCGCTAGACCCCAAGTGTGATATACGAAATCAGCTATTCAGGGAAAATCTGAACATGTTATAATATACAACGAGGGAATCCTATTTGAAATAAAGAAGTTGAGGTCCACTTCCGGTGCAATCGAAACTGCCACTCATAGTTTTCAGTGAATTCCATTCAATAGAGATTCTTCGATTTTTAGGACTGGCAAGCTTGAATTAAAAGATACCCCATACTCTTTCCCTGGTAAATTGGAACTGCTGATTTTTTTTGTTTGGGACGCAAATTTGTAATAAATGTGCACAAAATTGTAAACAAGTTTTCTTTGAAGTCTGGTGCCAGACATGCTGGTGTAGCTTTAAGGACATGATATACGGTCAGATGAAATATAAGCTCTAGATGGGATAGCAGTATGAAGTGTAATGTCATCCGCGAAGCTGTGGACTAGACAGGAGGTCACATCTAAGAGATCATTGATGTGTACCAAGAACAAAGTTGATGCCAAAACAGATCCTTTCGGTACACCGGTGTTGATTCTGTCAGATGATACGCCATCAAAGGCTACATGATGGACTGACCTTTAAAAAAAAATTGTTTAGTAAACGACACAGTTGTGATGGTAAATCACGGAAGTTTTCCAAGAATGACTTTATGCCAAACTTTACGATTCTAGAGTTCTCCATATATTGTATGAGCTCAATGTTGATTGCTTTTTCCTTCAATTTAGAGATGACAATGAGTCTGTAGTTACCATCAGGAATATTCTTTTACATGAAAGGGCGAACAAACTGGAAAGAACTGGGGCTAATTCTCAGGCACATTTCTTGAGAATTATGAAGATATTAATATTAGGGGTTCTTTCCCTTGTGGATCCAAGGTGAAATTCGCTAGTTTTTTTGTGATGTTGTATTCAATGTGCCATCGTCCCTGGTTGAAGAAGGAAATCAACATGAAGACAATCCAGTATTGAACTATCATTCCCCATTCACCGACAAAGGCTATCGTATTTATGTTGTTTCAAAATCTTTTTCATGGTACAAAGATGCCGTTTTCGTGCAATTGTCTTCCAAAGAAGATCTATTGATGTATATTTCCGCTTTTCATAACAATAACTCCTTCAAAGGGCTAATAAATTATGGATAATTCAAATGTCCGAACGGCTGAAATGTGACAAAATGGTCATTTTTCTACCTTCGGTGATTGACGTATCTCTTCTCCTAACGTAGATGTTTTGTAATAAGATAAGAGCCGAGAGTACTTAAAATTCTACATACCTTTTCGTGTTTTGTTATAAGACAGTGGGCCATATTCAAATCAAAAAATCCGTTGATACAGGATGTCATTGAGGAGAGACTAAATACCTGCGTGTTTAATTTGTTTTTGTTTTGAACTGTCTGGTGCCGACCCGTTGAACTAAGCCAAAATTACATCGGATCGGAAGCAGACGACTGATTTTTCGATCGCACGATTTATTTTTAGCATTTTTCTCAAGTTACCCGCGTCCAGATTGAGGGTTTCTTGTGGGGTCTCAGCCGGATGCTATTAAAAAAACAATAACCTCGCACGTCCCCTAAAGTATTAAATCAAAATGAGAATAATCTGAAAGTGATTTGATGAACGTTTCGTCTAGAAGGGCCGTTTCTTTAATATTTCTCAACATTGCAATATTCTAAACCATAAGAGATACGAAGACGATTGAATGGGCAAAATGATAACTATTTTGGAGAGCATTAGATTGGTTGAAAAATATCTGCAGGGACTCTTCCGAGGAAACTGAAAATGCTATTCGTAGTTTTTTCACATTATTGCAAAAAATGAATAAAACAGTATTATTGTATCTGAAATTTGCTATCATAATGCACTAATAAATCTTCGATACGATGTTTCGGTGTTTTCTCGGCCATCACCAACAAGTGAATTTTTCTAATACGGTCCTGTTTTTTTTTTCATCATTAATACCGACGAACCACTAAAATCCAAATTCAGTGAAACATAAGACTTGTCATTACAAGCACGATTAATCTGAAATCCAACATCACCAGTCACATAGAATTTCAATTACGGACCTGTCATGTTTTTTTTGTGAATTCGTTTTTATTTCGATTACCAGGTTGCCTTGCTTATTCCAGGAATTCTCATTGTTCTTTCGAATAGATATGTTATGAGGTATAATGATTACAAAAATTTTAAAGATTCCGTTTCAGATTTCTAGTTCCATAAACGAAATTTGAAATATTACTCTATAGTTGAACATAAATAGTAACATTTCACACCCTGTACATAAAACAGGATATACGGTCGAAAGTTTACCGAATCGATGCCAATAAAATGTACAAATGATAATGATGATGGAGATTCGAAAATAGCTTCTTGTTGTATTCTTTTTCTCGTGGTACCTATTTCTCGAGGTTGTCATTGACATTATATTATATTAACCATTTCCCGCCACAATTAAAGATAAGTTGTAATTCTACCGTTATCATCTTGCATTATTATCATAGCCGAACGTGAAGAAATAACGAATTTTACTAAAAATAACTCATCGAATCGAAACCTACATCGCAGGTCTGAAATTATTTTATAACCTACAGGGTTTCCCATTCATAACATATATTTAGAAATCTGATGGACAAACTGAAACACTTGAATGTCGTTTTTTTCAATGTGATTAATGAACATTTTTCTTTGGAATCCAAACTCAATGAAATTGGTTTTAATTCAAATTTATTACAATTCTTTAATTCCTATACGAATTGATCTCAGTTTGTTGACAATGGCTTGGTTTGTATATTACATTCATATTTTAAATCTAAAAATTAAAAGGTGAAAATAAGAAAGCAATGCATACAGGACATTGAATAAAAAAAATAACTCATCAAATGATGTTGGCCTTATGTTGATCGATTCACTCAACTACAACTACGTTGAAAGGCAATGACGGCAGTAAGAGATTTAGGGTAAGATTTGCGACTGGCCAGAGTTTATTGGTAAGGAAAGAATGAAGAAATAATAATTAAACTATAAGAATCAACGTAGGTGATTCTTACAGTGGATGTGAGTATTATAGGTATAACTTACAGTCTAACTCCAGCAAAAATATATTTAATGTTGTCTAAGGTTATATATACATCAGGCAAAAGGAAATGTTTCGAGAAATTAATCCCTCATCATCTAATCATAAATATTAGGTACATCATTGGTGTGTGTCTGTGTGTGTGTGCTGTAGTAGGGATGGTATTGGACATAATCCATTTACCACAGACTTTTATAATAAACGGTCTCCATCTAAACAATGGAAAATCATATTTATCGTTACACATCTAAATTGATTTCTTTCAAATAATCCAACAATATATCAAATACTGATTTATTTTGCATACTTAGCAAGTGTGTTATATTCAATGGAAAGGTTATGTTGAGGGATTGCAGTTGGTTTACGAGATGATTTATTTCAATATTACATAATTCCAACAGGCGAAGAAAATATGATTCAAGTCACCAATGGATACGTTATCGCAGGTGCAATTCAGTGTTTGTGATATGCCAATTTTATATAAGTGTGCAGGAAATCTGCCATGATTGTTTCAGTCTTGTCTAACAGCATATCTTCTAGAATCTAGATTAATGGAAGGTTGACAAATGCGGAATTTTTTTTGGTAATGTAGGATGTATAAGGGTGTAATTATTGAAAGATAGACAAAGTCTTTCCATCGCTTTTTCCAACTTTTACGCATCTTATTTTCATCATTGGTGAAAAAGAAAATAATAAAGTATAGTATAAATGTAAAATGCAAGCAAAAGATAAATCGGTCACAACAAATGCGGACTCCCAATGTTAGGGTATTTTCAAACACCTCATCCTCCAAATTATTGGTAAAAAATCAAAAAATGTTAGTGTCAGGGAACCATCATATCACTTGAAAATGGTTCTCTAGGGTGAGTTATCGTATCACTTGAAGAAGATGGTTCCCTCGTATATAAGCCCGTGTTTTTTGTGTATGATATGTGCTTGATGCGCTAAGGTCATTTTTTTTTGGTCAAACTGCGGTGAGTTACATGTATTTGGTTGAATTTATTTGGGATTTTATTGATGAATTCAGTGACTGTAACCTCTGCTGTTGAATGAGTATAAAGGGCATCAATCTGAGTTATAATACAATTCCACAGGAAAGCAATAGGGAAAGATATAGGAATGACTATAGATAGTAAGATTCTAACATTTGCTGATAATCTGAAGATTCTTCGTGTTATAGAGTCACCAAATAATGACAGTCAAATAACTACTATAAAAAATAATGTAAATAAATTTACTCTCTGGTGTTCTTAGACTATACTAAACTGAGAAAAAAATATATTTTTGCGAAGCAATAATAATCCTAAAACAAGAATCGAATACTTGTTTGAAATTAATTGATTCTCTTGTGTTCCATGGATGTATTGTTTTTATGATATTGTCTGTATTTCCCGTATTTCACACTTTCATCCCGAGGTTGGTGATCTGTTCGGACACTAGTTTTTTTCTGTATAAACAAGGTGAATATCATGGAAATATCCTCGAATGGAATGGCTGGAAATAGAATTTCTTTATGGATAATACATGAAATTGTATTCCTTACTCTCGTGCATTCTCTTCATGTCTGACTGATTGTTTGCCGAGCTATTTTGCCGAATCAATCACACGCATCCAGTGGCGTGATATCTTTATCGAAAAACTTGAAAATACAATATTACATTCTTTATAAATGAACAAATACGGTCTTCTTCGCAACTTGGTGTTTATTTATCATTGAATATCACTAGATCCTATCATCATCTCATTGCACTTTCATAAAAACTGACATCGTAGAACTTCTGTTATTGTTCCTGTTAGTAACCAAGTGGAATTATAAGAGATTCTTAAACGGTCACTTCACCTGTCATAATAATAAAATATTCCCTGGCGACCGAGCTGGCGACACATTTTCGAGAAAACCTTATACAAAGGCTGTTTCATTAAAGAGCAACGCAAGGTAAAGAACAAAATGTAGTTTCAACTTTTCAAGCAATAGAAAAACAATGCAAGGAAATTTCGAAATTTAATGACAGTAGTCGAAATAAAATTATGGAAATTCACAGAAATAATATTGAGAATAAATTTTCAATTTGTGTACCACTTTGTTGAAGAGATGAATTATGGCATCTTCAAAAGTTATTCCTTTGTCGAATTTAGCATTTGCTAAGAATTAATTTCATATATTATAACAAAGCTGCTAGATAGATATGACTGATCCAAATCTAAAAGAAACTGAACAATCCCATCTTACGGAAACTAAATTATAAACCACGGTGGTGAACCATGTAAAAAAATATCTAAATCTGAATGATATCTGATAAAAAAATAGTTCGCGACGTTTTTTATAAGAATATTCTGTAACAAACATGCATTTGAATAAATTTTCGATATAATGTCACTCACTATGTGTCTGTTTAAGTTTCTGAGAAACTGCGGTTATGTCAGCTGATGATAAAATGAATAAGATATATCAACTCAAATTGGCGCCATTGAATCGTTATATTATTATTATATAGGTACCTACTTTGAATACCGCGAAAAAGTAATCACTAACTGATCCACGCCCATAAAATAAATATAAGCATAACATTATTCACCTGGCAAAGCTTACCGCGAATTGGTTGACGGAAATAATTATAGAATTGAAAAATATCGATGATTTTGTGTCATGTGTTTTGATGATCGAGCGTTATGAATAATTATTGAAGGCAACAATTTCGGAAACAATCATCAATACAGTAGGTACACTTTCTGAATAGACTGTTTTTTTTTTCAACTTCGACATCATGAAGATGATTCCATTCTTGAGCCATTTCCCGAATTGTCTTCTTATCTCTTTTATTTACAGGATGATCTAAAAAAATAACTTTTCGGTTTTGCAGTCATAACGTTTTTTCATTTTGAAGCTGAAACGTTAGATGAATAAATATTGAGGTCAGAATTGACTCAAATTATTAAAGATTGAGGGTTTCCTCAAAAGTGACCCAAATCTGAAACAGCTTCGAAATTCCAGTTTTAAAAAAATGAATCCAAAACGTTGTTTGATCGAAACGAAAATATCACCATCGAAAAGAGCGGAAAAAAGCTACCCCCCAAATTTTTTTCAGGTGGCTATTTTTTCTGGCAAAACGGTAAGAGATATCAGGAAATGAATTTCACCTGACCCCCCAAATCGGGATCGGAGATTTCACAAAAAAAAACAGAATTCAAATTGTTTAAAGCAGAAAAAAGTTATTCAGTTTTAAACGGGGGCAACCAACGCGACCCAAATTTTCTAGCATTTTCGAGAACGAATTATTCGGGAAAAAGGCTTAAAATAGATTGTGTTGCCGTATGGAACTCAATGGAGGTCATTTTGAACAATATACCGGGTGTATCTGATGGAGGGTTACTCGCCTCTATTGCTTTTTTGCTTTGGTCCGATGGTCCGAAATGGAATTTGCTGAAAAAATTTTGTTTTTTTCCTTGAGTGGTGTAGCAAATACTCGCCCCTGATCAAACGAAGAAATGAATTAACAGTGACATTTCTTATTCCAATTCATCGTGTCATTCGAAATGTCAATATGGGTGACTACGTTGGGCATCAGAGAGTGAAAGACAATCTAACAAGTATTACGTTTGAATGTTCATTATAATAGTTTTTTTAAGTTTTGTCTGCACGGAGGAAATCTAAGAATGTTCGTGGAGAGACTTCGACTTCCAATAAAAAAAAATTGTAGAGTGTAGTACGTCAGGTCTCGAGCTTGACAATGAAGGGGTGTCCAGTATGCGTCTGTTACTATTCATTACGAAAAGTAATTTGTAAAATATATTCCACAACATATAATGTGCGGTGAGTTTTCATCAGAGTGGTCAAGCTCGGGTCAAGCAGTGATTTTCCATCAAATGATCCTTACAATACTTACTAAAATTTGTATGGTTGTCTCTTATTCCAATCTCTAGATACCTGCATAATATACAGATTCAACTGATTCAAGCCTACACTATCTCTATTACGAACGTGTAATTCTCCGAAGAATTCCATTCATGTATTCAGAAAAAATGGGGGCACTCAAGTAAGAATCGGTGTGACGATGTCTGTTTCCCATTCCCATCCCACAAAAGCCCTCATGTACGAGTAAAACCCCCCAAGAAACATTCTTTCCTCAAAATGGCGCTAAATTGCCCTTAATCTCGAATCAATCTCTTTATTCGTTCGGATAAATGTTGTGTACTTTGTTTGTGAGGTTTTCGGTATCTTTAAGGGCTTTCGGGGGTGGCATGAGAAGTCAAAGGCACCGGAGCAAACCACTCTTTGTACATGGTGGTCCGCTCACAACTGCTTGGATCTTTTCGATGCATTCTGTGTTCGGATAAACTACTGATTGTTGCACACTTCATGTAATTACCATCTAGTCATGGTATAATACTCATGTAATCGTCATAGTCATGCTATTATCACGTATTCACTATATTATCATAATGTTATCACCATGTAATTATAACCAGTTGGCATCAGTAAGGCCTTAGAAATCATGTTCCATTCACTCACAATCACTGCTACCTTCTGATCCATAAGGTTTTCCTTGTCTTCATGATTGAATTATGATATTCATCTACAATTATAAAGTATACCATCCATTGCTTACTCGATATTCAACAATTGATTACAGTCATTGCTGTGATGAATAGAGTAAAAATGACAGTACGATTGAGAAATATTGTGGCATCCCATCGTCTTGGAGCTTGGAGAAGAATCAGCTGATGTAGCGAATTGGCAGTCATTCCGACTATCACAGAACACCTTACAAATGTATTATTGGTTGCATAAAGCATCCTAGTAGAACAGTTGCAATAGCATTGTTGAAGACCTAATTTTCTGAGAATCTGCAATAACAGGTAGATACTCTTTAATTAATTCAATCATTTATTTCAAAACAACAAACAATAAATAAACGCACGCCTTTTTGAAGTTCCGAAGTTATTTAAATAGTTGTAGATAAAGTATAGTATTCTATTCGCGCTCAATGATTACAACAGTCGCCTTCGGCTCATTCTGCAATTTTCATCTTGGTGGGTAAAGCCATCATTATGCGCTTGTTTAATAATGTTATTAAATAGGTAGTTCTAGTTCATGACAATTCTGTGTTTTTCTATTACTAACATTGGCAAAAATACAGATCCCAAGTGGACCATAGGCAAGAAACGATTACGAGCAAATCTAATGTTTTTCTCAAAGAACAATAATCATCCGTTGTTGATGTGGGCTTGTTTATTACTCGTATAGTGTAAAAAGCGTTCTGCTTGGACTCCCGATTTTCAGTGATATTAACAAACATCTTAGCTGAGCCACCCTGTATCAGAGAGTGTCTTCAACCTGTTCCGAGAATTCAATAAAGCGGGAGTACCACATTCAGCTCAAACCATACCTTTTACCATTTCCTGTCGGAGACCACATACGTTATGGGCTTATAGATTTCTTTTTCTCGAAAGGTTTTCGTCTCAAGTTTCTCAATGAAAATGGCCTTTATCGGCATTACATACTTGGATAATTTTGACGTGAGGATAATGGTTTCAAAAATGTTTGTCAATTATGTGTTGCGGAATAATTGGCGACAAAGCCCAGACTCTCAGGCAGCTCTAGGAGAACCTGATTACAAAATTTTACATTTTTGTCCTAGTAGCCATTCGGTAAGTATACAGTGTTGGACTGCCAGATGGAATAAGTTCGATAGGAACTCAATAAATGTGTATTCATAGATTGGGAGTAGAGACTTGTGATGTGATGCCTCATTTAAAAGGTATTTTCTTTCAAGGACAAATACAGTAAAAATGTTATTTGCGCAGGCGCAATTCTGTCGAGCGGATAATGTCTCCTTGTTTTTCGAAAAAAACTCGAGGAAGTGATGTAGACATACTAAGTAGGTAACTGCACCTGCTGTATTTTTGTTGACGAATCGCAGAAAGGCTTAAAGTAAATGAAGGTCATGCATAAAGGTATCAAAATCCTTCAAGAAAAATATAACAGTGATTCAGTGAAAGAATGTCATTCTGCTGAAACCATAACTATGTGTCGGCTGTAACTTGTGGATTTGCTTGAACAGGATGTGGAACAGAGCTCAATTATTATATCAAAATTGACCATAATGAAAAGGTGGCCAATCAAGTACAAGATTTGTATTCCTTCAATTTCATTCCCTCACCTGATGAAACAATTGAGTCTTTGTGTTTTTTTTATTCAGTATCGGGTCTTCCATAATGGAATGTAATTAAAACTGGAGCAGAAAACTCTGTCAATTCAGTTTCACTTAATCTTGTCGAAAATAGTCAAAAGTGATGATGAGCAGTGAAAGTGACGAACTAACACCTTCTATTTCCAATGAAATAAACTATCTATTCGGCAGTTGCAATTGGTACACCAAACTTTTCAACATATTGTAGAGAGTCTTGGTAGTCAATAATGCGAAATTTCCACAAAGTGATGTCTTTAATATCGAAATAACTGTACTTTCACATACTTCATCTTACATATCGTCATGATCTCCTCAAACTCTAACCCAAGACTCCACTGAGCCGGAAATTACGACACAGAACAGACCCAACAAGACAACTTGACACGGATCACGATTTCCGCCGTCTGTCGAATTCAAGTATGTTATATGGCAAGTCAAACTAGGTGGCGTTAAGGCGCCAAATTCAAATAAAAATAGGGCTATGACCACAATATGAAATACCAAATGTATGGAGGCCTCTTCCTCGGTGAATTATCCACCTTTCTTGGATTTCATATAAAAAAACAAACCACACCTGATACATTCTGGAGAAGACCAAATAGTGTGTGTTTATTGATATCACTTATTTTAATGGAACTGAAAATGAAATTGATGAGAAACTCAATAGAGAGCAATGAACGAACTGGAATTCAGCAAATCATATAACTCACGGGGATATTAGTATTCTGTACATACTGTTTGTGACAATATCGACAATCATACGGAGTTCAAGTTTGGAATTCATGAATGAATTGAAATTGACTAGATCCGATAATTCATTAAGTATATACCTACCTGATGTTTGTTGTGCCAGGGAAATAATTTGAACAAAATTTTTTAAACTATTATTTATGCTCAACAGGGGACAGTGATATTCAAAACTAAACCTTTGCAAGCAATCAGTGGCGTTAACTATCAAGAAAATCGCTGGAAGGTAGATACGTAGGTACGCTTATACGTCTCACATTTATGGCAGCCATCTATTGAAAAATATGGAGGAACTTTAAACGTGACATTAGATATTTCCAAGGCATTTGATCGAGTTTGGCACCAGGGACTCCTCGCCAAGCTTCCATCTTATGGTTCGCCCCCTCAGCTGTGTTCTATGCTTGCTAGTTTTCTCTCAAACAGGTCTCTCCATGAAGTGGTCGATGGAGTTTCATCTGATACACCATTCATAAATGCTGGTGTTCCCGCAGGGATCAATTTTAGCAGAAACACAATTCCTACTTCACATCAACGATTTGTTGGAAGCAACTTCATGTCCTATACACAGCTTCGAGGATGATAGTACCCTCCATACCGCTTTCTCTTCCAGGGCTCCTATTTCGGCCCGTCAAACCAGAAATAGCCGAGGAAGAAATGTTAGCAAAATAAATATGGACTTAGCAACAATTCTCGAGTGGGGATCTAATAACTTGATAGAATTCAATGCAAACAAAACACAAGCATGTCTTTTCTCTAGAAAAGCCAATCTCACTGTGCCCAACATAATTCAATCAGGAGCAACCATACCATTGAAGTCATCCATTTCGATGCTTGGCGTTACTATAAGCAATAACCTTGTTATCACGTGAGGTCCATTGCCAAAAGTGCATCCCAAATACTTGGTTTTCTGTTTCTAGCCAAGAGCTATTTCACTCCCAGTCAGCTGCTTATGATCTATATAAGGAACAGATCCGACCTGTCCTGGAATACTGTTTCCATATTTGGAGTGCGGCACCTAAACATTGGATTTTGTCCAAAAAAGGACAATTGGTCTCGTTGGTGATGCCTCGCTTACAAACTCGCTCACTTCTCTGGAACACCGTAGAAAAGTTGGCGATTTATCTCTATTTTATAGATATTTTCATGGGCGATGCTCTTCTGAGATATCAACAGTCGTTCCTTTATTAGCAGTCTCTTCGAGATTAACCCTTCAAGTTTGGTCTTCACAACCCTTCGTGGTCACTTCAGAGACCCTTTCCAAAGACTCGTTCATCCAACGAACATCGAGACTTTGGAACTCATTGCCTAAGGAGGTGTTTTCCGAGGCATACCATTTCCAGAAATTTAAGAAGAACACCAACTCCTATTCCTTCTTTCCCTTGGTTTTCACGATGTTCACTGAACATTACAGGATATCCTTTTTCGTGAGAACCAGAACATATGCTCTTCTGAAATATCAACAATAGTTCCTCCATCAGCAGTCTCTTCGAGATTAACCCGTCAAGTTCAGTCTTTACACCCCTTCGTGGTCACTTTAGAGACCTGCAGAACGTCCCTTTCCAAAGACTCGTTCATCAACGAACATCGAGATGACTAGGAGTGAAATCCTAGTCAGCTGCTTGTGATCTATATAAGGCACAGATCCGACCTGTCTTGGAATCTGGAATACTGTTCCCATATCCTGAAACTATTGGATACTGTCCAAAAAAGGGCAATTCGTCTCGTCGGTGATGCCTCGCTTACAAACTCGTTCACTTCTCTGGAACACCGTAGAAGGGTTGGCGATTTGTCTCTGTTTTATAGATATTTTCATGGGCGATGCTGTTCTGAAATATCAACAAACGTTTCAACATTAGCAGTCTCTTCGAGATTAACCCGCCAAGTTCAGTCTTCACACCCCATCGTGGTCATTTTAGAGACCTGCAGAACGGCCATTTTCAAAGTCTTGTTAATCCAACGAACATCGAGACTTTGGAACTTATTGCATAGGGAGGTGTTCCCCGAGACATACGATCTCCATAAATTTAAGAAGAACACCAACTTCCACCTTCTTTCTCTTGGTTCTCACGATGTTCTATGAACATTACAGGATATCCCTTTTCGTGAGAACCAGAACATAAAAAAATATATAATCTTTGTTCTTTTCGCCAGTTCTATTTATAAAATGATTATTCATCATATTTTTTGAAGTGTCAACCTTTATGATGGTTTTCTCAAAAATTAATACAAACCTGTATCTATCTGGAAAGTTCAATAGGAATTATAATATATTAATCTGAAAGAGACTCAAAAAGTTTGTCAGTTCTCACCTGAAAACTATGCTAGAGACAAACTGTCGAAGCGCCATGATAATAGACTGTTTCGGATCACCAAGCCTGAGCCTCATCGGTAGCTCTAGGTTAGTTGATCTATATAAGATTCTTTGGTTTCCTTACTTCAGCTGATGCTTGCATTCCACGTATCGTTCAGTTATTGCAACATTGAGCAGGATTCTTAGGATTCTTCTGCCCACAGTACAATTCTATCGCGATAGTTGCAGTACGCCACTGATTGGAAATGACCTGCAGAAATACCATTATGTTTTGGCGCGAAAAAGCAGTCAATGGCCACATCGTGACGTAATACCTACATAGAGGAATTTATTCAACATAAAAATGCTGGAGGCTACTTGGTTGAGCGGGCAACCTGTTCAGGTTTAGACACACAAACTTACAGCATTTCTTCGTAAAATCGGACAAGTTCAATCGGAATAATTAGGTTCGTCAATCCTGTTATTCCGGCTGTAACAAATTAGAAGTACACATGCATGAGATGGATACGACAGAGTTTAAACCGAGAAGTTGTGATGTTATTGTATATTGATTCTGGTAAAAAAAAGTCTGCTTCCGGTATAAACCGAGAAAACTTGAAAGTATAGCCCATTGTTCGGCATGTAATTACTACAATCTACAAAAAGGTGAAGACAAACGTAGTTATATGGTTGAATTGGTAAAGAAAAGAAAATTTAGTGCTTAGATAATTATTGTAAAAATTGTGTAACATTCCAACGAACTATAGTTGGTGCAGTGATATATCCTAAGGAATCTGCTATTTTCTAGCATGATAAATATCAAAATGTCCCTTTGTAACTGAAACTTCTTCTCCTGTATAAGATGGCATCAGTCACTATAATAATTGATTTTCTAGTGGTTATGTGATATCACTCAAAATATTTTCAAATTCAGTGCTTCAAATATTCTTTCAGTTGTATCAATGAAAAACAATCTGAATGGTATATGGACTCAACTGATAAACGTTGATAATATGATATAATAATTATTATCATGTGAATGATTTGTATATATGTGTATAGATACACAATTCAAATATCAAGACCTTGGAGGCTTCTGGGAAATACCTATTATGTCATACTTGTTCATTGATCTCTGCTGATATTATCAGTGAACTTGGAAGAAGTAGATGTATCTATGATTTTATATTGAGATTTGTATCCATGCGCATTCCTATTTTCAACCAAAACTTTCTGGATAACATTCTGCTGTGTAACTTTTGTATTTTCAGCGGTCCACTAATATTTTTCCTAATCTAAAAAAACCGAAGAGACCATGAACACAAATGGCGCCTATGATTTACCTTTGGCGTTTCCCGCTTTATCTCAGAAGTCGGCAAATGACTTTCTACTATCACAAAATTGAAAGTTTACAGGCGGTGGTAAACAGGAATTTTAGTTCACAGAGTCTTTGTGTATCCAAAAATACATAGAAATGTGTTATAAATCATACCAAGCATTATTGTGTTTACTGCCTACCACGTTAAATAAACAACAATTTCAGGAATAGAAAATCGAGGAATGGACATCGGTATGGTCTAATAATAATAATAATAAAGATAAATCGAATGACACCAAATTCGTTTTTTACTTTGAAAGTTTTAAGTGCCATAAATAAACTTCCTCAGAGAAGTGAACGACACTCGTTTGAAATACACGCAAGCACTTAATTTTCACTGTTTCTTCACACATTCATCATCATCGGAGTTGATAATTATAGCAAATAATAATATATGTATTACAATAATTTTTATAAGGACTTTTTCGTTGGATATAGTTCAGGACCTGAGTCCATGAGATAATCAATACAATTAATTTCTATATATATGGACGAGGAAATCTCATTTCTTTCTTTCTTCCTTCTTATTATCTTGCAGTCTTGGACTATAATTTGTTCACAATAAAATATTTCACCCTGTACATACTACAAAATAATAATTCAATTATTGTAAAATAAATAATGCAGTTTGTTATTTGACGTTAGTCGGAAGGAGTCAATGACAGCAATAACACAACGTCGCTAATTTTAGTATCTTACATGAAAGTGCACGGAATATGATTGTGTGAACTATCATTTAGCACTGTTCATATATGTGCATGCTAAATAGTTAGTCACTTTTTTATTTTCATTTATATATTGTTGAAGATTCAGGCTCTAGACGCGTTTTGTCAATGTTGCTAGTACACTCTCTGGTCATTTATTTTTTGTTTCTAATACAAGAGTCACTTCAGGGTAATTTTTTTTTATTTTTCAAATCGCGACCTTAAAGTTGGAAACCAATTTCTCTTATTAAGAAGATATCAGTGAATGGTAAATGCAAGAAATAGGAAAATAACTGAATGAGGCAGCCAAGTATTTCAAATCCAATTTAGCCAATAGTAGGTATATGAGACCAGTAAAACACAAATTCTTTGATTCACAAGGGAACTGTATCATCAGAAATATATTTTTGGCTATCAAGCTTCTTACTCAGATATAGTCCAGTAATTCAACGTATCATAGTTCCAGTAAACAATTGAATCAGTCGTAATCTGGATAATAGTCCTCATGACTGATGAAAATATTTCGTCCACCAGAAATAATTTTCATATTCGTATTCACTAATAGATATAATCTTGCGATACGGGAAAATATCTTGAAATGCGTCATGTACAGGTGAATGATTTAGACATCGATAATCTCTTTAAATGGTTTCCTCAAACCATGCCAAGGTGCCTTTTTCAGTGTGAATGCGGAATGTTGTTCCGCCTCTGAATATAACGTTACCCAGCTCTAGCTCCGCGAGACATGGATAGCGTTCGCGAACGTTCCAAAGTACGATGAAGCAAATGAAAGTAAAATTTAAACATCGTCTAAGTCCATTTAAAGAGGCATTTAAACATTTAAAAATTGAAACTTGTACCGACCGTTTTATTCCGCGATATTTCTTAACGGTTCTCGAACGTTCCCTACATAGAAACACAGCATAGCAACGAGATGATAAGAGGTCAATGGACCAGAGATTGAAATTTTGAAAATTGTATGTTGCCTCATTTGCAGAATCCTAGCAACTTCTTTGATCCATAGGTAGGTGTCAGTTCAAAATGAACACAACTGAATAGTCTCAAATCTTTTCATTACTATTGGTAAAGCAATCGGTCAACTACAAGCTGCAGTAGGGATTTGGAGACTGCGGTTGAGAATACACAACAAATGGAAATATGACCCAAAATTTATTTGAGAAAGACCAAATACTTGTTGGTGTTCTTCTTGAATTTCTGGAAATGGTACCTATGCCTCGGGTTACACCTGCTTAGGCAATGAGTTCAAAAATCTCGATGTTCGTTGATGAACGAGTCTTTGGAAAGGGACGTTCTGCAGGTCTCTAAAGTGACCACGAAGGGGTGTAAAGACTGAACTTGACGGGTTAATCTCGAAGAGACTGCTGATGGAGGAACTATTGTTGATATTTCAGAAGAGCATATGTTCTGGTTCTCACGAAAAAGGATATCCTGTAATGTTCAGTGAACATCGTGAAAACCAAGGGAAAGAAGGAATAGGAGTTGGTGTTCTTCTTAAATTTCTGGAAATGGTATGCCTCGGAAAACACCTCCTTAGGCAATGAGTTCCAAAGTCTCGATGTTCGTTGGATGAACGAGTCTTTGGAAAGGGTCTCTAAAGTGACCACGAAGGGTTGTGAAGACCGAACTTGAAGGGTTAATCTCGAAGAGACTGCTAAAGGAACGACTGTTGATATCTCAGAAGAGCATCGCCCATGAAAATATCTATAAAATAGAGATAAATCGCCAACTTTTCTACGGTGTTCCAGAGAAGTGAGCGAGTTTGTAAGCGAGGCATCACCAACGAGACCAATTGTCCTTTTTTGGACAAAACCCAATGTTTAGGTGCCGCACTCCAAATATGGAAACAGTATTCCAGGACAGGTCGGATCTGTTCCTCATATAGATCATAAGCAGCTGACTGGGAGTGAAATAGCTCTTGGCTCGAAACAGGAATCAAAGTTTTTGGGATGCACTTTTGGCAATGAACCTCACGTGATTTTCCCAAGAAAGGTTATTGCTGATAGTAACGCCAAGCATCGAAATGGATGGCTTCAATGGTATGGTTCGTCCTGACTGAATTATGTTGGGAACAGTGAGATCGGCTTTTCTAGAAAAGATACATGCTTGTGTTTTGTTTGCATTGAATTCTACCAGGTTATTAGATCCCCACGGAAATTGTTGCTGAGTCCATATTTATTTTGTTGACATTTCCTCCTCGTTCATTTCTGGTTTGATGGACCGATATAGGAGCCCTGGAAGAGAAAGCGGTATGGAGGGTAGTTTCATCCGCGAAGCTGTGTATAGGATATGAAGTTGCTTCCAAAAAATCGTTGATGTGAAGTAGAAATAAAGTTGGTGCTAAAATAGATCCCTGCGGAACACCAGCATTTATGAGTAGGGTATAAGATGAAACTCCATCGACCACTACATGAAGAGACCTGTTTGAGATAATATTACCCTTAAACTAACTATTTTGAGACGAAGGGGATTCACAAGTAGCCACAGATCAAACGAAACAAGAAAATAAGTGATAAAAACGAATAGATTATCATATCATGGACCCCATATCAATATTTCCAACAAAGAGCAAACGTATTATTTCCGGACAAGCTTACAAAGGTACTTTTCCACTCAGAATTTGCATCTTTGCGACTTAATATGTAGTAAATCGAGAAAGATTCCTGCTTGAATTGTTGAATTCAATCCAGACAAATAATTCTTGCTTTTTTTTCAAATTTGAGGATATATAATGCATTACACAGTAGAAAAAAAACTTGGGTGTAATTTCAAATGGATTTCAGAGCAAACTCCGACGAATACAACACCTGAATATCAAAGTTCCTTTTTATTATACATTTCACAATTAAGTGTTGAGTGGTGCTAATTCCGATCCTAGTAGTGAAAAATGACATAAATGTGGAAGTAAAACGATTCTGAAACATATATCATAAGAAACACCAAATGGTTGAAATATAAAATTCTCAATGGTGCTATCATTGATGTAAACTCATAAAACACACCTATTATATAAAATTAACACCAAGTTACACCGTGTCATATCACGATGGAATCGAGGCGGTTCATGAATCATCTAATTTGGTGGAAATAATCATTCGTTAAGTATTGCATCCTGAAAACACCTGATTTGATAAAAATTGATGAAAATATGGTATGTAGGGGTGTGAATTTCATGCGCTCATCTGTTCGATCTTTGAACCTTAGAACTTTTGCCAATAGGTGGCACTGACGTCCTTCCTACCGTACCTGATTTCAATATCGGACTAGATATATTAGATGATTTTTATAGATCAGTATCAATTGGCCTTGGCCCTACTACCACTGATCAGGATAAATGAGCAGAAACAGTTCTTTATCATCCGAATTGTCCCTAGATTCACACCAGACGGTGTTAGCTGGTGTGATCCATGAAGAGTAATATTTAGATTTTTTGATCATAAACATTTATCATATCTCCTTTATGAGAATATTATATAGGTACTTCACTTTCTTATCTTACATTATATTATATGGCTTCTGAGCAACGAATTTTGATGTGAACCTTCAACATTGAACAAATGAACACCGCCCTGCGCCTACGTTATTCCAACCAGTGAATCAGATAAGCAATTTGAGATTTTCATTGTTTATTCTTATTTCATAATGTAGCCCCTAGGGAGTAGAGTCTAACCGACAAACGCAGGATTTACTACATAGATAGAAGGTCGTTAGCCTCTAGGTGAACCTGCTTCACCACTTGAAACATGAAAATTCAAGGACGCACCGCCAGTTCCTCGGCATTGAAACAACAATCAATTGGAAAGTTGATCAGAAAGAATGTGAGGATCAATACTTGTTCACCGGAGGTCTGCTGATTTCATGCATTGATATGATAACCCACAGAGTGAGTACCAAGAGGATGTTCATTTCCTAGGTTTCGTCGGCTCTTCTTTCATTGATCTGACGCTCCAAAACATTATTGTATAAGCTGCTACGGTGGAAAAACACAACTCTCACCGGTATCTATCTCAAACCGAGATCACTCAAACCTGGATGGGCATTAATGAATATTGAACAAATGTTAGTATGCAACAGCACCAGGATCCGAACTAAACTAGAGCAGAAACGTTTTCACTGATGATTTTTTGAGCCGACTTGTGAGTGTTATGGGATAATTTCTTAATTAAATTTGGATACATCAATAAGATATCAGTAATTGTCGGGATTTTCGGTTACATAAAATAATTCGAGGTCGGAGTTTTCAAATATCTGTGACCAGCTTACTTCAGAGGGGCAACGAGTCGTTCAGATCCTATTCAGCTTGGTCCACATTCTTTCCCAACAGGGGACCGACTTGATTTTCGACTCGATCACCGACTTCCCATGGAATTCTCGATAATGAGACATACGAGGCATTTCATAACTGCATGCGTATTTGTACAAATGTTAGTGACTCTTAAGATACATGCATACGAAACCGTTTTTAATAAATAATCAAATATTTACGTTGATCTTTCGGAATAGCTGTTGCTTGTTACTCAAGAGCAAATAAAGAATAAAACATCGTGAATAGAATATTAAGTCAGCAAATCTGGTTTATTAGTGTGTGTAGCAATAGGTGTCACAAATTCCAGTTCGGAGTTATCTAAAAAAATAGTACAAACATGTTAATACTAAATTATTGCGACTTCAATACGAATTAAAACTGATGAGCAGGAACTGACAAACATATTCAACAGCTCATATGTATAGGTGACAGAGCTGATAAAGCAATCAAATTTGAGTTTATCAATTCAAAATTCCATGGCAATGATACATCAGAAAACATTTTTTTATTTGTTCTTTCCAGAATATGATTTATTATTACTATATGAAAAAGGTTCTTATGAGTACCAATTTGTCTGATGGCTTACAGCTAAAGAGGAGTTTGAAATATTAGAATTTATTATTAATTTCTACATTTCTTACTGCTACCTACAGTGTTGGTAGTTGGTGATTTATTCACAAGCAGAAAAAGGAGATCGTGAGTCACATCACTCAACAAATATATTTGATAGAACAATAACGTAGTTTTCCACGTTGTTGTAAATATCATGTAGAGAATGAGAACGATTATTGTTTGCAAGTCCTAATAAAATATCTGGTACCACATAAAATATTGTGGTTTTTCCATGGATGATAACATCGTTGAATCTTGTTGCAAGCATTTCCTTTATCATATATACAGTTTATTCAAATATGACGATCATTATTAGAAATTCATGAAGTGTAAGATATTCAGTGAAATTCCTCCAGAGTCAGGAAATGCCTTGCACGCTACAGGTAGTCAGTCTAATGTTTTGATATTTTATATTTCGACACCACATCATATATTAGATACCTATCCCAGTATTTGACTTATCAGTTCAGACATAAATTATTCATTTGTCTCGACAAGAATTCACAAAACCAAGTGAAACCATCAAATTATATAAATAAGGTTTATAAATCAAGTGTTTTGAACTGCTCAGAAGATATCACTGAAGGACATCAAGAATCAAATGTCCGATGTCCTACACAAGTTATAACGGAAGGAGTAGACACACGTCCAGTTGACACCAAGTAAATCAGTGATTTTGAGAAAACAACAACAGGAGATGTAGTAGAATGAAACGAGCTATCAAAAATATGAGAAAATCCCATAGACAGTTGAAACCGTGGGACACATAAACTTCTGAAAATATAGAACGCAAATCGCTTAGGCAATTTCTAGGAACGCTACTATTGGTTATTAATTCATCATCAATGCTGATGTTGTTCAAGTTATGTGGGTGTATTACATAATAAATGATTCAAAAAGTGTCATCTGACACTAACCTTGAGCTGCCTTCTACAAAAGCAAATATCTGGTAAACAAAGTGCAAATGTATACGTATAGTCGCTAATTTGTCACATGCAGCAATACAGCGTGAGCTAGTTGTTTGTGTTGTGATAAAAAGTTGGCTTGTTTCTCGCATGATAATGAAGACTTAAATGGAGCAGTCCTCACACTCGAAGTTTTCTCACGGGTTTCTCGAAGTTCTTCGCACATTTAAGAGTTATGGGTGCACCGTCTTTCAGGTTCTTGCTTGGAAAACTTCAGATGACTGATTATTTTCATCAATCAAGCTGGTATTGTCGTGATTTGATAATGAAATTCTGAAGGGTACTGTATGGTATAATTTGTCTGGCGCCCTAATCATCATCAAGAGATATACCGGTATCGAACATTTGAACATTTCGATTTTGATATCATTGCACAAAAATTTACGCTTTGGATTACTTAGGAATGACTCACCGTCTCAGGTATGGTGATTTTTTTTTTAAGTGAACCATCGGAGCTTGGGAAAACTTTTTATAGAACTTTCGAAGTCAAATATGGTTCTCTACCCAAAAAAGATAGGAGTTCCATGGCAACCAAAACATTGAAATGAAATTCTGACATATACGTGAAAAGTGCCAATTTCGGTTCCATCGGTCGATAATTACCTACAATATTTCGTTCACCGGATTTATAAACAGGTGTGACAAGACTTTTTTTCCATTGATAGGGTATTTTACCGCTTTCGTAGCAAAGGTTTATGATATGAGCCAGAGGATCACACATCTATTGGATGGGTAATTTGATCAGGAAACACATAATATATAGAAATGATGATTCGAAATCGCTAATACGATTTTTATCTTTATTGTAAGTAGTAATGTTTCTCATAGTGAATTTATAAACTCAACTAAACTAAGAATTCAATAAACAACCAAGAATTAAGAAAAATGACTATAGGAAAATATTCCTTCGAGGTTTTATAAATTTGTATCTGTCATTTGAATTAAAAATTAACAACTAAGAAGATGGTCATCTTTCATCTTTCCAACTATGAATTCAACGCATGCGCATAAAACATATTTGAACACAGAACCATTTCTTCGCTCTGAAATTTAGGCACGGAACAATAAAAAAACAATTCTTGATTTATGTTTATAAACACCTCCTTAGTAGATGTAGTTGTTAATTATTAATTGTTGATTCGTATTCTTAGTTTGGATGAGTTTATAAATTCACCATCAAACCAGGAAATATTAATTTATTCGTACTAGTACTATTATTACAAATTCATTCCAAATCACCCTTTCCCATACAGAGAAGCACCTGTTAGAATTTCTCCAAGATAAATGATAATTGAAAGGATTTTGCCTTATGGTCAATACCGATACCTATCATAGCATACCAAATTGTCGTTTTTCTGCATTCAATCACTGTAATGACAGGAGCGTATTGAGGGGTGGGTCCTGAATATGAAAAAACAGAACAGAACATGTATTTTCACAGGAAAAAAACACCCTTCACTTTATTATTATGCATGAGCGGATAAAGAAAAATTGCAAATTTCCTGTTGGATATGATTGATCTAAATCTAAAAAAATGAGCGGGAAGTTGCATCAGACTGATATTACCTGAATCGATTACAATATTTTTAATGACTTCCATTGTCTGTTAAAAGGTTTAGAACATCTATATTAATCAGATTTCAAATTTATTAAATTAGTCTGAGGATATGATGATTTTTCTTAACATCATAATAAAAAATAGTAAAGTTGAATGTCGTATCTGCATTAACCATCAAGCTATTTGACTTTGGTAATATGAAATTTTCTACAAATAGTTGGATTTTATCATTATTTAATGCCTATCAAACCAAAAGCTGACATAAAAACGATATTTTCTCGATATCATGAAAACTGCACTTTTTTGATTAGCACGGCAAAAAATATACAACAAAAATGATAGGTTGAGAGTAAAAAAACTATATATATACCAGAAGTGAAACTAAAATGCATCAGGAGTTGTTTATAATGTCTATTTTCTGCCTGTCACTGTTAATCGATATGTATTAATATTCACACATAAACATCGATAGTTATCAATGGCTATTTCAAATAAATGTATTGTTATATGAGATCTAGTCTCGTCCAGCCGCAATGAAGGCCTCAACCATAGACATTATATTAGAAATACTGAATATTGAATATAATACATTATCTATATTGATTCAACGCGTTCAATAATCCAGGCCCTTGCGGCAGGATAGTCCGTCCCTGTACGTAACTAGAACCCGATTCAGCGATTAAGTAATATTTCATCGGTTCATTCAAGAATCTGGTTCTACAACAACGCTAGCGCATATCATATGTTCTCTTATGTGGCTCTTCTCGCGCTAACTAGGAAAGCAAACACCAGCTGTTAGAGGATTTTTTCAAGTTTGCGCAAATGATCCCAAGTACTCTTGATCTGCGGGAGAGCAAGGAAGTCCACTCGAAAGGCGCAAGTTCAACGGTCGGTATGACGGTTAACACATAATATAGACAAGAATCAAGAGGTTGAACACTCCTCCTTTCTTCTCTCCAATGATGCATTTCTTCGATGACTCTACTGACATCGACCCGTCGAATCGTATCTACATGAACGTAGCAGGCTTTCCGAGGATTTCATTGATTCCTCGAAATTAATGTGTTTTTTCTACAAACGTTCAACAAATTAGCCCTTGACACTGTCAAATCTCAACACAAAGTTGACGTTTTCCAAGGAATGTCATTGGGTGACAGCATTGCCGATCGTCGGTAAAATACTAATTCCTCTAAGATCTTTAAATTCTTTAGGAGTAGTAATTTTGGGTAACACAGTGATAACAGCATTCTTCCACATAGAAGGAAACTCATTCTTTTCAAAACAAAAATTAATTATGTGTCTCAAATATGTAACAATATGTGGACTACATAGTTTCAACATTTTTAAATTTATACCGTCAGTTCCAGTGGAATTAGTTTTGATCTGTCCTATAATGTGAAGAATGGTTAATTCGTCAACAGGTGTGAAATTAAATTTAGAATCTGTTAACTGCAAATTTCGATACTGATCCAGAACTGAGTCGGTTACATTTAGAGAAGGAAGAGAATTTACCAGAAAGTTATTGATATCGTCAGCATTACTCAGCTCCGGTGGTAACTGATTTTTTTTTTCATTGCTACATATGTTATTTTTTAGAACTTTCCAGCACTCTTTATTGGATAAATTTTTCAGTTTATATGTAAAAAAAGCCTTTTTTTCTCTTTCTATAGCCCCTGTTGTGTAGTTCCTCATTTGCTTGTAATATTCCCAGTCATTTAAATTTTTTGTTTTTTTGAATTTTGTGAGTGATCTGTCTCTGATATTCATCATGGTTTTGATATTTTCTGTTAGCCAGGGTGCAGGAGGCTTTGTAAATTTTTTTGTCACGGTGGGAGCATGCTTATTAAACAAATTTGTGATGCTTTCTACCAAAAAAGAAACTTTGTCATCTACATCATTGATTTCAAAAATATGAAAAAATGGAATTTCTAGCAGATCCTTCTTGAAAAACTCATAACTAAAATTTTTGAAGTTTCCATACGTCAGCATCCTTGAACTCGAATGCACAGAGTTCGTTTTAATGTTCGTTTTAATGTTCGATAATATTTCCAAATCGTTATCGCTCATTCCTGATTTTCTAAATCATGTATCAATAGTTTTTCCATTTTCACGTACACAATACAAGACAATCATATTTTTGGTCTCAGTAGCTTGTTAAGGATTGAAAAAGCATGGATTCATCGAAAACATTAGTAATACAGTTGAAAAATTATCGACAATATCGATAATATCGATAATTCCGATAATATCGATAAATTCTGATTATCGATAATCGATAATCATTATCGCTATCACTCCTAGATAAGTTCGATAAGCTGTGTGCCATCACCGATGTGTTTGATGATTTTATTATTAACTATGTAATATTGTTAATATAATATATAATGCTGAGTTCCATTACTGAGGTTATACTGAATATTGATACCATACAGGATCATGGCCCTATAGATCGCCATACTAGTATCAATATAACTTGGTCAGTGAATGTGTTATTTTTTGATATTGATGATGCCTTTCACGGAAGAAAAATAAATATGTCCAACATCTCAACTAATGAAATTTGAGAAACCAATAATAAGAAATATTTTCATTTTTTTACACTTTGAAGGAACATCTGGAAGATCGTGCAAGCCACTGGACAATTTTTTCAATTCAAACTACTCACCAGATCGACATCCATGAATTATTGAGTAGGAGTAAATAAATAGGCACATAAACAAAATATAAATATAGAAAATAAGCTGAAATGTGATATAATCGGAGATGTTATAGAGAAGTCAACTTTTTCGCTGAAATTATCTGAATATCTGTCGCCTCATCATCGTCAATCACCAAAATTCAACAAATTAAATATGAGCAGAAGACGTGACGAAATCACCAAGATCAAGAAAGCCGATACCATTAAGTGTCTTGGATTTATGTTAGATAGAACTTTCAGATGAAATCAGCAAATTATGTAGGTACCTGATTAAAAAACTAAGAATGCTATTACTAGAGTTCAAACTTCTGAAACCGATTTCATCCTTATCTACCACATTGTGAGAAAATTGTGATACTGCTCCGTTTAATCACAATAACGTTGTTGTATAATTAGGGTGGTGAAGTGCTTAAACGTAGAGTTTATCAGCAAATAATGTCATACTTTCTTTACACTTTACACTCACAAACAAAAAAAAAATCAAGTGATACAATACAGAAATGTCAAAGTTGTTAGTTGCTAACTGATTCAACCATAACAGAACCCTGAAAATACTCTCTATGTATACTATAGTGGTGAAAATACAATGTTGCTATTGGGCAATTTCAATATAAATCGTGATTCGATTTAAAATTAACCAATAAAAACATTGCATTAGTATCTTCAAAGCACAAAATCGCTCAGCAATAAACTGGGCTAGAGTCAAAATTTATTCAATATTCCAACACAACGAGACACACTTTGTAAAATATTGAACCCGTCTGAGGATCATGATTTATCTCATCCGTGCCCTTAGATCTTCAGTACCTAAATTGACCAAGACAAGATTTAATTTTAGATTAAGTTCCTTGTACCATCCATCATCCATCATTCCAGTTATATTTCGTTCTCATAACGAGACACTGTCCATCTTTGATCAGAGGAAGGACAATAAAGGACAGCAAATACGCATCGAACGCGAAATTAAAGTGCTAGAATGCTAATCATAATCACGAATGGATTGAACGCCTACACCTCTCTCCAAAAATTGCATGAATAAGATGTCGTTTCGTTTGTTCCGTTATCGTTAAACCTGCTTATAATTTTGAAACTGGGTTTTGTTTCAGTCGATGCCGATCCATTAACCGCTTATACGTCGACGGTATTCACATAGAATGTACCTACAGCTTCTACGGAGATCGTCTCGAAAGTCTGAGGAAATAAAATGTCTAACGCAACAGCTGATAATGTAATAGTATATTATTCAACGAGCGTGTAATGAGGCTATTACTCATGAGAATGAAGTTTGCGTAATTATTCGAATTAGTAGAAGCCATGCCATTACATGAAAGAAGAATACTATACTTTTTCCAGGACTGAGTATGTTCACCATTCAATTCAAATGGGTGAGATATTTGGACAATTTTTTACTGAAAAAACGAATTCCAATGGTTTTTGTCAAACAAATTCATTTAGAAAGCTAATGAACAGTAGATATCGAAAAAGCCAATAACTTTTAGAAATAAAGAAAAGAAAAGAAAGTACTTAAGTACTTTCGAACCTACAACAAATCTCGTTTGGTGTATTGCATATGCAAGCACATATTCAACTGAGCCATTAAAACTCTCCTATTATAGCAAGAATTTTAAAATTACTTGAACATTTTTTTTTTGTTCTTTTAGGTGGACGAATATTTGATAAAAATTTATAGATTACACGCAAACTGGAAGCTTGTAGAACTTCTGGTAGAGTTCAGTTGAATTTGTTTTCGATTTCTGAATCCATTTTTACAAAAAGTCAGTTCTAAATCACCCCGGGTAGGTAGGGGTCAAGGATGGTAAACTAGAGAAGGATGGTTCATTCAAGCGATTTTTTCGGCCAAAAGGCGTGGCTTCCGAAGGCGCGCGATGACGTAGTCAACGGCCCTGAATTCAAAATTATAAATGCTGAATATCACTAAATGGGCATTAAAAGTAATTTTACTGTGATGTACCTTCTTATAATCGATACATATTGATTATTGATGGTTATTGGTATCATATGGCTTCAAATATTAGTAATTTTTGTGAGAAAAAACTCCTTGATTCACAAAAATTCCTGAATGTCCACCCAGAAAATAATACTTGAGATAATTTAACGTTTACAAAACAGGGAATATACCTATTCCATAAATAGGTAAGTACCTAATACCTACCTTGAAAATAATTTCATATTGAAAATAGAGAAATTTCAATGAAGAATTCATAGGTACTGATGAATGATGCATGTAATATGTATTTGTGCATATATATTATTTAATGCACAGGTTATTGAAAGTTCATAGTTTGAATTGAAATTGATATACCTACCTATTTTATCAAGTTTAACAATTATCAGTGAATGGTGAAAATAAAATACATTATTTAATTTGAATTATGGGTACCTTACATTATACATAATAGGTATATAAATATATTGACATCAATTTCGATTTTCTCATTAGCTGACTATTCTCTTCATTTATACATTGGACTCTACTATAGATGCAATCCAGGTTGTTTCTTTATTTGCAGGTTTTTATATCCTCATTATAGCTCGAAGTATACAAAATTCCTGAATCTGATTACATGGAACATCATAAAATAATGAGAATAGGTACTCCTTTTTCATAACACATTTTCATCTACCCATTTTGTAGATATCTTTCTTAAATTTGGTTGGACAAATCACAGCTCTGATGTATGCGACTTGTATCAGGATTCACAACATCTGCATGTTCACCACTCATCCACCTTTTCAAATAAGTATCTCAAACAAAATCAGTGCCTTTTGGAAATATGTGGTAAATAATACTGGAATCCTCTTGGTTTTCGCCCAAAAATAGCAAATCTTCTACCTGGCATACTGGTTATCAGATGGTATATGAAATTGAAATGATTTCATAAACACTACACTCTTTTCAATGGAGGTGATGTAATAATTTATTAATATTTATCCACACTACTAAATCTTCTGAGTAATTTGATTATACCTACAATTATTGAAGAACTCTGTTTTAAAAAAAACAATTTGTACAGCCACAATCCACAGTATGAATATCGAAACATAAATGTAAACAAAGCTTGAGGGCCGCCAGTGACGTCACGATCGCGTCGTTCGATGTGCCAACATTGCGTCTTATGGCAATGAACCATCCTTCTCTAGTTTTTTTACCATCCTTGGGTAGGGGTATTGTAAAATTATGACATTTCATGGCGAGTCTGATTCAAACATTGCATAAACTATTTCTATTTTGTACAACTGGTGTCAATCGTCTCTGATTGGCCATAGCCCGTCGTTGTGTAAAGACTCTTACACACGGGGCGTGGCTTTTTTTGTATAATATGATGTTACATACAAAGGGTCAATTTTTCAACAGGCATGGAAAAAAAGCTTTTTGTACTGATCCAGTTTTATAGAACTAAATACAAAAACGATGAACCTTATTCCTCCAATGAGATTTTCTCCCAGACGAGACACTGGGTGTTACTAGAGAAACACACCTTGCAATATTATTATTGCATATTCAGTATAACAAGCAAATGTATATTTCCTAATATTGTGTGTTGCCGTCTTTTTAAGTGAAAACATTTTTAGAACTACATCATAGAATAATAGAGCCTTTATTCTCCATTATTTCTAGAAATAACAGAAAACCAACTCGTCCCTTCTGGTAGAGTTATAGTTGTCAAATAGTCAATTAATTGCTTGCTTCAAAAACACAAAAACTTTACAATTTTGATGAAACTGCCTCTTTGCTAATTAAATCCTTCTACCCATGATTACAATAATTATTTTATTAGAACATAATATAAATAGTTGAAAATAAATCTAAGATTACGGAAAAAAAAAATTATCGATTCTATTCCTCTCTTGCCATTTGTTCTAGCTTTTCCAGGGTGGTCTGTTCGGGGTGCTTGTAGAAGTTACGGATATTTGGGTCTCTTACGCAACAATATCTTCTTATAATTTCCAAGTTGACTTCTTTCTTGGAGAATTTTTTTGCCAGTTCCAGAATTCTGTCTTCTATGGGAAGGATATTGAGAGTCAGATAGAGAAGCTGGTTTGGAGGATTGTGAAGGGGATTGTCAGGATGCCGTATGTGGGATATTTTCCTCATGGATGTTGTTTCTGCCACTTCGAGTTTGTGGATAGCTTGCCGCTTGCAATTTAGAAACAGAATACTTCCGTAGTCTATCATTGGTCGACATATGGTTTTATAAATTCTGCTAGCTGATTTGATGTCAATACCTTTACAGTGAGAGATTAAACAGCTAAAGTGTTTTGCTCTTGATATCATGTTTTTTTTCTTCATATTGGTATGTTCGTTGAAGTTCATGTTGATATCGAAGGTGATTCCAAAGTATTTTATGCTGGCTTTCGGATGAAGGATGTGTTGATCTAGCACAACAGCTGGAGACTTATAAATATCGATTTTTTTCTTCTTATAATCTACTAACTCTGAGATGAGTTTAAATAAACAATACAATCACAGACAATAACCTATAAAACCATCACAGAATTAAAAACTTCGAACGCACGCGCAAATATAATCAGTTTTAAGTTTTAAGCCATAAGAGATAAAAGTTTGCCAACTTTCTTACGACTTCAAACTTATGACTTGCGACTTATGTCAAAGTGTATAAATGGAAACATTGAAATCCAATGATTGAACTTCTTACGACTTATAACTAAAATCTTACGACTTAAAACTTGTGCCTTAAAACTGCTGCATTAATCCACCATCATTCTTCATCGAATCATCCGTGAAACTTTGTTACTCGAATTACGAAACGCCCTGTATAGAGTTACACTTTGCACAGCCAAACAAATACACATTTTTCTGTTGACAGCTGTCCTTTTCTTTCTGGTTTAGAAACGATACCACTAATCTATTTTGCTTCCACTGGTGACAATATCATGGAAATACGTTAATCATCATCAATTTGTGGGAAAAAAAGTCAACATTTTATGATATTCAAAGAGACTAATTACTTTTCCCCAAAAAATTATAACGCATCACCAAAAAATAACCAAAAGTTTGAAACCATTTATTGTCGAAACCACTGCTTCGATTTGGACGTTTTTTTCTCAAATAACAGGTTGTCTCCTTCACAATGTTGGTATACTAACTGTATCCTAATGAAAATATATTTTTTACAAATACAGGCGTACAAATTCATAGAATTTGTAATACCCTGTAGAGTTAAACAGTTGCAATATCGAGTTATAAATGTATTCACATCACACTTCACAAATCTTTTCCTTCAAATGTTTTCATTCATTTACTCCATTATCTTTCTTATTATACGAGAAACAACATTTACATGAGAATTTTACACGATAAGGCTGCTCGAGTTGTGCGAAATTATCTAGAAGAAGTCGAAATCGCTACTATGTCATGGCCAGCTCGAAGCCCGGACTTGAATCCCATAGAGAATCTTTGGGACACTCTTGGCAGGAGATTACAAGGTGAACGCAACGTGAACACTTTGGAAAACGTACGACAGAGAGTTATTCGAATATGGGAAGAATTGAACCAAAATGACTTAAGGTCTCTGATTTTGAGTATGGGCCGATGCGTATGAACTAAAAAACAAAACTCTGTGAGAGAAAAAAAAGTTCATACACATCATTTCGAACAGTCATGAACAGAGATCAATCAGAATACATAAGTGCGTCAAGATAAAATCGCTCTCTTAATGTCTGTTCGCTTGCAATAATAAGTAATCATTACATATTTTATAGATAGGTGAGTGGAGAAGTATATTGGTTTTAGCACAAGGTAGGTAAAACGTATTGAAATTACGAACAGGTAGTCTTGGAACATGTATATTAAGATGTGCAATCTATCTGCGTTTTGCTTACTTCAAAAAGTAATTCATCGATATTTATATAAGTGAAAGTGTAGATGGTAATTCAGTAACTTCAAACACCCTGTGCATTTCCTCATGGAAATCCATACGTACGAAGTGAAGGTTCATCTTCCGGACCACATACCTTTCGAAATTCAAATCAACCTGTATAACAAGTCTTTCCCTGCCTAAACGAACTGTCACAGGCAAAGATACGCTGTTCAGAGGTAGCGCTGAGCCATCTCCAGATGGTGATGCTGCGACTTCCAACGGTCTCGCATATTTTCGCCATCTGCATCGGCCTTGCTCTACATTAACACTAATTATCTGGGTACGAATTCTGACTTCATTGCCGGTCCTGGATTTTTGTCTGGACTAACCGAATGAGCCAAAAAATACTCCACTTCCTTGAAATATTGATGTTTCCAAGTCCAGTGCATCGAAAGAATTTTTTTCTCAGGATTATATAGTTGTTTTTTTTCGAAACTCGAGGACATATATTATCCTTTGAGGCATTGAAAAAAGAAAGTTATGTATTCAATAATAATTATTATTATCAAGTGCCCTTCGTAGTTTCTGTCATCTTCGAGGTAGAATTGAGAAATGTTAAGCAATTCCATCAGTCCTGAAAGTTTCATCTTTCTTCTTCGAAAATCACAGAAGATACGAGGGTGCTACCATGATACATGAGTGAGCCAAGTTCGGCTTTTTTTTTGAAATTTTCAGGAGAAATAAGTGTATCGGTAGCGACTTGGGAGTCCTGATCACCAATCCCAGCTAATCCGAAGGAATTTTGAGTTTATTTTGTTCACCCTAAAAAAGGATAGTTGAAGGGTGTCAGGTGAAAACAGGGAATGGGTTCTTCTCTAAAGTAGTTGGAGATGCCATCTATTAGCAAAAATAATGTATTAATCCATGCTCTATTCAAATCATGAGAAAACGTGTAGCGTCACAATGTACAGCATTGTTTTGAAATGATATATACGGAGAAAACAGGGAATGTCCAACCGAAAACGTAATAAACCGGGAATGTCCAGTCAGAACTAGTTATTTTTAGTCGATAAATGATTTTAACAATCAGGCTTCGTCTCTTTTCAGTAGCAAACTTGAAATTGTGGAGAACGTACTGTCGTATTGTCTGCGTTTTCTATGCGAAAATGACTGAAGATTACAAAAATAAAAAAGTTGTTAGAATGTATGAACTTGCTCAACAATTACGTCTTCAATCGCATGAGTTTGGAACGTTTTGCGAGCGTAAAATACTCAAGTGTATGAAGAAAGTGAATCCGAGTGACAGACGAGCTATTCTTGATTATTTTAATTCACTAGATTTGAATGATAACCAAAATTCCTATTTGTGCTCTCACAGGGTGGTATTCAAAAAATAATTTAATATAGGATTTGGATATCCTAGATACGATACGTGCAGTCAGTGCGACCATGGTAAATGAGAATAGTTCCGCAAGCGATAACTCGGAAGTTAAGAAGCTGAATAATGAAAAAGAGCTTCACTTGCGAAAGGCGCAAACTTTTTATGATTGGAAAAGAGCTGCTCGTAAGAGAGCTCAACAGGATAAAGAATTTGAAGCCATAGCAATGGACTATCAAAAATTATATCCCTTTCAAATATATCTACCAATGATGTATACTATAAGCGTCAACTATCCATGTTCTCCTTCAATATTATGCCAGTTTTCCACATGCTGAAAAATCAAGTCAAAAACGTACAAAGACAGATGTCAATCTTAGTTTTCCCAACAAACAGGATGGAATTGGTTATAAAACTCGTTATAGGAAAAAAGAAGCAAGTCTGCGTGATGAAGAATTAATGCCCAAACGTCCAAGGGTAAATGTCAATCGTGCAGGTTCTTCTAAAGAATAGGATAAAATTAGTTCAAAAATGGAGGGCAGAAACCCAAAATGTAAAGTTACACCAAAGAATACTACCACTAAGAAAATTAAAGTTCAGAAATGTTCTCAAACTACTAAGGTAAGAACTGAATCAAAAAACTTTTTTTTCTAAAGATTACTTTCTTGCTATAGGTACACTCTAGTGGACATTCCCTGTTTTCAACTAAAATGAGCAGAAGATACCTTAATATTTGCGGCTATTATTGACAGAAGTTTCACTCTTATCTTCAAGTTGAATTATATTTCAGTTGTTTAATACATTGAAGGTGTTCTTGAGAAAAATTGCTTTTATAACATGAAAGATGAATTAGCTGTGCAGTTTTAATCTTTGAAATCGAATTTACTCTAAAATATGTCGCGAGGACATTCCTTGTTTTCACCTGACACCCTTCAGTTCTATTTCGACTGGCGGGCAGTGTATATCACTTAGGCCAACAGCATTGAGCTGGTGGTGCATTTCAGTATTTTCGTAAGTTCTGAGAGTTTTCAAACTACGTTATGGGGGTGTACATATAGATTTTTTGTCTTTTGACTTCATGAAAAGAAACCCTATAATGCTCGTGGTGAAACATCGTGCAAGCCAGTGGAAGGATATTGGGACAGGAAACGGGTGATATTGGAAATTTTCCATATTATTGGAGGTTATAGGCCTGAAATCAGCTTGCAATATTTCACCGGAAATATGAATAAGTTTATGTTAACATAGGTCAAAAAATGACTAATAAAGGAGAGGACTGCTCTTTGAAGTTTTGCTTTGAGGTTTTGATGTCGTAGGGTCGGAATCGGAATAAAATGACAAGAAAGTCTTCTGAACAAAATGTCATTCACATTTCTTCAAAATGTTCAAGGGAGTGCAAGGTCATGATGCCAGTTTTGACTGAATAATAAACAATACTATTTTAATGTTGAATCAAAACTCTTTCAAGCACACTATTTTGATCTTCTGAAGATTCTTATTAAAACAGTATAAATTATTTACTCAATTATTGTCATAACTAACTTCGGAAAACTGAAATTCGGACATAGTATAGTTCAAATTTACCATTTATCATACTGAAACATATTAATATTGACGAGATATTTTACTGTCATGGACAACAAATGTCCTATCGAGATCATTTGACTGATATTATATCTCCTTTTGTAATAACGTGTACTACATTCACATTTATCTATCAAATTAACAGCTAAAACGACATCCCAACAATACTTCACAGTACTTTCATGCTCTTTGTTCAGATGAAAGGGAAATACATAAACCAGAAAACTGTAGCTGATGATTATCTGTGAAATTATGGATCTCTCCACCCTTACCTGCGACCATGTATTCTTGAATGTGAGTACTTTTATCAAACAGGTCTCTCTTTTCGAAAGAATCAGTAGCTCGCTGTTATATTTTAGTCAAGGAACCACAATCCCACTAATGAGACCGGTCACTCTTAGTGGATTGATCAAAGTACCTTTTAATAAGATCTTTTTCTGCGTAGGGTAGAGTAGAGAAACTTGATCGGAAATGAGAGTGTGCTCAAATGATTTTATCACATCCCTCGAAACTGGTTGATCTATATAAAATGATCCTTATACGAACTGTATTCATTTTATTCTATTGATGTTGAACAGGTTCCAGCCATAAAAGTATGCTCCAAACTTTGGCGTCAAACCTATGGAGATGTGTATGAATCAACGACATTTTCGTTCAGTTCAATTCGATATTGCTCTCTAGATTGGATTTACAACGCACTGAGAGAGTTGCAGCATTGCATTTTTGATAAGATTAACGTTTCTATCGTTACATTCTGTGTGTCCGTTGACGGTATGTGTGATGGGTTGGTTACTTGAAAGTAGGTACTTTCCGGTGCAGGCATTAATTTCCAACGACAAAGACGTCGACAAGGAGCGAAAAGCATGCTTCCTTCCGTTTTTTTAAACTTACTCGTAGCATGTAACCAAAAATCGCTCAGTCGTAGTTCCGTTGTGCGGACGCAACTACCCCAGCGTACGCCACAGGAAAACGTTATTCGAGATTCCGAGAGTGGGTCAAGAAACTTGCAGAGATTCCCGCCTTATTCGTCCTTTGTGGTGCAGTCAGCTGACCGGAGATATTCCCAGGCATTCAAGAATGATCGACTATGCGGGTGGCTTCCAAAACAAGTGAATCCCGCCTCGGTAGGTACGGTTAGACACTCGAAGTGACATCGTGTGTTATTACAGTCTTTGACGATGGATAGACATGATACGTAACGTTAACATTCATCGACTCCCAAACGCGATTTGCGTTTGCATCTCCATATAATGGAGGCGACAAATAACAAATCAGTTGGTACTATGCAGATTAGGACAAGCGAAATGATAATTTGATGTCTAAGTCTAAGGTAGACTTCAGTTTTCTTCATTTAGGGCCGGTTTATCAATGCAGGGTTATCCCGAGAGGTAAGTTGACCCAGGGTTAACTTTATCCTAGAGCTAATTTCCCGTTTGATTTTGATAGCGTTTAACCCCACCTCGAAGTGAATAAACATTTTATCCCAGAGTTAGCTGTTAACCTTGGGTTATATTAACCTAACCCTGCATTAATAAACCGGCCCTTATAGAACCAAACTAATTTTGGAGACCATGGAGACTATTCATCAAGGCCAGAGAATTTTCTATAGGTAGGTACATTTAATAATCAAGAAAATCTTTTCACATCTTAATGAGATGTTATATTCCGTAGGTAATAATTATAGGTGAATTCATCATTGTCCTGGGCTAGTTTTTCATTATCTGAATTATTAGGTACTCACTACTCAGGCACATTATAAAATATCTCCAATGGTGTATTCAAATATTCCCTCCAACAGAATTCAGGTGGTTCTCGTATTCTTCAAAACAGTATTCTAAAGAAATATATTCGGTTATGTTTGTTTGAAATTTCAACTCTGCAGCTCTTTATCTTTTGTATCAAGTTCTCATCTGTGTCCGAACCGATCCGGTCCTCCGGGAAATCTCCTGTCAAGATCCTGTCAAGATCTCAGTTAACGTTTTCACTGCTAAGAAAATCCTCTGAACCCAGGCATAGAGATAGAAAGGAGGAAAACACTGGAATAAGTCAGTACGAGGCTGCATCTGAAAATGTTGCCTGATGTATAAAATCGACGTCATTAATGTATTCGTTAAACCTCTGAACTATTTCCATTGAAACTTTTGTGGACCGCTCCCGGCCAATTTTCCGTTCTGAAACCTTCGTATTATTAGGGGTTTGAAATACTTTCGCAATTTGTTTACCACTTGACACGCCATAACAATGCCTAACGCCACTTCAAGGCTCGTCAGATTTCTAGAAATGGTTAGCTCCGCTCGACTTTGATCTGTCTCTCTCGATACTACCTGCTGATGGGAAAAATTTAAAAGGACAGGACAAAGGCCCTTTAAAATCAGCTGATTTTCAGAAATAGTAAATACGTGCCCCTACACTTGCTACCCAGATATTAGGTAGGAAATACATCGGCGTCCACTTTTTCTCGTGAAAAAAAAGGAGGCATGATTTTTACATGTAATGTAACAACCATTAGAAAAAAACGTCTCAGTTCTCAACTCCAAACCATAGATTCATAATGGAGAAAAATGAGAGAATTGATTCTTCTTCCTCTGGAATATTGGCCTGTATAGTGCTGTTATGTATACATATTATATTTCGTTATATATGAGATATTGTTACAGGTTTATCACAGACCAAAACGATATTTCTGTCACACGTGTCGACACGTGTTTCACTATTTTACTTCTTTTAGGGAAATATCAAAACTAAATTGTTCTTCAAGGCGGCAATTCTCGATCAATCAATGCCGTTTTCGCTTTTCATTTCTACTAACTAATCTGTTTTGAATGACTTGGGATATTTTGTAGCTATACAAAAAATTGACCAAGGCAATTACATTCTTGTATATCTTCAGATACGCATCTCAATCATGAAACCTTTACCCAAATGCTGGAATCTTCTTCGAAAAACCACATATTGGCTTTCTCCAATTCCTGTATTGCACATCTACACTATGGTCATCTATTTCTTGGTAATATGGCGGTATTGGCGGTCTTACCTCTTACCGATTACTTCGATGATTCTTTCAGTTCCATAAACTAATATGGTATTGGGGAATGCATCTGCATCATCAATCATAGTCATAGCATCGTCCATAGATCCACGAAGTCTGAACATTAATATTTTCAGCATCAACTTGAGCATAATGTTACAGATCCATTCTATGCACGCCTATGCCAACCAGACATGGTCTCTCCTCTAGACAAACGACATAAAGACCAGTTTGTTATTGTTTCATAATAAATTTAACATTTGGGTAAGTTCGAAAAGCAATCTGTTCAGGATGAGGTCAATTCAAGAACCAAGCATTTCAGGGCTCATGGCGTATTTAGTAATTAATTGTGATACATTGTAACAAAAATTATGTGTTAGGAGATCTCCAGAACTAATTATAGCAGCCTCTGACATCTCGTGATGTGATGAAAACATTTTTGTGAAATTTCTACACACTGTAGTTGAGTAGTACAAGTGACTTTTTCATCATCAGTTTTATCATTTCAGTACTAATACTCTTTGAAGTAGAGATGACAATAAAACTCATATTTCCAGTGTTTGGCTTGTCGATATCAGAGCTTTGAGCTTTATTTCTTATGCTATGTTAGTTTGGTATAGAGATGAGATCTACTCAACATATAGGAGCTGTTGTAAGTTTAACCCACTTTTTTGTGTAACCTGTGAAATACCACATTAATAGAAATGCTGCAAATCGGGAACTGAAATTCTCTATGGTGCTTTTTATAGCAGTATTCGACGAAGTATAACCAAACTGTGATGTATTTGCCCTATGTTAGTTTGTTGATAACAAAAGTTGTCAGTGTCAATTAAATGTTGGTCTGAATTGTATATTATTGTCCATTAGTGATTGGACCCCTTGGACCACAATGTCATGGTATCTCCATCTAAGATTCTCAGTCTTGCCATTCCGAATTCCATTCCTTATAGTCGTAAGGGGCTGTGAGGGAACTGACGGACAATGAAAGTTAGTCCTATAAAAGGCACAGACAATGTATATTATATATTCTGGTTCAATATAATGGACAATTTTCGGACCAATCTTCTATAATAATAATTCACCATTCCTGCAAAGCTTTGAATTTGTATCGTATCTCTGATGGGAATTGGTGCATCTATTATAGCTCTCATTTTATATTTGTTCTTCTTCAGTTCAGACCACATTTCGTTATTGTATGACCGAGATAGTTTATTTCATCTTGGAAAAATTCACATTTGGACAATTTCACCTTCCAACTAGCATCTTCAAACCTAACCGGTAACTATGATATCCAAAAAATTGAATGTCTATTCCCCTCGATATTTCATTCATTTGTATTTTGAAGATATTACAGAAAGTTTCATCAATAGCGTAGAATACATTGGAAAAATTTAAAATTCCAGTAATCTCATTTAACAATCAATTCGACTAAAAACATACCTATGTCTTAAAGTCAAATCCATGGAATGTTCAATTTCCATTAATAATAGACACAGTAGAGAATACTGCAGGAAGCGAATCTTTAAACATTATTACTACGTCCCAGTTTTTTTTCTTTTTGGGGAGACGATTCATTGAAGATACTGTATCCTGTGTTTTGTCGGAGGAAGCAGTCAAAACTATTTTCCATCAGCGATGAAGGTAAATAATAATAGAAAACAAGTAGTTAAGTTAGACTACTCTACTGGCCGTAATAATAGAGAATTAAATTCGTTCCGTTCAATGTTGCCACACTTTATTTTAACTGGTGTAGACGCATAATCATTCCAATTAGAACATTTTCATTTTCAATTTAGGATAATGACTTTTCCAAAGAACAATTCAAATTTTTCTAGATGAGAAATGACAAATTCTACTTACCAATGTTGATTACCAATTTTGCTCATCCACTTTTGACATTCTCTTAAACATTCACTCTGTATATCAAATATATAGTATTCCTGATAGGCTCTTTGTTTTTCATTTCCATCAAAATAAAGAATCTATTGGAATAAATAGCTATTGTTATAGTTGGAAAATTTAATACAAATCGAGGAATTGAGCACTTTTTATAATCGTACCTTTACCAATTCACTCTGTATACAAGTACTCTGTACAAATACTCTGTACAAGTGTATATGGGTGGCTAGAAGATATCAGAAGAATTTTGTAGCGTGATTTCTTTCCTACATCTGATTGACGTGATTAACTGCTAGTAAAAGTAATGTTATTTTCATTCCGTCTTTCAAGAAGAATTGCAAAGTCTGATCATCAGATATGTCTCATTCAGAATATTCAACAAATTTAGTTAAATGGTCTAATGCCTGGAATTTAGTTCTTGAATATCACAAAATTTTATAATAATCATATAATTTTTGTAGTTTTCAATATTTTCGACACAGTTCACTCACGATAAGATAAATATCCACGATAATCTCTCCGAAATTATTCTGGATTCAATTTGAATAAAAAATATATAACTTTTTTTATTCAGTTCAAGTAAATACGCACGAATTTTCGTTACGAAAAGAATTTTTTCAGTCAAAATTTTCTACAAAACTGTATTTCAAGGTATAGGTTATAGGCCACGCTACATGTATACAAGGTGTCCCGAATTAGTGTACAATATTTCAACGGAAGCCTATACTAAAAAAATATTGAAAAAGTTATGAAAATAGGTCGAAAGATGACTCATAATCACCCTTATGCTCTCTGAAAATGATTTCTCCAGAAAGCATAACTTTGAATTGAGTTAAATGAACTCAAAAACGCTGCATCTAATCGGAATGAATGAAGTGCACTCAAAGAAAAATTTCGAATTTCAGTATTCTGACGAATTTTTACCCCAATCGTAGCCTTTTCGACACGCCCCTGAATGAAATTTAGAATAGTGGATCCTGCATGTAACAAGGTTCGAATGAAATCAATTCGATACGAGTGGAAAATTCCAAACGCGAGCGTTGGCGAGCGTGAGGAACTATTACTGGTATCGAATTATTGATTATAAACGAGTAGAAATACCGAAAAGTATGTACCAAAAACAATTGAATTAAACATGAAATTGAGGATGAAAATGACGGCGCCACCATTTACAGTATCGCGGGTATGCGGTGGTGCAGCGGAACACGACCGTCCGTCAAGCGGCATGCAAATGCGCACGTCCTTAATGTTCTAGTTGAATCCCAGGCATGAAATATCAATTTTTTTCAATGCATATTTCAGTACATACCTATTCCTTCCATGTAATGTAATATTCGGTTTCTGTGCCTTGTTAAAGAATGAAAATACTTGCCAAATACATTAGGAGGAAAGAAGCATGCGTATTTCTCAGTCAAGAGTGAGAATTTTTGCATTCTATTATCAATAATGATTTCGGAATCATTACATTCAGTAGCTGGTCGAGGAGAAATTATTTTTCTTTCATCGTATTCAGCATCAAAATGAGTTAGTCAACTTGTGAAATTTGGTGAGATGAACTTTCCTTTTTATTTTTGGGGTATACAGTTGAAAAAAACACAAATGGCGGCTAGTTTCTGCATGTCTGACAACTAAAAAATCCGTTACGACTAATATCACGTGAAGTCAGATTTGGCGGGAATTTGAAACAAGTTGTCAGTGGTTCCAAAAAATGGGTCAAATTGACTTGATATCAAAAAAATTCATCGGAAAATGTGCTTTGAATTCAACGAAATATCAACTTTGAACCAGATTGAAAAAAATCAAAAATTCAATTTTCATTCCTCTCCTCTTACTGAGAAACATTATACATTTTTGTTTTATCTGAAAACAGCTTCAATAACCTAAATCACGGTTTATTCTTGTCACTAGGTATAGTCATGCCCTGTATATAATATGCACATGAGCTTATTCAATATTATTGAGTTTTAATTACAAATTTCAGTTGGTTTCAATTTCAATTACGAGTGACAAGAATAAATCGTGTTTTCATAATTAACCTCCCGCAAAATGTATATTCCACAAATATTTGATTAGTTTTGACCTAACCTTATGTGAATTAGGTTATTAAAGCAGATTTGAGATAAAATAATGATGTTTCTTAGTAAGGGTAGAGGAATGAAAATTGTATTTTTTTTTTCAAAATTGATATAGTTGGATTCCAAGCACATTTTTCCGATAAAATTGTTTGATATCTTGTCAATTTGACCAATTTTTTGGCATCACTGCCAACTTTTCTCAAATTCCCGCAAAATCTGAGGTCACGTGATATAAGTCGTAGGTAACGGATTTTTTAGTTGTCAGACATGTAGAAACGAAGCGCCATTAGAGTTTTTCAGAAATATCAATAACAATTTTTTCCCATATTATTGCGGACACTGTAGATCGATGTATTCAGGGTTTATATTAATGAAAACGAAAGCCTTCTTGGCAATGATATACAATGCCTCATTTTCCAAGATAACCGGAAACACCGTCGAAAATGTCTCGATTAGTATCAAACGAAGCCAAAGGAACGTGGGAGACGAAACCACACGAAACGGCACTTGGCAACAGCGGTACAGCATCACCACACACAACGTGATGCTGAGGATCTTCTTTCTTCTTTCACCTCGGAATGCCGCGTTCGTTAGAACCTAGATCGGGGAAAGAATTATTAAAAGACAGAAATAAAACCAGTTGAACCAAAACAACAACAAAACAACTCCAGAGTTAATGTTACGTTATGCTCTCACTTGCCAGTCAAGAGTTATATAAAAGGCGCATCTCTCAGTAGGTAGTTATACGGAGTGGCCACGAGAATCGAGCCACTCCCGTAACTTGTGAGTCGGAAGTCGGTCAAGGTGAAATTCCGGAACTCCCACAGCTTGCGAGCATCGAAAGACGACATGTTCTACACTTTTTTCGAAAGGATTTTGCTTATTGATTCACTTGGGGTTCAACCGGAAGTTATGTCGACTTTTGATTTTTCAATGAGATGTACCTATTTGCGATAACAATAAGATATAAGAAAGTTCAGACCGAATATCATGAAGACATTTTGATTGGACGAGTTCGGCAATTCATTGCCAACCTTGAAAATAGCTAAAAAGCTTTACCTCTGGAAACAAATTATTTTGATGAAATATCGATAATGATTGATTTTGAGGTTATTTCAGTTTCATCATATTAGCTGCCTGCAAGATACATGACACATCGTGATGTTCTGTAACGGTTCTGTGACACCTATGACAAGTATGACATGACCGTTTTACTCGTTTTACAGATTATCGTCATATTTTATGATAATCCTCTTTTTATATGGACCCAACATATTCACTTAGGTAATAAATAATCCTTTTATATTTGCAGGCAGCCAATATGATGAAACTGAAATAACCTCAAAATCAATTATTATTAAAATTTTTATTATTTCGGAGATTTGTAAGTCGGGGACTCTGAGGATGATCCAAAAATCGAAAAGGATGAAAGTGGGATCGATATTTTATAAAAATAATGTGTTTCCAGAGGAAGAACTTTTTAGCTATTTTCAAGGTTGGCAATGAATTGCTGAACTCGTCCATTGTTTCAAATGCAAAATACTGATTTATAAAGGGTGAGTCATTTTTTGTAGCAGGTTTTTAACAGCTCGAAAAATACATTTTTTAAAGATGAAAATCTTATAGGAAGACAACATTTTTATAAATTGTTTGATTCGCCATTTCTATGTACATTTTTCTGTAACTCATCATGTAACTTATATGCGTGGGATCCTCGCTCCGATTCACAGGGTGTCAAAGTTTTATATATACTTTTATGTTTTAAAATTTTTCTCCTACAATTTCCGAAATAATGAATTGAAATTTAGTACACCGATAATTACACTTGAAAAACTAAATATTTGGGGCTATTGGGCGTTTTTGGATACCTACGCGGTATAAATTTTTACGTGCAGCCTCTGCTTTCAATGAAATAGTTCGAAAGATCGATTCTAATTGTTTCAAATGCAAAGTAGTGATTTTTACAGGGTGAGTCTTTTTGTAACAGAATTTTAACGGCCCAAACAAGACATTTTTCAAGATCTTCGTTTCAGATTCACAAAGTTTCAAAGTTTTGTATGTATTCTTTTGTTTTTAAAGTTTTCACTTTCAATACCACTAGAGATTTAATTATTACTAGAATTTTTTTCGAAAACACGAATATTTGTAGAATTTTGTAAAAAATATTCGTGCTAGAGTGGTATTCGGTAAGAAACTCACACACTAAGACTCCAGTTAGGATTACGCTATTAAATAAAACATAAACTACCAACTTTAGTTGATAATAATATAGGTAGCTGATGGTAGTTCAAAGCATTATTTTTGACTAACTTTGTCCATGAAATTTGGTGCACCAATCACACTTAAAAATATCAATATTAGGAAATTTTAAGCGTTTTCATAAAAGTGTTGCCTTAAGGTACCCACTGCTGGACATGTCAAAAAATGTCAAAAAAATCTACGAGGAGAGTAGAATGAACTAAAATCAACCCTGAGGAAGACACTTCTTGTAAGATTATCAGTTATTTGTATATAGTATTTGGTGAAATAGCTTGAAATCATATTCAGATATTTATTCCGGGTTAATCCTGAAAAACATGTGTCTTAAAAAACATCTCTTTGCTTTACTTTTTTAAAATCAAATTGTAGTATGGCGGAAATTTTCCAAGGCCCAAAGAAGCGGTTTCAGATTCCACTATTATAATAATAGATAAGGTCCCCGCTATCCTAATTTGTACAAGTTTACCCAGTAAATTTCGGTGGGTTGGTAAAGCAACTAGGATAGTGGTTAGTAGACTAAAAAAACGATCACGTTGTACGAAATTCATAGGAAGAAAGCATATTCCTTATGAAAAAACGATTTTCTCTGAGGACATGAAATGAAGTTGAATATGGTATGTAGAAGTGATTTCATTTTGTTCTCACCCTCAAAATAACAAGTCGCGGTATTCTCATCACGAATATTTATTTTCAAACTATGAATCAGAATTCGGGTGGCCCTGTATGTATGATGTATGCGTCTACCTGTATGATTGAGGACGTGTTGTGCCAAGACATCGAATACAATTGGGTTTCGAAAATTGATGATTATTTCTCCATCCACAGTCGGATACATTACGGTTACAAGAGTACCTAACTGACTCTCGAATTGAAAATTACAGCGACCTTCGAATACCACTAAATAACAACCTCTTATGTATGGTTATTTACATCGTCATTGAAACCTTCATCCTGTAATTTTGTCAAGATAAGAATTTATCTGCAGTCGGTTGGCATATTTATATGAGAACATGATTTCCATGATTTAATAAAATAATACTTTCAATAATCAACACGAAAGAGAAGTACGAAATCATGTGCAATGAGCTCTCGGTCGAATTGGCTGAAACTTTATTATGTCATGTGATGGGATCATTAGAAAAATGTATGTTTAAAAGTTCGTAAAAAGGTCGTTTTTGCAGTAAAAATAATAAAAAAAACATTGACAAGGATGAAAAGTACGTTTCTACGAACTTTGGCCGCTTATTAAACATACAAATCAGATAAACTCACGTTTTTAATTTTTTTATGACCCTTTCCATACTATGTTATGAAGTTTCAGCCAATTTACTTGCGGATTTCCTTTATTTATTTAAAAAAATCCAAGGTTTGAAATTATAACTTCAAACCGCCTTACCTGTAAGCAATGATATCATAATTTCGATATATTCAGTATGCAAACTCCAAATTTTTTTGAATTCGGAGACCTGTCCAGTTTATTCACCTATAGCTCAAGCTGGGTATATAGCCAAGTTACCTTTATTGCATATTCTTTCTGTTGATTTATTTTCACAATCATAACATTCTCGAACAGACCATAAAAACACCTATCAAACGGGGTATCACAAGTCCTTACTTTCCATTAAAATTCAGGGGTTGCGAGTACCATTCAAGGGGGTGAATGATACTGTATAGATGAGATCTGATGATTTGTAACAATTTCATATGATTAGCATTTGACTAGGTGATGCGTCTAATTCTGTTATAATTGGCGCCAATAACAGCTCCTGAATGATTATAGTTTTTCTTCATATCCATACGTTACAAGGTGACCCCAATGATCTTTTGAAAATCAGGTTTCTAGGTACGGGCCGTTTGCCTATTATGGCCGTTGAAGACCTTTTTCAAGACAAGTGCCTCGGAATTCTGGCCCAACTCGTTCATAGACAATTCGATCCTGGCCTGGGCCCTAAAGACTTGATTTTTTTTTGTCCATTACTATTAAAATATCTATCAGATTTGACCGTTTGTACAGGCCGCTCCTTTTCAGTTTTGACTTAACGTTCGAAATGGACTTTGTTACGAAACAACTTCGAGCTATTTATCATTTTCGTATTGTATGAAAGCCAGTGGATTTGTAAATTCGGTATTCAATAACGATAATTTGTCTGTATTCGTCTCAGAAGTTTTGCAGGTTATATTACATGTTTTAAAGAAACTCATTCATGTGGAAAGGGGTGTTCGATATTCAATAACTAGAATGAAAGATGGATGAAATTACATGCTTAGCTTAAATGACATGACTAATAGTTGTGTTTCACAGATTTCCTACAAACTACGACTATACTAAAAATGTATAGGTGTTTGGTAACGATTGAAAGGGTGAGCCTTTATATAACTTACCCTGACATTTTCCTACTTATCCTCGAAAAATGTTGTTGATTCCATATATTTAGCACGCTCAGACTCGAAATAATTAGAGTAAAAGGTTTTAAAATCCACAACTGAAAAATTTGAATGAGGATATCATACTATATACAGAGTCAATCCAAGAGGAAATACTAGGTACTGTTAAACTTTTCCGTACATCGCTCATGATAGTTGTTTGTCAGTCGAATGAGAAGTGTAATTAGAAAACCGCAATTTTCACAATTCAACATTGCAATTGATGGTAACCATTTTTGGTTATTTTCAATTATAATTAGGGTCAAGATATTTATATACAGGGTGTACCGGAAGTAGCGTACAATATTTCAACAGGTGCTTAATACCAAAAATTAGAAGAGAGGTTTCTATGAACAAAGGTCGATTATTAGAGAATTTTCTAAAAAATATTATAAAAACTCTTGACAATACATACCCTGTATACTTTGGTAGTGAACAAGATAAGGACAAAGGATGCACAACATAAAATTCTCGGAAACGGTAGGAGATTTTGCGCATTTAGAAGGCCATAACAACCAGGCTCTGAAATTTTAGAGATTATATATAGTTTTTTCTTGATCTATTTTATTTTTTCACGATATCATTAGAAATACAGAAAAAATTAAGATGCCTTGTCATAGTAAGTTATGATAGGATGGTCATATTGATTTCTCTCTCCGACTTTTCAAATCAGTCAATCAATGATGATATCAGTGAAAACATAGATGTGAAAATATCACCAACTTGTTTTTTTCAAATACGGTCCTGATATCCAGATTTTGAAAGCTATTTCATTCTACAAATACAACCATGTAGCATACGTTTTAACGCAGTAAATAATATCTGATTGGCCGGTTTCAGTTGTTAGATAAACAAGTATAATTATGAAGTGAATACTTGTAAACTATGGTTGAAGAATATAGAGAGGATTGAAATAAAACACAAAAATCACAAAATTATTTGAAACACCAAATAAGTATTTCACTACAAATGAAACCAAGTTTCGAATACGAATTTTTGAATATGCTGACATCTAAGGAATGTGTGTAAGAAATTATGTTGAAGCTGAAAGTTTATATCTTAATAGGTACCTACCCAGAAATGTGGAAATCTAAAATACATATATATATATTTATATATATATATATATATAGTTGGCAAATCTCAAAGATTTTTTTGGGATGATACATTCGAGGATACATTACTAGCTATTTTAGTTTATTAGTACCTACAAGTAAGCAAGGAACAACTATTTTTCCTCACTAGTCCAGAAGAGAGGAAAAATTGATTCGTTCTCGTGTGCTAAACATAACTCTTTCCACAATGGTGAAATATAACTGAACCAAACTAATTTTTTTAAAACTCAACCATACAGCAGGGATAAAGAGTCATATTTTCATTTCCATTTTGAAATCTCTGGAGGAATCCTATACTTTCGAGGGTTGCTTCGCAACTAAGCAGGCGGTTAACTCTTCCCGGCATGATGGTACACGTTGTGTACCACCTAATTGACCAGTTCATTGCATGATGGTGGTACAAAATGGGTACCACCAGTTTCACTGTGGTTTCCCAAATTTATCAATTAAATTCTTCGCCATCTATAGGGTTTTATTCATCGTTGGTAGATTCTTTCAGCATCCATGTTCATGCTGTTTTATTTTCTGAAATTCAGGTGTGTTTTAGAGTCGGTATTATCAATTTTTTTGGTTATATCGCTTAGTGATTTTTTTGTGAATCATGTGAAAACAAGAAATAAGAGAATCGAAAAGACACCGTCCGATGGGTGTACAGTTTATAATATGTACACGGTGATCATTTATAATGTCCCCCCTATCCAACTTCGTTATTTTTCACATTAGACAAAAATGATGTAGGATTAAGTTGTACAGGATGATGCAAGCTATTTGCAGAATACATTGTTATTTATACAGGATGTTTCAGAAACGCGTGACAAGTCAGAGTTTTATTTTTTCAAATAGAACACCCTGTATATTGTCAATTTTCTAGAAGTATCAATCAATTCTGAACATTTTTTGAATAATATGGCCTACACCTAAATGTGATATTTTTCGAAATATTCGTATTTTAAGCTGCTTCATTCGAAAAAAAAAACGTTATTGTGGCTGTCAATTAGTTATTTCCAATACCAGACCTCTATTCATGACCTTTCTTCATCATATCAATGATTTTATTTTGAACTGAGGAACATAATCGTATATAACTCAGAAAATCAATATCTGAAACAACTAAACTACGCAACACTAATTTCGTCCCACCCCAAAATTTGCCTCTGTTGAAATCTGAATAACTGTTTTTTGTTTTGAACAATTTGAATTGTTTGCACTGTTTGTCAGCCCCTTCAGCTATAATCTCGTATTTCTTTGAAACATGAGGTTTCTCATATAGAATCGCTACAGGGTGTTACCTGAACACTGTGCAAAATTTAGTTGAAAAATATTGTTGAAACTTTTTATAGATCTCATGAAATGTTTTCTTATCAGGAAGATGCATCCGGGGGTTAATTCTATGGAGTACCCTTTGAGCAATTCAAACGTTATTATATTTCAATACAATTTCAATAAAAACAATATGCTATATTCCCTTAACGTGTGACTGTCACTACTGTCACAAACAAAGTTTCAGTCTTATCTTGATTGCCTAATTTACAGCCACCTAGAACTGAAATGTTTAGAATATTTTCTAGAAATTTAGCCGCTTAGTGGAAAAGCGAATATTTTGAAAACTATTACATTTAGGTATGGCACATATTATACGAAAAATGTTCAGAATTGTTTGATAATTCTATAAAATCAACAATATACAGGGTGTTCCATTCAAAAAATATAACTTTGACTTGTCACGCACTTCTGAAGTGTCCTGTATAAATAACAATATATTCTGCAGATAGCTTCATCCTGTTCAACTTTTTTATTTATTATTTTTGTCTATTGTGAAAAATAAAAAAGTTGAGAGGGGGAGGACATTATAAATGATCACCGTGTACCACCATGTACTTTGGCACGTTTTTTCGAACGTGCCAATTTTTAATATTTCGCAGAAAATCACTTGATTGGTCACGATGAATAGGAGAAATAGTCCATTGTCTCTAATTTTGATTGGAAAAACAGAAAAAGAACTAATGAATTAGCTTTACGATGATAGGATACCGAGTGATCCAGAACAGAAACAGCTCTTGACACTGATATTGAAGATGTACGAATACTAGTGAAATCAGTGAAATAGTTTTAATGGAAGGATTGAATCCAATTAATTCTGATTCTGAATAAAAAAAATACTTCAAAATATACGTCAGAATCAGACCCTACGCTTGCTGAATTATTTGCAAGATAGCAATGAGACCAATAAACAAAAATTATTGGCATAAATCAAATAATAATAATAATAAATACATTTATTATATTCCCACATACCTATGATTACAAAAAATAATAAAAAACAAATACATAGTGAAACAATAAATAAATAGAATCATGATGGTAGGCATATAAATGGCAGTATGGTTCAGATGCCAGAGGATAAACCTCTGAGTCTGTTTTTCCACCAAAGCCATCGAATTTCAATGATAATATTAAGGTGGTGAGCACCGAACTCAATATACATTCACATCATAATCAAAATTAGAAAATGAAAGGAAGAGAGAGAGTGAGGGAGAGAGAGAAAGAGAGAGAGATAGAGAGAGAAAGAGAGAGAGATAGAGAGAGAAAGAGAGAGATGAAGAGAGAACAAAAAATAAGAGAAAGTAAATCAACCTTAGGTAATAGAATTATTTTCATTCTGTGTATCAAGTAGAAATTGCTTAAATTTGTGTTTGAAAACATTTGGAGTCATATTTAAATGAAAAAAATTAAGTTTAGTCAGTCCATTTACGACTAGAGCGCTTTTGTAGGAAAAAGATCTCTTGAATACTTCTTTATGGTGAGAGGGTATGGTGAGAATATTTTGGCGTCTGATATTTAAATTGTGAACATCGGTACGATATCTCAATTTTTCGTGTAGGTAAGGAGGAAACTTGAATTTTAATAATTTGAAGCAGAAGCACGCAAAATGTAATTTCCGGCGGTTTAACATATCAAGCCAACGACATTCTGTTAATTTGTGAGAAATCCTGTGACTGCGCTTTATGCCATATATAAGTCGGAGACACGAGTTTTGTAATTTTTGTATGCGTTTTATATCCACACTATCAAGACAGGAGCCATAGACAACGTCACAGTGATCTAAATGGGATAATACCAGAGATTCACATAGCATTTTTTTCAAGTCTCGATCCAGCGATAATCGGTGAGAGTAGATCATTTTCAAAGTACAGTAAGCTAATTGCAATTTTTTTGAGATGTGCTGCTTGAATTTGAGTTTACTATCAATTATAAGACCCAGACTTTTACCACAATCAAGGAATGGAATTTTTTCATTGCCAATTTGCAATTGTAAAGTATTTAAAAGAAATTCGCGAGCGGTATCTTTGCTGAAAAGCAGTGCATATGATTTATTTGGATTTATTTGGATTGGTGTGTATAATTGCCTCCCAAGTGAATGGGTGTGTATACAGATTCGACATTGAGAAATTGTGGTACAGATGATATACCATTGAATAAATAAATAGGTTTGGAATAAATTAAAAAGAATCATTGACTTTATATTTCTTTCGTGCAAGAAATAGTGAAAAACACTTTCCAGACACTCCGCCCACGTCTTCAGGAGTGTCCGTTTGGAAACGATAATATCGAACGATCCCCTTACGAACGATTTCCCATCGGCGAGGCCGATTCCGAAAACTGAATAATAATTCCATCCGAATGATTCGAAAAAGCAGGTCCGCCTTTGTGCCGAGCATCCCTCGAGAAACAGGTTGGAGGAATTCGCCCGCGCTTTTTCACCAAGAAAAAATCACAATGCGTCGCCAGTGTTTGATTAGAATGTTGCCGTCCTCTGAGCTGAGGGTGAATGTCGGGGCTTTAAAAGTTTCCGAGAAATCAGCTGAGAGCGGCCAAGGATGTGTCAAAGTTGTTTGGGACCGGAGAGGAAATAGATATATATATATATATATACAGTACCACAAGCGCACTATTGAAGGTAACTGATGATATAATCGAAAGTCTTGATAAAGATAAAGTTACTTTACTGCTCTCCATTGATTATAGATAGATAGATAGATAATTTATTGAAGCTTTCAATTTGTAACAGTTGAAAAACTCAGGTCATAACAAATTACGTCTTAAATCTAAGATAAACTGAAAAAGCTAAATCTGATAAAATATCACAATCAAAACATTAATAAGTGTATAGATAAAATCATGTATATAACAAAAAATAAAAATTAAAATGATAAAGTACATTGATGACAATCACTCAGTTATTTTACTAAAAATTCCTCTAAAGAATATGGTTCAATGTCACATAATAGATCAAAAACAACATTTTTGAATCTATTCCTAGAACAGTCTTCTCTGATTATCGAGGGTATATGGTTGTAAAATTTAATGGCAGCATAGTGTGGTCCTTTCTCTGTGTTTTTCAATCTATGCTTTGGGAAAATGAAATCCGATTTATTTCTTGTGAAGTATTCATGTTGGTATGTGTCAGTTTCAAATTTAGATTTATTGTCATATGCAAAAATTACACAAACATATATATAAATGGCATATACAGTAAGCATTTGATGACCTTTAAAAATACCACGACAAGATTCTGTATAGTTCATATTCAACATGGTTTTCATAATTCGCTTCTGCATGATGAATATACGTTCCAATAGTGAACTCCCACCCCAAATTAATATCCCATACTTCATAAAAGGATAAACTGTCCCATAGTATGCAGTTTTGAGTGCCTCTAAATTCAAGTATTTTTTCAAAACTCTTAAAGCAAAACATTTCGAGGCTAGTTTTTTTGCAAGAAAATCAATATGAAATTCATAGTTCAGTTTGTCATCAATATATATGCCTAATACTTTTGTATGTGTGGAGAAATACAATTTTTCATCGTTTCTCACATGTACATACTCTGGAATGTTAATGTTTTTGCGGCTAGTTTTGAAAACGATGCAATTTGTTTTTGCAGTATTCAGAAGGAGGTTATTCACATTGCAATAATCAGATACCATCGAAATTGTTTTTGAGATAGTGTTTTCTAAGTGTATATGATCACCAACTGGTAGAATCAGATTTTAATCGTCTGCATAGCTAACAACAGCAGTATTTGAATCATTGAAAACTTCAGGAAGATCATTTATATATTCTAAGAAAAGTAAGGGACCAAGCACACTCCCTTGTGGTACCCCTCTTTTAATATCCGTGAACTCTGATAGAAATACCTCAGTTTTTTGTTTGATGCAGACTTTTTGTTTTCGGTTGCTCAAATATGATTTCAAGAGTTCATGAGCTTTCCCCTTGATTCCGTAATTGTTGAGTTTATGGAGTAAAATAGAGTGATCAACACAGTCAAAAGCTTTACTAAGATCTAATAAAACACCGCAAGCACAAGAGTCTATTTCCATTAGCTTATGAACTTGATCTACAAAATCAAACAATTCAGTTTCTGTGTTTCTACCTTTGAGAAAACCATTTAGAAAATCATTCAACACATTATATGCCGAGAAAAAGTTCATCATCCTCATTGAGATAATTACTTCGAATAATTTAGAGAAGGCTGATAGCAGGCTAATAGGTCTATAATTAGTCAAGTCATTTTGTTCAACTTTTTTATACAGGGGTATCACTATTGCCAATTTCATCTGATCAGGAAAAATCCCAGATTGTAGGAAAACATTGAACAAGTGGCATAGAACAGGGGATATGTATTCGACACATCTCTTCAAAATTTTATAGGGTATATTGTCTATTCCACTGCTCATTTTGTTTTTGAGTTTGAGGCCCGCCTGAAAAATTTCTTCTTCAGTAATCGGGTGGATAAAAATAGAGTTAGAATTCGTTTCGACAGAAATAAAGTTATTGTTCTGATTGAGACCTTGGTTATTCACAGCCAGTGCAAAGTTTATAAAATGATCATTGAAACCATTCGCCATACTAACCCAATCTCCATTACTATTAGGTAAAACATTTGAAATATTTTGGGTTTTGTAGTTCAAAATATTTATTATATTCCATGTCGTTTTTGACTTGTTATCACTCTCTTCAATCATATTCTTGAAATAGTCACTTTTCGTTTTATTCAGAAGTAGTCTGTAAGATTCTCTATATTCATTATATACTTTTTTCATAAGTTCATTTCTTGAGGCCATTACTTGCAAGGTGCTTACATTCTTTTTCATGATTTTTACTTGATCATTGATCCAATTTTTATGCTTGACTTTTTTTTTTGTTTGATTTTTTTCAATATAGCAAAGCATTTGATACAATGAACCACAAATTATTATGTATGAAATTAAAATACTTTGGCTTTGACAATACTGCGTGCACTTTTATCAAATCATTCCTAACTGAACGAACTCAGTGCGTAGTTAGTCAAGATAAAAGGTCTTCGGAGCTGACGGTAAAGCATGGAGCCCCTCAGGGATCGGTACTCGCTCCTCTGCTTTTTACAATATATACTTCTGATTTTTCGAAGGTTTTGAAAACATTCAACATATATATATGCTGACGACACAAATCTATACTATTCCAACGACATAGAAAATCTACAATATCAAGAGGGTATTCTCAATACCGATATCACCAAATTAGTGGAGATATCCAAAAATCATTCACTTAACATAAATCCTACCAAATCTTCCGCCATTGTATTTGATAATATCAAAAATTGTCAAATAGTCATTGATAATATTTCATTACAAGTTGATGGGCATCGAATTGCGTTCACAGATACTGTTAAATGTCTGGGTCTGACAATCGATTATAATCTTAGATTCACGAATCATATTAATAATCTCGTGCGACGAGCATATGGGCAGTTAAAACAATTATACTCTAATAGGTATTATCTCACAAAAAAATTTAAAATCACCTCATGTGATACTCTAATATTATCGATTTTTAATTATTGTGACATTGTCTATGGCCCATCTCTTGACCTAACAACGGCAGCTCGGATACAAGAAGTCCAAAATTCGTGTATACGTTTAATATATGGTATCAAAGGCAGAAGTCATACAACCCCATTCATCACAGAAATTGAGTGGCTCAAAATGCACAATAGACGTCATCATCATCAGGTATGTTTTTTCATAAGCTCATCACAAAAAATACTCCCTCCTACCTCGCAAAGAAACTCACACCCAGAAATCAAGTACACAGCAGAAATCTCAGAAAAAACAATAGTCTAACAATACCAAAACATGCATCATCCTTTTATTAGCGATCATTTTCCTACCAAGCCGCCAAACTATTCAACACCTACATTGATGTTATGGAGCTCATGTCTCCTATGTCTTTCAAAAATAAAATAAAAAATATTATCTTCGACAAGCAGCGATCCGAAGTTTGAAGTTTGTACAATAAATCGCAATTTAGTTCTTAACTACATAGAATTTATTGGGAATTATTTTGTTAAAGCATTGTAATACAGTTGGTTACCTGGTTGAGTGGAAGAGTAGCTCATGCTAAACTCCGCCAGGCTAAATAAAGGCAATTTATTATTATTATATATACAGTGATCTTTGGGAAACCACTTGCAAGTAATTTTCCTTGAGGTTGCAGTCACAAGGTATTGGCCAAGTGCAAAGAAGTATTTCATTATCAAGACATCTGTAAAAAACAAGGTCCATTTATAAAAACTTACTTGTAAACAATATTGTAACACTTACTTACTGACGAAATTACGTTTAATTTGTGCCGTCGAACTGATGTCACACATCATAGAACCATGGGACAATAAGAATAGACATCATAAAAACTTTCTCAGCATAGAATATAAAGGGAATAAGAAGTAGTCGACCAATGGTGAGGAAATAACAATTTGATCCCCACTTCACAAAATTGAACGGCGGTAATTTTGAAAAATTCAAAAAGATTATACAGATTGTGGTTAGTTATGTTGAAAACAAATAGCTATAGATCACACTCAGATTAGCAATATCTGATCTTTTCTTCATACAATTTGGAGTGTTATTAATGTGTACCATTTATATATATAGACATACTGGACAGACACAAGGAGATTGTCATTGTCCTGTTCTGTCAGTTCTGGGAAAGTCCCGATTAGATCAGATCAAAGATAATTACACCGGTAAATTCCTGAAAAAGTATACTTATTGATCTGTTATCTAAAGATTTCAGAAAAAAATCTTTTTTTGATTTCGATACCTCTTGAGCATACATTTTTTTTACCCGCCTGTATTAATTTATATAGTCCCACAATTAAAAGTTTTTATGATCCAGTGCATGTCTTTCAGATGATTACCCATCAGAACAATCTCAATCGGTAATCCATGCAACTTTATGTTTTGATTTCGCATCTTCATACACAGTTTTTGTGACCAAGGGACAGAATAGGTCTATACCATGAGTAACGATAGCTAAAAAAGTTTATCTAAAAAAAGTTTTGTATACATTATTAACATTATTATAACTGTCATAATATGTCATATTCATGTTTCTATATTTCATTATTTTTGGCAAGTTATGTGTCTGTGTATTGTTTTCAATATTGAATGTAAAGATTAGAATCAGATATTTTTTTATGTTCTGGTTCTCACGAAAAGGGATATCCTGTAATGTTCAGAGAAGATCGTGAGAACCAAGGGAAATAAGGTAGGAGTTGGTGTTCTTCTTAAATTTCTGGAGATGGTATGCCTCGGGGAACACCTTCCTAGGCAATGAGTTCCAGAGTCTCGATATTCGTTTTGTAAGCGAGGCATCACCAACGAGACGAATTGCCCTTTTTTGGACATAATCAAATAGTTTCAGGTTATGTTTAGGTGCCGCACTCCGAATATGTGCCTTATAGATCATAAGCAGCTGACTGGGAGTGAAATAGCTCTTGGCTCGAAACAGAAATCCAAGTTTTTGGGGTGCACTTTTGGCAATGGACCTCACGTGATTTTCCCAAGATAGGTTATTGCTGATAGTAACGCCAAGCATCGAAATGGATGGCTTCAATGGTATGGTTACTCCTGACTGAATTATGTTGGGCACAGTGAGATCGGCTTTTCTAGAGAAAAGACATGCTTGTGTTTTGTTTGCATTGAATTCTACCAGGTTATTAGATCCCCACTCGAGAATTGTTGCTGAGTCCATATTTATTTTGTTAACATTTCTTCTTCGTTCATTTCTGGTTTGACGGGCCGATATAGGAGCCCTTGGATCTCCTATATTGAAGTTCTCTACTCGTTCACTATATTTGTGAAGAAATAATCAATTTTAGAAATAGATGTGACATTATTTTTGTTTGCGAATACCCTCGTGGGTTCTACATTTTGACTTAGCAGTTCAAAACTCAGCATGAGATCCAAGAACATATCTTCAATAATATATGTATTCGAGAAGGAAGTTGTATTCAGTTACTCTTTTTCACAAAATACTCTTATAAAAGACTCCTCCATGTATCTTTGATGAAATAACCTTCCGTAGTAATGTACATAATTTGAACACTAGATTAGAGGAACTATTAGTCCACAAAAAAATAAAACTTTTTCAGCGGTTTTCAGCGGTATTTTACCTTTGCAATCTATCACCTTTACAACCAGGTTCCAGTGAGACTCAAAACATTTACTGCTGCTAAAGTCAGCCAGAAATAAATATCATCATTATTGTTATTATACTGATTTTACAAGGTTGGAATGGAAATAATCCGATACGAGTGGAAAATTCCTAGCAATGGTATATGTCAAAAGTGAAGGAATCACGAGTATCGAATTATTCATTCCAAACGAGTAACAGCCTGTATGAATCGAAAACAATTGGATTAAATATTAACTCGACTGAAAATGATTATAACGGCGCCACCATTTACATCCAACATCCAAGAGAGTCGCGGGCATGCGGTGGTAGTGCAGAACACGAACGATCATCAAGCGGCATTGAATGCGGCGTGCGTCAATTATTTACGAGTTGAGTCCACGGCAATCCACGTCGTTTAGTTCGATAATGGAATTCTGTATCTTGTTATAGAATGAAAATACATGCAAAACACCAAAAAACATAAAATTGATTTTACTTGGCGCCTTCTTCACGTCTAGTGTAATTGAGTGCATAAGTATAACATTTCCGGAGTACCATTTATTAGTTTGAGGCATATTGAGAGAATCAATGGAGTGCTTTTCATTGTGCATCAAGCACATTCCATCATATATACTACATTCTATCTAGGCTAAAACAGGGTTGATCTTCGAAATTTCACTATCAAGCAATCTTGATCATATGACAATAATGAATATTGACGTTTTTTTCCTAAGTTGACGAACACTTTTATTTCATACACATTCTTTAATGTTATATTAACGCGATACAAGTTCGTATATCAACGATATCTAAATAATGATGCATTCCAAATGTCACTGGCTTAACAAAGTGATGTCGCAGTGATACTTTGATGCTTTGAAACATGTCAAAGATGTTCAGATTATGGTTTTGTTTACTGAGTCAGTGTCTACCTGAAGGATGCTATGACCGAAATGATTTCGTCGATACTCTACTAGGCAAATAAACCACTATATGTAGGTATAAGAAGGCCAAAATGTGATGGGAATCAAATTTACCAAAATGACTGTCAGACCAATGAACTATTCCTTTGAGATATTTGACACAAATAAATGAAATGTTTCCATCATTTTCATGAATCTACAGGGTTATACAAATTTGACGCTCATCATTGAGATCTCCAGAACCGTAACAGATACGAAGAACTTTGAATCGGGGCAAAGTTGCAGAATTGTATGTTCATTATCATGGTGAATAAAAATCCGCGATATCTCTTTTAGTTTTCGAAATATTCGAGAGAAAAACAGAATTTTTGGATTATTTATTTTATTTCATTCTTGCTTTATTACTGGAGATACAACTAAACTGAAAGCACTTCTTCGTTGCCACATTTTGCGATCTTCAAAATAGCAGATTTTGAGTTCGACGTTTCGTCTTTCTGCGGCCATCATCAATTTTTACAAAGATGCATCTTTTTCCATATTTTTCACCATGCACTGACCCCTGAAATACATAGACATCAAGAAGTTGTGAAAAAGAAATAAAAAATACATTTATTCCAATCACTACGAATAGTTACAATAATAGATAAAGATTATGTTCAGATTTATTGGGTTGCAACACAAAATATGGAAAAAGATGCATCTTCATTTTTGAAAATATTTGAGGATGGCCGCAGGAAGACGAAACGTCGAGCTCAAAATATAAGAATGCTATTTTGAAGATCGCAAAATGTGACAATGAAGAAGTGCTTTAAGTTTTTTTGTATCTCTAGTAATAATGCGAGAATAGAATAAAATAGATAATTCAAAATTCAGTTTTTTCGAATATTTCGAAAACTGGAAGAGCTATCGCGGACTTTTTCATGAGCGTCGAATTTAAATAACCCTGTATATCACGAAATCATAAGCAACAATCAGAGGTCATTCAGAACCAAACATACATGCTTTGCATTGTTATCTGTTAATTGGGTTGAACTTGATAGGTTTTCATGTTTATCACAGCGGGCTGGGAATTTGGAAACGGCCTATTGATATCCACACTATTTTGACTTCATTAATCTTAGTGTTTAGGATCCAAGTTCGCACTCCGTGCCGCCACTGTACTGTTATCTTTTTGTTTCCCACTGTATACGAAACGAGCCAAACACAACCCGCTCGGAGTTGGCGCTCGAACTCGATCATCGAGGAGAGATAATGATAGAAGTTCCCGCCATTTCTGCGATATTGGCGGCACTTGGCGGGAACACTTTCTGCCTATTCTCCGTTCGTAAGATAATACGTCTGACCTCCTGGAACGGTGCAGAGAGATAAATCATGTTTTGGAAGCGGTGTATTTCCAAAATTACCGCTTGCCGAACACGAATAGAACCATAATTAAAATCAGATGGGCTCTTAGGTTTGTTTCTGAGCCTGCTCGAGAGCTTGATTGATCGTAGATAAATATCGAAATGTTTTGTTCGGCCTTTCTCTGTCTGATCGGATTCCTCACTTCTCACTGGTCATAATTGTATCTCAATATTGTGCAACTAGTGCATGAAATAGGAATCTTGTCAAACGGGTATGAAATATCCAATTTTCGCACGAGTTGTACACTATACTTTTCCGACGACCTACATGAAGAACATGGGTATGTTGGATTTTAATTTCGCATGACTGTATTACCTACTTACAAATCATTTTTACAAGAAAACAATTCAATTGCCTGAAGAAGCATATAAGAAATATGTGTCACACAAAGAGAACAAATTTTATTGAACATTTAACAAAAATATTTGGGTACATTTTGGTCTGTATTTATGAAATATTGGAAAAATAATTACTGAATATAATATTCGAACAATTGTTCAGTACTAAAGGGAATACTATTATTTTCTTTTATCAAACATTAATTGCATACTTCTGGGGAAGTAGAATCTACCATTTCATCGTCGGATGACATTGCAGCAAAGAAAATTGAACGAATTATACGATTCGGTACCTATCTACTTGGTAAATCACATTGACACTATGAGTAAAAATCAGAGTATAGTTAACTATATTAGGTAATTTCACTAGTGCGAAATGAAATATCTTACTTGTGTACTAGTTTACAGTGCGAAATGATACGTATTTCAGGTAGGTCGGAAAAATAAATTGTTATCTGTTATAGATATAATTATTTAATATTATGTATCATAATGTATTATCTGATTTTCTTCTTATGGATGTTACTCTGTACTGTACAGGTTTCTTCTGAATGATATACCATGTAATTGTCCTTGCATCAATTCTTACTTCTGGGTGGAACCAATACAAGCCGAAAGAAATTCCATAAGGAGAATGATTCTAATATAATTTATTTTATATAACCTTAATAGAAATATAAGTATAAGAGTTAAACAATGTAGTTTCAAATAAGATCGTTCACCATTCCGCACGTAATAAGTCATAAGACATTTAATAACGTATTGCTCAAAATTATCCAACTTTCACACATTTTATGGAATGACTAAAATATCTCTGAGTGTAGATTGTGCTCATGCGTTGTGAGTTCAGGTATCTGTAGTTACATGATATACTCACAAGATTGATTGAAAAATTGAATGTTAGAATCACAAAAAGTAAGTAAAAAATTATCAAAAATCACATGAAATATTGTGTTCGATGACATCATCACTATATTATACTCATGAGGGATGAAAGTAGTTCTAGTTATATGCATTGAACAAAATGGAAAAGTTATGACTACCTTATGCATCGACTAAATCTGGCCTTGAGGTAATAAATACAATATCCATTTTGTCACAGAATAATTCCAACACACATATAATATACCCCTTTCATTATCTTCAATATTTTTTATCAACAGCAGTAACTAGATTAGAACTACATGATTTTCATAATTGATAGTAATAATTATAATATTCCTACCAAATAATCTATAAACTTTCAATGAAACTGTAATTGGTTGCAAAATTACCGGAAATTTGGTTCCTTGGTACCTATTTTGATTATTCAGCCTTTTGCAGGTAAACTCCTTCGAATGAAAATTTCTTGCTACGCCACTGGCGGAGATATTAGACTTGAACTGATTTCCCGCGACGTTTTATTTTTGATTCGCCAAATGATAAATAATATATTTCTATAATCTATATCATACTCTACACTGTATGTATAATTCAATTCAAAGTTGTATAATATAGTATGTCACGCTCGCATTAAATCGTATCAACGACTAGAAGTATCGCATTTCTTTTCCACATGGTCCTAATGTACCTAAGTATTATGTCATGCAAGCCTTTCAGTGTTTAGATATTGCCTCAAATTCGTCTCTTTATCATTGATACTTTTCCCGCGTTATTAATATGACTGAACAATAAATTTCATTTAGGCGCCAAGTCATGGGCGTACCACCGGCTGTTGAATATTTCACCCAAAACCCAAGCTAAATGATTTGCATATTTTCGCTATATATTTCGGTAGGATATACCCGATTAATGATAGTTTGTTATTCCAATACAGAAGCATTTAACGATTTCAACATAAAAAACATTACTATGAACTTTCGCCACAAATAATAGTTGTTTCGCTTAGCTCTCAAATTCAAGTACTTCTTATTTTCTAGTTATCCCAATTTTTGATCATCAAATCATTTATAGGTAATTCTACGTAGAAGTAAGCTGATTTTGACATGAAAAACTGCTTTTTCGGCAACCGTCCGGAAAGTACGTACTTTCCAGACGATTTTTTTTTTGAGAAAGTGGCATTTTTCCGGCCTAGTCCGGGAAGTACGTACTTCCCGGACTAGGCCGGGAAGAATCACATCGTTGTTATCATTGTAAATATGAAAATCTTGGTAGTATGGTTTTGATAAATGCAGTTGATCATTACCATAGCAGCAAAATAACGACTGACAGCTATCTGACATAAAATTAGTTAACATTTCAATTTTTGAAAGGAATGTGTTTCTTTGATTTGTTATTCTACACGGTTGCCGAAAAAAATGTGTTCGCAACACGCCCGAAAACAGTTTTTTTGGACTCGCAGACTTCCAGGACTCGCTACGCTCGTCCTAGAATTTTGTCCACTCATCCAAAAAAACAGTATTTTCCGGACTTGTTACGTAAATTACTATTTTATCATACCTGCATCATAATCTAGTGCTATAAATCAAAAAGCGTGCGCAATCTCAAGATTGAAATACGCCTTATTGAAGGTGGTTGCTAGGTGAAAAATTCGCAACCATCATAGAATTATGAATAGTAATACCACAAGAGATTGGATTTTCACGATAAGTCTGTTGATACGAAACTAAGTTTCTTGGAATCATCTCGAGTTCGCAAGACTAGTGGTGTTTCCTTCAAGCAACTCAGTTGAGTTATGAAATAAAAAACAAACTTATGAGATGGAATCCAATCACGAGTGAAATTTCATTAAACTATTTCACAAATAGACTGAATGGTTGATATTGATTAATTCGATGAAATTTATTCCAAATCTGCTCATTTTCAAATGTGTGCACAACGTGATTATTTTTATTTGACGTTTAACTGTCACATACACAAAGCTGAAAACACCGAACTTGACAGGCCAATCAGAGCCAAGAGTCAAGGTGACTAGAGTTCCTGTTTGGTTCATTTGGCAAGTGCGTGAAATAGTCAATCATATTAAGAACCTTCATGACAACAAGACGTGATATCATATTTTTTTATATCTCGACTCCACAAAAGGAACCTGTTATGTTCGTGAGCAACATCGAGCAGGCAAGGATATTGGGAAAAGAACTTTTTTGGTCATTTCTTGTACCACTTACTATTGGCGCATTCACCCAATTTTCAATAACCCATGAAAAGTGGAATGTTTCTTGTGGATTAATTTTTATCTCTAATTCCAACGAATATTTTTCTATTGTTTTGTTCAATAAGTGAACGTGATAAGATTTCGATTTATGAAGTGAAATTACTTCTTATCGTTTTCTATATTTATATATATCACAATGACATTATTAGTAAAATGCATGTCCAAATCCGTAAATTTTTTTGCCAAGTCAACAGATTTTATTTGTATTCTGTCATCTCCGAATGTTTGACTGAAGTGAATCAAATGAGTCTACAGCACTGAACTTTCTGATTACTAATTCCCATAGAGTAACTTTCAATTATTTATAAAAATAAACGTGATCAGAAAAAATAATTCATCGCACGGTTCATTGATTATTTTCAACGGTTGTCCTTGATAATAACAGCTGATTTCATATGATATATTGAGGAAGTTTGGTGATAAGAACATTGTATACTTATTGGATATTTTTGTTTGGTTTGTTTATTTAGTGGTCATGTCTTTATTGTATGATGTAACAGTTCCTTATTTATTTAGGGTTATATATTGAGCAGTGTCGCCCATTAAACTTGCAGGACACTTCAACAAAGATATTCATTAGAAATCATAATCAAATCATGCCTAGTTTTGTTTTATTTCTGTATTTGATACCATTCGGCCGTGTACTATTATTACTATTGTTAGATATTGTATTATCCAAAACGTTATCTGCTGAAAATAATCTCAAATAAACGACCTTTGCGTCATCTAAGTTCTTCAACAGAATCTGTGTTATCCTCAATTCGACCCTGGTCCAGCAACATCAAATGAGATAAATCAATTACTCAATTGTCTATGTTTATGTTTTTCATATTTAACCGTTGAAGTTTGCAACGGCTGCTTGGTAATTGTATGACTATTGCCTCGTTTTGAAACGGGAGTTATGATATCAAAAATCATTACAAGGTCTCAGATTAACACAACCAAAGCATTACGCAGATACTAACTTGAATAATTAACTCTCGAAACGATCGTCAATTCTTTGATATCGATTTCTATAATTACCCATTAGTAAGTCACGATATGAGGTCTTGCCAAAATTAGATCACAAATGGAACGTCGTCTGATGCTCTTGGGTTATAGGACTTCATTCGAAATAGTTGGATTTTTTCCAATCCAACTGATAACGTAATGCAAGGTAGAAGCATCAAGCAATCAAATCAAAAGTGATGATTATGCGCCTTACAAAGAATTCATCGTAATAAAATTTACTTTTTTGAGAAAAAATCTCGATTTTCACATCTTATGACGTCAAAGTACATGAAGAAATATGAATGGGATCAACTTTACAGTGAATCTGTCTTTACAGAAAGTATTTAAATCATTCTTCGATTATATAAATTGATTCGACTTATATGCATTTTTTCAATTCAATTATTCGTTTCAAACAGTCAACACGTCATGTTTTAAATTTTCGAAATGAAAATCGACATCTTCTGAAAGCTACATCAGGTATTGATGAAGTATCAACCCGCCAAACAACAAAATGTTTGCAATTCTGATCAGCATCATGTGAGATTCGAACATATCGTGTGTTATATCATTTTATTCACGAGAAAAATCCAGCATAGTGCCCTCAAGAACTCTTCTTTCATGTGGGGTCCACAGAAGGGTTCTGGGCCAAGAAATTCTGTGTTTTCCCTTCTTTGGCAAGGCAGTCCTCGTTGCCTTCAACTTTTTTTTGACCTGGCACCCACATCAAAGTGACATGGTTGTTTGCTGCCTGCTGTCTCAGAGATTGTTTGGTTTGTGCAGTCCCATCAAGTCGGCTCAGACTCATAAGTGTATATGAATTAGGTACTGAAGACGTGTATAGATCAAACTGAAATACATGTTTTTCAAAGATTTTAGTGGTATATAAATTTCTTAATCTATAAAGAATAGATAGAGCTGAAGAAGTATGAAGAAGGTTTTTTCATAATTCATAGGGATTAATTTATTTTTGAACCATTTTACGATGATTATCGAGTATCTTTCTCAATATAAATTTTCATTTTGTTCTTGTCTGCATCGTTGTAGTACAAAAGCTGCTTGTTTTTCGAGCTCCACTATCATGGTGATCTCAGTTATTATAAGAGATACGAGGTCGGTTAAAGTGGGGAAAAGTTGTGCATTTTCATGCAGAAAAATTATGTGAATTATGTCATTTTTCGTTTTTTAATTATTTGAAAAAACCTGAAATTTCTGATTTTTTGTTTTATATTTTCAAGCGAAAATGAGGAGAACTAGACGTTTTTAACTTGGACGTTATTGTGCTTTCAAATCTCAACACAAAGTTGACGTTTTCCGAAGAATGTCATTGCCGCTCGTGCGCGGAAATAATGTCAATGTCATTAGGTGACAGCATATTTTGCGCTCGGATCCATCATTGTTGAAAACGAACTCATTCATCACTGTTAATTATCCAACTCATCTCCTGATGTATAGGAGAAAGTGCGCACATTGTGTAACCCTTACCAAAGAAATTAAAGAAAAGTATTTATTATGATATGGTAGATTCATTACATGATGCCATGAAATGCTCGAATGCTAAAGAAATCGAAGCAAGTATCCTGAACTTGTCGTATTTCTCAAGAAAACACCAGTCCGTACTCCGTTGAATGCAGGGTTTGACTATATCTCTTTGGTTCATAACGTATTATAACTGTGGGATAGACATAAGTTTTCAAGTAGCCTCAATAGCCAACGGGTTCAAAGCGCGACTTCTCAAGCCGCCAGCCCAAGTTCGATCCCTGGGTAGAAGAATTCTTTTTTAATCCATGAGTAATTTTTTGTATATGTTAAACAAAGGCATATACTCAATGACGGTTATGGTGGATCAAATGAATTGATCTATAGATTATTTTCCTTTAGTAGGTAAGGTATTGCACCTTGTTATCCGTTTGAAACTGCTTTCAGCCTGTGCATATTTGGCACATATAAAAAATATAAAGTCGGAACCTAACCTAACCTACAAATTAAAAACATTCAGTTCTTCATGTAAACTATGTTGGCATTTCCGCAGCGTACTAAAATTCTCATAGAAATGGTACTGAAACGTACCTACCCGAAGATTGCATTAAAGAACTTGAATATCAAGCGCAGTATTCAAGTCTTCATTGCGCATGCGATTGAAGAGTTTCATGTCTACTTTGTGACTAAGAAAAAACAACGCATACCTATAGAAATACTTCCACTACATACAATCTAAATGTTCTATAAATTTTCAATATTAATATTCCATTCATGACCAATGATATTTTAATGTAGATTGTCATAGCTCCTACTCATAATTCTCGGCACTTCAGCTGTGCACTTCAGCTAAAGGTTGATCAGCTTTACAGTCCCCAGAAGGTCTGTTCGTTTGTGCATTCTCAACCTGCTGAAGCTGATTTTTTTTCTATAGGTATCTCTGTTCATCACACCATGTGAACAGAGATATAGTCATAGAGAAAAATCGAGTTCAGCAGGTTGAGTGACAACCGAAGAGACCTTGAGTCACAGACTTCTCGTACTTTCATGTCATGTTCTTACTTCACCTCTCTCTCTCCAGTATTCTTTCTCTATGTTATTCTTTCATTGTCTCCATTCAGAGTGCGAAAAGGTACTGAATAAAATGGGTTTCAAAAATAGTCGTACTGACGTACCGTCGTACCGAAACTACTCAAGTGGTACCAAATTCAGTACGAAAGTACCGAAGGCCATTGTACCGAAGGCCATTGTGCCCACATAGCGTACACTCGGTGCACTCTGCACCTTGATCGCGCCCGGCTCGGCTCCTTGCGAGGAGTCTGCGGGTGCGGGATCGCTTTCAGCGGGCGAGAGAGCAAAGTGGCGCGCCGCAGGGATCGCAGCTGCGGCTGCGGCGAGCGAGACTTTTCGGTTGACGGTTACGACAAAGGTGGATATAGATATGGTCTGTGATATGGTGAAACGACTCTCCAATTGTTTTCCGTCAAAACCTGTAGACTGTAGGGTTGCCACCCGTCCTGCATTTCGCAGGACGTCCTGGATTTGAGGTCCTTGGTCCTGCGTCCTTTCGAGATCACTTACAGGACGCCAAATGTCCTGAATTTTATAATACGAGAATTATAAGATATACATGTACAGGGTGGCCAGATAAGAATGCAAAGAGCAGTATCTCAGAAACTATTCGTCTAAGAGACTTGCGGTGAAAAATGTATATATCGAGATACGGTTTTCACTAGCCTATTAAGGTATCATTCCACCACATTTTCATGGAAAAAAAATCATATAATTGCATTTGATTTTTCAGACAATTTCGCAATTTTTTGTTATTATGTCAAAAAACGCGCTCTAGTGGCATCACTTGAAATCAGACACATTACAAATAAGATGAATTTGATAGACCAATGAATGCTCTGTCCAACGATACCAAGTTTGTTGAAATCCGTTCAGTCGTTCAGGAGTTACAGCTGTTTATTTGAAAAAACATTGAACCATCCCCACCACTTCATTTTAATAGATACGTCAAAAAGTGTCGAGCAAAAATTACGCGAATGAAGCTCAACTTTAAAAGATATATATTTTATTGGTACGTTTACTAGGCGTATTTCGTCAAAAATTCATTTCAAAAGTTTTAGATGGCGGTTACGCCCCCTGGCGGCCATCTTGGAAACATGAAAATAATTTCCAGGATTTTCTTTTGGTAACTTTAGTTATAACATTTTTCACCGCAAGTCTCTTAGACGAATAGTTTCTGAGATAGTGCACTTTGCATTCTTATCTGGCCACCCTGTACAAATTCAAGTACCCAAATGACTAAGTTAAGTTGGGGTTATTCCTATTTTTTTGGTCTAGTCTGTTTATTTGACTGAAAACTGTATCAGTTTGAAATGATTATTTAGATAAATAAAATTGTGGAAATCATCCATTTTTCGAAGTGGACCAGGAGTTTTCTTTAATTGATTATTCAGTGGTTTTATACATCCTTCAGAGTTTAATGTCCATATGATATGGTTGTCTAATATTTGAAAAAAAAATCTATTATGGTTGTATAATGAAGTCATTATGTATCAGTTTCTATACGCATTTTTTATTATTCGGAGGTTGGTACAATCGAATACTGTCAAATGAAAGTCAGAAGAGTTAGGCTCAGCTTATTTCTGAGCGATTTTGGATTTGGTTATACTAGAAGTGAAGAGCTTATGTTTTTATTGGAAAATTTTAATTCAGAGTGTGCGATTTGATTTGAATTGACCAATAAAAACAATAACAACATTGCATTTTCATGACTTTACGCTTGTGCGTCAGATTTTAATTTTTTCTATTTCATCATTGTTACCAATCGAAGATGTTTCTGTTATTTATCGATATCGAATCAAATTTTTTTGGTAAAAAATTATCGCTTCGCTCGTCGTACTCCAAACAACTCGTGCGACAAAATAATGTCTTATAAAACTTAATAATATACTTTTATTGAAATTATATTTGTCCTGCATTTTCATTGATTGTCCTGCATTTTCGACTGCTTTGTCCTGAAAATCAGAAATTCAAAGGTGGCAACCCTAGTAGACTGGTTTAGCGAAGATCATAACACCGGTAATATTTCACTTATCGTTCGGAGATGGCGTTAAAATCGCATTTGATATCAATATCGATAATTCAGTTCTCCATTAATATCCGTAATCTATGATCTCGTGTTCAGGTAACAGCGACAGATCATTCATAATTGTTGTTTTGGCTTGAAATATGAATATTGTTCTACAAATATTTCTAGTGCCTTTCAATGGGACTCGTTCCACCATATCTATATCCACCTTGGTTACGACGGTTACGAAGCCCTGGAAAGGACAGTCAAAATAAAACATTCGCTTTTTCTAAAAAGCCATAGTCCTTAAGAGGAGAGCCAAAGCAAGGAGACTATAAATAAGAAGTGTAATTTTCCTCAAATACAGTTATATCATGTCAAAACAAAACATCCTGATAAAACATATTCTAATAAAGAGTTCAAAAAATAGGTTTCAATTCATCTCATAAAAATTCCGAGTTATAACTCGAAATTTCAAACTTCCGAGATATAAGTCGGAATTTTGGGTTGAAATTCCGAGGAGTTATAACTCGGAATTTTAAACTTCCGAAATATAAGTCGGAATTTTGGGTTGAAATTCCGAGATATAACTCGAAAGTTTAAAATTCCGAGATATAAGTAGGAACTCGAGTTATAACTCGGAATTTTAAACTTCCGAGATATAAGTCGGAATTTTGACGTATAACACGGAATTTCGAAATTTCGATTAATTATACTCGGAATTTTAAACTTCCGAGATATATAAGTCGGAATTTTGGCGTAAAATTCCAAGTTATAACTCGAAAGTTTAAATTTCCAAGTTATAACTCGAAAGTTTAAAATTCCGAGATATAAATCGGGAGTTTTATGTAAAATTCCAAGTTATAACTCGGAATTATAAAGTTCCGAGATATGAGGCGGAATCATGGGTTGAGTATTCGAGTTATAACTCGGAATTTTACGTCAAAATCCCGACTTATCGAAATTTCAAACGAAATATAAGTATAATATAATTTTACATCAAACTTATGACTTATATCTCGGAATGTAAAACTTCCGAGTTATAACTCGGAATTTCACGTCAAAATTCCGACTTATATATCGGAAGTTTAACATTCCGAGATATGACACGAAATTTTAAAATTTCGATTAATTATACTCGGAATTCTAAACTTCCGAGATATATAAGTCGGAATTTTGGCGTCAAATTCAAAGTTATAACTCGAAAGTTTAAAATTCCAAGTTATAACTCGAAAGTTTGAAATTCCGATATATAAGTCGGGAGTTTGATGTAAAATTCCCAGTTATAACTCGGAATTATAAAGTTCCGAGATTAAAGTCGGAATTATGGGTTGAATATTCGAGTTATAACTGGGAATTTTACGTCAAAATCCCGACTTATCGAAACTTTAAACTTTCGAAATATAAGTCGGAATTTTGAACAAAGCGAATATTTTATTTTGACTGTCTCTTCCAGGGCTTCGTACTTTGTAGATGCATGATGTTATGATGTTTTTTCTCGTTTTGCAATAAAATCTTTATATTCTACATCAATATGTAAATGTGATTTCAGCGAAGATGCAGTGATGGCGTGACCTGTTATTTTGATGGCTCTCGTTCTCGTATCCCTTTCTTCACTAGATGAGAAACCAAGGTTGATCGTCTAGAATGATTCTTAATTTTGTCTTTAGTGTCGAATTCACATGTTTCTGTTGTATTAAAAAAAATTACATTTCATTCTTAACTGGTTTATTTTCAAACCATCAGATTTTTCATTTTTGCCCCCAGTTTTCTAGAATTATTACAACATTTTAATATCAGGGTGATTTCCTTGAAACCCTATAACTCTGGTATTTGAAATCCTTGCAGATATCCAATGGCAAGAATCGAAGAACACACTATTGTATTTAATACATCTCTGAATTCACAATAACAACTACAAGTTCAGCATTTGAGTATATGCCATGTCCAAAGTGGTGACAGTTTCTGGGAATTCGTAAATACAGAGTGTTGTTTCGAGGACAAAACAATTTATAATTCATTGATAAACCAGACCTGGTCCTTCTAGTTACCAAGTACTTATACTCAGTAAATTTAGTAACATAATACTGTGTGGTTCGTAAGTTATGGTGCTTAAAAGAAATCAACTAGAATGAACTTCTTCTTCCGAATCAGTATAGAAAAAGTTGTCAGTTGCAGCAACAGTTGGCGAGAAATTTTCGACTTTTCCCATTCCGGTCCTGAGTCCCACAGGGTTCCTTCCTCACCCCATATGCATTTGTCCTCAAATATACCCTGATACTGGTGGTTTGTAATATGTCGCTGATTAGACATATTATTAGGATAATTAGAGCAGAACCCCTGAAGCTCATATGTAGGGAGAAAGAAATCATAATGTATTGAGCAAATACTAGGAATTATAACAGACGATAAAACACGTAAAGATATGGCATACTACTCAGAATCCATTCTCAATTAAACAACACAATGAATGTTTCTTATAATAACTGAAGCATTGACTATTTCAAGATTTGAATTTTTCAGACGTGGACACCGTTATATAACTATATCTTCTGAAGAACCTTTATTATTGAAATATCGATATCTGAAATCATTATTATAAATAATAACTAATAATAACTGTCTATAATACCATGTAGAATATTGTACCTTGATGTATTCTTCAAATGGAGAAATTTCCCTGATTAGTCAGTTACTCTATTATCTATGATACCTATATGGTTAAGAATTTGCTCAAATAGAAGTTGACAGAAAGGAACTGCTTTCATTGGAAGCTTACATTCCTCAGGATCATATGTCTCAAAAGGGAAGTAACTTTCGAACAATCTACAGAAGGTACAAGATATAACAAATTCTCTTATTTCATTTCCTTGTGCATGGTTCTAACGAATAAATGATGATAAATATGATTGAAAAAGTATAATTTTTAAAAATCTCCCCTCTTTTTGTCAATTGAAAATGTTCTTCCTTACTTCGTGTATATATAGCGAAAAAAAATTAGGAGTTCAGAAAGACATTTAGACATTTGAAAAAAAAGATGGACATCTCCATTTAAATCTAAATCTGATTTTGGCCATTTTGGGACATCCTGTAGATATACGAAGAAATGTTATTTCTACAGTAATGAACACATTTAGGATGGATACTTTTCATCAAAATGCGCTCCTTTACCTATAAACAGTTCAAAAAATAGAAGATGAGTTAGTGGCATTTATTCAATCCAGGTCACCATGCTGATGAGATTGACTTTTTGAAAATTCCGCTGCTGATTTCTCACACTCCAGATAAATTAACTTCCTGATAGGACACCCACAAATAATAATAATTATTACTGATGGGGTAACCCTTGTCGATTCGTCGCCCAAATATATATTTTACCGGTTTCTATGAGATGAATAGAAATCAGAGAAAACGAAAGTGCCGCTGGCAAAGGTGCATATCGGAGTCAAGATGGTGTGACTTACTTTACTGATTGGGGAATTCTTGAATTAGCGAAGGGCACGTGCCCTATGCCCTACGCTCGCAGATGTTTCTTCGCCTTCCGTTTTCCGTTTCACCCATAGTCTAGGATGAGGACAGGATTCAGCCCAAAATTCGGCTATTGCCAATCGAACACAACATCATAAAATAATACAATATAATATACAGCATTCTATTTTCTCATAAAAATAATCATGATTTTTTTTCAGGTTTACATCATGAGTTCTTGAGTCCAAAAAGTGTTCAATTTCCTACCGGACAATAAACAAACCTGTAACTTTATTGAACAACTGTAGAAAAAAATTTATAACAAGTCTTCCACGTGAGGAAATTGGAAGAATATTCGACAAGTTTTACCTGAACAAATCAGTGATATTTTTCCTTTTTCTTTATTTATTTTATGTTTCATTCGATAATCCTGAATATATTTTTTCGATTGCTTCTGTAACATCCGATTATCAAATACTTATTTTTTAAATGTATTATACATATATGTATATGTATGTATCTTATTTTGGTGATTTTATATATATTTATACAAATTCAGTATTTTAATAGATTCCTCTGAAAATCATATTTTTCTCATTTCCATCAAAGGATATTATGAATTTTTCCAATAATACCTTATTTATTTGAGTATTACTAGAAAAAATGTTAAATTAAATTTATATACTTTTCATCACGAACAAGCAGCATCTGTTGCTTATGTGGGGCTTTCAATATTTATTTGCTGAATGCATAATCTGTTCCTTGTGATCCCTCTATTTTTAACCTATTAGTTATATTTATCCAGCTTTAGATGAATAAAAAACAATGTGTCACGATAAATTCAAATCCTTTATCTGTTATCATAGTAGCTAAGAATATTATTATTTTTCAAATTGATAATTTTTTCAACTACCATATTGCACTTCTACAGTAACAACAATATTATTTCCCGTTGTAAAAGTCATAAAGTGTATACGGTTTCGTGATGAAATACCATGATAGCTTTCACTGCCACTGATGTCAATATTGTAATATTTCACGAATTTTGAACATGTTTCACTCTGTACCTACGCCTTTACAGATGCACAGATTGTTTTCCATATAAATAATCCTTTTTTGACGGAGAAACTCTAAAGCAATTATCCCTTTTTTTGAAATACCTTGCTCCGTGCAAGACGATTAATTCCATTTTTAACCTCCTACCTGTATTTGGGCTGTGCCTACCCTGTTCTATTGGCATGGAGAATCATCATATTTTATTGACACAGTTCGATAGGGGAACTCCTTACAAAATTTATAAGAAATAGGAAGTCAGAGGGTGAAAAGTTACCGCCAAGCATTTCCGTTATATTTTGTTGGCCAGGGATATCTTATTGAAGGTAACGAACTTTCATTGATAGTGTCACAGATATTGTCGAATTGATAGTGCCCTTATAGATTGTTAATTATCAAAGGGGGCTTTACATAAGAAACAGTTTAAATATGTGGATGGCATGCATCATTTGAAATCGCATGAACCCAGATGAATGATGTAACTTCTCTGAGATACAATAAAGAATTATAAATTATGATTTGAAAATGAAAAATTCAAAATCATAAAAAATATATCATACGATAATTAAGTTCAATATAAAAAGCTGACTAGTGTTTAGATGAGTCATAGGAAAGAGAATTATTGAATTTTAGCGAATAAAATTTTGGAAATTTAGAAATATCAATAACAATTCACCATCAGCGTGTATAAAGCATTTCCTGTTGAAATTTTTATCGGTTTCCATGTTTCGAATGAATGTTCCTTTGTTTCATCACATTTTTCTTCATTGTGAAATAGTTTGTGGGTAACATATTTCTTGCTTGTGAAGTAAAACAGGTCAGATTTTCTTGGATATTTATAAATCCATGAAAAGTACCAGATGATTCACTATAAATTCCCCCCCCCCCTGTAACTTGGTTATTTCTTGCTTCATCAAGAAATACAGGGTGTACGAGATAAACCATTTATTGAGTATTAGCTATAATTTATATCAATGGAACACTCTATATTTTGCATCTCCATACTTTCCATTGTCTAGATTCTAGAATATCAGAATTATCGAATCTTGTAGGTTTCTACCTCATTTATCTTTGGATATTGACCAAATTAATTATGTTCTTTATTTTGCAACCTCTTCAGCACATTATAAGCAGGTGTCGGTGTCATCAAATTCAATTTTTTTCTAGCGTTAATGTTCAAATATATCTGATGACGCGAAGCAAGTGAATATCAGAGACAATATATATATATCATAATATATGACTGATACTACTGATAGTGATATCAATCAAGCAATATTGCTTGAAGAAATGCCTCACATCATCCCCTTAGCATAAAATAACTCGTATATGCAATATTACCTTGTTTATTTATTCCATTCATAATGTTTAAGAAATTTTGAGATGTATAGTGTTTTATGCAGAAACTCAATTGTAAATGAACCTTATTATTACTATTATTTCGAAACTTCGTAGTTGCCGTGGGTATTCTAACACGACATTGTTGCACTATATCGATGGCCGTGAAATATATACCAAATTTTTCGTAAATCCCTAGAAACGAAAGTCCAATGGCGTTGGATCTGGAGAATGCGGGGGCCAATTCATTTGTGCATTCCTGCCTCTGCCTATTCTACCCAGGTTCGTACATGAGTTGTTTTCAATCGGCCTATTTTGTAGTCTCAAGCTCGGAATGTTTCATTTTGATATCATGAATACACAAATTAATTGTACGTACACCTTTGTAAGTCAGTGTTAAAAAATCATAATAATGATAATGAAAAATCATTTTATCAACCAGGGAAATATAAATAGAAAATAATGTCCAACCATGGTTTCCAAGAACTCTCGAGTATTTGAATAAGTTACTACCTCTTTCGTTGTAGACGTCAACTATTCATTACGGCAGTGATATATAATAATCTGTTCACGACACAAGTCGCATCATAAACACAGTCACTGTAACAGATATTACAGACAGTGACTATTGAGTCACTGTAACAGAGATAAATTACACACTCCATCTATAGTTCAAAAGCAGAATCAGAAATGAGTTACACCAGATTGCACCAGAGAAAAGTTCAGGCTGTTGGAGCGAACCTCAGTTCAGTGTTGCCATCTTAGTGGATTTTACACCAAAACTGGTGGTTTGAGTTATCGTTTTGTGACAAAAAATTGCATCTAGTGGCTGGTGGTTATTTTTGTGAATTTTTTATGACACATGTGGAAATCTGGTGACTTCTAAGATTTCTTCCATATTTGATTTCTGCCACAGATTTCACTACCAACTGACAGTTGAAGCATGCGATGCGCATGACACGGATCACGATTTCGATATATTCGTCAAATCGTCAACGTCATGTTGAGCTCTCATCTCTCATGTTTCATGCTGAGATGCTGAGCATAGATTTTTAGATAAAAAAAAGTGATGTACCAGCGAAACCGAACTAGAATTGTTAGATAGATTCGAGGATAGATGAAGACTGAGATGAAATGTACCTTTATTAAGGCTTTTTATATCTCAGTGGATCTTATAAGTAGTCTTTTAAGATAATTTATTTTTTGTTTTATAGACTATATTATGATCTCAGATCTTCGTTTTTTTAGGATTTTACTTTTTGTTTTATAGGTAAGATGAATGCATATCTACATATACTTGTTTTGAAAAAAAAAATACAATTCTAATAGTATTTTTTTCACGTGACATATTGGTGAAACTGTCCGCATTCCGCGATCAGTGTTTGTTTCTCTCTTCAATACATGTCAAAAAGATATATAGGTATACACTGAGTGCATATAAACTCACTGGCACCCTTTTCCTTTAAGCAGAAACATTTACACCGAGTGCGCACCAGTTTTACCAATAGAACTAGCTATTATCTGGTGTTAATCTAGTGGTTTTTAAATAGTAATAAACCACCAGAAAATCACTAGTTTTTCAAAAATTTTCGCCTGCGGCGCATTTTTCTCATTCAACCAGGTATTGTGATTTTCTGGTGTTTTCAAAGAAGCCATTTTGAGATTTTTGAGAATTTGAGTTGGCAACACTGCCTCAGTTGTGGCAAAGATTATGTCAGATCAAAATTACCTTCAAGTCCCGGGCCGCAATATTTTTGATGAGATCAGAAATCTCGCTCGTGATTCTAAATTAATTTACTGCTATCGCTCAGCATCAGAAGTTCCTAAGGCCGGCGCCGGTTGATATTTAACTCACGGACCTCACGGTATAATGTTACTTCGTGATAACAATATAATATGTATTATCATTCTGAACGGGCCCTATTGAAATTGAATCGTCTCCTCGGAGTATCTGAAATCATTGAAATATAATATACGTATGCATCTCGCTGATGGTTTATGTACACAGGTTACTACAGTACTGATCAAATAAAAACGAAACACTTCATCTTTGTGAATATTTATTTCATCTCTGTCTTTCCATCGCTTTGTACATGTTCATATTTTTACTTCTTGTCAAGTTATTGGTTCTCGACAATCGGCCTGAGGGGTGCTCTTGTGCTGTTTTGGTCGTGAAACGTGAATTTAAAATATTGCGCTGGTAATCAGAAATTTATTATAGGACGTATATTATTCTCATTTAACCAACACTTTTTACTGCTCCACTCGCTCCACCCTGACGGCACTCATCACTGATAAATAAATCGATTCTGGGTTTCATCAAGAAAAAATATTGCGATAAATCCTGTTTATTAATTCAGTACCATAGCAGTTTTGACAATGATGTCAATAATGAAAATTCCACTGAGAAACGTCCAACAGAGAGTATAATAATTACGAAATAAAACTGATGCATTAACTTTACCTAATTTAAGATAATTTTGAGTAGGTACCCTAAACATTCTTAATGTTTTCACCCCACTTATTGGTATTCAAATATTGCCGTAGGCGTAGTGAATTCAATGCTCATATAGTTGGTTTTATACTCATTCAGGAAGAATTTAAAATAATAATGTCTTTGAATTTTGACAAATACGATTTACTGAAAGATAGATTTTGAATCGTTTTTGATAGTGAACTAACATATTCATTATTTGTATATGTGCTTATTTATGGTTTATTTATTACTAAATACAAAAGCAACAAAATTGATTTCTCATACAAATTTATTTATTTCCTGCAAGATCTAAATTATACCGGGAACGATTAACAATAAGGAGTACTCGCCCAAAACCATATATGTTCCTTCACAACCTTGATAAATCGAAATTAATGACCTCATTCAAAAAACCATTCAACGATATCCACTTTTACAACTAATCCAGTCATAGATTATACGTGTAATCTAATAATCTATTATTTATTCCAACCTCATCACGATGTCTAGATCCCAAAGAAAACATTTTCTAGAAGAAACATGAATACATTTTAAATTGGGGAAAACTTATTCTTGCGAGCAGAGTGTGAAAAATCGAGATTTTTCAACTTTAGGAATTTTTTGTGTAGGAACTATTCACTATTCGTCAAAACTTCTTTCTACATCTACCTGTTTCAAATTTTGAGAATTCTGAAAATCGAGTTGCCGCAGCACTGAAAATTATAAAAATAAAACGAAAACATCAAAAATATAGAAAATTTTAATGTTCACAATTTACAACGCAACAACGATACTAAATCCGAACACTTCAAAGTCATGATGATTAATTGTGGAAAATTAATTAAAATTGTTTCACAAAAAACTGAATGAATCAAATTATCAACGTTAGGAAAGGCTCATCATATCTGTCAATAATTACTAATTAACAGTGATATTCTTTAGTTATGGCGACAAAATTTACAATTCATCTTTCTCATCCAAATCTACATCTGAAAGATCAATATCTTCTTCTTCTGGAAGCACACCATCTTTACCATCCCATGCTTCAATGGTATTCATCTTTGGAAGTGACTCACCCTTAACTGGCGCGGTGTTACCCTTACCATAAGACAAATCCCTGTAAAATATGATATTTTGAAGAAAATAAAGGGCTGTTGTGGAAGTACTCCATACCTCAAAAATTCATAGATTCCATCTTTCGAGAATGAACCGCGGAGAATGGAATATTTCAATTTCTTGGGACTGACAACAGCCATGGCTGGATATCCAAAACCACCGATATCCAGGGCAGCTTCTAGATCCAACTGAGATCCAGCCTCAGACCAAACCCAACTGAAAAAGAATATGGTTACAATATTGAACATTTCAGGAATCAATGAAAATATGAATACTATAGAACAAGCTTCATAGGTCATTTTTCATTATTGTATTATTCCAACTACACATTATCAAGAACTGGGATGAAAATGAATGACATTTTCTTGGATGCTCTGATAAATAGTGTGAAACTGGCAGCACAGGAATATGCCTATCAGAGGACTTTTAACGTCACAAGAAGCGGCCATGATGCTGTTGTTTGAGTCTTGCTGAATTAAATGGCATTTATTCAAACATTACAAAATGTCTTGTAGAAAAAACTATAAATACATGATATGTTACCCAGTATATTTCAACTACAAGCACGTTTGTGATCTTGCCTAAATAGTATAATACCCATGGAAGAGATGACTTTCATGTGTAATTCTCATGAATTGATGTAGCACAAAATCCACATTCTCATCAAGGTGTTATCTGTTACAACCATGTGGAATTATCACTGGTTTCAATTAGTTCAGTTTGAAAATATTCATTGATAATAAAATATGAAAATAATTATAAATATACTCACCCCCACATCTTCTTCTTGAACTTTTCACCCATGGTGGTTAACAATTGAATGTACTCATTCCTGCACTCAGCCTGGCAATCCAGAATGTGTGGGAGCACAGCCACAACACACAAGGGTTTTTCCTCACATGCATCTCTGAATGACTGGTCATCAACAATTTGATTCAACTCAGGAGCTGGGATGTTTTCTGCAAGTTTATCCAATGCCCAGTTGACAATGTCACTGGCAGTGCGGCCCCCATCATAGTCAACAGGAGAGTCTTTTGCACCAGGAGCAAAGAATTTGATAGTGGGGTATCCTGCAATGAGTAAATTGGAGGTTGCAGATCTATTTTTGTAGATAACTCATTTTCCTTACCCTGGACTCCATATTTTGATGCTTTGGCTTGATGAACAGTGGCATCCAGAGCTCCAAGTTTCACTTTGCCCTTCAATTCCCTGGCTGCTTTGGCCCAATGTGGGGCAAGATTTTTACAATGACCACACCATGGAGCAAAGAACTCAACCAACCACAAGTCGTCTGATTTCAATACAAGTTTTTCGAAGTTACTGTCAGTCAGTTCAATCACCTCATTATCGCCAGACTGAAATCAGTAGTTTATACAGGGTGTATCTGAATAACACCGAAAAAATTAAAGGGGTGATTCTGTGATGAAAATTAATGTGAGTGTTTGGTATAAAATTTTTTGAAAAAACCCTCCCCGGAAAAGTTACACCCCTTCGAATATAAGAAATTCTCCTGGAATATTTCATCATATACGCAATTCTATGAGGAAAAGGGTAGATGCTTGTATTGAAGCTGGAGGCGGTCATTTTCAACATTTATTATAATTGTATTGTCGATATACGACAGGTTTTTGTTCATTGTTTGTTCACTTTTGTTTTTAGTTGTAGAAGTCTCATAATCATAATTTGGTTGGCTGTTGTTTTAAAAAATACTATTTTAGATGAGCTTATTAATTTTTTTCTCATAAATGCTTGTTTTCGAAAAAAACTTGTAGAGTTGAAAAAGTTAGTCAATGAATTGGGCTTTTCAGTCATACTTTTTTAAAGAAAAAATTTTCATCTAAAATAAAGTTGTAAGAAAAAATATCTTAGGGGTTGAAATAATCAACCCCTTCTAAGCATACTTCAGGGTTGAAAAAATTTCAAAAAGTGTACTCTTATTGACAGATAATGTTTACCAAGTTTCGTGTCTTTAGCTTGATATACAGGAAAAATAAAAAAAAAACATTTTTTTTTTTAATTTTCGAAGGGGTGTAACTTTTCCGGGGAGGGTTTTTTTCAAAAAATTCTATACCAATCACCCACATTAATTTTCATCACAGAATCACCCCTTTAATTTTTTCGGTGTTATTTAGATACACCCTGTATATAATAGTTATAAAAAGGCTAATGACCTCAGAAGTCGATGCAAAAAAAAAGTTATAGAAGGCGTTTTTCTTTATACTCACATCACTGGAAGATCCAGATGATCCACCATCAAGAGATGCTTTGACTTTGCTTCTTGCAGCTTTCAATGCAGCTTCAACGATTTCTTTTGCAGTTCTTCCACCATTATAATCTTCTGGATTGTTTTTATTTGATCCAAAAATCTTTATAGTTGGGAAACCACGTACCCCATACCTTCCTCCCAATTCCTTGTGGTTATCTACATCAACGGCACCAACTCTGACAACTCCCTACAAGAAAATCCAGTAAAAAATTCAAGAGCATCAAGATCAGCTTGAATTTTGAGAAAATAAAAAGGAACAGTTGGAATTTTTGAACTCAATATATTTTAATGTTTTCTAGACCACTTGACCATATCACAATGAGTTGAAATTTATATTGAAATATTTTTTTATGACCTAGAATATCCAGTGAAAATCACATTGGAGGATTTATAATTAAGCTTAATGCCATTCACTCCTTGACTCCATACAAAATTTAGGAAAAATAAATGCATTTTGAAATGAAAAATCAACTATAAAACATTTATAAAATATTTATTAGTTCCTGGTAATTTCGGATAAGGATAAGGGGAAATTCATAACTCAGACAATTGATATACCTATTGAAGTAATTCAAAAAACTATAGTTACCATATGAAAAAATACTATGTGCATAAAGTAAAAATCTGGAGTTTCTATATTTTACAGATCAACAGTATTATCAAAGTTTGCTATTATAATGAATAAAATAAGAGGCTTTAACATGTTACACTATGAGCACCACCCATATTTATCTAATCTCCCGGTGCCCACAGTTCTGTTTGACACCATACCTAAATTAAATTTACTGTACTCATCAGGTATCCAAGGATGTTTAACTGTATATTTCTTGGTATATCCTATTTTCATATTAGGAAAGGTAGGTTTTATTGTAAATAATGAACTCACCTTAAGGGCATTAGCTGCTTTGGTATATTCAGGTACCAGATTTTTACAGTGTCCACACCAAGGGGCAAAGAACTCAACTACCCATATTTCATCTCCCTTGATAACCAATTTATCAAAGTTGCTAGGAGTCAATTCCACAACACTACCACTACTTGGATAAAGTGCCCAGCAGTTGTTCACCAGAAATGCAAAAACTGTAGAAAACAAATGTTATAACCTAGAAATGGTTGGATAATATAATTCAAATACTTACGAATAATCTTGATCATTTTGAATTTGAGGTATCTCTTATCTTTGATTAAGTTGTTGTCTTCAGTTCAGTCTTCACTCACAAATCACAATTGACAAGGACTATCAGGAAAAAAAAATGCATATAGTCACAAGCCGGGCCTACTTGATCCTCCCACCTATTTCTAGTTTCTAGTTTACTGCCTCACTGGTCTATAGTAGTAGGACTGCATAGAGTTTCTATATACCTACAAATCTCACTACTTATAAAAATATCAACACATCACAATCATAATTACTATAATTCATTAGGTCTTGATTCAAGTATCAAAGTATCCAACTATTCACTATCCATCAAAAATATCGTACACAATACACATCAAAATCTCGTGGTGTATTTTGATTGGTCATAACACCACCAGTGGCACTTTACCAGTGTACCACACTGACAGTCACTGACTTTGACTAGAGTGCCCCCTGGATTGTTATAGCAAAAGATAAAATAAAGCGGATACAGGATACGCACACGTTGGTGTTGGTAGGATCTCTGCTTCCTCCTGGAATGCTGGAACTTACAGACGCTTACAGACTACAGTGACTGAAACATCTAAAACTTCTAAAAGTATTCTGTAACTGGTAGAATTGGTAGAAACAGTCACTGGTTCTACACGTTTTCGCTGCACGAACGAAAGAAAGCGACGCCGAGTGCAAAAAAATGGTATAATCACTATAATCCTTGATTATATTCAATAAATGAGATGCTTACGAGACTCTTGTAAACATCTCAAATACAAGTTAAAGATGCCTGCATGATGCATGTACTGTTGAACCATAGATTTTTGGTTGAACGATTGAAACGATCGAACATAGCGAAAGATTTATGAAACTTGTGACGTCTAGTATGTTTTCCACTCTCTTGATTTCGCAACGGCATGAGTATTGAAAAATAATACAAAATGATTGTAATAATAATCATGAAACATATTACTATTCTAGCGCCATCTTTGGTTAATCATCAGGACCCCACGTTTTGATTTATCTATGTCAGAGATAAGTTACCCACTTCTATGTTGTATACTTGTATACACTCTTGTATAGAGTCACTGTAGTATACACCTTATCTCTGACATATCTATGATGAAAATAAGAGCATATCTACACAAGTACACATAAACAACAATTTATGCTAATAAAATGGTCACTGAAAATAAATATCTATAATATAATGATGTTGAAATATTCGAACTTTTTTGTGGATATTTCTAAATGAATAAAAAAGTGTTGAAGAGTAGGAATATCAATGTAATATTTATTTTCTTCCGATTCGCATTAATTTTGAGAAATTCGTATAATCATATAACCAATATAATAATAGTGAATTGATGAAAATTAAATGAATAACACAGTGGAGAAAATCAAATGAATATAATAAAAATGTAATCGAAAATAGTGTTTAAAGGTCTTTGGTACTTTTCAACTTTTCAACTTACCCTCGGCTGTGCCCTCTCGACTCTCGGCCGACCATAAAATTCCGGATATACCTACCTACCAATGTGTCAGTCCGTCGCTGGCTAGAACCAGTAGAATCGTTTTGTTATTTTGCCACATGGCACATGGGATTGTAAGAAAATAAACGTGGGACGTTTTATCGAGGAACGACACATTTCGATCTTCCATCTTCCCTTCGAGAGGAATTTATTTATTTCTATTCCTCATTTGTATCAATTTCAACAACATCGTTGCCGTAATCCGTAAAAAAAACATAATATAAGTACCTTTCATTTCATTCATTATTATCAGCCTTTTCAATTCGAGTAAAACCACGTAGTTGGATTTGAAATTCATGTTTAGATAGGTACTTGCTGTACAGCAGGTACTTGAAGATGACGAGTAACTATGATTTTTGTCATCACTCTACATTTTTGAATATCCCATTCGATTCAACAGAATTTTCAATACATTGCAGAATCCTAGATTCATACTAACGTCATCCAAGATCACCATAGATGTGAATTTATTCAACAAACTACCTACCAGAACAATGCAGGCAACTACCGCACTCACCTATTCAAAATTAAATATTAAACTGATATTCATCGAATAGGCTGTTACAGTGACGGCATGAATTTTCACACAGATCGTATTTTTCTACATGTACTAATTGTTTTCGGGTTTCATTTTTATTTACTTCTGTGAGATTGTATGGAGTGTCATAATTATTAATTATATAACCTCGCACCTCTGGTTCTGTATATCTTACATAATTCTCCATATTTCATCTTGAGCAATTCCTCAGCATTCAAAGATAATATAAACTTATAGTTCATCAAGTCACACGAAACTGAAGAATTTACCGCCATCAAAATTTTTAATATTTAGAAAAACCTTATTTAGAAAAAGTTACAATGTGGTTGAATTGGATGATACTCATGGATTTCCTTCTCCAAAATTATTATCAAATCAGCCACAACTTTACTAATGCTTTTCTGGAGGGGTAAAAATTTCTATAAGCTTGGCAACATAGATAGACACATTTTTTCTGGCTGATACCGATACCATCTGGCTGTATAACTGGTTGCAGAGTCGCTGTCGCTACACAGCAATGGAATACATTTCGGCGCCTCATTGTCACATGAGAATATGGCAACTTGTTGATTATCACTTGTTGACAAATCTGAAATATGCCTTTCAAGCAGAGACAGGCGCTCAGCATCTAGTCAGAATTTTCGATTCGTTGCCCCAAGAATTGAAGTTCTAGATGCTTATTTTTTCCGAGCGACGATATGGCTGTGATCATTAGAAAGAAAGTAGATAATTGATTACTATTCAGCTTGTTGTGGGTAAACAAATACTAGAAGCGGAAAGGTTCCCAGCAGCAACGAGAATCAAGGTCTTAATTTTGCCTCCAGCCAGTTAAATGTGATGTCATAATGACATCACCGGGAAACGTTGCGGCTCCGCTGAGCGCTGCCTTGGTATTAAAATATTAACAGTATACGGTGCAAAATTGTGATAGGTATTCGGAAAAGATTTTCGGAAGGTGGCAAAATTCTTGCGGAGTGTAATTAGAGTTGATTGTTGCCATTTCGAATTCGCCATTACTGTTCTCTAGACTCTAGAATCAATAGTAGTTGACGTCACGGTGGGTGCTTGTCGGAGCGGCGCTATCAGTGAGCGGGGGGATCAGTGCACTTGTAACTTGGGTAGTAGTGTCATGTATTCGCGCAAGTGTCTCGAACTGTCTCATGTTTTGTGATTGATGTTTTGTGGGTAGTGCTGCGCTGAATCTGGCGTAAGTTTCCAATATTCAGTTGTATTTTCTTATTGGATTGGTTGATTTGAGCAAGTATAGGTTAGATTGATCCTGCTCCCCAAAGCATTCGATTAATGAGCTAAGTGGCCTTCAACGACGTTATAATGTTGACATTGAAGGCCTTTACGCAAAGACTGCAAAAGGCCAATAGAGGTCAACTATTCAAATATTTATTACCTATTGTAGGTATAGCCGAAATGATTGATAATCAACGTTTTTTAGGTATATTGAAGAATAACATACATTAAACTTATCACCGGCTGTACTGCGACCTGTGACCTTCTACTTAGCGCGCCAGATAGGACAACAAACGACAGTATTTGTTTTTTTACGATTTCTAGCACGAAATCTAAGTGTCAGGCAACTCTAATGAAGAATTCACTGTTTGTTATTATTTCAAATTAGGATTCTATCAATTTTGTTTATTTTTTTCATATTCTTACTGCAGAACTCGCCTCAAAATTAATGCATATTCTGTAGTAGTCGCTAAACAGGTTGAATCACTTATCTCAAATGAAAAGAAAACAAAATCCCTTGAAAGCAGTATACAGTAATTAGGAAGGAACTTTTTATATGATCTACAGAGACGGAGATGTGTGATGTGCGAGGAATGCAACAGATGGAGCGGGGTGTTGCGTAGTGTGTGTTGCAGAAATTCTGGTGATACTTTTGCCGATAGCCTGCTGCTGGATACCTCCAAAAAATTTGAGATATGATAAATATGAAGTCACATCTAAAATTCCCACCTGAACTGACCTTACTTTATATGCCGTAGGCATGAAAAACTGCCATAGGGTAATGATTCTAATAATCAATGTTGCTTCATACAAATTTAGATAACTAGGTATATTATAATTATTTTCCTATTTATTCATATTTCATACCTCATATTACCATTTCTATTGCATATGGTTACACAGATTGTGATCTATTCCTCGAGTCTAAAAAAACCTGAAAGTTGGTAAATTGTGAGTGTCATATCAACATATCATTTCAGATGGTTTCAAATGTCTTCAGTGATGAGTGATGCTAGTGATTAATGTTAGATCCAAAATTCACTAAGAAAGAATTCTCGTCACTGTAGGTTATAAGTTATGATAATTATTAATAATTTCAAGTTAACAAGTACACGTTGATTGATATAACTATTATATAACTATTAGGGCCTCGATTAAGTATATCTCCTTGCAGTTGTTTGTGAACTAAAAAAATGATTGAGAATAAAAAACAAGTATTTACCTCGGTATTTACTGTCTCCAAAAGTTCTAGAGGGGTTTCAGAAATGGAACAATCAACATCTTCATCATTGATAATTTCACAGGAAAATATACTCCATGCGTTAAGAAACATTTTGAAAAGTTGATTTTAATAATGTATGGTATGCCCCATTTGAATAATCTTCGATTTTCGGAAGAATAATATAAAATAGGTATATGTACACCTCATATGAAAAGCCACAAGCCGCCAGGCACGTAGATAAATTTTTTCTAGGGGGGTGATTGGTAGGTACTGTTTTTTTAGCAGAATCGATATCACAAATGGGCTTAGGCAAATATTCGCGAATACCATACATTTTTCTGCCAAATTATTGACTATTTTTGTGGCAATACCGAGGGATGGCTATGTGGATAGGTACAAGGATGTTCAGCTTTTCCTACTAGGAATACAATATTTTATTACCATTATTTTGCTTATGATATACCTATACTTAACCATTTGCGATTAAGTTTGTTTTTATTTGTTGTTACATTATTTATTGCGCTATTACCGAGACCTCGGCCGAGGCTAAAGCTATCAATTACCATTTGGAATCAACTACAAAAGAATGCTGTGAAAATATCAATGAAAGCTTGCATTTTGATGTTCTTGAAAAATATTGTTTTCAATTAGGTACCTTAAGCCTTAGGTTTTCGTATTATCAATCTTGAAGATATGCCTTGAAATATAAATACTCACTTGTTCATACCGAGGTTCATACATTCATCCCCCAATATATAAAAAAATTAAATTTTTACTGCCATAGGTAAATGTTGGAAGTCATGTTGAATGATCTGAAAAATTATTGATAATGTTTTACCTCGCATTCTACTAATTCATAAATAATAGAGAGGCAATAACAAAATATGTATTACTGTTTATAAATATATATATGAGACTATGTTTTACTTGACATGTCGATTCAAAGAGTAGGGGAAAAACCCATTAATGCTGAATCCAATGTCCTGGACATCCATATAGAAAACTTCCGAGAGTACCAGAAATAATTAGATGATTCTTTCAAACTAGTATTGTACGCTGTGTGAATTTATGAGGACTCATTTACTTTATCTTGCTCGGTTTACAGTGTGAAAAATATCGTTTGTCTTAGTAAGCTGTTTTTGACTTGGAAAGCATTCCAATAATAATAATTTACTAATCTTGCTGAAAGTTGTTATCGAAGATGTTGTAAAATTGTCTTCTACAAACTAACTCCAATGTGATCGAATTTTGAAATCAGTTGCACAAAACACAGTTTATACTCGAGTTCCTTCAGGATGCTGGGCCTGAATTTAAGCTTGAATTGTTTTCTGTTTCAGTTGCTGCTGCGACGGACAATGAAATCACTCGCGTATCTCAAGGTCAGTGTTATTGATTCAACATATTCGAAGACATTGTTGACTTACTGATTAGGTGAGTGAAGAAACTGGTCTGGCCAAACAAACATTAGCTAATGTACTTATTGGTGTCGGTATGAACTGATATATTTAATCATTAATTGATACACTTTCTATCTTGATGCTTGAAGTTGATGTTCGGTTTTCGAGTTTCGAAATTTGGTGCAAAAAAATAACCTACCGGATGACCTCGAACTCGAAACGGTTGGCAGTGGTTTTGGGTCGGTACCACTTCCGGTCCACCAACTACATTATTTTCTCCCTATTTTCAATACAAGACTTTATCTGTTGAGTTATCCCGAAGATAGCAAAGCAACAGATTTCAATGAGAATCAGGTGATAAAAAAGCCGTAACTTATCACCAGTCGAATTTTGTTTGGCGTGCTGACTTGAGTGCTCGAAAAAAAAACTCTCGAGAATAAGCATCAGAAAATACATCACTGGATGAATTCCACAACTTCGCTGATAGAAAAACAATTTGATAGAGAGAAGTTCGACAGGCCATGAATGACCGAATATTACGGCCAAACAAACCAAATTTCCTTTTGCTCAAATCTGACATTTCCATAATATCGATGAAAAAAATATGCTGCAGTATGGAAAACAATCTTCTGAATCCGATAATGTGGATGAATATAGGGTCCACTCAAAATTTGGAAGTTGAAGTTACAATCGTTTCACAACAGTATCAATGGATTCAATGTTTGATGCATATCAAGTGTCAATGCTCTCAAAGTTTTCGAAACATTACACCCGACATTACCTCAAACGATTGGGCTATAGGTTAGGTATGTATTGGATATATTGATATTTATCATTGGTTTCATTATTCATTCATTTTAACCTGAAAAAGTGAAAAACTTTTTCATAAGATTTATTATGCAAAATCATTTAATATGTGTCATTACCAATTTCGAAAAAATAGTGATTTGATGAATTTTAAAGTAGCAGTTCCGGATCTTAATTTTTTTAGGCGGGGCAAGAAACTGAAAAATGCCGCCCCCATCCACTAATGTCCACTAATTTATTGAATGCATCCATCGCTGTTCTTTCTGTGTTATGCCTATTTAATTGCAGATATATAGACTTGAACGTGTAGGATATATATTTTATACACAGCACAATATAGGATTTGAACTCGATCAGGGGCGGCGAGTTTTGTTTTGTCCAATGGGTGCTAAACTTGAGAGGTGAGGGCAAAAAAAATGCGCCGCAGACGAAAATTTTTCAGGGTCTGAGGTCAAATGCCTTCAAATTTGATGATAGATATAGGAGTAATATTTATTTTGCATTACTTGTAAAACACCTCGACCAAAATATAATATTTTGTGACTAATCTGGTTTCAAGTCTATAGTTAATATAGATATATTATTTAGATTGTAGACAAACGTGAGAAAAAAATATAGGACCTATTTTTAAAACTTTCAATGCCAATGAATTCATCAGTCACTATGTATTCATGTCTAATACATTCATTCGTTCTCTATAACGATGTTACATTGCCACATTGTTGAGTCGTTTTTGTAAAATTGAAAGCCAGGATCAATTTTTTATGTTCTGGTTCTCACGAAAAGGGATATCCTGTAATGTTCAGAGAACATCGTGAGAACCAAGGGAAAGAAGATAGGAGTTGGTGTTCTTCTTAAATTTCTGGAGATGGCATGCCTCGGGGAACACCTCCTAGGCAATGAGTTCCAAAGTCTCGATGTTCTTGGGATGAATGTGTCTTTGGAAAGGGACGTTCAACAAGTCTCTAAAGTGACCACGAAGGGGTGTGAAGACTGAACTTGACGGGTTAATCAAGAAGAAACTGGCTAATGGAGGAACGATTGTTGATATTTCAGAAGAGCATCGCTTATGAAAATATCTATGAAATAGAGATAAATCGCCAACATTTTACGGTGTTCCAGAGAAGTGAGCGAGTTTGTAAGCGAGGCATCACCAATTCATAATTTCCAACAAAGCACGAATAACAGGTAGGTAGATAGCAAGTAGAAAATAACTACTTTCCTGGCTAATGCCAAATTATATATACTCGTATAGTCTATGGAACAATTCACACAGTGCATACAGAATGCTGAATAATAAAAAATCAACAATTATTTGATTTTCTTTTCTGTTTTGGTGCATTGCACCCACACCCATTGCAATCATGGGTTAGAGTCTTTGTAATTCGTCTTCACACATCTCATCGAAATATTATTCGTTTATTTTGCAAAATAGAGTCAACACCACTTTTTCAGCAACTTGTCCAGCCTCTTTTATCCAATATTCCATTAGATTTTGTCAAACTTTTTGCAAAGTTTTGAGCAGACCATCCATTAGTGCGACGGAACTGGCAAAGATAATAATATCTTCTTTCTGAATTTCTATATTTACTCGATTGATTTCGCAGAGAATATTCGCCCAAATAGTTGAATTGAGAATAAATTCTTTACAGCTGTGAAGGGATGGCCACTGTAAAACAAGAGTGAATGTGTACTTTTACTATTATTTTTTCTGTGGTCGAAGTTGAGTAAATTATGAGTTGTCCATTCGTCTGTAAAGTGTGAATTTGGCCGCCCTCTAAACTTGCCGCCAGGGGCATAGGCCCCGGCTTGCCTACCCCCTAGATCCGGGTCTGTATATTAGTAACAAAATAAAATTGAACAAAGCATCTTATTGGAACCTCCCAATCGGAATTATCGTCAAATGAATCAGTTAAACATTGACGAGTGTAGCAGCTCGGGTAACGCGACTCCCTCCACGTAAGGTGCAAAAACAATCATAAATTTTCTGAAACCCAGCTGAAAGACATACTGTATACATTGTTTCGTACCTCCCTGATGATTGGTACTTGTGCCAGAAGTTTTGTAATATTTCATAGTACGGTCAATAACAAAATATCATCAGAACTTTCATAATGAAGTATTACCCACATCAGACTGAATATTCGTTGAACGTGTTCTCAGAAACGATCGTCCAAAGTATGATGAATAAAATATAATTTTCCTATCACCAAAGACTCGCTTCAGAAATTCAAATATTCTACAGAATGGGGAGAAATTCGTGACAATCATTCTAATGAGCCACAATCTGATATAAAAACACTAATACTGATATTTGAGACATTGATATCTCGTATCGGTATAACAGAGTTGAAATTGCTGAAAACACATTTCCAAATGTAGAAATTGTATTGATAATTTTTTTTAATGCGTGGTCACTAACTGCTGTGGGAAACGCTCTTTTTCCAAATTGAAGAGAATAAAAATTGAATGAAGAAAAAAAGTGTTTGAAAAGTGTTTTTAACCGCCAACTTAGTTGCAAAGCTACCCTCGAAGTCTCATTGAGACTTGTATGAGTAAGGAAGAAGAATGTGATATGCTCCAAAACATAGATTTTGCTAATCTCAAATTTAGATGGGTATCTCTTCAATATAGGTATATAAATTTTTATGCACCAACCTGTGAATCCGTTCAAACAATATATTTTTTGTGCCTTGGTTGAACAAAGATCCTTTTTTTTATTTCGTTCTTTCATTCAATGTTATTGTAAAAAAATGAATACTAACCCTGTCTAGCTACTATCTTTGTGTATTCTAACACATTTGAAGGCCATTATAAGTACAGGTTTGGCCTTTAGTGACTATTCTTGGTTTATTTACTATACCTATGTATCAATATTTCTTATCCTTGTGTGAATAAACTTATTATTATTTTCAAGATAGCTCTCCATTCTTGGATAAGTCTTCTTAAATACCTTCTCCAATGTGAATCATCCTGCATAGTTTTTTCTGGCGTGAAAAACGGAATTGTATTCAAAATTATAATAATAAACATATATATTCTTCTTCACAGAAACAAATATAGGTATATATTTACATCCATGCAAAGAGACATTAGAATCTTCAAAAGATGCCCACAATGCCAAAATAAGATCAAAACTTGTTGAATGTCCTAATGGATTCCGTTCATTTTGGTCTTTCGCCAAAGCTGTGGGAAGAAATTTCACTTCCAGCTCATTTCCTCCTCTAACTAAGGAAGATGGAACTCTAGCTACGACTGCCCAGAAAAAAGCCAATATCTTTGCGCACCTATTTGCTGGGAATTCCTTTCTGAATTCATCGGGAAAACAACCTCCGAACATTACACCTATTGACAATCATATGCCCGAGATCACCTTTCGCCAACGTACTATCAGAAAGATTTTGTTTAGTCTCAACACCAACAGAGCCTGTGGATCTGACGGAATCCCACCGATTGTTCTCAAGAAATGTGCCCCCGAACTAACACCAGTTCTTTGCAAGTTCGATCACTCTTACAATTTGGGGGTATTTTCGTCCAACTGGAAAATTGCAAGAGTACAACCAGTCCCTTACCTAGCAACTACAGATCTATCGCACTGCTATCAATTATTGCAAAGGTCATGGAAAAAGCCATCAACATCATGAAATATTTGGAACACTCAGGAATTGTCAACTATAGGCAATATAATATGGCTTCCGTCATCAGAGATCAACTGGTGCCTTGCTCGCTTACGTCTCACATTCATGGCAGCTATCTATTGAAAAATATGGAGACACTTTAGCCGTGGCATTAGATATTTCCAAGGCATTTGATCGAGTTTGGCTCCAGGGACTCCTCGCCAAGCTTCCATCTTATGGTTTGCCCTCTCAGCTGTGTTCTCTGATTGCTAGTTTTCTCTCAAACAGGTCTCTCCATGTAGTGGTTGATGGAGTTTCATCTGATACCCTACTCATAAATGCTGGTGTTCGGCAGGGATCAATTTTAGCACCAACACTATTTCTACTTCACATCAATGATTTGTTGGAAGCAACTTCATGTCCTATACACAGCTTCGCGAATGATAGTACCCTCAATACCGCTTCCTCATCCGGGGCTCCTATATCGGCCCGTCAAACCAGAAATGAACGAGGAAGAAATGTTAACAAAATAAATATGGACTTGGCAACAATTCTCGAGTGGGGATCTAATAACCTGGTAGAATTCAATGCAAACAAAACACAAGCATGTATTTTCTCTAGAAAAGCCGATCTCACTGTGCCCAACATAATTCAGTCAGAGGTAACCATACTATTGAAGTCATCCATTTCGATGCTTGGTGTTACTATCAGCAATAACCTTTCTTGGGAAAATCACGTGAGGTTCATTGCCAAAAGTGCATCGCAAAAACTTGGTTTTCTGTTTCGAGCCAAGAGCTATTTCACTCTCATTCGACTGCTTATGATATATAAGGCACAGATCCGACCTGTCCTGGAATACTGTTCCCATATTTGGAGTGCGGCACCTAAACATATCTAAACTCGCTCAATTCTCTGGAACTAGAAAAGTTAGCTATTCATCTCTATTTCATAGATATTTTCATGGGCGATGCTCTTCTGAAATATCAACAATCGTTCCTACATTAGCAGTCTCTTCGAGATTAATCCGTCAGTCTCAGTCTTCACACCCCTTCGTGGTCACTTTAGAGACCTGCAGAACGTCCCTTTCCAAAGACTCGTTCATCCAACGAACATCGAGACTTTGGAACTCTTTGCCTAGGGAAGTTTTCTCCGAGGTATACGATCTCCATAAATTTAAGATGAACACTAACTCCTACCTTATCTCCCTTGGTTCTCACGATGTTCTTTGAACATTACAGGATATCTCTTTTCGTGAGAACCAGAAAAAAGTTGTTGGATATATCGGAATCCAATCATGATATCAATTATTGTTATTTATTATTTTATGGAAGAAGTGACGCCTTTTTTCTAGTATCCATTTCTTTGTTTCGTTTTTGAATTCATTATATGTTTTACGATCTCTAATGGTGGTTGGTAACTCATTATGAAGTTTGCTGCTCAAATAAGCACAACTACGTTGCTCAATGGTTTTCTCACATCGTATAGATAGTAAGTATGAGAAGGTGTGTAACGAGGTGTATAAAGAAGTATTTTCTTTTTATTTCAGTCAACGCTTTGATGATTTCGTGGAATAATGATAATTATAGTAGGTCTTGTTTGATAATGCTAGTAAAAGCAAAAATTCACTTTCGATAATTTTTGCCGACGACTCCTGGTCTATTAAGTATCGAATTTTAGGAACGCCTATTATTTTATCTGAGATTTCATCAACCTGGCCGTGTGGCAAAGAGTACAGAAGATTAGTTTCACGAGAGAAAATGTCCCCTCTGGTGTCCGTGCCACAGCTGTACGAAAGCAAAGCAAACCAAAGTCAAGTTTTGACTGACACCAGTGGCAGAACTTCGTGATTTGAGTGCCCGAAAAACTGAAATTGCAATTATTGAAGTTTCTCGTTCAATGACTTGTAATTGATGAATTGTATTCTCGTTCGGAACTATTTCGAAGGGCATCTTAAATCAGCGATTGATTATCTCGAATACTTCTGATTAATGACCGATTATCTTGCTATGAATTGAAAATGTTTATGTCCGTTAGCCGGCAATTTCCAGTTGTCGTTTTCATGAAATGATAAGAAAATTGATGACTCTTTCGCCAAACGTTGTTCAACACTTTTCTCGCCATATTATGTTATTAATATCAGTATTTATTCAAAAAAACTTATGTTGATGAAAAGAGTAGTGTCTGTTTTCTTTCGGTGTATTCATCTGATGGTTGAAAATAAATTACAATTGCTTTTTCACTTTTTTCTAATGAATAGTGAATATACGTTGAGATAGCAGTTTTGAACGCAGAAACAGAAGCAAAATTGTCGGAAAATAGAGTAATTAGACTAATGGCAATCGAAATTAAAATCGAAATAAAACCATATTTTTCGACTAGCTTGACAAAATGAAAAACCCGCGTCTTCACCAATTCAAAGATGTTTAAATAACAAGGTAGACAACGAGCATAAAACAACGACTTTCCTGGCTAATTCCATGCAGAACATTGCATTCAGTAACGACGCATTTTTGCTATCAAAATTAGATTTTTTTACATAAACATCTGTGCTAAAATGCACCTCCTTCGATCTACTGCCACTGTAAATTGCTTAAAAATTATTATTTCAAATTGTGACTATAATAACGGAACGAATGGTCCAAATTTTATGTTCAAATTGGGAAACTCTGAATTCAACAGTATAATATTATCGGCAATGAGTAAATCTAAAATTAAGGCCCCATAATATATAATATAATATCAGACTAATAAAACTTTGAGTGCTGCGGTATCTGAATTGAAGTTTGTATCATTGTTGCCACCGAGGTTGACCCTTATGTTTATTTTAAATGAAAGTCTTATTTTGATCCCAGCAATACGTCCTTGAAATATATGCATCGTATTTTGAATCACCCTATACTACTATATACCTATCTGTTAACAAAAAGACAGCAAAGTCACACAAGAATTTCGACTCGTGATGGGCCATATAATGTTAGTCTCATTTTATTACCCTACTTCCGAATTTTTTGCTCTCCTCTTTCATAGAAAATTTTTTGAAAAACAATAATTTTGGTGATTTGAAATAGCCAAATTGTAGAGCTTATTTTAGGCTAATTTATTACCCCATTTCCATTTTCTTTTTGCTCTTTCCCTTCATAGAAAAAACTGCGGCTTTGCGAGTTTCGGGCGAACTCAGCAGAACCATTTTTGAAAAACAATAAATATTGGTGATTTGAAATAGTCGAATTGTAGGGCTCATTTCAGGCTGGTTTAGTACCCCATTTCAATTTTTTTGCTCCTTTCCTTCATAAAAAAAAATATGGCTTTGGGAGATTCGGGCGAACTCAGCAGAACCATTTTGAAAATCCACTTTTTTCTGCGATTCAATCGAGAAATATTTCAGGCTATTTAATTACCCTAATTTCATTTTTGTTTTTGCTCCACGCATTATAGAAAAAGACAAGATTACCTAATCGATTTTCGCCAAGTCGATGATGCAATTATTCCAAATTATAATATTTTGACGACCTAACTTGTCAATCTGATGATACTCAGCAAAGCCACAGGTTTTTTTCTAAAAACTTTCCGTGGAGCAAAAAACTGAAACAAGGGTAACTAATTAGCCTAATAAAATAAATCCTAAAATATCCCTATATTGAATGACAGAAAATTGTTATTTTTGAAAAAAATGTGCTGCTGAGGTTGCCCGAATCTGGCCACAGTTTTTTTTTATAAAAACGTAGATGAATATCATCGGTTTGATGAGTTAATTTGTAAAAAAATTGTGATTTGAAATAACTGCATCATGGAGTCGGTGAAAATCGTTTAATCTTGTTCCGTAATGCGTGGAGCAAAAAAAAATTGAATCAGGGTAATCAATTGACCTAAAATTAGTCCTGAACTATCACTTCATCGAATAGCAGAGAAAGTGGATTTTCAAAAATGGCTCTGCTGAGTTCGCCCGGGATTTTCTAAGAAGGGAGGGATCAAAAAATGGGTATGGGGTAATAAATTAGCCTATAATGAGTTCTACAATTTGGCTATTTCAAATCAACAAAATTTTTTTTCATAAATGACTGCTGAGTTCGGCTGAAGCTAGCAAAACGGCAGATTTTTCTATGATGGAAGTGAAAAAAAAAATTGGCTATTTCAAATCATCAAAATTATAGTTTTTCGAAAATAGCTCTGCCACAGATTTTTCTATGATAGAGAAGAGCAAAATAATTGGGAAAATGGTGATAAAATAGCCTTAAATGAGCCTAAAATTATGTGACCATTTCCGAGTCGAGATTGTGTGGCTTTGCTAGCTTCTTTAGTATCCCCCCCCAGGCGTACCACCAATGACAGACACACGTGGCGTTCTTCGAAAACACGGGCCACAATCTCTTGCGTAAATTATAACTGAGCACCAGATCGTGTTACGCATCGATATTCACACGGAAATTTCGAGAAATTGCCGATGGAAATCGTGCCCAAATTCAAATTGCTATTCAGATATTAGATTCATTTGCGTGCTATCCTTGCAGAAGTTACAATTTTGCTCTGCAGAGATCGATATGTTAACATTTCGCCTCTGAAATAGCGAAGTGTACAGGGTGTTACAGTGAATCCCAATAAGAAACATCATAGGCACCGATTTTGTGAAATTTGACAATATTTAATTTTTCATTGATAAATTCAATATTCAATGTGTATGAAATATTACAAAAAGAATCTTACAAACCATATATACCGGGTAGGATAGGTAATTAACAGTCGCAGTTACTACAGGGTGACTTCGATAATCGTTGAATATTTCTTGAAAAAGAAGAGTCGACCCCGAAAACCTTGAAAACTTTATCACAGTATGTCTCGTGAGCAAAGCCATCCAAAAGCATATTTATAGTTTTTGCTATTAAAAACTGACTCAGTCTGCGATGAAATTTCGAAAATCATGGAAGTAATATATAACTGAAATTGTATACTAAAACTCATCCAATTATCACAGGCACAGAATATTATGCCATCTGAAACGTCCAGCCTAGTTACATGTTGAGGTGTGTGCTATATTGGTTATCAAAAATATCAGGAACACAAATATTTGCACTTACTACCTTACAAGGTATATCAAAAATATTCCTTGTCGCACATCGCATAATACTGATGGCTAATTATTTCTTCATTGGCCTCGAAAAATATAAGTGCTAATCAATGGTTTATGGCACACTTTAACAAGTTGACGCTAACTGAAGATGCTCACGATAAAACAAATCGTTCTCCGATAGAAAAAGCAAAATACATTGTTGCCACATTCGCCGATTTTCTTAGATTCATTTATTTCACGTATTCGGTCGAGAATCATCTTTGAGATTGGTATTCCAATATCCTTGGTAACCCAAAACGCAAGATGGCGATATCAGGCACGATTGTTCCTGTGAAACTCTTGATATTCATTGTTGGTATCATCATCTTCAATACCCTATCATGGGATGATCATGTGAGGTCTATTGCTAAAACTGCTTCACAAAAACTCTGTTTTTTGTTCCGTGCCAAAAGATACTTAACACCTCAACATGTCATGCTGGACACTCCTTCATTGTTGAGTTATAGATCTGCAGAACAACATTCTATCATTATGGTACGCAAATGCGTATCAAAATATCCTCTGTTTCGATACGCATTTTTTATTATTCGGAGGTTGGTACAATCGAACTCGAATCCAACTGTCAAATGAAAGTCAGAAGAGTTAGGCCTAGCTTACTTCTGAGCGATTTTGCATTTGGTGATATTATAGCAGTGAAAAACTCCATGTTTTAATTGGTAAATTCTAATTCCGAGTTTAATTTGATTCAAATTGACCAATAAAAACGATAACAACATTGCATTTTTCACCGCTGGTATTGCAAAAATCAAAATCGCTCAACAGTTAACTGGGCTTTACGCTTGTGCGTCAGATTTTAAACATCCAATCGAAGATGTTTCTGTTATTTATCGATATTAAATCCATTTATTTCAATCAAAGACTACAAATTAGTACAAAATAGAAAAAAATGTATATGGCGCACGCTTCGCTCGTCGTACTCCAAACAACGCATGCGACAAAATAGCGTGTTATAAAACTTGTATCATAATATACTATTTTCGTACGTCGAATTTGTGGAACTCACTTCCCAGGAAAGTTTCACCTGATACCTATAACCTCCGAACTATCAAGACAAATTCCAATACCTATTTCCCTTGCCCTACTGGCTTGCAGTCAGAAGATACAAAGAAACAAGTTTTCTGATTACGCTGAAAACTTGTTCATCAACTTTTTTGGCGGAAATGATGAATGGATTGATTCATTGCATCGCATCATGATCGTACAATGATATAATATAGATGAAGTTGAGGAATCTCGATTTCTTACGCCCTATAACTCTAATAATTTTTTCTTGATGCGCATTCACCTATATATGCTTATGAACTGTGCTGCGTTCCCAGAATACCGGAAATCATTATCTCGGCGGCGCGCGACAGGCTGTGATTTATGGCCTCGCGATAACATTGGTCGACGACGTACACCTATAATTAGCAGATGATTAATTGCCAGTAATTCTAACTTCCTGTAATTTCTCGAGAATGAGTGATTTTACTAGAATGGATATTTCGTACCTATATGAAGGACCGCAGTGTTGCGGACAGTCAGTATTAGTTTAGAGAGTGAGTTAAGAAAGACAGCTATAGTATTGTGTTGTATCTATCTTCGTTTCTTTGAATTATTTAGAATTGAAATATTGATAGATAGTTTCGAGATATATATATATATATATATATATATATATATATATATATATATATATATTATGACATCACTGCAGCAACCTTCAACATTTGTTATATAAAATACAAAGTGATGTGTAGTGATAATTGAAACAATAATAAATCAATCAATTTCTAACATTCTCCCCCCGCAAATTATCAAACACTATAACGATCAGTTGGTTTCATTACACGACCTCTTCTGGTAGTGATTATTCTTTTTTTTTCTTCATCTTCTTTTCTTCGGTTTCCTCCTTGAATCACATCAATGTATTTTGTTTTCTTCATTATTGATTGATCAGTCTGATATCTTGTTAATCTCGTCGAATCTTCGATTTCCATGATGTACAATTGTACAAACGTTGAAATGGTCGTAAAAGTTCACCAGTTCTAGTTTTCACTTTTACTACTCTCGAAACTCCATCTCTCCAAATGTTGTATCTATATCTTTATTTCTTCGAATTATTTAGAATGAAAATATTGATACAAAGTTTTCTATATATATATTTTTTTATATTATCATGACATCACTCCAGCAACCTTCAACATTTGTTATATAAAATACAAAGTGATAATTGAAACAATAATAAATCAATCCGTTTCTAACATATTGTGAACATAGAGATTTGTATATCGAATATTGAAGTGATTCAACTAAGTGTTTATTGAACTGTATTTCGAGTGTTTAGTAAAATAAATTGTTATTTTTTGTACTGAGTGTTTAAATTAACGAACCCAGGTAGAAATATCGTAACAATATTTTGTTTGGAAATAAGTTTTATATCTACAACTACTATCAAGTAAATCCATTGCTTACTCGATTTTAAACAGTAATGACAGTCATTATTGTGATGAATCGCGTAATAATGACAGTACGATGGAGTAATATTGTGACATCCCATCGTATTGTCAAATTCAAATAGGGGTTATACCTACTATGCACAATACAACCGCGTTTGTGTAATACACGCAAATTCAACAGTGACTTGCACGACTTATGTTTTCATGGTTTCAATCGCTCTTGCACAAATAAGAAAAACGAGAATTCATTGTTTTTTTATTCTCAACCGTATAAAATGAGTTGTTTCTTTCTTGAAACGCTGAAACTGAGGTTAGGGATGCAAAAATGGAGAAGAATGACAGAACGCTCAGACCAATCAGAACAACATACAAGTGTAAATTGTTGGTTGCATAAGGCATCTTAGTAGTACAGTCACAGGTACAGTATAGCAATAGCATTGTTGAAGACTTCATTTTCGGACATATCGCGTAGATACTACTTTTCTAAAATTGATATTCTGCAATAATATGAATACTATTTTTATAAAACACTTCTTTCGCTAAGGCAGCTGAGATTCAAAATTCTTAAATTAATTCAAATGTTCAAACACATCAATAAACAGTTTCTAAAAGTCCAGTGCCTATATTTCTCATTGAATTTCTTTGAATAAATCAATTATCCAAAGTAAATATGACTACTGAATACCAGGAGTTGTCTTGTACGTATATAGCCTGAACTACTAAAATTAGCGATCAGTGCTACAGAAAATTTCGCTATAAAACTATTAATTTTTTTTTGAAATTGTTGATAAAGCCTTCGGCTCGTACTGCGATTTTCATCTTCGTGTGCAATTGCCATCATTATGCGCTCGTTGAATAATATACTATAAGCTTGCTGAAAATGATGGCATTCTATTCGTATTTAGACGAAAATTTTGTTGCAATTGATTTCGACCTCCCCTATCATATAGATCGAAGAAATCAGCTCTTCAGGAAGAAATTTAAAATGCAATAAAATACATAGTGTTTCGAACACACTGTAGGTATAAAAAGTTTTCGAAAAATGCCCTTCTGAAAGTACCACTATAGAAGTGTTCGAACACGTCCCCGTTTATTCATTATCGAGTTTATTCTATTCGGCTGATACGTTGATATGTTTCGACATCAAGTTGGAGTTCAGGGGTTGATTTTTCGAGGACATGAAGTCATGTTGGTTCTGAGCCCGAACTAATTCAATTTCGCGCTCCGTGGAATAGCATCATTAATTCAATTCAAATCTCCTGATAATTATTGAGCTTGCAAGCTCGTTATGGCTAAGGTACGCCATAATGGCGTACCTACGACAAAGGAATAGAGAATTCAGATGGGAACAGAAATCTCGGGTAAACATTGTACTCGCAGGTTCTCTGTACAAGTGACGCATTGAATGGAAAAGGGTTGGTCTGGGTGTAGCCAACTTCTTTCTGATAAGAGCGTTCGTGACATACCTGCCCTATATCCATTCGTGGGAGCCAATAAGAAATACAAAAGGCATCGAGGTTTCCATAAGAGATATTCCGAATAAGCATAATGAGAAAGTTTCCAATATTGACATTTCATTCTTCCATGAAGTTTATTCAATAATATCACACACCTACGTGTTATTTTATTTCTCTGTGCGATCAAATTCAACTCCAGAAAAACGCGTTTTGGCTCCAGGCTTCTCCACCAATCTGGGAACGCATCACGCATCAAGTGAAAAAACGCCAGAAACAAATCTCAAATCAGCGTGCGGATCGAAATACAATGTTGCATTCTTCTAGATTTTCCTGAATATCTGTAAAAACTGTTACTTTATATTAATGGGCGTTCATATGGTCTATACTGCCGTGCTAAGCTTGCAAGAAGGTCGTATCTGACGAATTCGTCGAAATTAAGTCATTTTGGGTATGTCTGCACCCATCGTACACGGAATGAATGTCGTAATTGAAAATTGGCTGATAAGTATTATTAGTTCATGAAATATGTCATATCTGCAGAAGTTCTCCATAACCTAATGAAATTTGTCGTATTTATAGCATTTGCTAAGAATAAATGTCATATATTACGAGAAAGCTGACATATATGACCAATTTAATCTTGTCATGAGTTGAAAAGTATTCCCACTATTCCCAATATAATTCGTCGTATGTAGCTTATGCTAAGAAGAATTGTCATGTAATGCAAATTTCCTGTTAGATATGACTGATCTAAATCTGATAAAAGTTGGCTCTGACTGATATTACCTGAATTGATTACTAAATTTTTAATGACTTCCATTGTCTGTTATGAGGTTTAGTACATCTATATTAATCATTTTAGAATTTAATATATTGGTCTGAAAATATGATGATTTTTCTTGTATAATAATAAAAATAGTAATGCTGAATGTCATATCTGCATCATCCAAGCAATTTGACTTTGACAAATTGAAATTTTTTGAAAACGCGAAAAAACGCGATTTTCTCGATAACATGAACTGCAGATACGACATTTTTGATTGGCACGGCAGTATATATCAGTTCAAAATATACATTCGATATTTAAAGGTAGTCAGAAGATATTGAATGAAAACTGATATTAATGAATACCCCTTAAAGTAACTTATCATCAATCATCGGAGAAAAGTTGAGAAATATGGAAAGACAATTTTGGATCACCTTGTATAATATAAATGCGAAAAATATATGTTTTCACTCTAGATTCACATGATACGTCATAGTTTGTCGCCTCATGAAATATAAATTGGCGCATCTTGAAAATGGAATGGATTTGAATGATTCCAGTTTCCATTCTAGATAAGAACTTATTTGATTAGAATTCATCTGAAGGGAAATTCCTAACAATACTTCTCGAGATGGTAAAATATGGTCGACCATTCTATTAATTGATAAGAAATAAGTCTGTGAAAGCAAAGTCGAAATCATCGAACACCAACTGAACCGGCGTTCTGTAATGATATCAAACGACCATCGTGTAATGAAAATGCCGGAAATTCTAGATCTTTCGTTGGAATTTTTCGCTGCCACGTCACTGGGTTTATGAGCGTGCGAGTCTATTTTTAGTGTGAAGTTTTCTTTGTGTAAGGTGAGATTTCGATCTGAGACTACTAAAACTAGAATGTGAAATGTTGCACTGGGTAAATTGATTAAAATCATTGCAACTTTGAAAATACATTCTGTAATGTTATGATATACATATTTTTGTAACCGAACCATGTTCGATGTAATTTTGGTTCAAAGATACCACGACTTCGATGGATACATATTATTGGAATGTCTCTTTGGAACTTATGGGATGTATTCAAAACATTTTACCGAAGGATTTTGTGAATTCGAACTGGATAAATTAATTTCAAATATTCGGAAGAATGAAATAATGAACTTCTAGTTTATTTCGTATTATTCCTGAAGTTTCCTCATTTTCTTCATCATCAATGTGCCATTGTCTTTTCATTTGAAATAACTCACTTTTTTCGGCAACCGTCCGGAAAGTAAGTACTTTCCAGGCGATTTTTTTTTGAGAAAGTGGCATTTTTCCGGCCTAGTCCGGGAAGTACGTACTTCCCGGACTAGGCCGGGAAGAATCACATCGTTGTTGTCATTGTAAATATGAAAATCTTGGTAGTATGGTTTTGATAAATGCAGTTGATCATTACCATAGCAGCAAAATAACGACTGACAGCTATCTAAAATTAGCTAACATTTCAATTTTTGAAAGAAATGTGTTTCTTTGATTTGTTATTCTACACGGTTGCCGAAAAAATTGTGTACGCAACACGCCCGAAAATAGTTTTTTTGGACTCGCAGTCTTCCAGGACTCGCTACGCTCGTCCTAGAATTTTGTCCACTCATCCAAAAAAACAGTATTTTCCGGACTTGTTCCGTAAATTACTATTTTGCATTACATCTGTCAGATTGTTAGATGAATATTTTATTGTTTTTTACAAAAAAAGATGCGTAATTCGATATGTCATATTAGATTCATTACTGATGGAAAATCTCTGAACTAGAGATAGTTAAACCAAGATATAAGCCAACATGCCCTATAAAAATGTTGCTTGTTTAGGAGGGTGTTCGAAGGTAAATCTTCATTCTGAAACTTCCTCGGATATCTCTCAATAACTTCATAAGTTTTAACACCATCGAAATGAAATTTGGTTGATTTAAGTTTTCTGACACGAGAAATACGGATTTGTAACTTATTTTGTGACTGCTCACAGAGGGCGCTAGTGGCACTCTGATAATTCATCATCATCTTATTTCTCCCTTGAATAAGTTGAAAATCTGAAAGCCCGTTCAATGTTACCTAAAAAAAGGTACTCTCATAGCACTCTTGTTCAATTTGCTTAACTCTTGCTCTTCAAGATTTCTGGGTCATAAAATTTTCTATTAAGAAAGTATGCGTAAAGTTGCCTCAGCCAAAAAACCTAAAACCACGAAATGCTATTTTCATGATGTTGTTCCTCAAAGTTGCATTCAATCAACATGATTTTAAAATTGTGCTTATGTAAATGTTCTAAGTCCAAAGTTGAACCTGTTATATATCAAATGGCGCCATTTATACGACAATGAGTTTTTGCCTCGCTTTTTGCTGAAAACATGTGACCTTGAAATTCCCAACTTCAAAAAATATTACGATTATGATAAAAACGTGGCGTACGTCAAAATTTCATGTCAGCTGTCAAGAACGATACATGTACCATATTTCATGGTTACTGTTTTTGTCATTGTAGTGAGTTTGTAGCGGTCGTTTCGCTAGAAGATAACGAAATGGTGAAAAATGTCGCAAGAAGATAATTGATCTTTTGACTGATTGTCATTTGTCGCCTTCAGTAACTGTCATTCTTCAATTTATGCTTGCATTGAAACTTGAATACCTAATATAGGTTTCATAATTAGTTATTTATTCGCTTATGTTTATGATAATGCTTTTGCTAATGTTGATTAAATGCACCTTAAATCAGCAACAAGGCATATTGGGCTGAATCATGCAGTTTGGATATTTTGTAGAACTTGTCGAGCGCTCAGAACTCCTCTCAGAACTGTTCCAATTCATTTTTTTGTTTTCTGTATTTTATCGAGAACTGTATACCTTATTATAGCTGATGAATTTAAAATTATCAGTTTTTCACGAAAATGTAGTTGATTTTGTAGAACTCGTTGTACTCAGAACTGTTCCAATCTATTTATTTTTCTTCATTTCATCGAAAGTTGAATTCGAAAATTGCACCTCATTATAGCCGATATATTGGAAATCATCACTTTATCACGGAAATGCAGTTGAGATATTTTGTAGAACTCTTCGAGAATTCTTTTAAAAAATTTTATTTTTCGAAATTTTTGCAGAAACTATTTTTTTAATAACTTTCAATTCACCAGAACTATTTTTGAAATCAATCGAGAACTCCAGAACTCTCCCAATTACAAAATAATTAATAAACAGAACTAATTTTTCGAAAAAAAAAACGGCGCTGCGTGGAGTTAGCGCCCAAATTTTATTTTGTTCACCTGAATCCTTAATTTGCTAGAACTATCCAAAATTATAGTCAGGATCCCTAGAATCATCTCGAATCTACTCAGAACTCATAAAAAAATGATTGATTTCGAAGAAAGTCGGCGCCAATTTCACATGAGTCTATTTTTGAAATCAATCGAGAACACCAGAACTCTCTCAAATACACAACAACAAATAATCATGTCTCATTTTTTATGAAACAAAACGACTCTGCGTGTAGCTGGCGCCCAAATTTTATTTTATTCTCCTGAATCCATAATTTGCTAGAACTATTCAAAATTTTAGTCAGGAATTCTAAAATCATCTCGAATCTACTCAGAACTCCTAAAAAATGATTGATTTCGAAAAATTTAGGCGCCAACTTCACTTGAATCTATTTTCGAAATCAATCGAAAACTCCAGAACTCTCCCAAATACACAACAATGAATAATCAGATCTCATTTTTTGATAAAAAAACGGCGCTGCGTGGTGTTAGCGTCCAAATTATATTTTGTTCATCTGAATCCATGATTTGCTAGGACTATTCAAAATTTTAGTCAGGAATTCTAGAATCATCTCGAATCGATAGAAATAGAAATATTTATTTGTACTTGCAACAGCAGCCATCGAGTGGATGGATGTACACGTCAGTTCAATTTACAAAAATAAAAAATGCCAATACATGTCAATAGCGTCAATAAACTGCATAAGTGAGAGTAAAATCAAGAGTAAAACAGACTAAAATAAATGAAATATAAAAATATTACACATAATACAATAATACTACACAAAATACAATACACATGTGAGTATAATGAATCAATCCTGAAAATATCAGCCTGATGAATCATCAAGATATTCTTTCACAGAGTAGTATGCTTTTCTTACTAACATTTTTTTCACTTCAATTTTATACCTACTGAGGTTCATGTTTTTTATGCATTCTGGGAGTTTGTTGAAAAGTTTGATTCCTGCATATCTAGGGCTTTTTTCAAATTTTGCCAATCTGTGGTGGGTTATACTCAGTGCTCCCTCATTTCTTGTCGAATATTGGTGAAAAGATGAATTTTGTTTGAATGTTTGCAAATTTTCTCTCATATAAATCAGAATTTTGTATATATATACGCAGGGAAAAGTTAATATTTTGTTTTGCAGGAATGTGGGTTTGCAACTATTTCCGAACTTGATGTCGAATATGAGTCTCAGTATACGCTTCTGACTAACAAAAATTCTGTCAGAATTGGTGCAATCTCCCCAAAGATTGACGTTGTATGATATATGACGATATACCAGTGAATAATACATATCGCTCAGAATTTTCTTGTCCAATGTTTTCTTCAATTTTAAAATTGCAAAAACTGCAGAATTGAGTTTTTTTAAAGTGTGATGTAGGTGATTTTCCCACGTTATATTTTGGTCTAGATAGAGCCCTAAGAATTTAGTTGCCTCTGAATTCTGATGTTCTGTTGGAATCATACATCAATCTACTCAGAACTCCTAAAAAATGATTGATTTCGAAAAATTTAGGCGCCAACTTCACTTGAATCTATTTTTGAAATCAATCGAAAACTCCAGAACTCTCCCAAATACACAACAATGAATAATCAGATCTCATTTTTTGATAAAAAAACGGCGCTGCGTGGTGTTAGCGTCCAAATTATATTTTGCTCATCTGAATCCATGATTTGCTAGGACTATTCAAAATTTTAGTCAGGAATTCTAGAATCATCTAGAATCTACTCAGAATTCCTAAAAAAAAATGATTGATTTCGAAAAAAGTCTGCGCCAACTTCACATGAGTCTATTTTTGAAATCAATCGAGAACTCCAGAACTCTCCCAAATACACATCAATAAAAAATCTTCTCATTTTTCAAAAATAAGAAAAACGACGCTGCGTGGAGATAGCGCCTAAATTTTATTTTGTTCACCTGAATCCATAATTTGCTAGAACTATCCAAAATTTTAGTCAGGAACCCTAGAATCATCTCGAATCCACTCAGAACTCTTAAAAAAATGATTGATTTCGAAGAAAGTCGGCGCCAATTTCACATAAGTCTATTTTTGAAATCAATCGAGAACTCCAGAACTCTCAAATACACAACAATAAATAATCAGATCTCATTTTTTTGATAAAAAAACGGCGCTGCGTGGAGTTAGCACCCAAATGGAATTTGTTTATCTGAATCCATGATTTATTGGAACTATTCAAAATTTCAGTCAGGAACTTCATAGCAAAACTCACAAAACTCCAAAAAACTCATTGATTTTGAAGAAAGTCACACGTGTCCATGAAAACCCGTGCACTTTCCGGCTGCAATCTCAGAGCTCCCCCTCTACACCATGACAGGAACAACACCACGAAGGGTTGACCTTGACGTTCCACCCCCTGAATCACTAACGACCAGTGTACGCTCAGACCCAATCGATCGCCCTACGGAGCGCACACAAGGGTCGAGTGACGCACGCGGGGCTAGTTCTCCCCCCCCCTCCCCCCGATGGGCCACCCCCTTACCCCCCTCCCCGCGCAAGCGAAGGACACGTGGGGGAGCACGTGACGCGCGTCGGGTGGTCCATTCTCGGAACCGTCGGAATTTCATCCTAGAGGAAGATTTTCAGTTGTAATACCACTTCAGCTTCAATTATTGCTCTGGAATTTTTTTGATAACACGAATTTTCTACAGAATATTCAAAAAAACTTTTTTTCATCAGAAAAAATCGAGGAAAAAATGAAGCAAATCGCCATAACTTTCGAACGGATGGACCAATATTCAACTTCGCTCATACCAATCTGCTTATTTTTTCCATAGAATCCGTTTTTCCAATCGAAAAAATCGAAATCAAAAAAAACTTTTTTTCATCATAGAAAAAATGAAGCAAATCGCTATAACTTTCGAACGGATGGACCAATTTTCCACTCCGCTTATACCAATCTGCTTATTTTTTTCCAAAGAATCCGTTTTCCCAATCGAAAAAATCGAAATCAAAAAAAACTTTTTTTCATCATAGAAAAAATGAAGCAAATCGCTATAACTTTCGAACGTATGGACCAATTTTCAACTTCGCTCATACCAATCTGCTTATTTTTTCCATAGAATCCGTTTCTCCAATCGAAAAAATCGCAATCAAAAAAAACTTTTCTTCATCATAGAAAAAATGAAGCAAATCGCCATAACTTTCGAACGGATGGACCAATTTTCAACTTCGCTCATACCAATCTGCTTATTTTTTTTCCCGTAATTCCCCCGGAATTCCGAGTATTATCTACATTTAGTTTAAAAATTCCATCGTTATTTGTTCAAATCTCGGTTCAAATTTACATATTTCTTCCGGAAGAATTCCGGGGAATTCCAGGGGAATTCCAAGGAATTCCAGGGAATTCCGAGGAATTCCGGGGAAATATTACTTGACCGTGATTATTTTTTTTATTGAGGGTGTTCAGTCCCTTTGGATCCATTATAATGAGAATTCCATAACGTCGATTGTTTTTATTAGATGTTGAATAATTCTGTGACCTCTCACGTTTTGACATATATCTAATAGGGATTATTCGATTTTTTGGTGATTGGTTACCTGGAAAGTTCTCCGGGAGTTTTGAAAATAAGTAATTATATAGATTTCGATATTCTCTTTCCGAATTTCAACTTTGCCACTTCGTATCTTTGCCGCTCATGCCGCCATATTGGGAAAATGGCGCATAATAGCAGTTTTTTGACCACATCTCCTTTCCGACTCATTTTACGATGAAAAGATTAGTATACAAAATTAAACTAGAGAAACTTTCCGCCAATTTCTGTATCAACAATATTTTTTGTAAACACGTAGGAGCGCCGAAAAGTATACTTCATCTACACCACCACGTGTTTTTCGTATATTTATGAAAAATATTGTAGAAATTTCGTGTTGTCGAACAAATTTACAGTAATAATTGAAGCTCTAGTGAAGTGGAAATTTACCAACCAACATTTTCGATCAATCAAAAGCCTTCATTTGGAATATTTACCATGCGACTAGAACAATTTCCGAAAATTTTTCTTTGTTGAATTAAAAAAAAATAAATTTTCTACAGAATATTCGTGTTGGAGAAAAAAATTACAGTGTTTAATTGGAGCTAGAGTGGTATTCGGTAAGAAAATTTCACACCGAAATATTATTGAAGTATGTGCGTTGAAGAGATAGGAAAGGTTCGACCTCGTTTCTCATTGGTCTAAACGCCAGGCAGGCATACAAGTGGTTAGTTGACCGTACGGCTGTATATAAACAGTGAAATGATATCCAAAGTTGACGAGATTTTCTAATTGTCGCCAAATCTGAGGTCACGTGATATAAGTCCTAACGGATTTTTTAGTTGTCAGACACGCAGAATGGAAAGAGTTTTTCAGAAACATCAATAACAAAATTTTGCCCATATGTAGCCAACTTTATGGCGGACACTGTATATATCTGAAGTTAAATGTGAATGTCATTTAACCCTACGAGTCCAGCATCAAGAAACAATTTCAGATTTATATTTTTGTTTACGTTAACGAATCTGAATAGGTAGAATAAGAATGCGTAATTTTTTTTAATTCAACAAAGAAAAATTTTCGGAAATTGTTCTAGTTGCATGGTAAAGATTCCAAATGAAGGCATTTGATTGATCGAAAATGTTGGTTGTGAAATTTCCACTTCACTAGAGCTTCAATTATTACTGTAAATTTGTTCGACAACACGAAATTTCTACAATATTTTTCATAAATATACGAAAAACACGTGGTGGTGTAGATGAAGTATACTTTTCGGCGCTCCTACGTCAAAACTATTGTGTTTACAAAAAATATTGTTGATACAAGGACGGATTCTATGGAAAAAAATAAGCAGATTGGTATGAGCGAAGTTGAAAATTGGTCCATCCGTTCGAAAGTTATGGCGATTTTCTTCATTTTTTCTATGATGAAGAAAAGTTTTTTTTGATTTCGATTTTTTCGATTGGAGAAACGGATTCTATGGAAAAAAATTAGCAGATTGGTATGAGCGAAACTGAAAATTGGTACATCCGTTCGAAAGTTTGCTTCATTTTTTCTATGATGAAGAAAAGTTTTTCTTGATTTCGATTTTTTCGATTGGAGAAACGGATTCTATGAAAAAAATAAGCAGATTGGTATGAGCGAAGTTGAAAATTGGTCCATCCGTTCGAAAGTTATAGCGAATTGCTTCATTTTTTCTATGATGAAAAAAAGTTTTTTTTGATTTCGATTTTTTCGATTGGAAAAACGGATTCTATGGAAAAAATAAGCAGATTGGTATGAGCGAAGTTGAAAATTGGTTCATCCGTTCGAAAGTTATGGCGATTTGCTTCATTTTTTACTCGATTTTTTCTGATGAAAAAAAGTTTTTTTGATTTTGATTTTTTCGATTGGAGACACGGATTCTATTGACAAAAATAAGCAGATTGGTATGGGCGAAGTTGAAAATTGGTCCATCCGTTCGAAAGTTATGGCGATTTGCTTCATTTTTTCTATGTTGAAGAAAAGTTTTTTTTGATTTCGATTTTTTCGATTGGAGAAACGGAATCTATGGAAAAAAATTAGCAGATTGGTATGAGCGAAGTTGAAAATTGGTCCATACGTTCGAAAGTTATGGCGATTTGCTACATTTTTTCTATGATGAAAAAAGTTTTTTTTTTTATTTCGATTTTTTCGATTGGAGAAACGGATTCTATGGAGAAAAATAAGCAGATTGGTATGAGCGAAGTTGAAAATTGGTCCATCCGTTCGAAAGTTATGGCGATTTGCTACATTTTTTCTATGATGAGAAAAGTTTTTTTTTATTCCGATTTTTTCGATTGGAGAAACGGATTCTATGGAAAAAAATAAGCAGATTGGTAAGAGCGAAGTTAAAAATTGGTCCATCCGTTTGAAAGTTATGGCGATTTGCTTCATTTTTTACTCGATTTTTTCTGATGAAAAAAAGTTTTTTTGATTTTGATTTTTTCGATTGGAGACACGGATTCTATTGACAAAAATAAGCAGATTGGTATGGGCGAAGTTGAAAATTGGTCCATCCGTTCGAAAGTTATGGCGATTTGCTTCATTTTTTCTATGTTGAAGAAAAGTTTTTTTTGATTTCGATTTTTTCGATTGGAGAAACGGAATCTATGGAAAAAAATAAGCAGATTGGTATGAGCGAAGTTGAAAATTGGTCCATCCGTTCGAAAGTTATGGCGATTTTCTTCATTTTTTCTATGATGAAGAAAAGTTTTTTTTGATTTCGATTTTTTCGATTGGAGAAACGGATTCTATGGAAAAAAATTAGCAGATTGGTATGAGCGAAACTGAAAATTGGTACATCCGTTCGAAAGTTTGCTTTTTTTTTTCTATGATGAAGAAAAGTTTTTCTTGATTTCGATTTTTTCGATTGGAGAAACGGATTCTATGAAAAAAATAAGCAGATTGGTATGAGCGAAGTTGAAAATTGGTCCATCCGTTCGAAAGTTATAGCGAATTGCTTCATTTTTTCTATGATGAAAAAAAGTTTTTTTTGATTTCGATTTTTTCGATTGGAAAAACGGATTCTATGGAAAAAATAAGCAGATTGGTATGAGCGAAGTTGAGAATTGGTTCATCCGTTCGAAAGTTATGGCGATTTGCTTCATTTTTTACTCGATTTTTTCTGATGAAAAAAAGTTTTTTTGATTTTGATTTTTTCGATTGGAGACACGGATTCTATTGACAAAAATAAGCAGATTGGTATGGGCGAAGTTGAAAATTGGTCCATCCGTTCGAAAGTTATGGCGATTTGCTTCATTTTTTCTATGTTGAAGAAAAGTTTTTTTTGATTTCGATTTTTTCGATTGGAGAAACGGAATCTATGGAAAAAAATTAGCAGATTGGTATGAGCGAAGTTGAAAATTGGTCCATACGTTCGAAAGTTATGGCGATTTGCTACATTTTTTCTATGATGAAAAAAGTTTTTTTTTTTATTTCGATTTTTTCGATTGGAGAAACGGATTCTATGGAGAAAAATAAGCAGATTGGTATGAGCGAAGTTGAAAATTGGTCCATCCGTTCGAAAGTTATGGCGATTTGCTACATTTTTTCTATGATGAGAAAAGTTTTTTTTTATTCCGATTTTTTCGATTGGAGAAACGGATTCTATGGAAAAAAATAAGCAGATTGGTAAGAGCGAAGTTAAAAATTGGTCCATCCGTTTGAAAGTTATGGCGATTTGCTTCATTTTTTACTCGATTTTTTCTGATGAAAAAAAGTTTTTTTGATTTTGATTTTTTCGATTGGAGACACGGATTCTATTGACAAAAATAAGCAGATTGGTATGGGCGAAGTTGAAAATTGGTCCATCCGTTCGAAAGTTATGGCGATTTGCTTCATTTTTTCTATGTTGAAGAAAAGTTTTTTTTGATTTCGATTTTTTCGATTGGAGAAACGGAATCTATGGAAAAAAATTAGCAGATTGGTATGAGCGAAGTTGAAAATTGGTCCATACGTTCGAAAGTTATGGCGATTTGCTTCATTTTTTCTATGATGAAAAAAGTTTTTTTTTTTATTTCGATTTTTTCGATTGGAGAAACGGATTCTATGGAGAAAAATAAGCAGATTGGTATGAGCGAAGTTGAAAATTGGTCCATACGTTCGAAAGTTATGGCGATTTGCTACATTTTTTCTATGATGAAAAAAGTTTTTTTTTTTTATTTCGATTTTTTCGATTGGAGAAACGGATTCTATGGAGAAAAATATGCAGATTGGTATGAGCGAAGTTGAAAATTGGTCCATCCGTTCGAAAGTTATGGCGATTTGCTACATTTTTTCTATGATGAAAAAAGTTTTTTTTTATTCCGATTTTTTCGATTGGAGAAACGGATTCTATGGAAAAAAATAAGCAGATTGGTAAGAGCGAAGTTAAAAATTGGTCCATCCGTTTGAAAGTTATGGCGATTTGCTTCATTTTTTACTCGATTTTTTCTGATGAAAAAAAGTTTTTTTGATTTTGATTTTTTCGATTGGAGACACGGATTCTATTGACAAAAATAAGCAGATTGGTATGGGCGAAGTTGAAAATTGGTCCATCCGTTCGAAAGTTATGGCGATTTGCTTCATTTTTTCTATGTTGAAGAAAAGTTTTTTTTGATTTCGATTTTTTCGATTGGAGAAACGGAATCTATGGAAAAAAATTAGCAGATTGGTATGAGCGAAGTTGAAAATTGGTCCATACGTTCGAAAGTTATGGCGATTTGCTACATTTTTTCTATGATGAAAAAAGTTTTTTTTTTTATTTCGATTTTTTCGATTGGAGAAACGGATTCTATGGAGAAAAATAAGCAGATTGGTATGAGCGAAGTTGAAAATTGGTCCATCCGTTCGAAAGTTATGGCGATTTGCTACATTTTTTCTATGATGAAAAAAGTTTTTTTTTATTCCGATTTTTTCGATTGGAGAAACGGATTCTATGGAAAAAAATAAGCAGATTGGTAAGAGCGAAGTTAAAAATTGGTCCATCCGTTTGAAAGTTATGGCGATTTGCTTCATTTTTTCTATGATGAAAGACAGTTTTTTTTTATTTCGATTTTTTCGATTGGAGAAACGGATTCTATGGAAAAAAATATCAGATTGGTATGAGCGAAGTTAAATATTGGTCCATCCGTTTGAAAGTTATGGCGATTTGCTTCATTTTTTCTATGATGAAAGAAAGTTTTTTTTTATTTCGATTTTTTCGATTGGAGAAACATATTCTATGGAAAAAAATAAGCAGATTGGTATGAGCAAAGTTGAAAATTGGTCCATCCGTTCGAAAGTTATGGCGATTTGCTTCATTTTTTCTATGATGAAGAAAAGTTTATTTTGATTTCGATTTTTTCGATTGGAGAAACGGATTCTATGGGAAAAAATAAGCAGATTGGTATGAGCGAAGTTGAATATTGGTCCATCCGTTCGAAAGTTATGGCGATTTGCTTCATTTTTTCTATGATTGTTCGAAATTGAAATATTTGAAGTTCAATGATGCTGGTTATTTTGATATGAAAATCGAATTTATGATCGTTGGAAATAGCCTTTGAGATTAGGTTTATGATTTGATTCGAGAGAGAGAGAGAGAGAGAGAGAGAGAATGAAAGAGAGAACGACTGTGATTTCTTACCTTGGAGGATGCACTACGATTACGCGACCGGCCGGTGCAAGAGAGAGACGAGAGCGCGGTAAAAAGGGCACTTTTGTTAGTAATGAACGAATTATTCGAACCAAGCAAAATTAGTGTGCTCGTGTCTGGTTTTCGAATGTCTTCTTCTTCTTTCTTGATTCTCTCATAGTGGGGATAGAAATCACAGAGGAATCGCGAAACAATAAAAAAGACATGAGCGTAGTTGAGGGTTTTGAAAAGGAATTTTAAATATTAATTATTAAATTGATAAACTTAAATTTAACTAAAACTAATTTGATGAGCGGAAACTGTACAATGATGAAATAAAGTTTTTTTTGATTTCGATGTTTCGATTGGAGAAACGGAATCTATGGAGAAAAATTAGCAGATTGGTATGAGCGAAGTTGAAAATTGGTCCATCCGTTCGAAAGTTATGGCGATTTGCTACATTTTTTCTATGATGAAGAAAATTTTTTTTTGATTTCGATTTTTTTGATTGGAGAAACGGATTCTATGGAAAAAAATAAGCAGATTTGTAGGAGCAAAGTTGAAAATTGGTCCATCCGTTCGAAAGTTATGGCGATTTGCTTCATTTTTTCTATGATGAAGAAAATTTTTTTTTGATTTCGATTTTTTTGATTGGAGAAACGGATTCTATGGAAAAAAATAAGCAGATTGGTATGAGCGAAGTTGAAAATTGGTCCATCCGTTCGAAAGTTATGGCGATTTACTGCTACATTTTTTCTATGATGAAAAAAGTTTTTTTTTATTTCGATTTTTTCGATTGGAGAAACGGATTCTATGGAAAAAAATAAGCAGATTGGTATGAGCGAAGTTGAAAATTGGTCCATCCGTTCGAAAGTTATGGCGATTTGCTACATTTTTTCTATGATGAAAAAAGTTTTTTTTTATTTCGATTTTTTCGATTGGAGAAACGGATTCTATGGAAAAAAATAAGCAGATTGGTATGAGCGAAGTTGAAAATTGGTCCATCCGTTCGAAAGTTATGGCGATTTGCTACATTTTTTCTATGATGAAAAAAGTTTTTTTTATTTCGATTTTTTCGATTGGAGAAACGGATTCTATGGAAAAAAATAAGCAGATTGGTATGAGCGAAGTTGAAAATTGGTCCATCCGTTCGAAAGTTATGGCGATTTGCTTCATTTTTTCCTCGATTTTTTCTGATGAGAAAAATTTTTTTGATTTTGATTTTTTCGATTGGAGACACGGATTCTATGGAAAAAAATAAGCAGATTGGTATGAGCGAAGTTGAAAATTGGTCCATCCGTTCGAAAGTTATGGCGATATGCTATATTTTTTCTATGATGAAAAAAAGTTTTTTTTGATTTCGATTTTTTTGATTGAAGAAACGGATTCTATAGGAAAAAATAAGCAGATTAGTATGAGCGAAGTTGAATATTGGTCCATCCGTTCGAAAGTTATGGCGATTGGCTTCATTTTTGCTATGATGAAAAAAAGTTTTTTTTGATTTCGATTTTTTTCGATTGGAAAAACGGATTCTATGGAAAAAAATAAGCAGATTGGTATGAGCAAAAATTGGTCCATCCGTTTGAAAGTTATGGCGATTTGCTTCATTTTTGCTATGATGAAAAAAAGTTTTTTTTGATTTCGATTTTTTTCGATTGGAAAAACGGATTCTATGGAAAAAAATAAGCAGATTGGTATGAGCGAAGTTGAAAATTGGTCCATCCGTTCGAAAGTTATGGCGATATGCTATATTTTTTCTATGATGAAAAAAAGTTTTTTTTGATTTCGATTTTTTTGATTGAAGAAACGGATTCTATAGGAAAAAATAAGCAGATTAGTATGAGCGAAGTTGAATATTGGTCCATCCGTTCGAAAGTTATGGCGATTGGCTATATTTTTTCCATGATGAAAAAAAGTTTATTCTGATTTCGATTTTTTCGATTGGAGGGACGGATTCTATGGAAAAAAATAAGCAGATTGGTATTAGCGAAGTTGAAAATTGGTCCATCCGCTCGAAAGTTATGGCGATTTGCTTCATTTTTTCTATGATGAAAAAAGTTTTTTTTGATTTCGATTGGAGAAACGGATTCTATGGAAAAAAATAAGCAGATTGGTACGAGCGAAGTTGAAATTTGGTCCATCCGTTCGAAAGTTATAGCGATTTGCTTCATTTTTTCTATGATAAAAAAAAGTTTTTTGATATCGATTTTTTCGATTGGAAAAACGGATTCTATGGAAAAAAATAAGTAGATTGGTATGAGCGAAGTTGAAAATTGGTCCATCCGTTCGAAAGTTATGGCGATTTGCTATATTTTTATTATGATGAAGAAAAGTTTTTTTTTGATATCGATTTTTTCGATTGGAGAAACGGATTCTATTGAAAAAAATTAGCAGATTGGTATGGGCGAAGTTGAAAATTGGTCCATCCGTTCGAAAGTTATGGCGATTTGCTTCATTTTTTCTATGATGAACAAAGTTTTTTTTTATTTCGATTTTTTCTATTGGAGAAACGGATTCTATGGAAAAAAATAAGCAGATTGGTATGAGCAAAAATTGGTCCATCCGTTTGAAAGTTATGGCGATTTGCTTCATTTTTGCTATGATGAAAAAAAGTTTTTTTTGATTTCGATTTTTTTCGATTGGAAAAACGGATTCTATGGAAAAAAATAAGCAGATTGGTATGAGCGAAGTTGAAAATTGGTCCATCCGTTCGAAAGTTATGGCGATATGCTATATTTTTTCTATGATGAAAAAAAGTTTTTTTTGATTTCGATTTTTTTGATTGAAGAAACGGATTCTATAGGAAAAAATAAGCAGATTAGTATGAGCGAAGTTGAATATTGGTCCATCCGTTCGAAAGTTATGGCGATTGGCTATATTTTTTCCATGATGAAAAAAAGTTTATTCTGATTTCGATTTTTTCGATTGGAGGGACGGATTCTATGGAAAAAAATAAGCAGATTGGTATGAGCGAAGTTGAAAATTGGTCCATCCGCTCGAAAGTTATGGCGATTTGCTTCATTTTTTCTATGATGAAAAAAGTTTTTTTTGATTTCGATTGGAGAAACGGATTCTATGGAAAAAAATAAGCAGATTGGTACGAGCGAAGTTGAAAATTGGTCCATCCGTTCGAAAGTTATAGCGATTTGCTTCATTTTTTCTATGATAAAAAAAAGTTTTTTGATTTCGATTTTTTCGATTGGAAAAACGGATTCTATGGAAAATATAAGCAGATTGGTATGAGCGAAGTTGAAAATTGGTTCATCCGTTCGAAAGTTATGGCGATTTGCTTCATTTTTTCCTCGATTTTTTCTGATGAAAAAAAGTTTTTTTGATTTTGATTTTTTCGATTGAGGACACGGATTCTATGGAAAAAAATAAGCAGATTGGTATGAGCGAAGTTGAAAATTGGTCCATCCGTTCGAAAGTTATGGCGATTTGCCTCATTTTTTCTATGATGAAAAAAAGTTTTTTGATTTCGATTTTTTCGATTGGAGGGACGGATTCTATGGAAAAAAATAAGCAGATTGGTATGAGCGAAGTTGAAAATTGGTCCATCCGCTCGAAAGTTATGGCGATTTGCTTCATTTTTTCTATGATGAAAAAAGTTTTTTTTGATTTCGATTGGAGAAACGGATTCTATGGAAAAAAATAAGCAGATTGGTACGAGCGAAGTTGAAAATTGGTCCATCCGTTCGAAAGTTATAGCGATTTGCTTCATTTTTTCCTCGATTTTTTCTGATGAAAAAAAGTTTTTTTGATTTTGATTTTTTCGATTGAGGACACGGATTCTATGGAAAAAAATAAGCAGATTGGTATGAGCGAAGTTAAAAATTGGTTCATCCGTTCGAAAGTTATGGCGATTTGCTTCATTTTTTCCTCGATTTTTTCTGATGAAAAAAAGTTTTTTTGATTTTGATTTTTTCGATTGAGGACACGGATTCTATGGAAAAAAATAAGCAGATTGGTATGAGCGAAGTTGAAAATTGGTCCATCCGTTCGAAAGTTATGGCGATTTGCCTCATTTTTTCTATGATGAAAAAAAGGTTTTTTTTTATTTCGATTTTTTCGATTGGAGAAACGGATTCTATGGAAAAAAATAAGCAGATTGGTGTGAGCGAAGTTGAAAATTGGTCCATCCGTTCGAAAGTTATAGCGATTTGCTTCATTTTTTCTATGATGAAGAAAAGTTTTTTTGATTTCGATTTTTTGGATTGAAAAAACGGATTCTTTGGAAAAAATAAGCAGATTGGTATGAGCGAAGTTGAAATTTGGTTCATCCGTTCGAAAGTTATGGCGATTTGCTTCATTTTTTCTATGATGAAGAAAAGTTTTTTTTGATTTCGATTTTTTCGATTGGAGAAACGGAATCTATGGAAAAAAATTAGCAGATTGGTATGAGCGAAGTTGAAAATTGGTCCATACGTTCGAAAGTTATGGCGATTTGCTACATTTTTTCTATGATGAAAAAAAGTTTTTTTTTATTTCGATTTTTTCGATTGGAGAAACGGATTCTATGGGAAAAAATAAGCAGATTGGTATGGGCGAAGTTAAAAATTGGTCCATCCGTTTGAAAGTTATGGCGATTTGCTTCATTTTTTCCTCGATTTTTTCTGATGAAAAAAAGTTTTTTTGATTTTGATTTTTTCGATTGGAGACACGGATTCTATGGAAAAAAATAAGCAGATTGGTATGAGCGAAGTTAAAAATTGGTCCATCTGTTCGAAAGTTATGGCGATTTGCTTCATTTTTTCTATGATGAAGAAAAGTTTTTTTTTATTTCGATTTTTTCGATTGGAGAAACGGATTCTATGGAAAAAAATAAGCAGATTGGTATGAGCGAAGTTAAATATTGGTCCATCCGTTCGAAAGTTATGGCGATTTGCTTCATTTTTTCTATGATGAAATAAAGTTTTTTTTTATTTCGATTTTTTCGATTGGAGAAACGGAATCTATGGAAAAAAATAAGCAGATTGGTATGAGCGAAGTTGAAAATTGGTCCATACGTTCGAAAGTTATGGCGATTTGCTATATTTTTATTATGATGAAGAAAAGATTTTTTTGATTCCGATTTTTTCGATTGGAAAAACGGATTCTATTGAAAAAAATAAGCAGATTGGTATGGGCGAAGTTGAAAATTGGTCCATCCGTTCGAAAGTTATGGCGATTTGCTTCATTTTTTCTATGATGAAAAAAAGTCTTCTTTGATTTCGATTTTTTCGATTGGAGAAACGGATTCTATGAAGAAAAATAAGCAGATTGGTATGAGCGAAGTTAAAAATTGGTCCATCCGTTCGAAAGTTATGGCGATTTGCTACATTTTTTCTATGATGAACAAAGTTTTTTTTTATTTCGATTTTTTCGATTGGAGAAACGGATTCTATGGAAAAAAATAAGCAGATTGGTATGAGCAAAGTTAAAAATTGGTCCATCCGTTTGAAAGTTATGGCGATTTGCTTCATTTTTTCTATGATGAAAAAAAGTTTTTTCTTATTTCGATTTTTTCGATTGGAGAAACGCATTCTATGGAAAAAAAATAAGCAGATTGGTATGAGCGAAGTTAAATATTGGTCCATCCGTTTGAAAGTTATGGCGATTTGCTTCATTTTTTCTATGATGAAAGAAAGTTTTTTTTTATTTCGATTTTTTCGATTGGAGAAACGGATTCTATGGGAAAAAATAAGCAGATTGGCATGAGCGAAGTTGAATATTGGTCCATCCGTTCGAAAGTTATGGCGATTTGCTTCATTTTTTCTATGATGAAAGAAAGTTTTTTTTTATTTCGATTTTTTCGATTGGAGAAACGGATTCTATGGGAAAAAATAAGCAGATTGGTATGAGCGAAGTTGAAAATTGGTCCATACGTTCGAAAGTTATGGCTATTTGCTACATTTTTTCTATGATGAAAAAAAGTTTTTTTTGATTTCGATTTTTTCGATTGGAGAAACGGGTTCTAAGGAAAAAATAAGCAGATTGGTATGAGCGAAATTAAAAATTGTTCCATCCGTTTGAAAGTTATGGCGATTTGCTTCATTTTTTCTATGATGAAAAAAAGTCTTTTTTGATTTCGATTTTTTCGATTGGAGAAACGGATTCTATGGAGAAAAATAAGCAGATTGGTATGAGCGAAGTTGAAAATTGGTCCATCCGTTCGAAAGTTATGGCGATTTGCTACATTTTTTCTATGATGAAAAATTTTTTTTTTGATTTCGATTTTTTCGATTGGAGAAACTGATTCTATGGAAAAAAATAAGCAGTTTGGTATGAGCGAAATTGAAAATTGGTCCATCCGTTTGAAAGTTATGGCGATTTGCTTCATTTTTTCTATGATGAAAAAAAGTCTTCTTTGATTTCGATTTTTTCGATTGGAGAGACGGATTCTATGGAAAAAAATGAGCAGATTGGTATGAGCGAAATTGAAAATTGGTCCATCCGTTCGAAAGTTATGGCGATTGGCTATATTTTTTTATGATGAAAAAAGGTTCATTCTGATTTCGATTTTTTCGATTGGAGAGACGGATTCTATGGAAAAAAATGAGCAGATTGGTTTGAGCGAAGTTGAAAATTGGTCCATCCGTTCGAAAGTTATGGCGATTTGCTTCATTTTTTCTATGATGAAAAATTTTTTTTTTTATTTCGATTTTTTCGATTGGAGAAACTGATTCTATGGAAAAAAATAAGCAGTTTGGTATGAGCGAAATTGAAAATTGGTCCATCCGTTTGAAAGTTATGGCGATTTGCTTCATTTTTTCTATGATGAAAAAAAGTCTTTTTTGATTTCGATTTTTTCGATTGGAGAGACGGATTCTATGGAAAAAAATGAGCAGATTGGTATGAGCGAAATTGAAAATTGGTCCATCCGTTCGAAAGTTATGGCGATTTGCTACATTTTTTCTATGATGAAAAAAAGTTTTTTTTTATTTCGATTGGAGAAACGGATTCTATGGAAAAAAATAAGCAGATTGGTATGAGCGAAGTTAAAAATTGGTCCATCCGTTTGAAAGTTATGGCGATTTGCTTCATTTTTGCTATGATGAAAATTTTTTTTTTTTATTTCGATTTTTTCGATTGGAGAAACTGATTCTATGGAAAAAAATAAGCAGTTTGGTATGAGCGAAATTGAAAATTGGTCCATCCGTTCGAAAGTTATGGCGATTTGCTACATTTTTTCTATGATGAAAATAAGTTTTTTTTTATTTCGATAGGAGAAACGGATTCTATGGAAAAAAATAAGCAGATTGGTATGAGCGAAGTTAAAAATTGGTCCATCCGTTTGAAAGTTATGGCGATTTGCTTCATTTTTGCTATGATGAAAAAAAGTTTTTTTTGATTTCGATTTTTTCGATTGGAGAAACGGATTCTATGGAAAAAAATAAGCAGATTGGTACGAGCGAAGTTGAAAATTGGTCCATCCGTTCGAAAGTTATGGCCATTTGCTTAATTTTTTCTATGATGAGAAAAGTTTTTTTTGATTTCGATTGGAGAAACGGATTCTATGGGAAAAAATAAGCAGATTGGTATGAGCGAAGTTGAAAATTGGTCCATCCGTTCGAAAGTTATGGCGATTTGCTACATTTTTTCTATGATGAAAAAAAGTTTTTTTATTATTTCGATTGGAGAAACGGATTCTATGGAAAAAAATAAGCAGATTGGTATGAGCGAAGTTGAAAATTGGTCCATACGTTCGAAAGTTATGGCGATTTGCTACATTTTTTCTATGATGAAAAAAGTTTTCTTTGATTCCGATTTTTTCGATTGAAGAAACGGATTCTATGGAAAAAAATTAGCAGATTAGTTTGAGCGAAGTTGAAAATTAGTCCATCCGTTCGAATGTTATGGCTATTTGCTACATTTTTTCTATGATGAAAAAAAGTTTTTTTTGATTTCGATTTTTTCGATTGGAGAAACGGATTCTAAGGAAAAAATAAGCAGATTGGTATGAGCGAAATTAAAAATTGTTCCATCCGTTTGAAAGTTATGGCGATTTGCTTCATTTTTTCTATGATGAAAAAAAGTCTTTTTTGATTTCGATTTTTTCGATTGGAGAAACGGATTCTATGGAGAAAAATAAGCAGATTGGTATGAGCGAAGTTGAAAATTGGTCCATCCGTTCGAAAGTTATGGCGATTGGCTATATTTTTTTATGATGAAAAAAGGTTCATTCTGATTTCGATTTTTTCGATTGGAGAGACGGATTCTATGGAAAAAAATGAGCAGATTGGTTTGAGCGAAGTTGAAAATTGGTCCATCCGTTCGAAAGTTATGGCGATTTGCTTCATTTTTTCTATGATGAAAAATTTTTTTTTTGATTTCGATTTTTTCGATTGGAGAAACTGATTCTATGGAAAAAAATAAGCAGTTTGGTATGAGCGAAATTGAAAATTGGTCCATCCGTTTGAAAGTTATGGCGATTTGCTTCATTTTTTCTATGATGAAAAAAAGTCTTTTTTGATTTCGATTTTTTCGATTGGAGAGACGGATTCTATGGAAAAAAATGAGCAGATTGGTATGAGCGAAATTGAAAATTGGTCCATCCGTTCGAAAGTTATGGCGATTTGCTACATTTTTTCTATGATGAAAAAAAGTTTTTTTTTATTTCGATTGGAGAAACGGATTCTATGGAAAAAAATAAGCAGATTGGTATGAGCGAAGTTAAAAATTGGTCCATCCGTTTGAAAGTTATGGCGATTTGCTTCATTTTTGCTATGATGAAAATTTTTTTTTTTTATTTCGATTTTTTCGATTGGAGAAACTGATTCTATGGAAAAAAATAAGCAGTTTGGTATGAGCGAAATTGAAAATTGGTCCATCCGTTCGAAAGTTATGGCGATTTGCTACATTTTTTCTATGATGAAAGTAAGTTTTTTTTTATTTCGATAGGAGAAACGGATTCTATGGAAAAAAATAAGCAGATTGGTATGAGCGAAGTTAAAAATTGGTCCATCCGTTTGAAAGTTATGGCGATTTGCTTCATTTTTGCTATGATGAAAAAAAGTTTTTTTTGATTTCGATTTTTTCGATTGGAGAAACGGATTCTATGGGAAAAAATAAGCAGATTGGTATGAGCGAAGTTGAATATTGGTCCATCCGTTCGAAAGTTATGGCGATTGGCTATATTTTTTCCATGATGAAAAAAAGTTTATTCTGATTTCGATTTTTTCGATTGGAGAGACGGATTCTATGGAAAAAAATAAGCAGATTGGTATGAGCGAAGTTGAAAATTGGTCCATCCGTTCGAAAGTTATGGCGATTTGCTTCATTTTTTCTATGATGAAAAAAGTTTTTTTTGATTTCGATTGGAGAAACGGATTCTATGGAAAAAAATAAGCAGATTGGTACGAGCGAAGTTGAAAATTGGTCCATCCGTTCGAAAGTTATGGCCATTTGCTTAATTTTTTCTATGATGAGAAAAGTTTTTTTTGATTTCGATTGGAGAAACGGATTCTATGGGAAAAAATAAGCAGATTGGTATGAGCGAAGTTGAAAATTGGTCCATCCGTTCGAAAGTTATGGCGATTTGCTACATTTTTTCTATGATGAAAAAAAGTTTTTTTATTATTTCGTTTGGAGAAACGGATTCTATGGAAAAAAATAAGCAGATTGGTACGAGCGAAGTTGAAAATTGGTCCATCCGTTCGAAATTTATGGCAATTTGCTTAATTTTTTCTATGATGAAGAAAAGTTTTTTTTGATTTCGATTTTTTCGATTGGAGAAACGGATTCTATGGGAAAAAAAAACAGATTGGTATGAGCGAAGTTAAAAATTGGTCCATCCGTTTGAAAGTTGTGGCGGTTTGCTCCATTTTTTCTATGATGAAAAAAAGTATTTTTTGATTTCGATTTTTTCGATTGAAGAAACGGATTCAATGGAGAAAAATAAGCAGATTGGTATGAGCGAAGTTGAAAATTGGTCCATCCGTTCGAAAGTTATGGCGATGTGCTCAATTTTTTCTATGATGAAAAAAAGTTTTTTTTTTATTTCGATTTCTTCGATTGGAAAAACGGATTCTATGGAGAAAAAATAAGCAGATTGGTATGAGCGAAGTTGAAAATTAGTCCATCCGTTCGAAAGTTATGGCGATTTGCTTCATTTTTTCGATGATGAAAAAGCAGATTGGTCTGAGCGAAGTTGAAAATTGGTCCATAAGTTCGAAAGTTATGGCGATTTGCTAAATTTTTTCTATGAAGAAAAAAATTTTTTTTTGATTTCGATTTTTTCGATAGGAGAAACGGATTCTAAGGAAAAAAATAAGCAGATTGGTATGAGCGAAGTTGAAAATTGGTCCATCCGTTCGAAAGTTATGGCGATTTGCTCAATATTTTCTATGATGAAAAAAAGTTTTTTTTATTTCGATTTTTTCGATTGGAGGAACGGATTCTATGGAAAAAAATAAGCAGATTGGTACGAGCGAAGTTGAAAATTGGTCCATCCGTTCGAAAGTTATAGCGATTTGCTTCATTTTTTCTATGATAAAAAAAAGTTTTTTGATTTCGATTTTTTCGATTGGAAAAACGGATTCTATGGAAAATATAAGCAGATTGGTATGAGCGAAGTTGAAAATTGGTTCATCCGTTCGAAAGTTATGGCGATTTGCTTCATTTTTTCCTCGATTTTTTCTGATGAAAAAAAGTTTTTTTGATTTTGATTTTTTCGATTGAGGACACGGATTCTATGGAAAAAAATAAGCAGATTGGTATGAGCGAAGTTGAAAATTGGTCCATCCGTTCGAAAGTTATGGCGATTTGCTTCATTTTTTCTATGATGAAGAAAAGTTTTTTTTGATTTCGATTTTTTCGATTGGAGAAACGGATTCTATGGAAAAAAATAAGCAGATTGGTATGAGCGAAGTTGAAAATTGGTCCATCCGTTCGAAAGTTATGGCGATTTGCTTCATTTTTTCTATGATGAAGAAAAGTTTTCTATGATTTCGATTTTTTCGATTGTAGAAACGGATTCTATGGAAAAAAATTAGCAGATTGGTATGAGCGAAGTTGAAAATTGGTCCATACGTTCGAAAGTTATGGCGATTTGCTTCATTTTTTCTATGATGAAGAAAAGTTTTTTTTGATTTCGATTTTTTCGATTGGAGAAACGGAATCTATGGAAAAAAATTAGCAGATTGGTATGAGCGAAGTTGAAAATTGGTCCATACGTTCGAAAGTTATGGCGATTTGCTACATTTTTTCTATGATGAAAAAAGTTTTTTTTTATTTCGATTTTTTCGATTGGAGAAACGGATTCTATGTGAAAAAATAAGCAGATTGGTATGGGCGAAGTTAAAAATTGGTCCATCCGTTTGAAAGTTATGGCGATTTGCTTCATTTTTTCCTCGATTTTTTCTGATGAAAAAAAGTTTTTTTGATTTTGATTTTTTCGATTGGAGACACGGATTCTATGGAAAAAAATAAGCAGATTGGTATGAGCGAAGTTAAAAATTGGTCCATCTGTTCGAAAGTTATGGCGATTTGCTTCATTTTTTCTATGATGAAGAAAAGTTTTTTTTTTATTTCGATTTTTTCGATTGGAGAAACGGATTCTATGGAAAAAAATAAGCAGATTGGTATGAGCAAAGTTAAAAATTGGTCCATCCGTTTGAAAGTTATGGCGATTTCCTTCATTTTTTTTATGATGGAAAAAGTTTTTTTTTATTTCGATTTTTTCGATTGGAGAAACGGATTCTATGGAAAAAAATAAGCAGATTGGTATGAGCGAAGTTAAATATTGGTCCATCCGTTCGAAAGTTATGGCGATTTGCTTCATTTTTTCTATGATGAAATAAAGTTTTTTTTGATTTCGATTTTTTCGATTGGAGAAACGGAATCTATGGAAAAAAATAAGCAGATTGGTATGAGCGAAGTTGAAAATTGGTCCATCCGTTCGAAAGTTATGGCGATTTGCTTCATTTTTTCTATGATGAAAAAAAGTTTTTTTTTATTTCGATTTTTTCGATTGGAGAAACGCATTCTATGGAAAAAAATAAGCAGATTGGTATGAGCGAAGTTAAAAATTGGTCCATCCGTTTGAAAGTTATGGCGATTTGCTTCATTTTTTCTATGATGAAAAAAAGTTTTTTTTTATTTCGATTTTTTCGATTGGAGAAACGCATTCTATGGAAAAAAATAAGCAGATTGGTATGAGCGAAGTTAAAAATTGGTCCATCCGTTTGAAAGTTATGGCGATTTGCTTCATTTTTTCTATGATGAAAAAAAGTTTTTTTTTATTTCGATTTTTTCGATTGGAGAAACGCATTCTATGGAAAAAAATAAGCAGATTGGTATGAGCGAAGTTAAATATTGGTCCATCCGTTTGAAAGTTATGGCGATTTGCTTCATTTTTTCTATGATGAAAGAAAGTTTTTTTTTATTTCGATTTTTTCGATTGGAGAAACGGATTCTATGGGAAAAAATAAGCAGATTGGTATGAGCGAAGTTGAATATTGGTCCATCCGTTCGAAAGTTATGGCGATTTGCTTCATTTTTTCTATGATGAAATAAAGTTTTTTTTGATTTCGATTTTTTCGATTGGAGAAACGGTATCTATGGAAAAAAATAAGCAGATTGGTATGAGCGAAGTTGAAAATTGGTCCATACGTTCGAAAGTTATGGCGATTTGCTACATTTTTTCTATGATGAAAAAAGTTTTCTTTGATTCCGATTTTTTCGATTGAAGAAACGGATTCTATGGAAAAAAATTAGCAGATTAGTTTGAGCGAAGTTGAAAATTAGTCCATCCGTTCGAATGTTATGGCTATTTGCTACATTTTTTCTATGATGAAAAAAAGTTTTTTTTGATTTCGATTTTTTCGATTGGAGAAACGGATTCTAAGGAAAAAAATAAGCAGATTGGTATGAGCGAAATTAAAAATTGTTCCATCCGTTTGAAAGTTATGGCGATTTGCTTCATTTTTTCTATGATGAAAAAAAGTCTTTTTTGATTTCGATTTTTTCGATTGGAGAAACGGATTCTATGGAGAAAAATAAGCAGATTGGTATGAGCGAAGTTGAAAATTGGTCCATCCGTTCGAAAGTTATGGCGATTGGCTATATTTTTTTTATGATGAAAAAAGGTTCATTCTGATTTCGATTTTTTCGATTGGAGAGACGGATTCTATGGAAAAAAATGAGCAGATTGGTTTGAGCGAAGTTGAAAATTGGTCCATCCGTTCGAAAGTTATGGCGATTTGCTTCATTTTTTCTATGATGAAAAAATTTTTTTTTGATTTCGATTTTTTCGATTGGAGAAACTGATTCTATGGAAAAAAATAAGCAGTTTGGTATGAGCGAAATTGAAAATTGGTCCATCCGTTCGAAAGTTATGGCGATTTGCTACATTTTTTCTATGATGAAAAAAAGTTTTTTTTTTATTTCGATAGGAGAAACGGATTCTATGGAAAAAAATAAGCAGATTGGTATGAGCGAAATTAAAAATTGGTCCATCCGTTTGAAAGTTATGGCGATTTGCTTCATTTTTTCTATGATGAAAAAAAGTCTTTTTTGATTTCGATTTTTTCGATTGGAGAGACGCATTCTATGGAAAAAAATGAGCAGATTGGTATGAGCGAAATTGAAAATTGGTCCATCCGTTCGAAAGTTATGGCGATTTGCTACATTTTTTCTATGATGAAAAAAAGTTTTTTTTTTATTTCGATTGGAGAAACGGATTCTATGGAAAAAAATAAGCAGATTGGTATGAGCGAAGTTAAAAATTGGTCCATCCGTTTGAAAGTTATGGCGATTTGCTTCATTTTTGCTATGATGAAAAATTTTTTTTTTGATTTCGATTTTTTAGATTGGAGAAACTGATTCTATGGAAAAAAATAAGCAGTTTGGTATGAGCGAAATTGAAAATTGGTCCATCCGTTCGAAAGTTATGGCGATTTGCTACATTTTTTCTATGATGAAAAAAAGTTTTTTTTTATTTCGATAGGAACGGATTCTATGGAAAAAAATAAGCAGATTGGTATGAGCGAAGTTAAAAATTGGTCCATCCGTTTGAAAGTTATGGCGATTTGCTTCATTTTTGCTATGATGAAAAAAAGTTTTTTTTGATTTCGATTTTTTCGATTGGAGAAACGGATTCTATGGGAAAAAATAAGCAGATTGGTATGAGCGAAGTTGAATATTGGTCCATCCGTTCGAAAGTTATGGCGATTGGCTATATTTTTTCCATGATGAAAAAAAGTTTATTCTGATTTCGATTTTTTCGATTGGAGAGACGGATTCTATGGAAAAAAATAAGCAGATTGGTATGAGCGAAGTTGAAAATTGGTCCATCCGTTCGAAAGTTATGGCGATTTGCTTCATTTTTTCTATGATGAAAAAAGTTTTTTTTGATTTCGATTGGAGAAACGGATTCTATGGAAAAAAATAAGCAGATTGGTACGAGCGAAGTTGAAAATTGGTCCATCCGTTCGAAAGTTATGGCCATTTGCTTAATTTTTTCTATGATGAAGAAAAGTTTTTTTTGATTTCGATTGGAGAAACGGATTCTATGGGAAAAAATAAGCAGATTGGTATGAGCGAAGTTGAAAATTGGTCCATCCGTTCGAAAGTTATGGCGATTTGCTACATTTTTTCTATGATGAAAAAAAGTTTTTTTATTATTTCGATTGGAGAAACGGATTCTATGGAAAAAAATAAGCAGATTGGTACGAGCGAAGTTGAAAATTGGTCCATCCGTTCGAAAGTTATGGCAATTTGCTTAATTTTTTCTATGATGAAGAAAAGTTTTTTTTGATTTCGATTTTTTCGATTGGAGAAACGGATTCTATGGGAAAAAATAAGCAGATTGGTATGAGCGAAGTTAAAAATTGGTCCATCCGTTTGAAAGTTGTGGCGGTTTGCTCCATTTTTTCTATGATGAAAAAAAGTATTTTTTGATTTCGATTTTTTCGATTGAAGAAACGGATTCTATGGAGAAAAATAAGCAGATTGGTATGAGCGAAGTTGAAAATTGGTCCATCCGTTCGAAAGTTATGGCGATTTGCTAAATTTTTTCTATGATGAAAAAAAGTTTTTTTTTTTATTTCGATTTCTTCGATTGGAATAACGGATTCTATGGAGAAAAAATAAGCAGATTGGTATGAGCGAAGTTGAAAATTAGTCCATCCGTTCGAAAGTTATGGCGATTTGCTTCATTTTTTCGATGATGAAAAAGCAGATTGGTCTGAGCGAAGTTGAAAATTGGTCCATAAGTTCGAAAGTTATGGCGATTTGCTACATTTTTTCTATGAAGAAAAAAAGTTTTTTTTGATTTCGATTTTTTCGATAGGAGAAGCGGATTCTAAGGAAAAAAATAAGCAGATTGGTATGAGCGAAGTTAAAAATTGGTCCATCCGTTTGAAAGTTGTGGCGGTTTGCTCCATTTTTTCTATGATGAAAAAAAGTATTTTTTGATTTCGATTTTTTCGATTGAAGAAACGGATTCTATGGAGAAAAATAAGCAGATTGGTATGAGCGAAGTTGAAAATTGGTCCATCCGTTCGAAAGTTATGGCGATTTGCTCAATTTTTTCTATGATGAAAAAAAGTTTTTTTTATTTCGATTTCTTCGATTGGAAAAACGGATTCTATGGAGAAAAAATAAGCAGATTGGTATGAGCGAAGTTGAAAATTAGTCCATCCGTTCGAAAGTTATGGCGATTTGCTACATTTTTTCTATGATGAAAAAAAGTTTTTTTTGATTTCGATTTTTTCGAATGGAGAAACAATTTCTAAGGAAAAAAATAAGCAGATTGGTATGAGCGAAGTTAAAAATTGGTCCATCCGTTTGAAAGTTATGGCGATTTGCTCCATTTTTTCTATGATGAAAAAAAGTATTTTTTGATTTCGATTTTTTCGATTGGAGAAACGGATTCTATGGAGAAAAATAAGCAGATTGGTATGAGCGAAGTTGAAAATTGGTCCATCCGTTCGAAAGTTATGGCGATTTGCTCAATTTTTTCTATGATGAAAAAAAGTTTTTTTTTTATTTCGATTTCTTCGATTGGACAAACGGATTCTATGGAAAAAAATAAGCAGATTGGTATGAGCGAAGTTGAAAATTGGTCCATCCGTTTGAAAGTTATGGCGATTTGCTTCATTTTTATGGTGAAAAAAAGTATTTTTTGATTTCGATTTTTTCGATTGGAGAAACGGATTCTATGGAGAAAAATAAGCAGATTGGTATGAGCGAAGTTGAAAATTGGTCCATCCGTTCGAAAGTTATGGCGATTTGCTTAATTTTTTCTATGATGAAGAAAAGTTTTTCTTGATTTCGATTTTTTCGATTGGAGAAACGGATTCTATGGAAAAAAATAAGCAGATTGGCATGAGCGAAGTTGAAAATTGGTCCATCCGTTCGAAAGTTATGGCGATTTGCTCAATTTTTTCTATGATGAAAAAAAGTTTTTTTTTTATTTCGATTTCTTCGATTGGAAAAACGGATTCTATGGAAAAAAATAAGCAGATTGGTATGAGCGAAGTTGAAAATTGGTCCATCCGTTTGAAAGTTATGGCGATTTGCTTCATTTTTTCTATGATGAAAAAGCAGATTGGTATGAGCGAAGTTGAAAATTGGTCCATACTTTCGTAAGTTATGGCGATTTGCTTCATTTTTTCTATGATGAAGTAAAGTTTTTTTTGATTTCGATTTTTTCGATTGGAGAAACGGATTCTATGGAAAAAAAATAAGCAGATTAGTATGAGCGAAGTTGAAAATTAGTCCATCCGTTCGAAAGTTATGGCGATTTGCTACATTTTTTCTATGATGAAAAAAAGTTTTTTTTGATTTCGATTTTTTCGATTGGAGAAACGGATTCTATGGAGAAAATTAAGCAGATTCGTAGGAGCGAAGTTGAAAATTGGTCCATCCGTTTGAAAGTTATGGCGATTTGCTTCATTTTTTCTATGATGAAAAAATGTATTTTTTGATTTCGATTTTTTCGATTGGAGAAACGGATTCTATGGAAAAAAATAAGCAGATTGGTGTGAGCGAAGTTGAAAATTGGTCCATCCGTTCGAAAGTTATAGCGATTTGCTTCATTTTTTCTATGATGAAAAAAAGTTTTTTTTGATTTCGATATTTTCGATTGGAGAAACGGATTCTATGGGAAAAAATAAGCAGATTGGTGTGAGCGAAGTTGAAAATTGGTTCATCCGTTCGAAAGTTATGGCGATTTGCTATAATTTTTCTATGATGAAATAGAGTTTATTCTGATTTCGATTTTTTTGATTGGTGAGACGGATTCTATGGAAAAAAATAATCAGATTGGTATGAGCGAAGTTGAAAATTGGTCCATCCGTTCGAAAGTTTCGGCGATTGGCTATATTTTTTTTATGATGAAAAAAAGTTTATTCTGATTTCGATTTTTTCGATTGGAGAGACGGATTTTATGGAAAAAAATAAGCAAATTGGTATGAGCAAAGTTGAAAATTGGTCCATCCGTTCGAAAGTTATGACGGTTTGCTTCATTTTTATTATGATGAAGAGAAGTTTTTTTTGATTTCGATTTTTTCGATTGGAGAATCGGATTCTATTGAAAAAAATAAGCAAATTGGCATGAGCGAAGTTGAAAATTGGTCCATACGTTCGAAAGTTATGGCGATTTGCTTCATTTTTTTTTACGATGAAAAAAAGTTTTTTTTTATTTAGAATTTTTCGATTGGAGAAACGGAATCTATGGAAAAAAATTAGCAGATTGGTATGAGCGAAGTTGAAAATTGGTCCATCCGTTCGAAAGTTATGGCGATTTGCTACATTTTTTCTATGATGAAAAATAGTTTTTTTTTATTTCCATTTTTTCGATTGGAGAAACGGATTCTATGGAAAAAATAAGCAGATTGGTATGAGCGAAATTGAAAATTGGTCCATCCGTTCGAAAGTTATGGCGATTTGCTACATTTTTTCTATGATGAAAAATAGTTTTTTTTGATTTCGATTTTTTCGATTGGAGAAACGGATTCTATGGAAAAAATAAGCAGATTGGTATGAGCGAAATTGAAAATTGGTCCATCCGTTCGAAAGTTATGGCGACTTGCTTCTTTTTTTCTATGATGAAGAACAGTTTTTTTTGATTTCGATTTTTTCGATTGAAGAAACGGATTCTATGAAAAAAAATAAGCAGATTGGTATGAGCGAAGTGGAAAATTGGTCCATCCGTTCGAAAGTTATGGCGATTTGCTTCATTTTTTTATGGTGAAAAAAAGTTTATTTTTATTTAGAATTTTTCTATTGGAGAAACGGATTCTATTGAAAAAAATAAGCAGATTGGTATGAGCAAAGTTGAAAATTGGTCCATTCGTTCGAAAGTTATGGCGATTTGCTTCATTTTTTCTATGATGAAGAAAAGTTTTTTTTTATTTCGATTTTTTCGATTGGAAAAATGGATTCTATCTATGGAAAAAAAATAAGCAAATTGGTATGAGCGAAGTTGAAAATTGGTCCATACGTTCGAAAGTTATGGCGATTTGCTTCTTTTTTTTTATGGTGAAAAAAAGTTTTTTTTTATTTAGAATTTTTCGATTGGAGAAACGGATTCTATGGGAAAAAATAAGCAGATTGGTATGAGCGAAGTTGAATATTGGTCCATCCGTTCGAAAGTTATGGCGATTTGCTATAATTTTTCTATGATGAAATAGAGTTTATTCTGATTTCGATTTTTTTGATTGGTGAGACGGATTCTATGGAAAAAAATAATCAGATTGGTATGAGCGAAGTTGAAAATTGGTCCATCCGTTCGAAAGTTTCGGCGATTGGCTATATTTTTTTTATGATGAAAAAAAGTTTATTCTGATTTCGATTTTTTCGATTGGAGAGACGGATTTTATGGAAAAAAATAAGCAAATTGGTATGAGCAAAGTTGAAAATTGGTCCATCCGTTCGAAAGTTATGGCGATTTGCTATAATTTTTCTATGATGAAATAGAGTTTATTCTGATTTCGATTTTTTTGATTGGTGAGACGGATTCTATGGAAAAAAATAATCAGATTGGTATGAGCGAAGTTGAAAATTGGTCCATCCGTTCGAAAGTTTCGGCGATTGGCTATATTTTTTTTATGATGAAAAAAAGTTTATTCTGATTTCGATTTTTTCGATTGGAGAGACGGATTTTATGGAAAAAAATAAGCAAATTGGTATGAGCAAAGTTGAAAATTGGTCCATCCGTTCGAAAGTTATGACGGTTTGCTTCATTTTTATTATGATGAAGAGAAGTTTTTTTTGATTTCGATTTTTTCGATTGGAGAATCGGATTCTATTGAAAAAAATAAGCAAATTGGCATGAGCGAAGTTGAAAGTTGGTCCATACGTTCGAAAGTTATGGCGATTTGCTTCATTTTTTTTTACGATGAAAAAAAGTTTTTTTTTATTTAGAATTTTTCGATTGGAGAAACGGAATCTATGGAAAAAAATTAGCAGATTGGTATGAGCGAAGTTGAAAATTGGTCCATCCGTTCGAAAGTTATGGCGATTTGCTACATTTTTTCTATGATGAAAAATAGTTTTTTTTGATTTCCATTTTTTCGATTGGAGAAACGGATTCTATGGAAAAAATAAGCAGATTGGTATGAGCGAAATTGAAAATTGGTCCATCCGTTCGAAAGTTATGGCGATTTGCTACATTTTTTCTATGATGAAAAATAGTTTTTTTTGATTTCGATTTTTTCGATTGGAGAAACGGATTCTATGGAAAAAATAAGCAGATTGGTATGAGCGAAATTGAAAATTGGTCCATCCGTTCGAAAGTTATGGCGATTTGCTTCTTTTTTTCTATGATGAAGAACAGTTTTTTTTGATTTCGATTTTTTCGATTGAAGAAACGGATTCTATGAAAAAAAATAAGCAGATTGGTATGAGCGAAGTGGAAAATTGGTCCATCCGTTCGAAAGTTATGGCGATTTGCTTCATTTTTTTATGGTGAAAAAAAGTTTATTTTTATTTAGAATTTTTCTATTGGAGAAACGGATTCTATTGAAAAAAATAAGCAGATTGGTATGAGCAAAGTTGAAAATTGGTCCATTCGTTCGAAAGTTATGGCGATTTGCTTCATTTTTTCTATGATGAAGAAAAGTTTTTTTTTATTTCGATTTTTTCGATTGGAAAAATGGATTCTATCTATGGAAAAAAAATAAGCAAATTGGTATGAGCGAAGTTGAAAATTGGTCCATACGTTCGAAAGTTATGGCGATTTGCTTCTTTTTTTTTATGGTGAAAAAAAGTTTTTTTTTATTTAGAATTTTTCGATTGGAGAAACGGATTCTATGGAAAAAAATTAGTAGATTGGTATGAGCGAAGTTGAAAATTGGTCCATACGTTCGAAAGTTATGGCGATTTGATTAGTTTTTATTATGATGAAGAAAAGTTTTTTTTTATTTCGATTTTTTCGATTGGAGAAACGGATTCCATTGAAAAAAATAAGCAGATTGGTATGAGCAAAGTTGAAAATTGGTCCATCCGTTCGAAAGTTATGGCGATTTGCTTCATTTTTTCTATGATGAAGAAAAGTTTTTTTTGATTTCGATTTTTTCGATTGGAGAAACGGATTCTATGGGAAAAAATAAGCAGATTGGTATGAGCGAAGTTGAATATTGGTCCATCCGTTCGAAAGTTATGGCGATTTGCTTCATTTTTCCTATGATGAAGAAAAGTTTTTTTTGATTTCGATTTTTTCGATTAGAGAAACGGATTCCATTGAAAAAAATAAGCAGATTGGTATGAGCAAAGTTGAAAATTGGTCCATCCGTTCGAAAGTTATGGCGATTTGCTTCATTTTTTCTATGATGAAGAAAAGTTTTGTTTGATTTCGATTTTTTCGATTGGAGAAACGGATTCTATGGGAAAAAATAAGCAGATTGGTATGAGCGAAGTTGAATATTGGTCCATCCGTTCGAAAGTTATGGCGATTTGCTTCATTTTTCCTATGATGAAGAAAAGTTTTTTTTGATTTCGATTTTTTCGATTGGAGAAACGGATTCTATGGAAAAAAAATAAGCAGATTGGTATGAGCGAAGTGGAAAATTGGTCCATCCGTTCGAAAGTTATGGCGATTTGCTACATTTTTTCTATGATGAAAAATAGTTTTTTTTGATTTCGATTTTTTCGATTGGAGAAACGGATTCTATGGAAAAAAATAAGCAGATTGGTATGAGCGAAATTGAAAATTGGTCCATCCGTTCGAAAGTTATGGCGGTTTGCTTCATTTTTATTATGATGAAGAAAAGTTTTTTTTTATTTCGATTTTTTCGATTGGAGAAACGGATTCTATGGGAAAAAATAAGCAGATTGGTATGAGCGAAGTTGAATATTGGTCCATCCGTTCGAAAGTTATGGCGATTTGCTTCATTTTTTCTATGATGAAAAAAAGTTTTTTTTGATTTCGATTCTTTCGATTGGAGAAACGGATTCTATGGAAAAAAATTAGTAGATTGGTATGAGCGAAGTTGAAAATTGGTCCATACGTTCGAAAGTTATGGCGATTTGCTTCATTTTTCCTATGATGAAGAAAAGTTTTTTTTGATTTCGATTTTTTCGATTGGAGAAACGGATTCTATGGAAAAAAATAAGCAGATTGGTATGAGCGAAATCGAAAATTGGTCCATCCGTTCGAAAGTTATGGCGGTTTGCTTCATTTTTATTATGATGAAGAAAAGTTTTTTTTGATTTCGATTTTTTCGATTGGAGAAACGGATTCTATGGAAAAAAAATAAGCAGATTGGTGTGGCGATTTTTCTTCTTACGGATTCAGATCTTGGAAAAAGGAGGGAATAAAATAGAAAAATACCATCAGATGATATATTCGGATTCCTCCGGAATTCCGAGTATTATCTACATTTAGTTTCAAAATTCCATCGTTATTTGTTCAAATCTTGGTTCAAATTGACATATTTCTTCCGGATGAATTCCGGGAAATTCCAGGGGAATTCCCCGAAAATTAAGCTAACTACAAATTTTGTTATACCTCTAGATGAGCTATTTCATCTATATTTATTTTGCCATTTCCACTTTTCGTGAAATAATAATCACAAATGGAATGCTAATTATAAATGTAGGTTATTTGGTGAGGACATCGAAACCCTATTTAAAAACAAGTTTCATGAGTATTTCCCTCGGTATTTCCTATACGGGCAATATGTTGATCCCATGGTTGGGATGCATTTCTTCTGAAGTTTCTAGGAAAATGTTCCCATAGAAAGATTCGCGAATGTTCCTTTGTATGGCCTCTGTTCCTGGGGCGATTGGCCAGCACATTCTTCTTTAATGTTCTTAGGGTGAGGTGAGTCTGATATTAACTAATACACATTCAGTTGAATTGGTTTAAAATGTTTCAATTAATTGAATCAAAATTATAGTTCTATACTTATTTTTTGTCTGAGATTTGCGTGAGCCACAATGGTGGTTACTTCATCTACATTTGCAAATTTCGCTAATCACTTTCGATCCTAATGAAATGATGTACCATTGCCACGAACTCAATAAAGCTCTTGGATCAGACGGATCACTGAAGAAAATAGTTGATCACATCACACTTCCAACAGCTGATGAGATGAATATGAATAAAACAAATTACGGGACTATATATTTGATCAACCCTAGCTGAAGTGATAGAAAAACATACCAATCATACCATCTAACTCTCAATTCGGATTTCGAAACTATAAATCAACACAGGATGCGATACATTTACCCACTAACAAGTAATAGTCATAGCTTGGATAAAATGGTATTTCCCCCGACTCAACAAAGGCGTTTGGCACTGTCGATCATTCCATACTTCTAGAAAATCTATGGGATGTGGAAGAAGCTATTTACAAAATCGAAAACAACAACTGAAAATGAAAAACAATATGTGGTGATGTACCTCAAGGAACGGTGTTGGACCCCTTATTATTCACTATTTATTTGAAATTAGATGGAGTTATGTGACTTATATTTTTCATCTCTTGACTGTGCGAGGCAGAAGAAGGGTATTCGATGTTTCCAAATCGTTATCGCCGACATCTAATTCTAACTATACAATGAATACGGTATGTGTTTACAGAATGAACGCTAAACCATTTGAGACCCCTATTGAATTGTTGGTGGCTTACACTGTATGACAGGTTGTTTTCCGTAGGTAGTTTTTTTTTCGGACTAAAAATTATTGCAATTCTCAGAACCCTTGCAATTAGGTATACTATCTGATTTGTCTATCGAATTATTCTATATAGTACGACAGTTGATTATAATATAGAATAACCGATTTTGTTTGAATTAATTTTGGATGCTAAATTATTTCACATTGTTGTGATAAAAAACAAATTCTACTATACGGTAGCTTTTCATAAATTGACAATAATTCAGGAATTTCACGTATGGGAAGCTTATCTGACATGGAAATTGTATATTTTGTTTCATGATAAGAAAATTATGTTTTGTATGGAGTAACCGTTGGAAGTTGAAATGTCTAGTTGACTTTTCTGCATGGAATATTTACTTCCGAATCATCAGCCAGCATTTCACAAATCATCCAAATAAACCTAAATACAGTGATGTTGCATAATCAAACTGCCACACCAACCAAATGACATTGTATAAAGACCTCCATTAAGCTAGCAGAACCACCTTGGATTCTTTGAATTTTTATTCAGCCATTATTTAAGGCTAATTTAAGGCTAATTTATTACCCTATTGCCGATTTTTTTTGCTCTTCGTTTTATACGAAAAATCTTGGGTTCTGCTAGCTTAACGTTAAGCTGGCAAAACCACTTCTACTACAAGAAGTTTTCAAAAGATCTGATTACATCATAATTTAAGGCTCATTTAAGGCTCCGATCATAGCCTAATGCCGATTTTCTTGCTCTCCGTTTTAAAAAAAAACCGTGGGTTTTGCTAGCTCAACCATTAAGCTAGCAAAACCAAATAAAAAAGAAATAGTTTATGAAAAATCTTAACACACCATAATTCAAGGCCCATTTAAGGCTCTCATTGTAGCCTATTGCTGAATTTTTTGCTCTTTGTTTTTGGAACAAAAATACAGGCCTTGGTTTAGGGGAACTGAAATTCAGGATAACATTCCTAAACATAAATAAATCTACGATTTGATGTTAATTTCAACAAAATCGGACAATAATTAAAAAAGTTAAATTGTGATCAATTCTGGACGATTTTTTTACCATTGAGTGTATATCAAATCATCGAAAACGCCCGGAAATCTAGATTGAGCTCTAAATACCAACCTGTGAGTGACAATCAATCACAAGCTTAATCATATTCCATTTCTGTCAGATTCATCATTTCAGATTAGAGCTATACGAAAATACGCAATATGCCTTTTGTCTTAAAGGCTATCCGGCCATTTACGTTCCTCAAGCGATTGTAACAACAAATCATAACGACATTCTGCGCAGTTGTAATATTCGATTGGGTGGATTGAGGAGTTTTAGGAATGTTCAATATCATTCTCTTCCTAATTTGAACGAATATATTTCCTCATTTAGTAAACGATATGCGATATTATGATTGTGTTTAAATTATTTTGTTTTCATATAAGTCTCGATATACGTAGGTACTTTTCGAAAAGTTGAATTGTGACACCAGGAACTCTTTATACATGAAAGGGTCACATCGGGAAATTTTTGAAGTGGTAAATCAAATCAACTATGAGGGACAAATTCCATATAGTAACCAAATGTTGTTAACTGCTGAGGGTCAAAATTGGCAAAACCCGCAATTATTTTGAAACTGATGCCAGGAAATCGCCAATAGGCTAGAATAAGAGCCTTCATTTTCCATAAACGAAGATCAAACAATTTGCCTATGGGCTCGAATAAGAGCTCAAAATGAGCCTCAAATTATGGTATATTCAGATTTTCCATAAATATTGTCCTCGTATTGTCCTTAATGTTCGATTAATTTAGCTCACACACCTGCATACCTGAACCGGAGCCTGAACCAATGTCCGATTTTTGTTCTTAAAACAAAGAGCAAAGAGAAAAAAATTCGGCGATAGGCTACAATGAGAGCCTTAAATGGGCCTTGAATTATGGTGTGTTAAGATTTTTCATAAACTATTTCTTTTTTATTTGGTTTTGCTAGCTTAATGGTTAAGCTAGCAAAACCCACGGTTTTTTTTAAACGGAGAGCAAGAAAATCGGCATTAGGCTAGGATTGGAGCCTTAAATGAGCCTTAAATTATGATGTAATCAGATCCTTTGAAAACTTCTTGTAGTAGAAGTGGTTTTGCCAGCTTAACGTTAAGCTAGCAGAACCTAAGATTTTTTGTATAAAACGAAAAGCAAAAAATTCGACAATAAAGTAATAACTAATTTATTACTTATTACTTAAATTATTACTTATTACTTAAATTATTACTTATTACTTAAATTATGGCTGAATAAAAACTCCAAAAATCCAAGGTGGTTCTGCTAGCTTAATGGAGGTTGTATCTCTTTTGTCAAAATCATCAATTTTCTTTATCACTAAAGAAATGAGCTACACTACTGAGCAACATGGGTTCATAAACTATTCATAAATAATAGATTCACTACAAAGAATCTGTTTGCGTTTTTATCGCGTTGGAGAAATATGTAATTGTCAATATTGTCATAAATACCGTTCATACAGACCTACCTGTGAAGCCTCTGGTAGATAAGTGTGAAAGATGTAACATTATGACTTATTTTCGTTTTATGAGAATCCAGTTCCATTTCTGAAATTTTATCTGTCAAATCGCATCATGTTCGAATCACTTCATCATAGCCGCCGTTTGTCATGTTACTGCAAAGTCTTTCATTCATAATGACTTAACTCTTGATGAATCCAATGATTCGTATTGTTCGCAAGATTTGCTACAATGAATACGAGATAATCTTCCAAAGAGTACGGTCATTCTAGATATTTAAAAACCAAAAGTTATTTTTCTATCCAGCCATTCAATCCATCATTTAGCATTTCATCAATTATCGAAGGCATATTGTTTGTAGATAACGCTGCCACTACTTTTATAGATACTTATAGCCCTCTGATGATGAATTCTTAGTGTTACCTCTACTCATACATTCTCAAATTGCAGAAGCAAGTGCGTATTCTTCCTTTGAGACAATATTGTTTCACGCTTCACCACTTTCTGAACTGATAAAATTGCATTTTTACTACGACCATGTATGCCATAAAGCAAACTGTTTTATTTGTAGAATAGCTCATATCAGTATGGCTTTGTTATTTGCAATAAAAACCCACACGTGTTGAAATTCGGAATAAAAGAGCACGCTCGGATGGAAAGAATTATTTTAGTTGAAGGTACTCACTATATATATATATTATTTATTAGAGTTTCTGCCTATTTTCGTATTAAGAGGAGAATTCATAAGTAATTCCAAAGTATCGATGATAGATAACCTCTAAATTCACTTTGATGAAAATTAGGGACTTGAACTATTTCTACCACATGGCTGACGATGTCAATGGCTTCGGATGACATCTTCTACAAGTTGAGACCAAAGAGTATGGCTTCCACCACAGAAGTTTGCACTGCCGGCAACAACGGATAATTGGTGAAATTCGAAATTACTGTCATATTTCGAGTAGGCTGTTGTGTCAAATGTCAATGAAATTGCCTGTGCAAAAAAAAAGAATTCTACCTACATCATTGGTCCATTACTTTTGGCTTTATTTTCTCATCAGCCAAATAATTGGTCTAGTCGGCTACGTACATGCAAATTACCTATTTACTTTCCCGAGGAAATAACATAGCCAAACGGGCACCATTGATTTCTTGAAGAAAATTCCATCGTAGGCGTTAAATGATGGAATGGCATTTTCTCAGGGAAATTGCGTCATAGTATAAGTCCAAGTGAATCGATAATTTTCTGTTGAAAAGTATTAAATTATTTCAACAGGCATTCTTTACCAATACGGCATAAATAAATTCAAATGGTATACCGGGTGTTCCTCTAAAGTGGCTCACTCTTATGAACAAGTGGAATTCGGTGTGTAGATATAGAACATAAATATGCATTTTTTGGCGTATTCAATTATTTTCTATCACATCAGGTTTGAACGGAAATAAATTAGGCACCCGGTATATTTTCACTGATATCAGTAGAAAATCACATTGTGACTACAATGACTACATGAATGCGAAAAATTAAAAGAAAGGTACATTATCGTCTTATTGAACAGAGATGGGTAGAAGAGTGACAGTTGCCGCTACTGCGAGAACTTGCATAACATTTGCTTTGCGAATGCCTAGCCCTCTTCTGCAAAAGGCTCAAGTTTCTCGAAAAGGCCTTCTTAGAGCCCTCCGATATCAGGAACCTATACCTCCCAGGAAACTGATGAACTTCGCACGAAGTCTCGAAATCCCGGGCTTCGAACATATTGGGGGTTATGCACAAAAGATCTTATAGGTCGGGGTGCTTGAGAGGCTGCACAGCCTTAATGACGCCCCCTACAATCTACAATCTATTGAACAGTGTAGTCAACCGAATAGAGAACCTGAGATCTCCACTCGAAGCGTTGCCTGTCCCAATGCAATCTCCAACTCATATTTTACCGGACTGAGCCGCGTTTCAAGAAACACTTGAAATTGGCGACACCTTGTGGCGGAAGATAGAAACATTCCAGAAACAAAGATGTCGCAGGAAAGTAGTTTTTTTTCTACTCGTACTCTAGTATACTTCGTTCAATTAATGCGCTCAATTGGGTGTCACAACTTTAGTCGGTTATAAAAAATAATAAATGTTCCGCCAACAATAAATTAAAAAACATACGATAATCATGGACCATTCTCTGTCGTTAGAGTTGCAAAAAATTAGTGCACCCTACATACAGTATCATTCTCCGTATCATTGGAGGAGTCACTTTTTTTTTGTTCTTCGAATTGACTAGATATATAGCGGTGTTGTGCGCGTTTTTTTCAGTCATCATATTCACTCCCATTTCTTAAACTCAAAAATAAATATCTCTGAAAGGAAAATACTAAGAAAGTATAGGCAAAGTTCAATCTGCGATATTTTTCCTACTAGATTTGAGGGAGTGACGGTGATACCAGAATATTATGTGTTTCATGGACATTTCAATGACAACTCCACTATTGATATTTTTTTTTCAGCTTACCAACGAAAAACTACAAACACAACAACTTTGAGCCTATATAACCGAGATCACCCGATCATCTCGAACCGAGATCACCTGATCATATCGCCTTAGGACCAGCGCAAAATGGTACTGGAAATAATACATTGAACTGAAAAGGGGCCGATTGAAAATCATAACGAAGCTGATAATTATAGACATGCGCTAGTAAAAGAGCACCATGATGAGCTAGGACTGTTTAATAGTGGCCTGGCATGTAGATAATGCGGAAAGCCGGAAAGGAACCAGAAACACTATCATACACACTGAGCAACCAAAACCAAGCACACACTCAGTAAAATGTCATGAGAGATCAGTCATGACCAGACGATCCAATTGAGTGGAGTTTTCATTGGATGAATCTGAGGAACATGGCTCAGGGACCACACTATCACGAATTGCCCTAATTAACAAGGGGGCCCAGCGAACCTGGTTCCTCCTTTGCTCTAAACAGGCTGTTCAACTCCCAGGAAACAGATTTTTGTAACAAATGAATGAATGGTTATACATGCAAGAGTTTTTATTGTATCAACAAATCTAGGCATCGTTTTTGAATTTGATTATTTCTGTGTTTCCTTTGGAAACAAGGTTACTGAGACAGCAGGATTGATGACAGTGAAGAATAGAAAAATATTCCAATAGCATCCACAAGGCTAGAGTCACCGTACCGTAGTATATATACGGAAAGATTTGAGAAGATCACATTGGAAACGTATGGAAGAAGACGAACTCAGCAAGATGCTAGACAATTTTTCTGACGATTAATTTCCTGGAGGATAATGGAAAACAGGCTAGGATACACTGCATTTCAATGAACCAAGCAAAATTACGGATTACAGATTAACGAGGAGTATTGCAAAACCCTGGCATCTACAGTGAATAACCTAGAAAAGGGTTCGGTAAACATACTGTTTGACTTCTAGGGAATTAAATGTGCACGTTTATACCGAAAATGGCGGTGAATGCACCATGGTATATGCCCAATAGATTATCTATAGGGATCTTCATATCGAGGACGATCATGTAAATAAGCTCGTAAGACAACACACAGAGATTATGTTTGGAAAAACCGAGGGAAAAACAGAAATCATTTGAATCCACTCCTACACGACTTGAAAAACATCGAACTGAAATAAGACCCAAGATTTGGAAGGATAAAATACAAAAGACCAGTCTACCAATTACGAAACCAATTGAATAGACCTACAAACGAAAAACAGGAACTCAAACCAGACAAACAACTACAAGAATACAAACTATACCAAAACTCAAGGAACTCAATCTCAAAAGTTTATCGAAATTATCAAAATTAATAAAAAAATTCGCTAGGAAAGAAACTACCATGAAAAACAGTTATGGTAAACAACAAAATTTTATTATACCTAGAGATTTAAAGGTCGAATGACCGAAATTGGGAAAAAAGGGGGATTTGATTGCTGAGTGATTGAGTGGGGTTGGTAGGAAATTGGGGATGGGGAGGTATCATAAACCGATACGTGGTTCATGGCTCTACCCGATCCTGTGCATTCAACCTCATGGGGGGTCATGGTGGTGGTGGGTGGCCAGTTAGTATAGTTAAATAACTGTTCCTCGGACCCCAACCCAAATAGTTCTGTGGTACTCAATAGCTATAAGATTACCAAACATACCAAATCAGAACCAAGATAGGCCTATGTCTTCAAGGGATCCTCAAGGATTATGCAACACGGCGTAGAAACCGCAACCTAGGATAACATGAAGTGGTTACCCCCAGTGGATGTAATCCAATTCACAAGCCAACTCGGGCCGCAATTTCAATAGGAAAAATTGCTCCACTTGTACGAAGCGGGTATTAACTGCTTGGGTCCGGTGGAAGTGAGAACACAGTGGATGTCCGTTTGGGTAACTTTAACGCGAATCTATGTATAGATAGATATTTCTGTTTGTTTATGTCTATAATTAACATTAAAAATTATTCAGGCAATGGCTGTGTGCAACTTAGGCAGGTCAAAAATACTCAAAAAGCTGTGCTATGTGAGTACTGAAATAAAACTTGTATTTTGAGCGTTGAGAAGTCTCTCGAGAAGTTTGTGGTTAGTGGGTAGCGGCCCGCCGAGATACACCGGTCGGCAATTCCTGTATTTTTTGGGGGATTCCGAAGAAGGACAGTTGACCATGGTCTGGTGGAATGATGGGGAATGCGGGGTTTGTGCTTGTGCTGACCGCGCGTGTGAAATGCTTCGGCGACATGGGACGTCAGTGAGTGCAGTCAGAAGGCTACCACTCCCACAATATAGTCCGGGAAATGTGGATCACTTTTTCACCCATATCTGATCGAGGTAAAAAGGGCAGCTGATGTAGGGATGGGAGAATTTCTGGAACTGTCATGTTCTTAGGAATAAAAAAATGAACAAATCCTATTTGAACTTGATAGACTAGATCTCGACTAGGTCCTCCAGTGTGTATTGCCATCATCTGAAAAACTGGGTTTGGGATTATTATAATAATCGTAATATACAAATTATGATGCAGATTAGAATTAAGATCGTGATTATATTTCACAATTTTCAACAAGTAAACTAATCACTGATTCACATTAACATGCATATCTCCTAAAATATATCATGAAGAGAGATTTCTTTATTTTTGTTGGAAAGATAGACGAAAATGGAATTAGGAATTTTGATTGTTTTTGGCAAGAAGCATTTGACCAAATTTGAGGGGTGCGTCCCTAATTAATTCAAGAAACCCTCTCAAAATACTCGATTATCTTAAATAGTATCATTTCAAGGGTTTAGCTGAATTGCGTTTTTTTATATTGATTCATTATGAATCTTTCCAACAGGAAAAACACCTGATATTCAGATATTTTATTCATCGATTGTCTTATGATTGAAGGTACAATATATCTTTATTCCCAATGTCTACTCTTGATTATGAATCGTTTCTTGATGAGTTCAAACACTAAACTGAACAAATATTCATTATGAGATGAAATAACATTATCAAGTAAATTCTATGAAAAGTATTGGAATGTACCATTTCAAAAGGGTTTCAGACCATATAACCTCTCTAACGAGATTTCAGGGATACAAAAAAATTAGTTAGGAAATGTGTGATTTCATTAAGAAATTCAAAAAACATAATAATGATGTAATAACATAATTCTTACGATTTCTCTGGTAATAACTGATCCATTGTACCTAATTATCAGCAATATCAGTTATTTAGGGTGGCATGAATTCTGTTTCTAGCTCTTCTCGACATTATATTCCACAAACCACTACATGTTTTTTTATACTTGATTCAGTAGATTCATTTCGTAATATATCAGTTATATTAGTGCACAGTAAAAAAAACTTAGGTGTAATTTCAATCAAATGGATTTCAGAGCATACTCCGACGAATACAACACCTGAATATCAAAGTTGTGTCCTTTTTATTATACATTTCACAATTGAGTGTTGAGTGGTGTTAATTCAGATCTTAGTAGTGAAAAATGACACGGATGTGATGAAGTATAACAATTCTGAAACATAAAATCATAGAAAACACCAATTGGTTGAAATTGAATATTCTCAATGGTGATATCATTGACGTTAACGCATAAAAAACACCTATTATATAAAATTAACACCAAGTTACACCGTGTCATATCACGATAAAATCGGGGCGGTGAATGAATCATCTAATTCAGTGGCAATAATTATTCGTTAAGTATTGCATCCTGAAAACACCAAAGTTGATATAAATTGATAAAAATATTGCATGTAGGCATCTGAATGGTGTGAATTTCATGCGCTCATCTGTTTGATCTTAGAAACTTAGAACTTTTGCCAATAGGTGGCACTGCGTCCTTTCTACCGTACCTGATTTCATTATTGGGCATGACATATTAAATGATTTCGATATAGATCAGTATCAATTGGCCTAGGCCCTAGTGCCACTGGTTAAATGAGCCGAAACAGTTCGTCATCATCCGAATTGTTCCTAGATTCTTCTGAGTCTAGTTTATCATCATATGAATTATATTTCAATAGGTAATCCAACTTAGTATAAAACACCAGAGGAGGCACTTATTCGCATGAACACACTCATGATATGGTGTTCCTCCACACCAGAAAAGTATTCGCATGTACCTGCTCAGTGTTTAAAAGCACCGAAGAGAATTTCGTGGAGATATTAGGATTCAGCATCAAGAAAATCACAGAATGTGCATCACACCACTGCGGTGTCAAATCGCACTTTCGGAAATGCATAAAGAACACCACCATAGTGTTCATTCTGCTAAATTCAGCACTAACACTACTGACAACTGGGTTTGATTATTTAAAACACCCATGGGAAAGGTCACATAACACCTATGTGGTGAATAATATGCCGGTGTTTACTGACACCAAACGATGTTAGATGGTGTGAGCTGGTGTTTTTTTCACTGTGTCAGTATTCTTCTTTAAGAGTGGGCAATGGGACGCGCAGAATACCGAATGCAGCACTCCCGCTCTTGACTTCTCATTTGAACACCAATCAATATTTTCATGATTTTTTGATCCCATCATGTAGATAAAGGATCAAGCTAGGGAGGATACTATCTCTTTTTTCGAAATTTCGAAAAGAAAAGATATAAAAATATATCTGAACATAGCAAATTTTTAGCCAATTTGGCGAATCAAAAAAAAATATTTCTACATCAAATAATCAATTTTGAGATAGCATCCTCCCTCGGTCGAACCTTCATCTTTCTACACAAAAAAAATCAGATCAAAATATGGATTAGTATCGTCACAGGAAGTCAAGAGCCGAGGCTCTACAACGTCAGAAATACGCACGATTTATCCGATGATATTTGCGCCCCCTGGTGAAACTCAACGAAGTAGATTATAAACACGATACAATCGATAGTACGGGTGATATTATGAAATTAGAATAGGAAATAGAAATTTATATGAATCAGTTTGCTAGGTTTGCTAGTAAATATGGTATATTATATGTATAAAATAATTATACATTGCGTGGAAAATAAAAATATTCTGAATTGTTCACAATGAAAAAATTCTCATACATAATGAGGAATAGGTATGTATGATATTCAAATAAGAATATTTATATATACACCCAGAAGGTATACAATATGAATGAATAGAAACCTATCGACAAAGGTCGCTTCTATTTACCGGGGATCGATTTAGGATTTATCATTGCGATGATTTGAATGTTGAACAGATCTCAATACGTAAAAGTAGAGAGGGAACAGTATAAATATGAAACCGTGTTGTATTTAACATTGTATAACTGAATGATAATTTGCAATCGGGTATTGACACTATATATACAGGATGCTACCTAATGGCATTTTAATATAGGAATTCTTAACCCTTTCATTACGGGAGCCGCAAAAACGCGCTAATTGTTGACTGACGTATAGACGGAAGACGCATATTTACAATGAGCTTGGGATAGCTTTCAATACGGGATTTGCCCGCGTGCGACCATACACACGTGTTTCCCATTCCTTTGACTTCCTCTACAGTTGATTTGGCCATACAATAGCGCGCGTTTTTGCGACAATCTGGTATAGCGCAAATGGCTGTTTAGGTTATATTCACGTAATTTCATTGTAAGTTTTGGAGGAGTTCACATATTATTTGTTTGTTTGTTAGTAATGAAATGAGTCGTAAATATCTGACTGTGGCGAATAACTAGAAAAACTGTTGAATGAAGATGACGATTATCAACATCGTCGATTTTGATTATCATTCCGTGCTTCCAGAATTATCATAAAAAGAATGAATACTGGCGTTAGAACTGTCAGCATCCGAAGAGATTCTGAATATTTTTTACCTAATAAGAGGTTATTATTTCATTCATTATTTTCTTTCATTTATTTCAGATTTGTTGGACCTCATTTCGTGTCAATAATGACATTTTTTGATCAAAATGGAATTCTCCATTCCTTATATATTTCCTTTATATAGATGAAAAATTATGAATAACAACTCCCCATCAAGTGATACCTCAATTTGACAGTCCAAAGTTTTCAAAGTGACATCCAGTAAAAGCTTTAAGCACGGAAAACGCATTCTTTCGTGTAGCCTCAAAGTCGGGAAACGCAAGAATGCGCAAGTGCCCTTGACGGGAGACACACGCGTGCGCGAGGCTTCGGGACCCCCGTTCTGAGAGACCACTAAGCGAAAACAATGCCCGTAATGAAAGGGTTAAATCTATTCAAAAAAATATATACAGTATGGTGGAAATGTATGGAATAAATTCATTATCTCTAACGCATATGAATTTTAAGGGAAATCCTGAGACAGGTCGATTTTCATTTTCAAATTGACATCTCTTGATATACATACGGAGTTTGTGACGTCATCCGCGTAGTTGTGGTGACGTCATCGATTATTTTTTAAATAGGAAGACACCCTGTTCAATTTTTTTTCTGGAAGGTGTTTCCATTGTCTATCTGACCATATACGAATATTAGGAAAATAAAGTGATACAGGGTAAGAAAAAATTATTTTATATTTACAAGCTAATAATTATGCTATCAATGTACACAGTTACCTAAATAGGTCGGAGAGGGTAAATCGAATGGCCAACTAGATCTCCCGATTCAACTCCTCTCGATTTTTTCCTCAGAGGTTATTTGAAGAGAAAAGTTTATGTAAGAAGCCGGAAAGATCAGATAATTTGAAAGAACGAATACGAGTGAATATTTCACAAATATATTCAGAAACGATAGCAAAGTTCGAGAATGATTTGTTCTCTGTCTATCACATTGTATTCTTGCAGAACGTCACGAATTTGATTATTTATTGTAACGATTTCCGTTGTAAATATTAAATAAAATAATTTTTTCTCACCCTGTATTACTTTATTTTCCTAATATTAGTATACCGTCAGATAGATAATGAATATACCTTCCGAAAAAAAAAATGGACGGGGTATGTTCTAATTTAAAAAAATAATCGATGACGTCACCACAACTACGCGGATGACGTCACATACTCCGTATGTATATCAAGAGATGTCAATTTGAAAATAAAAATCGACCTGTCTCGGGATTTTCCTTAAAATTCATAAACGTTAGAGATAATGAATTTATTCCATACATTTCCACCATACTGTATGTAATATCCTAAAGGTCTAAATTTTGAAGTAGAGGGTGCTGAAGAAGTGAGCAATAACGAATAGCACTCTTTCTCTATAGACTTGTCATAAAGTAAAGTAATCAATATTTTCATGACTTATTGACTTCATCAAGTAGATAGGTGATCCAGCTAATGGAAATACTATTTTATTTTCAAAAATATGAAATACAAAAGGTATACAAATATTCCTGAACATATCGAATTTGGCGAATAATAAAAAAAACACTTTTCAAATAGTATCGGACCTAGTTTGAATCCCTATCTTCCTACAGAAAAAAAATCACATCGAAATATGGACTGGTGTTTTCACAAGAAGTCCAGAGCGCGAATTGTCCGATGATATTTGCGCCCTCTGGTGATACTCCAAAATATGAAGATGAAAAAACGAGTCAGTCAACACAATATCATAGATTGGAACCATAATAAGTATTATGAAATTATTGGTGCAACTAATGATGAATTTGCGGATTTGCATAGGAAAAGCTTGAAATTTTGAAATTCAAAGGTGTAATGAGATCTAAAAACCCAAATGGAGAAGAAAATGATATTGTATTCTCATGTGGAATGTATATGATTCTGAAAATGGTACATATATTTGGACCAACGGGAGATGAATATCCAAAATACAAAATATGTAGTGAAAGCAGTCCTCAAAAATCAAAGAAATAAAAAGTAGAAGAATGAAGGCCTTAGGAAAATATAGTCATTATTCATTATTATTCGTAAATAAATAATATTCATAATAACCTGTATTTGAATGTCTTTGATAATAACCGAGAATATAACTTATCAACGTTATTGAAAGTAGCTCTCAATCTCCCAATCACTTCGTATGGCTATTTTAATGTTATACCTCGTAATTTATATGACTCTTGAAAAGCTGTTCATATAAATAGATACAGAATTATCCAAATTTTGTAAGAGTTGCGAAGCATCATGATTTTTTTCAAATCAACAAAATAAGATTTTTTCGATTTAAAGATTGATTTTTACTATTCATATTGATTTTTCATAATTTTTCAAATATGGAAATAATGCACAAATCAATTACTTATATTTTCATTATTCGATTCAAAACGTCGCAACCCTGGTTTTTCATAATGTTTATAGAATACAAATATTCATCATAGGTACCTACCTACTGGTGAATATACCGTCGATTATCAGATAAAGTGTTCGATCCTCGTTCCGCACACATGCAGGCGAATGTATCGCATCTACTCTCACTCATTGTTTGGGACTGTGTGGAGTCACAGGTTTTTTTCAAACATGCAAAATGCTTATTAAAAATAAATTGTTGAATATCCTTTGTAGCATTTAAATGACGACAAATGGTTTGAAAATATAAACAATTGAAGGGGTGTCAGTAATACATTGAACGTGTATTTTTTGAAAACTCGTTAACATGGATTTTCCAAATTGCTCGTTTCAACCATAATAATTTCCGTTTCGTGTAAACTTCGGTAATACCAGAAATGGAATATTATTGAATTCCCGAAATCTAAACAATGTCATTTTTGAAATCCAACCTAAAGAAGTCAGGAAAATATTTTCAGAATCTCAATTTTCAGAAATTGAAAATAAAATCACGAAATTCATAAGTTCATTTTTAATGGGTACCTCCTTTTGAACTTTTTGAAAAAATGATGGTAGGGGATACTGCCCAACTAGACATAGTTCCAAATAGGTATAGACGCCATTTTTCTACTTTCGTCGAATATTTCGGAGAGATTTGTTTGTTTCACGGAAGCATAGTAGTTGTCCTCTGAATGTTTACCGAGTGGCATCTGTCAGTTTTACGAAAAAATTCGATATTCAGTGAGTGATATAAGACAATGCTTGATTCTTTAAAATTTTATATCGCAACTTACGTGTTTTTTTCTTTTCAATTAACATTTGTCTGATTTTTTAATTACAATGCAATTTCCATTATATTATACCATGAAACTTTCATGATAAATCGGATAAGTATACCACAAACGTTTAGTATACACAATGTTTTATGAAGTTATACAGATTTCACATGATGGCATACCTAACCGAAGGAGAATTATCTAACCTATACGATGCCAGAATTGGACTGGAAGAAGGCATAATATGCCATCATGAGGCAGCAATGTGTTTAACTATTATTTTGTCAACATAAAAAAATGAATGGAGTTATTTAATACCAACTCATTAAATAGGTAGATACTTTATTCATACCAATAATGTATATTTTCCTCTCATTTGATATACTGATGAAAGCTCGACTACACATTATGAACACAAATACCAGTTGGCTGACTGTGTGAGGAGAGAGCCGAGCGCCGAGCGCGCGATAATGTAGTATTGTCTCATTAAATAAGTACATGTAGATATCTGCTACATGAAAAATTTTCATTCTGGAAACTTATTTCATCTATTGGCTCAATTTTGTTCGCAGCATGTATGCAAAAATTTTCATAAATAAAATTTTTTCTCGATTACTGAAAATTGTCATTCCGAAAATAACAAGTTGAAATTTGCTACAGTTCTAGAAATTGATGAACATGAATTTTTCACCAATATTGTCTATGGCAAGAAGCGCTATCATGTATACTTCAATTTGAAAAAAAAATCAGTCCGATCGCTCAATTATTTCCAGAAATATAACGGTAGGAACGATAAAAAACGTGTTCTACAGAAAAATCGTACTTTTTGTGTTTTTTCAGAATAAAAAAGTTCTTGGCCTAGAGAAAATGTCGTAAAAAGTGATTTGGTATACACAATCATCAAGTTGAAGATCCGCAGCAAGTCTGATTTGAATCTACGCCAGTTTTGTTTTCTCGAAAACTGAGAGACAGCATCCCAGTATTACTCGCATATTAGATTATCGAGCAATGCGAATAAAAACGTCAGTCGCGATATCACCCGTACTAGATGAGAAGATCGTTCGTTGAACAAGGATAACCGTTGATTTATGACGATTTGGTAACCGCCCACTGCTGTTTCCTCCAAACCCCCCCTGTCCCGGATTTGGACAAAGTGTCTGGCCTTTCCCAGCCTTAAGGATTAAAAATATATATTCCTGTTCTAAATCGACTCCTACATTCTAATAATGACAGAAATATAGTACCTTAGTATTTGTATTTCCATATCATTTCACCAAGTTATGCTAGAAAACAAGAAGATATTATCCGTTTGACAGAATAGCGCCTGCGCATATCACATATTTACTTTATTTGTCGTTAAAATATCATCTTTCAAAAAATAGTTGATGAAAGATCAGAGTTAATTTGCGTGCATAAATGGTGAAAAGTACCTATATAAACTCCATTTTATATGAATTCTATGTTTTTATTGTGATTTGTATTAACTAATTACGTCCTTGTGATGGATATGTTCTTTTGCTGTTCAGTAAAACTCACCCTGATGTGTTTGTTTTACCTGGTCTATTAAAATGGACGGCGGCCTTCCCTCCCCCTTCAAAAGTTATCTCGCTTCCGACAGAACCAGGAACCGGGAGCCGTCTCCAAACTCCTTCCCATGGTAATAAAAGGGAAACATCTGATCTGATTCCACATCAGACATATGGCCGATTTTGTCTTGTCTAGTATGGTACCAGTGGCGTTACACGAATTTCATATTTGGTACCTATCAAATTATGTTCTAGATCCCGGTCTTTATTTACCGTAAAAGTCGGAATTTCTAGTGGAATAGGAACAAAACTTTTTGGATTCATTTGCCTTTTAATACCGCCTAATTGAAGTAATATACGCAGAAAATGCTTATTGTAGGAAATATTCTTGGGAATATCGAAGTTAAGACAGTATCTACCAGATGGCAGCATCCGAAATTATCAAGTAACTGAACCAACTTTTTCAGATAACCTTGAATTTTTTCATCAAAAACAGTTGATTTTGTTCCTCTGAAAGTGTTGGCTGAAAAGCCATCAAACCGTTGCCTAGTGGAAAGTATTCTTTCAGTCTCCTAAGCCTAAGGCCAATCATGACTTTGACTCGAAATCAATATTCATTATAAAAAAATTAAATTTCGAAATAATGTGGTTCTAGGAACTAGTTCGGCCTTTTACATAGATAGTATTTTCAAAAACACGAAAAACATTCCATGTACAGGTCCTTAAAGTTCGAAATGTGTTCCTATTCACGCCATTTTACGGTTTTTTTTTTCAGTTAGTTAGGATGAAAAACAGCTTTCGAAACCTGATCTCCGTCCGAAAAAATCTATCGAAACTATTCTGTCTGAGATTACATCGATATACAATCAATTAAAATGTGGGTACTGGAGTTACTACAAAGTTCACGCAAGTCAGGTTCAAAAATTTTTTTCTGGAATAATTGTATCAACTGCGATGATGGTTTCAAATGAGACCTAATTTGAATATCAAAAAACTAAAAATTCAATCGGAATCACCAGCACTACTGTTAACCGAGATTGAATACGAGTTTTTCAATGAACTAAACACCCCGTATTGATCTTCTCTACGTCTATTGCAATCATGGATTTCTCTGTGGGTGGTGTAGAGGCTGATGTTGTTTTCCACTTGTAGCGAGCATTGGAGCTTATAAAGTGACAATCAGGATTCTATTTTTCATGGAACTGCAGTCATCTTTGTATACCGTCGCCGTAGCATTCCTTTGCACTGCAAAAATATCTGATATTGCGGGGGCTGCAACCCCAGGATGAAATTGCATTACTCAGCTAGACTATATTCTTCATGTTCATCAAATGATATACATGGTAAGTTATTTTATTTACTCAGCAGTTATTCAATATTCGGTGCGTAGGTAGGTACATCAAGATCTGCCACAATTTCGCCTGAAGCAGAAGTTTGAGAAATTCGCAAGATACGTTTGAATGTATCATTTGTTGTCTTTTTAGGTAGCTGTCAAGATTTATTTCGATTTATTGAAAAACAAATGGCGAAGAGTGCTAGTGATACTATTGTCGCCATACCATTTCACGTTGCTACGGGATAGTTACAAAACAAAAAAGGATATAAGTCCATCAGAAAAACTAAAGTAAACCAGGGAGTGAGAGATCAGAAACTTTGTCAAAATGTGTTTTCCAAAACTCACCAATAAGGAAGTTGTAGTAATCTAGGTATTTTAATGGAATGATTTTCGCACTTCACGGATATTTATTTTCCTGTTCTTCAATTATACATCTTCAAAATTCTGAGAAGAAAAATTTGAAGCTCAAGGACAATTAAGACTCTTTGGCTTTGAGGTATTGAAATCTAACTTGGAAGGATGCAAATTTTGAAGAAACGTCAGTACTATACTAGGTATGCCAAATTTGAAGAAAATTCGTACTCTTGAAAAGAAGTAAGTAAAGATATATTGATTTTGAAGAATCAACTTTGAATGCCTTTAACGTCCTTATTAGTAAGTTTCTGGAACAATGTTATAGTAATTTCTACCATTTTTTCTTGTATAATAGAATCATCCAAATTAATTATTCGCGTACAATTTCTACACCACACCCTAAACTGTCATGAGATGTTTGTTTATGAAGGTTTGAGCGAAAACAATGTTGAAATGGAGTTGTTTTGAAAGAATGAAAAGTAATTTTGCCAAAAATTTTTTTGATGAAAATTTCATTTCGAATGGAATTTGAAAATACTATTTCACAAAGAAACGTATGAGTGAGGTGGATTCTCGATCATCCCTAGCATAAAATCGAAATCCAAATCGGGAAAAATGTCAATCGATCAGGTAATCTGTCTCATCTGTCTACATCAGAAGTGGCATGTATTGGAAAAATATTTCGATATGAGAGACATCCTCGAAGATTGATATATGTTGAAAAAAAATCTACCCTCTGCCTGATGAACATTTGGAGAATGAATTCGTGTTTATTTGAGCTCTGATTAATTTCTGGGTAAGGATTCAACTTACGAATGATTTGAAACATCATTTGACTCAATATTAACCTCCAAATATTCATTAATCCCTGATGGCACCAATGGATCGGCAAATTTTGATCAGTTTTGTTTCTGAAAGCTGATAGTCTATTCCTAGTGAAAACTCTCATACTTTTTGTGGGTCATTACCTAAATTCAAATATTTCCGCCTCGAAATAAGTCGCAACGGAATTTTAAGTTATCAGACATGCATAAACGAACCGACATTAGAGTTTTTAAGAAATTTTGTTTCCATAATATTTAGTATTTTATACTTTATGACTGATAATGTAGATCTTATGTTTCACCTGCTGCATACATGTGTAGAAATTGAAGCGTTTTCATGTAATTTTTGGAGTCAAAGAAAATTAAGAACGTCAAAAGGAAAATGAAGCATTATTGAAATACACGAAATACCACATTGGAAATTATTTCAGTGGTCCATATTTATTTTTAATAAGTAGACCAAAAAATTGAAATCAGGAATATACACATTTTTGATACCCCTAACTAAAACTTGCTTCGAAATAAGAAATGTGAGAGTATAAAAGAGGCGCTAGCTGTGGTTATTTTTGGAATATAATTAATTCTCGTTACCTAGGATAGGTACTTCCATGAATGCATATTTCAATGAAAACACTAGTTATTCTAGATTGTTCAGTGGTGTTACAGTAAATTTAAATGTATCTTTCAGCTTCCTGAACGCCTCACACTGCGGCTGTACTATGATATATCCCTTTCACTTGTATCCAATAAATTGTGACGATGATACAGACTGGACCCCTGCAATGATATTCAAGACGACTTCTCAACCACAAAATTGCAGTCTCCGCCATATGGTTCTGGAATTTCACAAAAAATGAGTTTATTGAAATTGTGTCTGAAGAACATCTGGTCAAAGGATTGCGGAGGCAAGAAATCTGTTCTTACCAAGAGGTTGACAAAATACCAACTCTGAGATGTATAGACAACCCTAGGGGATGTGTGAGAACATAATCTGTTAGATTGATGACATTTATTTGTTTTGAAGTTATCAATTTCTTTATATTTTATACAACAAAGGAGTGGTTGACCGATTTTGTGTTTCTTCGGATTTGTGTTATATATTTTGCTTCAAGTTTTAATACCGTTTCTGAGTTACAGGGTGTTGAATATTTTTGCCATTGTTTATTCATAGCTTACGTAGTATTTAGTCCTAAGTATGGTACACTTTTTTATTGAAAAGTGTTTCTTGAAACCAATGAAATTTGGACATACATTTTTCCATTCATGCATAGCTAAGACTTGAGAACACGAATAACAGAAAATCATTTTTAATTTTTCTCTGAATAACGGTTGCCGATACGGAAAAACTACAAGAAAACAAAAAGTAACTTAAACAACCATCAATTGCATTTCTGGATGTAAAAAAGGAGTGTGTTTCCTGAAAAAATATTTTCGTATATATTCTAAAGACCGTATGTCCAATGATCTGAGTCTTACAGCATAACCTGTATTCCGAATTTGAGCTGAATATCCTCAAAACTTCATAAGCTATAAGGAAAAAACTTGAAAATCATGAAATTTCAACACCCCGTAACCCGGAAACGAATTACATACGTTCATGGGAACTTTTATCATTTTTTTGAGACGCTATATCACCCCTATAAAAGTTTTTCCTACATCTTATGAAACACCCAACAAGGGTGTCCAAAAGATTATGTAGGTGTACCGAATTTAATTGATACCATTCATTTTGGAGATGAATCATTAGAGTTACTGAAAGTTGAACTTTCTTTTTGAATTCGAAGGAAATACCCTTTAAATTATTGATGAATTCTGATTCAACAATAAGTGAAATTTCGAAAATCAATATATTTTTTTTATTTTTCCTTTGCGTGTGTACCTGACTAACTTTCAATTTAGTCAGTGCGACCTGTAGAACAATCGAAATTTGGTGAAAAAATACCAAATTAAGTATAAATTAAATTAAATAACTGGAAAACCAAACATAATGAGGATTTGAAAATCTTCTAATTCGTAGCTCAGGACTAATACTTACAGCTCGACTTTCAGCATCAACTTTTCTATTTCAAATCGAACACCATCAAATTCTAGGGCCACCTTCGTAAAGAAATTTTATGCCCATCAGTATTCCCATTTCTGAAATATATTTTTTTTTCGAAAATATTCATTCGAGTAGTTCACAAATTTTATACTGGGTGGTAATCGATATGATATTATAATTTATTGGTAATCGACAAAGAATGTCAGTATGTTTCAATATTACTTCCATAATGTGGTTGTCCAAATATTTGTAATGGAAGTTGACACGAATGACCTTGTAAATGGGGAAGTTACTTTTTCTCTTCCTACTACTTCGAAAAATATAGTGAACTATATTATCTGAGTTTGTATAATATCCCAATGACGGATGATGGGAGAGTTGATAATATACAGGATATCCCTCGGGATATCCCACATATCATGTTCAAAATGGATATCTTCTCCATACGGTAAGATTTTCTAGGTTGGTTAAACATTAACAGAGGGGCATGCATCAGGACCAACTATCATGTGGAAGCATAATATAGATACATATAGGAAGATTGATTCATTTTTGATTCACATGGAAAGAGCTGAATTATTTTTAACGTGCATGGGTAAACTGTGTTCAGGATTCCGAATGATTATTCTCTCAAAAATAATATGTTTTTCTATGTTGGTTGTATAATGAAATCATTATGAAACGCAAATTATTGTTCGGAGGTTGGTATGATCTAACTGTCAAATAGAAGTCAGAACAGTTAAGCCCAGCTTACTTCAGCGATTTTGAATTTGGTGACACTAGCAGTGAAAAACTCAATGTATTTATTGGTAATTTTTGATTCAGAGTGTGATTTGATTCAAATTGACCAATAAAAACAATAACAACATTGTTTTTTCCACCGCTGGTATCGCAAAAATCATCAGAATCGCTCAACAGTAAACTGGGCTTTACGCTCGTGCGTCAGATTTTGAATATTTTAATATCATCATTGTTACCAATCGAAGATGTTTCTGTTATTTATCGATATTAAATATATTTCTTTCAGTAAAAGACTTCAAATTAATGCAAAATAGAAAAAAATTATATGACACGTGCGACAAAATATCGTCTTATAAAACTTGTATCATAATATTTCAATTTCGAAGGTGCATCAATATCAAACTAGTAAAATCAAATTTCTTCATCCATTAAGTAAGGTATTCAATATCTGGTTGAACCAGATTTTCTCTATACTGTATACATACATGCATGAACTCTAGGAACAGGAACAGGAAATAGCGAATGAATATTTACTGGTGATGTAATCTTAACGTGTGCCCAAGAGGGACGTGTTGCGGCGTTGCCGATTTCCCATCAAAAAATCCGTTCATCAAAATAATGAAAATGAAAAAATAATATTTTATTGTTCAACGATCACCGAATGATATGCAGCATTCGCCTAGGGCCCATGCAGCAAACATCATACTCGCGGGATATGAACATTCCGCGTGATGAGTTAGGTATACACTATACTTTTTCTACGACAGTTACATGCAGGGTGATTCATTAGGAAATGCGCATACAGTGAGGTTAGATGGAGGAAAACGAGTTCTTTCTAAATAACCTATATAGGGTGATTTATTAGATTTCATAATTTTTCCAATGAATCATAAATAAAGTACTTAATTTTTTAAATCCTCCCGTATGACGTATCTGCATATATAGATACGTCATATGGAATTCATTGATTGATTGCTTGATTGATCAATTGATTGACGTTCGTCTGTTAACATACTTTGTCAGAAAGTTCACCACAATAAATGTAGTTAATATCAAGTTTCGTGAAGTACTAGAGAAACCGCACTGGTTGGCAACATTGTAGGAACATACATAACAGGGAGAAACAAAGTAAACAAATATTTCCAGAAAATAGGTCGCGATGATAGTATGATGATAGATCGTGAATTGCTTCTCTGTCGTATGTTGATTCATTTGATTTTTTTAGGTCAAAACATGAGCCAATATCTGTCTGAAAAATGTAGGTTTCGTATTCGTGCCAATAGATTCTAATGTGCGCGGTCAAATCTAAAAATATTTTTTTTTTCGTACCCGCCCAATTGATATTGAAATGAAGTAGTTGCCTATTGATCTTGAATGAAATATATATATTTGAATATACCTGCCTATAAAGTGTTTAATTAGGTTCAATAGGATTATTATATAGGTAATGGTTTGATTATAATAAATCATAAAAAATAGAAGAAAGGAATGAACATAATCACTAAAAATAGGGGGATCTGAAACAAATCAAGAGAGCAATACACAAATTTTAAAAAAATGTGTCTATTTGATAAGATTTTCTCTTTATTCGTATTGTCTAATTGTCTATCCTCTAGCAACAACCTTGAAAAAAAGTACTTTTTCACGCTTTTCCGTAAAATAATGAGATAATTTGATAACTAATATTATGTTGTTCTTGGGTTGACTCATTATCTGAAGGAATTCAGCAATTAAAGCTCCTAATTAACGGATTCTTGAATAGTGATTCAACCATTTCTCAGTACAGTATAAGAACGCCGAATGGTGAGTAGCATGTACTTCATGAACAATAAAACTCATCAGATGTGTTTCCAAAATGGAGTTTGCAATTTGGCACCCATCCAGGCTTTCCCACATTTGGCACCGTTTGCGTCGAATGGTAATTGCATTTTCGACCCAACAGTCTCTCTTATTTTTTTTTCATCGCACAAGAATCTCATCGTCATGCGCTGAATCCCTGTGGGAATCGCACGGAGAACCGCAAGAAGATTAAACCACGATTAATCCTGCTTGGACAGTTTCAATATATGACTTGAAATATCCCCTATCCCCTATGGTGCCAGAACTGCCAAAAGATAGATCACAAGTTCAGACGATAGGTACTAATTCATTAAAGGTAATATCATATTGAATGATGAAGGTTCGGACTTCCATTGTCTCTACTATTAGATTACAGAGATGCGAATTTGAATCCTGAAAATAAAACATGTACCTATATAAAAAAGCTGAATAACCCTTCGAAGGGAGATGTGACAGAGGTTTTCAACGCTGGAAATGGAAAAACCGAATGCTTCCAGATATATAACGTTAATTCTGATGATAAGCCTATGGCTTCTAATAGTAATGAAATACTGCTAAGTGGTACTAATTTTTTTTCCAATTTCAAGTACAACCCAAATGGTAATTTATATATTTCCAATTGCTTCTGATTGATAGAGATCCAGTGATGTATAACAAGTCGACCCTTGCAAAATTAGTTGTATAAAAGCAATTCTCCGCCGAGAAGAAATAGATCTTCATTGAATAATATAAAACAAAACGAATAAGCCTAATCTGGATAATATGATGCAGTCATCCATGGTGAAACATATTTCAATGACAGACGATAAAATTTCTATACCCTTCATCATCCGATTACTAATTATTCTTACTTTTCAGATCGATATAGCTATGCATATCTTCAAGTAGAATTGTATTCATCCAGTTTCTTTTCCTTACAATTTTCTTCGAAACATTCTGTTTGATAATGTCTCTATAATACCTGGTGAAATACGGGAAAATAGATTAGTATAAATGAAAGAAAATATTGAATAAAGAATGAATATATCATAGGGTATTATAATGGAAATTGTAATAACTTTTATAACATCAATGTATTTGGGAAAAAAGTAATTCAAACATCAGTAGCACAAGTATCACAATAGACCCCTCACCTAAAGAGCTTTGAAGAAGTCAATAATCTAATAATCTCTGCCTTGTGGTTTTCAACGATTTGTCAACCTAATTCTTATCTTTCCGTTTTTTCGTCTAGTGTTCGTGTGACATTTTTTATTGTACTGTAAACATACTATTTTATAGCAATGGAGCAGTTTCAGATAAAAAAGTTTGATCGCATAGTTTCAAGGTTTGCCTTTATTTATATAGCATTTTTGTTTGTTTTTAAATTGTTTCGAGTAGCAGTTACAATGCCAGAGGGGAATATATAATTTTAAGAGAAGGGGTCCAACACAGTTTTCAATTGTTTGAGTGTGTAAAGTAATAGTATAGTAACAAAAAAGGATATTATGAACATATCTATGAATAATCTCAGGAAGTAGTCCATGGCATCTCAAAGTGGAGTGGTAGATTTCAAAGCAGGAATGAAGCTCGAAGTCATCTCCACAACATTTATTATGAGAAAGGGGTTATGGGGGACATGTTTCGAATGCATATGCATTCATCATCAGCCCAAATATAAACAGTTGCTACAAGAAAACATATGGGGTGAAGTTAACAATCTCAACAAGAAGTATGGTACTTCTGTGAAGTTAACAATCTCAACAAGAAGTACCATACTTCTTGTTGAGATTGTTAACTTCACCCCATATGTTTTCTTGTAGCAACTGTTTATATTTGGGCTGATGATGAATGCATATGCATTCGAAACATGTCCCCCATAACCCCTTTTTCATAATAAATGTTGTGGAGATGACTTCGAGCTTCATTCCTGCTTTGATATCTATGAATGGTGAGTGAGAGTTAGAATAGGATTGGTCCTAAAACACTTCCTTGGGAAACTCCATAACTCTACAGATATTTTTTATATTTTGTTTTTTTCGATTCATTGGACGATTATAAAAATATAGAATTAAATTTTTATAGATTGTCGATCAATAATGATACAAGCTGCAGAAAACACAATATGTATGTGATTATATCAACAAAACAACAAGTTGACTGATTTTTTTTCTTCTTCATTATTCAGATGCACCATCCAACTATAGGAAAAACGTAAACTCCAGGTATGAAAATTTCAAACTCTTACAATTTCAATGAACTCTACTGTTCTGTTCAAGTTGAAAATGCGATGAAAGAGCTGGAAAGTATCTTGGAATGCTTTTCGTTTTGCAGCTTTAAATAGAATTAAGTATGTCTTCGGGCAGCAGTTCAATGCGCCGTTTGACAAGACAAAAGAGGCGTACACCTAGCTGGCATGACGGTTTAGGGCCCTTTTCTCCATTTTTCCGAATACTCAGAGTGTCTCGAAGCTAAGAGTAATATTTGAACAGCAACGTTTATTCAAAAAATTATTTCGCCAATTGATGAATCTTATTTGCAATGCTTTATGATGCCCACATTTATGAATTATAACTCATGGTCAGCGCCAGTAGGTTATTTTGAATGGACACATTTGAGAGGATCTTCCTTGGAGAAATTGAAATGCTTTTTTATGTTCAAATAAAGTTCGAAGGAAGCTACCGATTTTTTGAATGTACAACACATTAGTGGTTGCAAATGATAAACATGAATCTTGTCTGTAAATTCTTGTTATTCTCGTCCATTCATCACCAAAATATGAACCCACTTGGGTATACGCTGAATATCGTTTGGACGGAAGAAAATATGATTTTTCAATTTCAGCTAGAATTTCAGTCTTGTTGGGAGCGCAATAATTTATACGTTTTATAAAGGTATGCGAGTATAGGAAATTTAGAATCCACTCATGATATTTACTAAAAATCGACTCATCGTTGTTGGCACCAATCCAAGTTCTGGATTTTGAATGTGTTGTGGGTAAAATTTCATGGGAAACACAAAAACAGATTGAAGCGTATATATGTACACAGAAAATGAAATATGTATGTAATGGTGGACAACATGATGAATAGGAGGAAAAATTATACAGTGCTTCCCAGAAATGGCTTTGGCAATAATGAATCGTATTCTCTACAGACATCTGATAAACGTCTGAATGTATTTTTATCACTTGAGAGATGTTGAGGAAAGAAAAAGAATGGCTGAATTGGACTGATAGAAGAGTTTTGGATTCCAGTGCTGTTTAATGAGTGATAACACGATAGGTAATTGTGGAAGTTTATCAACGATTCTCGCTTTTGGTTGTCATCTATCAGGAAACCTGCGGATTCATTATCTTAGATTTCTGTTCACCGCATCACCATATTTCACAAAAATATCACATATTCGCTGAAATGAAAGCTGGTATTACCTGTTGACGGGAATCGATTCACGAGAGTATCTTGCGAATTTTAAATAATACTGAATAGTGGGTAAGTGATGATTGTGGGTCCTCGGAAGGTGAAATGAAACAAAGGATAAACAGTTTCCTGTCAGGCATTTCATTTGGTACAAGATCCGTCCTTCACCCAGATGGGAAGCATTTTTTATCAAACCTTACTTATTGGAATATGTTCATACCTGACCCTAATTATTCAAAAAGCATTTTTGATTCCCCATGCATTCAATGACACTTCATTTTTGCGACAATATCGAACATGCTACAGTGTGGAGGGATTTGAGGGATCAACTTGTTACATTCGTGATTTTTTTCCTAACCAATGATCGTGGTTTTGGCCTGCACGTTCTTCAGACCTCACAATCCATCAGATTTTTACCTCTAGGGTCACTTGTATATTCTTCTCCAATTGAAATGTAGAAATGTCTCGACAAGGCATACACGATTGATTTCAACAGGACCCGGAAAGTCCTGGCCATCTTTTTTTTTTGTTCGAATACTTTTGTTATCGATCAGATACTTCTCTTCCATGTCAGGCCAATTAACTACATTCGAAACAGTAATGAAACTTTGTTTTCTTCCTATAGCCTATTTGCTAAAAAACGTAGTCCGAAGATAAGAAAAATTAATAAATTTAAATTTTTTTGGCTCACCACCACCTCTCAAAGTGTGTCCCACAAGCACACTGTATTTGTTCACACTATTATGCCCGATAAAGAATATTTTCCATCTGGTCAGCAGGTTAAGGACAATTTTAGTTCACATCTTAACCTAAGAACTTAATTTATTGATCATACCTAATGAGGTAGTTTTTGATATTGAGATTTCTGTATATTTTGTATTATGCCAACTTTGAGTCTGTGTTGAGATACGGTATTATATTCTGGGGTCAGATTCAAGACACGTTTGTGATTCAAAAAAGATTTCTGAGGATCATCAATAACATAAGTTACAGGGAAACATGCAGAACAGTATTCAAATCAGAAGGCTTTATGACTGTCTACGCACTGTACATATATGAGTGTCTTATGTTCTTTAAAAATAAAGGTAAATTCAAACATGGAGTAAGCCATCAATACAGTACTAGAACGACAGACATGAATTATCCGATACACCGATTATCGCTCTCTTCTTCCAAGTTCAATTGAACTATCAGAATTTAGTTTTTTAGTCTAACATTTTAGCATTGTTTTCAAAGAACTCTTCGCAAAAAAGATTTTTTGACCATTTTGACCAGCAAGGAAGATTCGAACATATCGAGTGATACGTCATAGTAATCAGAAAAAAACAGACATTTAAAATATGTAAAAATCCGTATGGCGACCATGAGAAAAACCAAAGTTGAGTGTTGTATCTCTGACATCAAGAATGCAATGAAAAATACGATGACTGATTCAGATTCCTTGTGAAGAAGTGCCTTCAGAACGTCCTACTTAAAAACGTCTAGTTCGCTTCGTTTTCGATTGGAAAAATGAAATCGAAAATTATAAATTTCCGTTTGTTTCCTATATTTCAAAAACTAAAAATGATACATGAAATTTTCTTTCACATAATTGTTCAGCATAAAAGTGCGCAACTTTGCCCTAATTTAACCGACCTCGTATCTCTCATAATAACTGAAATCCCCATGGTTAAGCTCGAAAAACGGACACCCTGTATACGCCACTGTACTTCCCTTTCTGACGTTGAGCTAATGGGCTTTGTTCTCTGACGCGAGCGGAGAGTTTTTTTTTTTCAACCTAGTGCCCATAAATGGAATTTGAGGCATGGAAAATTGAGTACGTCTATGCTCATGTGGCACATTTCGCGAGAGACGTTCAGCACGCGGCTCTTTTGTTTATTTTGTTTTTCGGTTTCGAGTCATAAACTGATTAAAATATACTTAAAGAGCATTATGTGCGAGGTGAAGCCGACTGTTGTTGATCTAAATTGGCAGCGTAAAACGGCATGGACCATACCGATGAGAGATACGTGACTAAGCAACCCGCGTCAACAAAAAATACAGGGTGTACTGGAATAAGACGGCTTGATACATGTCAAATATCAAACAGAAGCTCACGTGGAGATTCCTTGGGAAGCCCGTGAATTCTTAGACAATCTGGTAATTCCTTGGGAAGTAAGGGAATTCCTGTTTTCCAGATTTTTCCAAATATTAGATTGAGTTAAATTCATCATGGGTGTTAACAGAGAAATTGGTTTAAAATACGGAAACATACAATTTGGGAACGGCACACGAGTATTGAGAGACAAATTTAAAGTATCTACTATTTTTGATGACAACTTCTTTTTTATCCTTCGACTGCATGAAAGGAAAACCTATAATGTTCGTGAAACATCGTGCAAGCCAGAGTAAGGATATAGTGACTAGGGAGAGGATATAGGTATTGGATTTTTTTAAGTTTGGAGGTAACAAACATTCGGAGAGACTTTAACATCAGACGAAAAATGGAGAGATCGTCCGCTCCTCTGCTAAATTCTAGAGAGGTTAATGAGCTTTATCAGCAGTAATACGATTCTGGAATAATCAATATAAAATATAGTTTCTCATTTAATTTTTGATTGATATTTGTGTAAACTCCGCCAGAATTGCATACCTACTAAGATTCCGCCATCCAATAGCTTCAAAACAAGCCCAAGATTATTAAAATCGATTGACGTGGATGGGAGTTGTCGAACTTTCACCTTCCTCCCACCCCTTATTTCAAATATATAACCCTTAGAGTATTGCAAAAATAAAAGCTAGACTGTTAACGTCTTATTCAATTCATAATATGTACCACAGTTTGAATGACTGGTAGGCAACGAGCAGTAAACGGTAACTTTACTGGCTAATGCCATGCATATCATTGAATTATATCCACTCGCAGTTTATTCCACGATTCACACAAACACCATACCCCACCAGTCATAAGACGTGAAAAGATTTGCTTCAATTCTTGTGATATTCCTTCACATTACCCACCTCCATCATGGATTTCATAAGGAAAATACCATTTTTATATTTTGATTTGAGCTAACGCCATCTAGCAGTGGGGTTTGAGAGTGGAAAATATTTTGCGTGGTCTCCGAGAGCTCACATTTGTTGTAATTTTGTTTTCGAAATCCATATGACAAACAGTTTCCGAGATACGGCCGCTAGTCGACCTTTTTGGAACATCCAGTAAATTCGAATATCCTCCAATTTTTATCTCGATTTTTATAAACTCAACTTGTACAGGATGTTCCTGAATATCATCATGTCCTTTATTTCAAGATTGAAACTTCTTGTAAACAGATGTCCCAATCGAATCAGTCAGGCAAGACGTTCTTCCCTGATTTGGTCGAGGAAGGTTTCCGAGAAAATCTATTTTTCAATAGATCTTGTCAAATTTAGTAGCCTTTCTGTAGGTTCAGTGAACATTCATCACACAAATGAACTAACTAAAAAAGATAATAGTTGACTGTATGACCGCAACCTTATGATAAGAAGAATTTTTAAGGTCAAACAAATCATCAAACTACGAAAGTTCGTCATAACCGAATGGGCATGTTTTAGGGAAAAGTAATGATTTCATTATTTCAAAGTACCTTATATTTCACTTATATTTTGAACCCCCCCTTAACTTTTCATCTATTGCTCAATTCATATTTTCCAAAGATGATCCTATGTAATTTTTCTTGCAGATTCCATATAAAGTGATACAGAGCAGAAAAAAATTTGAAAGTTATAGGCACCAAATAAAATGGAACGCCCTATATATTTTGTCACTTTTGGATAGAGTATGTTTTTTTGATTTCAAATATATATACATATATCATGTTATCTCTAATAGATTTCGAGATATTTGACGTTGAAATTTAGATTTAAAACGGATTATTACAGCTAATTAGGACACAGATGGTCAAAATAGCTATGGAAATAATTGGAATATATGTTGTCAAATTGATGGTTGCTTATAATATGTCATAGATTTCGAGATATTTGACGTTTAAATTCAGATTTCATCCTGATTTTCTCTCGGATTAGAAAGAATAAAAAAATATTTGTTGTCAATGATTTCCAAAAATGGGGCTTATTCATGACTTTCCATATTTCTCCATAGAAAAAACTCAACTCTCTTGAGGCATGCGCTATAGACCATATATAACACTATATTTCCGTTCATTATTTTATTATTTTTCAAATATACTGATGATTTTTCCCTGTCACTAAAACCCTTTTTTTATAAAAAAGGAAAATGAATAACGCAAAGTCATCTCCACAATATTATTAGAATAATCTAAAATAACAAGGTAGAAAACGAGCAGAAAACAACTACATTCCTGGCAAATACCACGCAAAATATTGAATTATATCCACTCGTAGTCTATGCATCAATCATCTATATTCCCGGTGAGTGACTTTGGCATTTTTTATTATTTTCCAAATACACTGATGGTATATCACATTTTTCCCTGTCACCAAAACCCATTATGACAAATAACCTCACGAACAACTGACATTTTATAGCATTCATCAATTTGACAACATATATTTCCATCTATCATTATTAGCTGAAAGAGTGTTTATAATCTTTGGCTGTGGAAGAATCCGTATGAAATCTGAATTTCGACGTCAAATATCTTGAAATCCATTCGATACAACATATACCAATACTTATCCTAGTTAATTTTTGTGAACCGCTTGTTTTTTGGTTATTCAGTATGGTTATCGTAAATTAGGGAAAGTTATGATTCCTCCACGATGTCGTTTGAAGAAGGCGAGGAAGGAGGTATATACCTACTCATCGCTTCCGATTTCAGAATTGAGCTCAATTCCAGCAGATTCACGCCATTTCGTTAGTATTATATTTGTTCTGTTAGGTCAGTAGTCTAAACTGTCGACTTTTTGATAAGAAAGCATCACAATTATGTATTTGACTTGAGATAATTGGTGATATAAACCAAACCAAGATATGATATCTTCAATTTTAGTATCGAATATCTGTGCTCCAATTATTTGATAGGTGAAATCTTAACTGCCTCTTTATAATTGATGATTTTCGATTTCTTATAAATGAATATGGTGATGAAAATTCGACATTCGGACCTTACATATACTGTTTTTTATTTGTTTCAGATGAACCTCGGTAACCGTGAAACTTAATAGGAAGAAGGTAAGATTATAATTATAGTAACTATTCTACAGATACATAATGAGTCGTAATTCGACACTTTTCAAAATGGAATTGAGACTAGTAGGTGTATAAAAAAGAAATTTAATAAGTAAGCTGAGCGCTTAAAATAAATGTAATACATAGAGTCAGATTTTAGTTTCCATCTCCAAAGCAACATGAACAATATTAACATGGATATGAATATACAATTAAAAGTTTTTGATAAAACAGATCTACATATACGTTGGTAAAACCATCAGATCCGAGATCAGATCCCTAAATATTCGTATAAAAGAACATCTAAGTAGACCCCAAAAATCTAATTTCGGTTTTCATATTTATGATGTGAATATGAATGTCATGAACATGGCAAATACGCAGTATCTCTTTTTGTTTTGTGACATTCGTGTATGGAACTTGCGCCAGATAGTACACATATTAGGTTTTCAAATTCTCACCAGAACTGATGCACAATCAAATCTATTGAGACAAATGTATAACAAAATTCATCAAAAGTGATGGGTACAGTCTTATCAAAGTCCCACTGACGACATTTACACGATTTCCCAACCCTGAAAGTAATTTTTCGAATGTGTACTAATGAATGCGGAAATTAATTCTCTATCGATTAGTATTAGGTTTCCCTCTACTGGATTCCCAGAAAACAGGAATATTGGAGGGAGAAGACTGTTAACATTTTCATGCAGAATTTTCTTGAAAAATGTCGAGTAAAGCATACGACATTATGCATGAAATGTGTTTGAGATGTTGCGTGGAATTTACAATTGTCAAAATATAAAGATCAAGTAACAGTGATTTGTATTCATGAAAAAAAAAATACACATCTGAACACGGTTCATCCTAATGAAAAGCATAAAATAATAATGTGTCAGATGTTTGGTTATTCCCCTTTTTCAAGTTAAATTCCTCATTCGGGTCAATTATTTTCGAATATTGTTAAAAGAAATAACCACATTGTTATGGTTATATACCTATATGGTATACCTAATTCAAATCATTGTTGTGATACCAATATCTTCTCTGTAACCAAATTGACATTACAAAACAGATTATACCCGACAAGGTAAAGTGAATATACCAAATCAGATATACTTCTGGAGTTGAAGAGAACCCACATAGGTCAAGTTGACTAGCAGAGCTTCAACATAGAATGTTTCCCATTCCTCAATAATTACCTATTTACATATCAAAATGAATTAAAATGCAAATTTCACAAAGGAGAATACCCCTACATTACCGATGTTCGGCAATAGCTCGAGTTACCATTTTCAAATTCGTCGATAAGGAGTCGATGAAAAAATGTTCTTCTGTTTCCAAATATACAGGATTATTCGAATTCGACGCTCATCATTGGGATCTCGAAAACCATAACAGTTCCGAAGAACTTCAAATTTGGGCAAAGTTGTGGAATTTTATAGTGATTATTATGGTGAAAAAAAAATCTGCGGCAGCTCTTTTAGTTTTCAAAAAAACTGAATTTGATATTATTCTTGCTTTATTACTTGAGATACAACAAAACTGAATGCACTTCTTCATTGCCACAGTTTGCGATCTTCAAAACAGCATTGTTAGATGTTGAGTTCGACGTTTCGTCTTCATTCGGCCATCATCAACTTTTTTTGAAATACGAAGATGAATATTTTTACACATTTTCCACCAAGGACTGACTCCTGAAATACATTGACACTTGAAGAATTTATTTATTTTATTTATTTGTTATTGACGAGTTTTATTCGCGAAAGAGTTGTTGATCAGGTAACTATTAGTAATGTTGTATTTCAGGAGTCAGTTCATGATGAAAAATATGGAAAAAGATGCATCTTCGTTTTAAGAAAAAGTTGATGATGGCCGCGAGAAGACGAAACGTCGAAGTCAAAATCTAGAAATGTTATTTTGAAGATCGCAAAATGTGGTGATAAAGAATTGCTTTCAGTTTTGTTGTATCTCGAGTTATGAAGGAAGAATAAAATAGATAATTGAAAAATTCAATTTTTTACTAATATTTTAAGAACTGAAAGATCTATCGCTGATTTTTTTCACCATAATGATCATAAAATTCCGCAACTTCGCCCCAATTTAAGGTTCTTCGTATCTGTTGCGGTTTTCGAGATCGATGATGAGCGTCGAATATGAATAACCCTGTTGCCGTTTATCACTTATGAATATTTCAATATTGAATCAAGATAAGCAATATTTTTATAAATACGATGTATCGTATTTTCTTCTAATTTTGAGTGTCAGAAGCTCACTTGTTTGAAATTTTATTGGTAATTTTCATCCTTAATTGGAATATTAATAAGTGATAAACGGCTTGAGGGAACATTAGCAATTTTATATACAGTTAAAATTAAAATACATTGAAAATCCGTTACGACTTATATCACGTGACCTCAGATTTGGCGGAAATTTGAAAAAAGTTGTCAGTGGTGCTATAAAATGAGCCAAATTGACAAGATATCAAAAAATAATATCGTTAAAATGTGCTTGGAATCCAACGAGGACCCCATATATCAATTTTTAACCATGCAAATTAAAAAAAATCAAAAATACAATTTTTATTTCTCTACCATTACTGAGAAACATTATACATTTTTGTTTCAGCTGAAAACAGCTTCAATAATCTAAATCACATAAGGTTGGGTCAAAATTAATCAAATATTTGTGGAATAAACATTTTGCCGGAAGTCAATTATGAAAACACGATTTATTGTTGTCACTAGGTGTAGCCAACTTTATGGCGGACACTGTATACTGAAAACAGAAGAAAAAAGTATTTCACTATAGTTCAAAATATACGAGGTGTTCTTCACGTATATTTTAAACCCCCCCTTAACTTTTTTATCTATTGTTCAATTGCTTTTTTCAAAATATGATCTTATGTGATTTTTCTTGTAGATTTCATATATGTAAACAGAAAAACAGTTGATTCTCTGAAAAAATTATGTTATGGGCACCAAATATATTTTTTTAATTAGAACACTCCATATATTTTATCACTTTTGAATAGAGTTTATTTTTCCGACTTCAAATATATATACATATATTATCTTATCTCGAATAGGTTTCGAGTTATTTGACGTTGCTCAGAAATTCAGATTTTATCCGAATTCTTTCAGCTAATTAGGACATATTATATGGTCAGGGTAGCTATGGAAATAATTGAAATATATATGTTGTCAAATTGATTAATGCTATAAATATGTCAGTTATTTGTGAGGTTATTTGTCATGAATTTGCTTTTCTGTTTCGAGTCAAGAGCTATTTCACTCCCAGTCAGCTGCTTATGATTTATAAGGCGCAGATCCGACCTGTCCTGGAATACTGTTCTCATATTCGAAGTGCGGCACCTAAACATATCCTGAAACTATTGGATTCTGTCCAAAAAAGGGCAATTCGTCTAGTATATATTTGGTGCCCATACCTGTTTTTCTATTATCATATTTGGAATCTGCAAGAAAAACTATACAAGATCATTTTTTGAAAATGAAAATTTGAAAGTTGAACGATAGATAAGGAAGTAAAGGGGGTGTTCAAAATATACGTGGAGACCCTGTACCGATGGAACCTTACAACTTTCATGACCAATATTTTTTTCTACCTCGTATAATTGAAGCACTAGAGTTAAATTATAAGGCCAATTCAGATTAATGCATTTCCATGCAGGGTTTTTGAAACACGTGCGATTTACAGGCACATGCATTTCTGACGCTTGTGCCTGAAAAAGGCATGACATTTCAAATATGTGCATTTCCATCGCATTTCTTACTCAAGGTCATATTTTAATTGGTTTTTTCAGTATTGTCAGTTCAAGTAAATCTAAAATTTCATCTCATCCATTTTCTCGAGATTAAAATCACAACAGAGAAAGGCGGGAATGTATTACAAACTTTACAAAATGATCATCGAATTCAAAATAAATCAAATATCAAATTCAAATAAAAGATTGTCAAATATTGACAAGTTTGTTTCTAGATGTTTCGGCAAAAACGCATGCAATACAGTGAAAAATAAGAATTTGTTCTTATTCCATGCATTTTACAAGCACGCCGACAGGCATAGATGTGAACGACGACAGGAATGCATTTTTCCTGCAGGGTCAAAAATGCAGGGTGGGCATGCATGAATCTGAATCGGCCTTAAGAGTGCAGTGCAGGGCGCGAAATTCCCTGCTGCCCGTCGGTTGTCCGATAGAGTAATAGAGTGGCGGCAAAGCGGCAGCGGCGCAGCCGGCCGCGCGACCCCTTCTCAAGTGGCCGACAGCGAGCGAGCGAGCGCCGAGCGCACGGGCGGCGCGGCCGCGCCTTTTAAGGCGCGAGAGCGATAGCGTCGAGGTCGGGTTACCACCGCACCACGCACCACGCGCCCCGGTTTTTTTAGCGGGCCCCGCTTCCGATCTGACCGATCGTCACTCGCCAGCCGAAGGCAGCAAGGCGGATGGCACGGCTGCGGGCTGCGGCTGGTGCAGCGTCAACGTCAAGTACGGCGAGTGGCGTGGCTCTCTTCTCCCGATCTCTCTTCAGCGCAGCGTTGCCAGTCCTCTCAAAAAGTACTAAAACTCAACCGAAAAAGATACTATTTTTCGAAAAAAGTAATAGATCAGAATTTCAATACATTCAGGAACCTAGTCTCTTATTCAGGTACGAGGTTGAATAAATAGGTAATTTTGCACTTATCATGCAATCTATCTTTCAATGAATACGTATTTTGATCTCAGGAATTCTAATTCGATGATTAAATCGTAAACAAACCCCTACTTTTCGAGATAATCCGTGTCAAAGTTGGAAATGTCACCTTCTTTGTCTGGCAAGTTTTTGGCAAGTGTTATATCTTTTTAGATCACTGTACATAATATAACATGCATTTACTATGCTTTTTGTCTAAGAAAAACATCTTAAATATGGCATTATTTATCAACTGGGCTTGTGGTCGAGTGCATTGAATCGCTGGCTTATAGCAAACTTTGCTTATAGTCTAGAGGGCCCGGGTTCAAATCCCGTGGCGGCTATTGGAAATATTTATTTATTTCTATAGTATCGTTTAGCGAAAGGAGATAGGTGACCAACCGAACATTCTTGGTACCTAGATTTCAATCCTTCGGAATCTCAACGATAACCAGCCAAGTAGTGCTTCGGATGACACTTATAGAAAGCTAAGATCCCCGTCTTTCTTACTCATACAAGTCCTAGACTTACGAGGGTTGCTTCGCAACTAAGTTGGCGGTTAAAAATACACTTTTCAAACACTTCAAAACAATGTTATATGATTTTCCTCTGATTTAACCATCTAGACTACATAAACAATGGCTATTTTGAAGACCTCTATGCGCATCTTTTGCGAATACTGTGGATGTCATGGCTGACTTGTAGGTGTAGCAAAACCACTCAGTGATATGAGTTTTCTCTCTTCAATACATGTCAAAAAGAAAGGAATAGTGAAGGTATGTTCACGATTTCATTACAACATTCGGATTATTGAGGTTAAAACACATGGGTAAAAAAAAATGTTCACTGAAGAATAGATCGCATGGTAATAGCAAAACTATCAATAAATATGTAAACAAAAGAAGTTTTATTTGAAAAAATTATAATTTTATAATGTCCATTACTGCACAATGTGAACTGTCATTGCGACTATGCGACGATTGCGAGTTTTGCGACGATAAAAAATAATAAGTATTGACGTATAAACTACATAACATGAAACAAAATATAAGCACAAACGTATTTATGAGACAAAGGTATCGCACTTTTTGTGTTTCTTGGTTCATTTCAGTTACCTATGTTTTGAGATTTTTTGTTTCAAGTAAGAAAACATGAAAACGTGCTAATTTTGTATCGGGCGTTCTAGACAAGGTTGAGTAAAATATCAAGTACGAAAGTACTAGCACTGGCAACGCCGTCTCTCTTCCCTTGCCCCGACTGTGATGAGATGAGAATTCTTCTTCCCTCTCGGGCGTGGGTAAAAATAAATCTGGGGAGCTTCCTGCGATTGGCTCCTGCGGTAGAGCGAGAACGTTGTGGTACAGGGTGTCCCGAAATTAGATGTAGTGTGCCCAAGGGTAGGATGAATGGTATGCGGATTTCGGTAACCGTGAGAGTTTCACAAAATAGGTCAAAAAGGCAGAAAGTTGCACAATTTAGGGGTCAATAAATAGGTGTTGAGAAATCACAAAAATGTTGTTTACTTCCGGAGATATTCAAGAAGAAAACGAAATTTGGCGGTCTGGTTCTAATTTTTTTCTAAAGATATTTGAACGGTTTTGAAGAAACCAATGAAACTTTCCAATGCCACTCTTTCAAGCTCTACAAAATCTCCGTAGAAGCAACCACCATCAACTTTGTTTTTTACTTACAGTGGAACTCTTACGGTTACCGAGATTCATATGCTGTTTATCCTTAATACCTAGGGCACCTTTTCAGATCAATTAAAAACTGGTAGCAAATTGGGAAGCATCATACGTGCACCCGATTCCCGAAAATTCACTGCTCTTAAAGACTTCTTTCTTGCGAGATCCGTCACAATTTTTTTTCGCATGGAGCATTATTGAGAAGTTTGATATTCATTAACGTGAGATATTATTTTGCCAGAATCTTCATATACTATATGATAGTGAAGAATATAATCTATTTGATGCTTCACAGCGGGCCAAAAGTTTTTGTGACGAATCGCTATTATTTATTCAAGAGCTGATTTGACTACAGTCCTTGTTCAGACTAGCCAAGGTTCTCATCTTTAGTCAGAAACTCTGGGTGATAGTTTTGATCGTTGTAAATTGTAATGACTCATGTTGGCAGTGTTGCAACAACCAAAAAGACTGTGAAGTTTGTTGGCAAGCAAGTTTCCATCCACGGAATGATGATCCTCGAGTAGCAAGTGCTTCTGCAGCCACAACTATTTCCTTCAGGAAACATTCCCAATTTTTTTCGTTCCCTGTCTTCTCTAGTTATTTTGATTCAACTCTTGCATCGTTTACCTCGCTATTTTATTATGACCAGACGATCTTTATAAGGAACGGCTTATCGATATTCACTTTTAATGCTAAGCAATACGCTATCTGGCGGAGTAATCTCGCATCAATGTCACGTGACCAGCAAGTGTGATTGCTTTGTGTTTATTTACCTCCAAGCATGCATTTGTGTGGGGATTATAGTTGTTTAAAGTGATAAATAATTTGTTAAAAGTGAAAATGACCAACAGAGCAATTTGTTGTGTACCTGGATATACTCTTTGAATGAAAAAAAAAGAATTGACCTGTCATCATTTTCCAAATGAGGGTCAGAGAGTTGAGAAAATTGGAGAATCTGGAATGATGACTGTCGTTGATAGAAAGAAACAGTGGGAGATCCGAGGGAAGATCAAATTGAAAATAGGAATGAGATCACAAGGACTTCATGTGCTAAGGAGATTCAAGTGAACAAAAAATTACCTTTATTTTCTGATTTTAGCCCAACTGAGAATTCCATCATCATGCTATGAAGAAAAGTTGTTACAAATATTTATAAATTAAATAATACACAGAAATTCTATGCTTTTATTGTGTACAGGAAATGTCATATTATTTTTTCAAAAATTGTTTTCTTTTACAAGTGTGAAAAACCCCTCAGAAGAAAATTTTCCTGACTTGATGGATCTTGAAGTAATGCTTTTTAAAAATTGTTGTTGCCACCAATAGTTGATACCCTATATCATTAAATATTTCAGAGTTATAAATAAATCAATTCAAAGATATCAAACATTTTATTCATGAAAGATTGTGTAGTTTTTGCAAAACAACTAACCACAAAACATTATGAATCATGTTATCAGAATTTGGGAGTGCTGTTGAGGCCAACTGAAACATGTCTTCAACTCCTTTGAAAAATATCCTTTTCTAGCCAACACATTTGATGGCATGAAACATATTGAGTTTTTTTCAGTGACTGTGGCAAATATTCATCTGTATTCTGTTGCATTGATATTCTGAACTTTCCATAACATGGTTCTCTGAAAGCAAAACAGTATAGATAGTGCTGCTGCTACATGATTGCAAGATTCTGAACTGCCTGCCTTACAGCTGCAAGTAAAAGTCTGTATTTTAAACTTTCTATCTGAAATAACTGAAAATATTCCATTAGTTTTATGGGGATCACCTTTCACTGCACTATTTTGCAAACATTATCTGATCATCCATTTCTTGTCCACTTTTTCTCTAACTCCACAAATAATAACATGGTTCCCTGCCAGAAGAGCTTCACCTTCTAGGATGCATCTACTGTTTGGAGAAGCATATAAATAATCAAAAATTGAGGAAAAAGGCAGAAACATCATTGAATCTCTTCAAACAAATATCAGAAAAATTTATAACAGATTATCCTGTACGTAAAAGATGAAAAAGTTAGCTCCACCATAATAAACTCATGGGTTATTTACAATGCAATCACACTTGGCGTCAAAAACATATGTTTTTCGACAGAATGACAGCGCGGGAAAACTTAGGTTAAAATGTCAATAGGCGAAACAAAATAAGCAGTACGCCCCCTACCGTTGACGAATATAACTAACGCATGGGCCATAGAATCGTTTGTTTACATTTGTTGCCATAAGGTTTCCATATAATTTTCTTTTTGTGAAGTGTTAAATCGTTGGTTGGAATTCAAGTAATTCTGGAAAAACTATGAATCATTATCGTTGACGTACCTTACTGTTGCTCTTGGGCGAGAAAAAAACCCGAAATAAATTTTTCTACCTCCCCAAATACAGGAAAATCCCGAGTTATATTTGTAACCAAGTTGAAAACAAAAGACTTGCTGGACAGGAGATATGTGTGGATTTTATTATTTTTTACATTGTTAGTAATTGACAAGGTAATTGAGTAGTTTATTACTGATATCTTAGTGAAGACACTTGAAATTTAGTACATAACAATGTATTTTCTCATTCATTTTATACTTACCAATAAATATTAATAATTGCATGGCGTTTTCATAGTTTTTATCGAAAAGTGTGAAATAGTATATTTAAAAACTTCAACATCTTTTAGAAAATGTAATAATATATCAGATGTTGGCACACAAACAAATTTTTGAAGTTTTCTTATAGGTCAATATAAGATTATTTTAACTATCCAGGTAGGTGCTCACACAGGATAATGAGTATCATGTTGTTATTTAAATCATTTTGTTTTATTGCTTACATATTTGAAGTAAATCCATCATCAAGATTATTGAAATACTATCTTGTCCGGAAAACACAACCATATAAACACAAAACTGCTTAGTAGAGCACTATAAACTACATAATATAGAAAGACGAAACGAAAAAACTTTATAGCCAAGCAAACAATTTGAAAATATTGAAAGGAAATGAAATAATATTCTTCCAGAATGTAAACAAACTGGAATGGCCCATAGAGTAGTTCTGATTTCCACCGTTCTGGCGCTACGATCTTAATCTAGGTTCCCTATCGCCCCTTTAGGACCTTTCCCATGTTCCCATAAGTAAATACGTCCCTGGGAGAGTGGAGAGGAGCCTAGCAGTGGCGTACTGGCCATATAGCCGGGGTGGCCTTTGCCGTCCAGTCCTTTCGTTGATTATGATTTCCATTTGAATTTAGACTAGTTTCTTACCAAAATAAAATTTTGGCATCATTATGAAAATAAGACCTGGTAGTCGATGCCCACTCTTCAATTTTTTCAGCTGTCTGAAGTAGAATCTTGCAAGGCAGTTGAAATTTCTCCGGTGTACATATTTCCAGTCACAATGCACTATGCACTATGATTTTTTTATGAAACAAAATGGTTGTTTCAATACGGCGGATAAGTTTTGTCGTTATGCTCCCATTCTATTCTAAATCGGTGTCTGGGGATTCCCAGGGTCGCAGATTATGATACGGTTCGTCAAAATTCAATATGGTGGCTCAAAAATGGCGGATGAGATCAGATTCTATTCAAAATTGGTGTCTGGGGGTTTTCAGGTTCGAAGATTGTGATATTTCAGTTACCATTCGAAAACTGAACATGGTAAACGAATTTTGTGATTATGGCCGAGTTCATTCGAAATGATGGGTATGTGCAGTTTTTGGGGTCAGAAATGTTTTTTTTTAAGTTTCTCTTGTCCCGAACTTGAAAGTTAATAGTGAAAATTCAAATGCAATAAGAAGAAAAACATAGTTTATTTACATTGTTTGATCTAGATTCAAAAGCTTGCCGCTGATACAAAATAGGTATCTTACGCGGCAAGATTTTGTAACTGTTACTCACGGGATAACCTAGATAAAAAACAATGAATGAAATAATTTTTCTATATGATTATTTATCTACACAACATTTAGCAACAGTTGTACAGAATTGAGACAAAAATCGGGCATGCAGTGCAATGTTTGACAGACGTCATAATTTTTATTTCGGAGAATGCTTATTTTAGCGACTCAGCTTCCTCTTTGAGGTGAATGTGAATATTCTTCCTATGGAGATAGTGAACATGATGATGCCCATTCGTATGCATCATGAATAATTTACTATTAATCTATATATTACTAGCTTACTAGCTAGAAGCTACCGGTCCAATTATTAGGTGGGGTGGTGAAGTAGGACGTCTGGATTCGGAAGGTTTCGATAATATTTATGTGCTTATCACCGTTTGCCATTGAGCTCTAGTTTTCGGCCCATCTTGGCTGGCATCCTAAACCGACCAGATGGCTCTGATGCTTTTCCGCCGGATTACTGGGAGAGGTGACTAACCCACAAGATGTTCCCGAGTAGGTAAAAAATGAGCATCCAATCGCTATCTCCACCGAATAAACTCTCAATTCTGATCATTTAGGAGTTTAATCTTACTATAAATAGTCTACTGGCACGAATCGTTGTTGCCTCACGGCCTTGCAACATATCGGATGTAATTTATTTGATGAGAATGTGAAAAATCGCGAAAAGGAAATTTGTCATGACGGGTTCAGTCTATCCGGATGCAAAATTTCATCGATATTTGATTATTTTGTTAGTATTTTCTGTTGAAAGTTTGTAACGTTTATATAGAGTTTCCTCGCAAATTTTACCATCATGAATTTGATTTCTCGTTATTAGATAATGTGCATTATCTGAATTATTATTCGAACTCACTTCAAGCTATTATTGATGTATCATTGATATAAAAGACCTGCTATGATTCTATGAAGCTGATCATGGACCATAATAATACATCTACTCATTCATTTTTAGTAAAAAATAATACTTAACTCATCACGAAAAGATGATGAAGCATCACAACTAGGTAGACATATGGAACCAATCTTTAGACGTAAATCATCCTATGTCCAAAACTCACGTATTTTTGAGTTTTGATCGAATTTGAGCAGATAGTTCGAGAAAAAGCATGCCAGAAACCTTATTTTGAGAAAATTTGGAGTTTCTACAAATAATTGAGAAAGTTATCCAAGAAAAGTCGAGAAACAAAAAACTGTTTTTGGCTCTTCTGAAAATTGATATTCTCGAGATAGAATACTCACCGTTGGAACCGTCGATATGTTCGTTTAGGTATATCGTGCAAGCCATTAAAAAGAAATTGGCAGAGGAAATAGGTATTGGAATTCTTCTTGAAAATTTGGAAATTATAGGTCTCAGGAGCACACGCTAAAAAATATCCATCTGATGAATCACATTTCCGGCTAGTGAAAATTTCCTGAACTGCTAAAAAAGTTTCCCTCAATATACCATCAGGAATATATACCAGTCTGAAAATGACAGTTCAGTTAAAGTAAATAGTACTATACCTCGTAGTAATCTTCATTGATTTACTAACAAGAAATCACTGGTGATTTATTCACTATTCCTTATTGTTATTTTAACTTGAAAACTCTGGTACAATCTGTCCGAGAGAATATTGAAAACCACTGTCAGCAGTTCTTGACAAATGTATTCAGAAATATTTACTATCACCTTAGTAAAATTAATCTCAGAAATTGATGAAGTGAACTAATCCAAATGAAACTGAATAACTATATAGACAGTTTACATTTGTTTGCACATTCAAAATACATGATTTGCATAGTAAACTCATCTCAGAACTGAAAATGGGCACTTACTCTTCCGAAGCAATGTTATGAACTATTTGGCGAGTAATCATTGTCATAATGCTGTTCATTGATGAATACTAAATTGAACAACAAACATTAAAAAAGTCGTTTTTCCCCTCAATGGTATGGGTTGACCTCAGTTATTCGTTGATTCTTCTCGAGAAAGTATCTCTTTTTGGCAGCTAGTGTGCCATCATAATCGAGGTGAATGAGATATTTCTGTTGTTCAGCAGTATTTGCTTCATTCCAGGCACCCATTGAACATTTGAGGATTACGCACAAATTATAAAATGATTCAGGGTATGAATGTTTTGAAGACAAAATGGTTGCTAGAGGGATACTTATTATTGCAATAAAAGGAGAAGAGTGATTAAACTAAAGGACTAGCCAAGAAGAAAAATTAGGAAAGTGAAAAGAGAGGTAATGATTTCAGATTAAATTGTGATTGTTATGTAGGTTGATTTATTTCTTATAGAAACACGAATACTCAATTCAGTACGATTTCGAAGAGTACCAATAGAGACATCAAAACTTTCCTATAAAAAATCTACTCTGGATCAACTGGATAACAGTAAAGCGGCGCTAATGGCTGTTATTATAACTATATTTTTCAAGAAGAATTTTTGCCTCTTGTTCTAATGATCAATACCATCAATGAGTAATGAATATCTGAATTCGAATTGTCACTTTTTGTCATGTAGTAGGAAGCAGTACTCTTCCAGTATTGTCTAATTTACTATTCCTCAATGTACACACCAATGATGTACGAATGGTAACTAATCAACCGTGTTCCTAATAAAGTTGACTATTATATTATGTGATCAGTAAGTTGACTCAATTAACTTTGACTCAATAGTAGTGTTCACTGGAAAAATTCCTGTCCATATATCAACTGTATAAACCAGTGGAAATCACTTCGATTCTAGTAATTTCTACCGTTTTTTTCTTTGCGTGCAACCTCTCTAGGAAGTGAGTTCCAAACTTGTGCCGTTCGATGAAAAAAAGAATTTTGTCAGTTTGCCTGCTCGGAATCGCTTGTGGTGGAATTACGAATTTTCGCATCAGCCATAAAAATATCTATAGAAAAGGGAGAGACCGCCCACTTTTCTGTGATGATCGAAATAATTTTTTATTTCAGAAATATAAGTATTATTTATGAGAAAACGTGACGTTGAAACTTTGACGTATTATACCAGAAATCATGCTCAAAAATGGGACTTTTACATTTGAAACGATTAAAACAGTAAGCTTTTCAAATGTTCGTCTTAGTCCGATTGAGCATCTTGTATACATATCAAAAACGAATATACAGTTTGTGCTGGGTGATGAATTCTGAACGCGCTGTAACAGACGTAAATTTTTTCTGGATTTCACTGAAAAGGCTCATTCAACCAGGAACGTATTTTCAGCTGCTGAAAGTCCGCAAACGATTTCTCATGTGGTGAGAATCACGGTTTGATCGTCGCATTTTGTGCGGAGTTTTTTTATAAACTAAGACCGAGGTTGTGCGTCGGCGTCACTCGCGTCATCTACAGTCAAAAATCTAAACTCACTCATTTCCTGTTCTCAAAGACACCAGAAATATTTTCGGCTCGGCTCGTCATTTTTAGCACTAGTGGAAGGTCAAGAATCCTTGTGTTCGTCGTGGAGTTTGTGTTTAGGCTTTTAGGTTTCGAAAAATGTCTGACGGGTTAACCATTGTGCTGTTAACCTAAAAAAAGATGTCGTCACGTGCAATACAGCAAATTGAATACTGCACAAGAAACTATATTCATTATCCAGGAAACTTGACTGAAAACATCAATTATTTAATGATATATCAATTGGAAGACGATGATTTCTTGTTTTACGTACCTATGTTGTGAAATATTTCACACCTCTACTTTGAAACCAATGAGATATCTTTATTTTCTAACCATGGCAATCAGAAACATTTTTGAAAATTTCTTCGAGGCGAAGTGATTGACAGTTGAAATTGTTTGACAATACGATCTCACATTGCCATTTTATCTCTATCAACTGTAGTTGCACATCAAATGAATCATCTTGAGATTTTGCCTCGTTTATTCTTATAATATTCAAATTAAATTACTATAATTTGATATACATTTTAGAAGTTTTCATTTTAGACAAGTTAAATTCATATACCTACTTGAGGAGGTGAAATTTTCTTACTACTGCGTGATGTATGTATATATGCGATTTTTTTCAAACTCTTGTGTTATCATGAAGGTGGATTCATGCAAAATCACTGAACTTAATTTAATGTAATTTAATAGGCTTGAAATTTCATAAATAATGCAAGCGTTTAGGTTATTGAAAATCAATACGTATACGTATGAATATGTTATAAAACACTCAGGTTAATTCAAACTCTATATCGTAACAAAATCTGTGAGCGTTGAATTTTTGAACAATAATTAATTCATGTCGGACCGAATGGGTAATAATTCGTCATTTCAACATTGTTTACTCGGTTTCCGTGGAAAATTTCTTGATCCTTTTCGTAGATAAACATGTTACAGTTTTATTTCTTGAATTCATGAGTCGTTAATATAGTTAATATGTGCAGGAAGCCACAAGACACGATAAAATGATATGGGCATGTGATTGATTATAGGTCAATATGTACAATTTCGTTGAGATTGATCAGCTATAGTGTTGTTTCATATAGGAGATATTTTTCATGGAAAATACATATTTTGCTCACAAGGATAATATTTTCTTAGGCATTGTATACTCATGTAGGAAATGCTGTAATATCAGATAGCCACTAGAAATTCTCTGCTTCTTGTGATATGTCGATTTTGCATGAAACAAACTCAAACTTTTCTTTTGATGTAGCCCTAGTGAAGAAAGTAGAGGAAGACAATTTTTCAGTGCCCATTACACATATCGATTGATTTCCAAAAGTTCCATTCAACTGATCGTTTCAAATAAAGTGGTTTTATTTACAACACTTTGCTTTTATCATGGTTTTTAATCGAAAGTATATTGTTATCTTTAGGAGAGAGTTACAAGAATATAACTCCGCTTTTTCCAATCAATGAAATTTACGCGAAAAAAGAAAACATAATCAAGCGAACCAATTGGTTATAATGGAAATGAACAATATGTTGGATTTCATCCTAGATTTGACCGTGAATGGTCATATATGTCATTCGAGTTTATGCATTTGAATAAGCTCAATTCTTTCAAAAAGTTTTCTAACGAACCTGGGAAATATGAATTTCTCAAGATAAAATATACGATGGAAAAGTTGAGGATATAAATTTGGCTCCTCCTGTATCTTATGAAAACGATATCCTCTCCAAACTTCGCTACGTCATGTAGATGACCAATTCAACAGAGAGTTAAATCTCTCTCAATCATAATTTACAAGCAAATGAATGTGTAAAAATTTAGAATCGCAAATTAAATAGTTGAAAATATTACCTGTCAGAAAATTATCACGAGAAAAATTGGGAATACGGAAGCACCTGCATTTTTATTAATCTTGAAACAAGTGAAGCTTTGACCAATGATTCTTGAACAGCTCTCGCTATATCATTTGAATGCTTTATTCTGGTTAAGACGTTTCGATTGTGTGTATCTACAATCGTCTTCAGGTGAGAACTGTGAGAACTGTGAGAACTGTGAGAGGTGTTCTCACCTGAAGACGATTGTAGATACACACAATCGAAACGTCGTGACAAACTCGATTTGAATCTTTCTCATAATTTTAATTCTTTATTCATTCATTTTATTTTAATTTTTAATTCAACTTTTCTTTTTTCAGGCTATTCAACTTTTCTTTTTTCAGGCTATTGATTTCTAATTCAACCTTTCTTTTTCAGGCTATTGATTTCTAATTCAATTTTTTCTTATTTTCAGGCTCATCGACTAGTTAAACTCCCATTTAAATCTACATTTTTCGACTTCATATATACTAACACTAATACTAACCTGATTTATTGATACTCGAATATTCTTGATTCGATAAAATAGTTAATTTTTATTCATCACTTATTTCGTTTTTTCAGCATAACTCATCTTTTCTTTTCTCAGGATTCAAATCTTCATACCTTTAGACAATGGAAGTCCGAAACTTTTCTTCATAAGAAACGTTTGTTTCTTGTTAAGATGTAGAGAATATTTTTTTCAATATACACTTTGTATAATCCCATAATGATGCGTAACCGTAATTTGTAATTAGGGATGTACCATTTCACTGTTAAACTGTTGAAACAATGTTGTACGCCATTCTTCAGGCCTTGGTACAAATGTGCCGAATTTGTGAAAATCCGTATACAAATAATATGATGAATAATGTATTATGCCCAATAAGCTCAATTACCATATTATTAATATTTTGTGCATGGTATGTAATGCTCAATATTCTTGTGATTCTCGTGAATTGAAAAAGTATTTAAAAAAAAAACAAAATTGTAAATGAATAGGTATAGCAATTTGCGAATTGCACTTTCGCTAAAAACCAATACCTCAAGCAATTTTAAAGCGCAACAATTTTAGAAACTTAATAATCCTCAATGTATCGGCTAAAATAAGGTGCATTTTTCGAATTTCGCTCAACTGCATTTTCCTAAAAAAACTTGTGCTTCTCTAATTATCGGCTATAATAAGGTTCACTTTTCAAATTCCACTATCGATTGTATGTCGAAAAAAAAAGGATAGTTCTGAGAGGATAGTTCTGAGAGGATAGTTCTGAGAGAAGTTCTGAGAAGCACGTGAAAATTGTGTAGGTAGCTATACTCAGAACTATTCTAAAAAGTATTCAATTTTTTTTTCCGAAATTCTTGCAGAAACTATTTTTTTTCGAAAACTTGAAAACAATCGAGAATTCTAGAACTCTCCCAGACACACAACAAGAAATGATAAGAGTTAATTTCTCGGTATAAAACGGTGCTGCGTCAAGTGCCCAAATTTATCAAGCACACTGTGTGTAGAAGATGAATGAAGGCGTATTTATGCACACCGCTTTATCATTTATCTATAATTTCTCAATCACTAACTTTTTCACTAGATGTTTTCTGCTAGATGTATGAATTATTGGATTGAATTTCAATATGATAGTGAATAATTGATGAAATGTTGATTCAGACGAAGAATATTATGGAATGTGACTTAATTTTTTTAATGTTCTGGTTCTCACGAAAAGGGATATCTGTAATGTTCAGAGAACATCGTGAGGACCAAGGGAAAGAAGGTTGGAGTTGGTGTTCTTAAATTTCTGGAGATTGTATGCCACGGGAAACACCTTCCTAGGAAATGACTTCCAAAGTCTCGATGTTCGTTGGATGGACGAGTCTTTGGAAAGGGACGTTCTGCAGGTCTCTAAAGTGACCATGAAGGGGTGTGAAGACTGAACTTGACGGGTTGATCTCGAAGAGATTGCTAATGGAGGAACGATTGTTGATATTTCAGATGAGGATCGCCTATGAAAATATATATAAAATGGAGATAAATCGCCAACTTTTCTACGGTGTTCCAGAGAAGTGAGCGAGTTTGTGAGCGAGACATCACCGACAAGACGAATTGCCCTTTTTTGGACAGAATCCAATAGTTTCAGAATATGTTTAGGGGCTGCACTTCAAGTATGGGAACAGTATTGCAGAACAGGTCGGATTTGTATCATATAGATCATAAGCAGCTGACTGGAAGTGAAATAGCTCTTGGCTCGAAACAGAAATCCAAGTTTTTGGGATGCACTTTTGGCAATGGTTATTGATGATAGTAACGCCAAGCATAGAAATGGATGACTTCAATGATATGGTTACTCCTGACTGAATTATGTTGGGCACAGTGAGATCGGCTTTTCTAGAAAAAAGACATGCTTGTGTTTTGTTTGCATTGAATTCTACCAGGTTATTAGATCCCCACTCAAGAATTGTTGCTTAGTACATATTTATTTTGTTAACATCTCTTCCTCGTTTATTTCTGGTTTGACGGGCCTATATAGTAGCCCTGGAAGAGACAGCGGTATGGAGGGCACTATCATCCGCGAAGCTGTGTATATAGGACATGAAGATGCTACCAACAAATCTTTGATGTGAAGTAGAAATAGTGTTGGTGCTAAAATTGATCCCTGCGGAACACCAGCATTTATGAGTGGAATATCAGATGAAACTCCATCGACCACTACATGGAGATACCTATTTGAGAGAAAACTAGCAAGCAGAGAACACAGCAAACCATAAGATGGAAGCTTGGCGAGGAGTCCCTGGTGCCAAACCCGATCAAATGCTTTGGATATATCTAATGCCATTGAATGAAGTATCGAGTTTTCTGGTCTGGGAACTGTGTTTGTTATAAAAATATCGTGTCTTTTTCAAGCGACAGTCCATCACTTTGCGCTCTAAATACACAAATAGCGATTAAAGAAAATATGGTCTAACGACAGTGAAAGAATCTATCGCATAGAGGCGCGCCGTCCTGCTGACTCCGGCGTCGCCGACGTCGAATGTCCGAGTCGGAGGTGCGCGCCGCGACGCCGGCCGCGTAGCGCGTGTTGCCTTTCCCCTTTCCCCCTTCCGCCTTCTCCCCGGGACCCCCACAACGCCAGCCGTGCTCCTGGTGCACACGTGCCCAAGGCTATCTTTAGAACGTGGCCCCTCACTTGCAGGCGGCGTTTTTTTTCTCTTCGCCATCCGCGCGGATTGTACGGGATGTCCGACGTTCGGCGCCCTAGCGTAGATCGGGCGAACGGACGTCCAGAACGACTTATAATAATAATAATAATAAATACAATTTTATTGCTTCTAAAAAAAGGTTTTCTGTGGCAAATGAACTACGTTTCGATGCCAGGATGAATGAAATGAATGAGTGAATGAATGAATGAGGGTGAGTGAAAGGTGAGGGCGAATCTTTGAAAAAAAAAAAAGGTTTTCCAGCAAGAAGTATGTGTGCGTTATAGAATACAAATATATACAATATATACGTATAAAGCTAATTGAATCAAATAACAATCTACTAACAGTGGATTGTAAAAAGTATAGTCAAACTAATCATCATTCACTCAATATAAATGAACGTAACCTGAGAATGTTCGGGAAGGACTTATAATACCACTAGAGCTTCGATTATCACTGGACATTTTTTCGACAACACGGATATTTTGAACAATGATATTGTTTTATATTCATTGTAGTTACTGCACTTTCATAGTGAAATATATTACATTCTTTGATTTTTTTATTTACTTCGGGCTACTAAAAGTGGTAGAAAATGAAAAAATATTAGTTTTACAGATACATACCTCCAGGAACAGATTACATAATCAAATTGCTGAGTCACCCAAAGCATGGATATCTCAAGGAAAAATCTATAGAAACTGCTGTTTATGATTTCATAGAAAAAATAGTTTCGGGATATGAAATCAAATATCTGTCAATGGGAATATTTCTCGACTTGTCGAAGGCATTTCATAGTATCGACCATATTATTTTACTAGAAAAATTGAAGCGGTATGGTATTAGAGGCCCAACACTTGGCGGGATGAGATCATATCTGTCTGAACGCGTCCAAAAAGTATTAATAGAAAAATACGGAAATAAGTACCTTTCTGACAAAGGTCAACTTACCGTTGGGGTACCCCAGGGAAGTGTTATGGGCCCTCTTTTATTTGTATTTTGTATCAATGACTTGCATCAGAAATTGTCAACGATAAAACACATCTTGTAAATTATGCTGATGATACAAACTTATTAGTATTAGGATCATCATTCCAATAAATGTTAGGCATAGCAAACGACAGCCTAAAGATAGCTCACGACTGGCTAATTGAAAACCGATTGATTCTGAGTAAAGAAAAAACAAACTAGATCTGTTTCACAGCGAAAAACTTAATGAACACAATACCTCAAGACGTACAGCTTCGGACACAAAATGTGACCCTAGAGAACAGTACTAAGCTCTTGGGAATTCATATTGACAAAAATTTTGATTGGGAGGTCCATATAAACCAACTCTGCAATGAACTTAACTTCGATATATCAAAATCACCGCATGGTTATAGTACGAGAACGGCGGATTTCAATACTCCTGCCCATAGACTAACTCTGACATAAAAAAACGCCTATGTATTCGTGTATTGAGTTTTATATAGAGTACCAGCTGGAGTGAAAATCTAAACCTGTCTAAAAAAATTCAAACATGATGTACAGCAGTTATTACCAATATCGAACCATACAGTATATACGAGTTTCTTGATTCTAATTTAGTTTGATTCAATATCAACATATGTATATTTTATCTATTTCACTCATGCAGCAATTTTAATGTTTGTTTGTTTTTTCGTCTAATACTCAATTTTTTAATTTTCACCATTTAGCACAGATATTAGTTTAATTTTTTTTCCATTTTGTAACTAAACATCTATATTTTGACGCTAGTTTACCTAATTGTATTTGTATATTGCAAGATATATAAGTATAATTATTTGAATAGAGCTATATATCTATCTATATATTCAGTTTGTCTCCACACCAATGGACTCTTAGCCTATAAACTGTTGATTACTACTGATTGTAGTAACTCCATTTAGGGACAAAAAATATAATATTATTTTATTTTATAGTTGAGCTTACTACAATTGGTAGAAAATCATAATTTCAGAGGTTTTTCGGGAACAGATTCATAGCGCGTCATAGCTTTGTCAGCAATTATTTAGGCCTTCAAATTGGTAATTTCTACTCATTTTAGTTGCATGGGAATACCATTTCAAGATAGTAAATAGTATAATCTACAATTTTACATTAGTTTTGAGTAACTACAAGTGGTAAAAAATTGTTTTTTTTTTTCGTTTTTGTTAACGTTAACGTATATATTATATTATATTATTTCATTAGACATGAGTAGAAGGAATAGGGGATGGGATACAATGCAGGCTCGGGAGCAGGCTCAGGCGCAGGAGCAGGCGCCTGCAACCGAGCCTGCGCCTGCATTGTATCCCATCCCCTATTCCTTCTACTGACATAGACACTTTTAGACATTCGGTAAGAATATTTCACATCGAAATATTATTCAAGTCTGGTTCAGTTAAAAATACATAAATTCTGTGGAATACAGCGTTGAAGATTCGACCTCGCTTCTCATTGGTCTGTGAATGGAAATGGTTAGTTGGCCGTACGACTGTGTATAAACACTAAAATAAAATATAAAGTTGACGAGATTGACTGCGTTTAAGTCTTGTATCTATTATATTTACCGTGAGTTCCATCAATCAAGATGTACAATATCAATAATCGTAGGACACGAATTTGATTCTCATTAACATTTGACAGTTTTCATAGTCAGCCGCTACCGGTCCACTAGCCACCAAATCCGTATCAGCTATTTTGAAATATCGTAAATTGTGAATCAACAAGTCACATCATCCCAAATTGTATTGTAATTTAAAAAAAAATTATATATACAGTGTTCCCCAAAAGTTTGCTACACCTATTGACAAGAATAAATCGTGTTGTCATCATTATAACCTCCCAAAAAATGTATATTCCACAAACATTTGATTAGTTTTGACCCAACCTTATGTGATTCAGGTTATTAAAGCTGATTCAGATAAAACAAAAATTTATAATGTTTCTCAGTAAGGGTAGAGGAATAAAAATTGTATTCTTGATTTTTCTTTCAATCTGGTTCAAAATTGTTATATGGGATCCTCGTTGGGTTCCAAGCACATTTTTCCGATAATTTTTCTTGATATCTTGTCAATTTGACAAATTTCTTAATGGCACCACTGACAACTTTTTTTCAAATTCAGACATGCAGAAACGAACCGCCATTAGAGTTTTTCAGAAATATCAATAACAATTTTTTTTAATGTGTAGCCAACTTCATAAAACAGAAATGTATGTTTCTCAGTAAAGGTAGAGGAATGAAAATTGTATTTTTGATTTTCATTTCAATCTGGTTCAAAATTATTGACACAAGGGGTCCTCGTTGGATTCCAAGCACATTTTTCCTATAAAATTTGTTGATATCTTGTCAATTTTCGAAACGAATTCACTGGTGAGTTATGCTTGAACAAAAGTTCGATTTTTCGACTTTTAGACATATGTGAATATCATGGTTGTTTGTGAAGATACGCGATTACATTCTCGAGGCACTTTTTATCGTTTAACCCAAATGGCACCGAGAAGATGTCAAAAAAATGTGCATTTTCGAGTTAGGTATGGCCTAAAGTTGTAGCTTTTCAAAAAGGAATAGTTTGGTTGGATTTTTTTCAACCATGTCATAATTATGTCGGGTCACTTTCGATGTTAAGTCTTCAATAGCGAAAATAATATTTCACTAGATTACTTTTTGCGTTTTTTTTTTCATTTATTCCAAGTAGGCGGTTGTCATCTATTATGTTTGTCCATTTCTGTGGCTGAAAGGCACAAGGTCATATCTCGTTTTTTGCCAAAATGAGTTATTTATACCACTCGACAGAGAATTTTGTGTTCTATAACGACATATATGTCTAGATGGAAGAATAACCATTGTATAATCGTCAATAAGGGCATAATTTTACAAAATGAATTGTAAACAATTTAGAATAAGGCTATAAGCCTGGTTATAGAGAGCAAATTTGAATATCTGGATGAGAGAAACCGACATATCATGGTGATAAGGTATATAATAATAATAATAATAATAATATGTATTTATTGACAGTAAAAAATAAAATAAAGACACAACAAGTAAAGTTACATTCTGCCAATAGGATACAAGATTGGATTGCTCCATTCTTACTCTTGCACCTGAACAAAGAAATTGAAATAAATATTTAAGAGAATACACAAATCAATACATTAAATTGAATTGAATAAAACCGAATCATATTAAGTTATAATAATTATGTAAAACACGTAAGCATAGAAAATTTTTAACATAGCAATATTATTTCAATATACACACATGTACTTTATTTTGGTAGAAGATATATGTTAATATCTGAGATTACAAGAGAAACATTTATATAAAAGTTCACTTGAAATACTACAAATTATCCAGAAAGTTTTGTTTCAGATATACATTGAAAAATGTCCTTGAGCACAATTGACGAGTAGGTCAAAAGCCTAGACGTTTTTATAAAACAAACCAATGATGTCTCAAGATATGCGCTTTTTCCAAAATCCAATCCACCACTTCAGTCAGATAAAATATGAATTATCAAATATATAATCAAAAAAATCTATATTCACATTTTTATATAAAAATCATAAGAGTAGACCTAAAAACTATTCGATTGATTCATTCAGAATTGAAATAATTGTTGAAATGTAGAACAAAAACACAAAAACTTTCAACGACTGTCCTGAAAAATGGCGATAATCGAGTTATGACCTTTTGCATTTGGGCCACAGATTTGTTTTCGTCATAGTATCAATTAACTCATTCAATCATTGATATTAGAAAAATTCAACTATTAAAAACTTACACATCAAAAGCGACTCGACATATTATCAACGATATTATGATGTGGATAGAAAGAGAAGAAAATCTTTTCCATCCTAACCATAGCCAACCATGATTCCCATTTTAAAAACTACAACTTTAGGCTATAACTTGAAAGTATACCCCTTTTTATAGAAATGTTCTCGACGCCACTGGATTATACATGAAAAGTGCTTTGATAATGTAAAAGTTATTATCTCGTGAATTCACAAACAACCATGATATTCACATGCAACGTGTCTAAAAGTCAAAAAATTTAACTTTTGGTCATAACCCGAACACCAAAGACGATAGCAAAATTTTGTTTTCGCCAGTGAATTTCATTCTTACCAAGAAGAAAAAGTAATGTGGAACAATAATCAAAATGAGGTTGAATTGAACTTTCTTTTCTTCTCGTGAAAAATCGAATTATTCTGTGTATTTAAATTTTCAAATGGGAATCTGATAATTCTTGTGGAGTTCATTGCAACCAACACTCAAGCCTGTATTTTCTCCAAGAAGGCAGACCTCGCAATGCCTAATATGATGATGTCAGGTACGAGTTCCTAATAAATTATCGATATCCATGATGCTCGATATTACCTATCACTATCATGGAATGCTCATGTGAGGTATATTATTGTTAAAACTTTCACACCTCAACAGCTTCTTATGATCTACAAAGCGCAGATACAACCCGTCATGAAATATTGATCACATGTTTAAAGTTCAGTATCACCCAAACATACGTTGAGGCTCCTGGACTTTACTCAGAGGAAAGCTGTAGAAGAACAGCTTGGTGATCCTGCACTAACGATGTATTTAGAACATCGCAGGAAAGTCGCCGATCTCTCCCTTTTCTTTAGATTAGATTTATTTTTGATGATAGGCATCCCGGTGATAATCTCAGCTATCCCTACGTCATAAATTCAATATCCATCAGATTCATAGAAACTAGATCTGTTGCTAGCAAAAAGAACAGAGGCAACAAACACACTGTTACTGATGAAGACGCTGTGAAGGTTGCATCTGATGGATCCTATACTTCAAGCTCCAGAAAATCAGCAGGATTTTTTAGAATTTCACGTAATATTCTCTAGCTAGAAGATCTTGAAAAAGCATAGATTCCATACCTATAAGATTCAACGTTCAAGGAATCAATTAAGATGATCCAGATCACAGTTCACAATTTGTGAGGAGATGGTTGAATGACAAGAATCCATTTTTTATGCTCTACATGCTTTTTTGACGAATGAACGATTGTTTCTCAAAAATAACTGGCTCGATTACTGGTGAAGTTGATGGGAAGTTGATAAATCTAGCAAATCGAGTGATCGCTGGAAGTTGTATCATTTACTGAAGATTAGAAACATGATCCAGTTTGTCGAAAGCCCGTGAATATCACAGACCTATTGTGTGAGACAAAACATATATATATATATATATATATATATATATATATATATATATATATGAATACCATGGTCGACACAATAGAAAGTCTCTTTGGATATAGGTCTTAGAAAATACCCAATGGATGACAGTTCTTCTCGAATATTTCTTCAATCTATCTGCACTCAGGTTGCGTCTATTCTGCTTCATTCACAGTAGTTGTTGGTCGAAAGCCAAATTGAAACCAGTACCTAAATATGTCTAGTTTCCCTGAAGTCAGGTAAAAAGTCATTGGTTAACGTGCCATTCATTAAGGACTATAGTTACTCAGAGATCAATATTTTTATGATTATAAGTGAATTCCGTAGAAAACATGCAGATTGAATAAAACATATTCAACGAATTTACCCATATAGTTTTTTAGTGTACATATTCCTAATATTTATTTCGAATATTCAATACGTCTAAGATAAAGATATACTACATAGAGATCCTGACAATAGGAGCAACCATATCTGGATGAATCTAATTACTATTCATTCATTGTGGAATGTAAGAAATGAAATTGTTCAAATTATTTTACATAACATTTTTTTGATGTTGCATTTTGATTAACATTGAGATTTGAATTATTGAAATATTGCTGTGACGTAGCAGTTCAGTTCATGTTTTTTTTTTCTCAATCAAATGCAAGATCCTTATATAATCAGGATTTCGAAAAACCTTATAATCTTTCGAAAGGCATTACATATTCCATCAGGGAATGAACATTGAAACGAGAATTTTACTCGCAATCAGTTTTCCCTGAGGAACTCCCCCTTGTTTTTTTGCGAATGAAACACTCTCTACTTGAATTTTGTATAAACTTTTATTGAGTAGTTTCAGCATTATCAGCGATTATTTTACTGGTTGTCTATTTTTGGTAACATTTTCAATACTTCTCCCAGTACCCATTTACGTCAATTTTCCTATGTTCACTCGATGAGATGATTTCATTCAGAAAAACCTGCAACACAGTTTTTGTGATTGTGAGTTTTCCAAGCTAATGATCTGTTTTTTTTACAGAATCTCAAAGGCAGTGGATGAGTTATCGGATATATTGAGGTGAGTTTCTAATATCAGAAATCAGCAATATTGAAATACAAAATAAATATCAGTTCCTTTAGAAGATGGTTCATAATTTCATTTGAGATATCGATAGATTTTTATAATGGGAAGGTATATTATGGAAATGAACGTGGTGTCCCAAAAAATATTGACCATCAATGTTTCCAATGTGTGAAAAAAGATAAAACAATTTTAAATGGTATCGAAAAGTCCTTCTGGTTACATCTCTAAAACATGGTATTTCATCTCCACATCATTTTATTTATCACAGTGTGAATATATTTTTTGATGAAGAAGTATGGGTTCTTGAGGTATAGGCAGTAAAAATGCAGAGTTATACTGATAATTCCCAGGTCTGATTTTCAGTATCAATCATGCTACACCTGCGAAAGGAAAAATAGCATGTGTTGTGTGTATGTACCTTTTGTTCAATAGAAATGTCGAAAAATAGCAGTCGATTGGCAAAACACAGCACATTTCTTGAAATTTTTACACCTCGCAGATTGTACCCTATTTACTTATGTTTTAATATTTGATGAAACACGATTGTGATGTTTCAAGGAGACACATTTTTATATAATGAATGACTGATTGATTGATTGATGAACCATATTCATTTTTCTGCTCAGAATCCCCCTTAAAAATTTGAATTGGCAAGGGTGGTCGGCTAATACATTTTTTGATTGGTTCAGTTCTAAGCCAGCTATTTTATACTACCTTCCTATGATTTCTTTTGATTATATTCAAGAAGAAAATCAATCTTTCTCTGTTATTTTAATCATACAATCGCTTCAGTCTTTGTTATTTTTCGTATATTTGTTTTTATTTTGGGAAACCTCGAAAATGTGGCGACGAAACATGTTTTTATGATACAATATCACTATGACATTCATTAAAAATATACCAAATTCTATTATGTGGTGAAGAATAGATCTGCAAAGGTCGTAGTGGAACAAGCCGAGGGACCAAGCCGAAGGGTCAACTCATTATTATTATTATCATTTGTAGTTCCAGGATAATGCGTAAAAGTTAATAAAATCGAGTCCGCCAGAGCTGATCTTTGATTTTTTGAATGGAAATTTTCTGGTGATGCAATTTTGTGTTTTGTGCAGTGCTTACTTAGGTTCAGATTTGATAACTTCATAAATATTTCTTCGTATTTGCAAAGACTACAGAATTCTGTAAACTTTGGTATTTGAGACTTCGAGAACATTATTTGTTACTCACAATTTTATTATTTTATTAATTATGTATACTATCGAACGTTATAAATAGATGAACTATTTGAATAATCGCAATGTCATCGTAGGTTCACATTTTTGATAATTATTATAATCAAAGAAGTGAGAATCGTTGCATCACAATATTGTTTTTATGGAAAAAACTTGATATTCAGATCATGATGAGCCCTTTTCAGACAAATCGTGTCTATGTCTGAAGTACAAATATGTTACTTAACATTTTGAAATAGTTGCCTACTCGTTTCTCAAGTAATATGTTTCCAACGCTCACAGGTATTGATAATTCCAAAGCATAGTCTTGAGTGGTTAAAATCAAATGTTTTTTTACTAATTAGGTTTCAGGTTGGACACGCTGTATAATTTACCTAACCTTTTCCTGAAAATTGATGGAAATTCAACGCCTTCCTGTTTGACATACCAGAATGAATTGGACGCAGATTTGAATAAAATATCAGCAGATCTATTCCTGGAACTATCATTAAATTTCCGTTTACCCAAAAGTCAAATCGACTATAATCATAATTGATATGAAGAAAATTATCGGTTGACGATTTCCATTCACGATTGCTGTGACGTCAAAAAAAAGATTAACGGTTTATATAGTTACACGGAAAAAAAGAATTCGAATGTAAACATTGTCACCGCAGTAATTTCAAATTCCTGCAGCAGCAGATTGGTTTATACGATTATACGAAAAGCTATATACCTACAGGGTGTTTTCTAATTGAATGTCAATATTTGAGGGGGCATTTTTTGGGCCCATTTTAAACAGAAAACTGCATATGAACGTATAGCCTAAACTTCTTAACTTTTGAGATATAGGTTGGAAAAGTCTTCTAGAAATTTTTTTTTATAACATCTGTGATACCACTGTACCTACATACATCGGTAATGGTGACATGAATATTCTTTTCCCAGGTGTATTAGCAAATGTATTTCACCTTAACCATTTCCAACGCTCTTATAATTTGCTTCGAAATCAGATTTACATTTGTGATTAAAAAATTGCAAAACACATCCCCATCAGAATAGCCATTTACTTCTTAGTGTCTTGTCATCAAACTTGATGAAGGACTACGTCTTATCTCCGAAAATTGCAGCCCATTTTACAGAGTTGGCCATTTCACCCCTTCCCACCCTGTTTGCAGAAAGGTCGCAATATTCAGGAAAGATTATTGATGTTAGAATATCGCAAAAAATTCTCTGGGTGATATATTTTGCCGGGTGACCTAGAAACCGATGTTGATATGTCACGTTACCAATGGAAAATTGATAGAAAATCGAAGACTATACAGGCATTGTGAGTATAAACAGGGTCATTCAAGAAAAATTCCATAAAGTTGATTGAAATCCCTGAACATTCAAATACAACGTCAAAACAGTAAACATCTATCAGCCCTACTTCTTCACGTAAAATACCTCGATTTATCGTATTACGAAATGAACATGTAACTGATACTATCAGCGTATACAGGGTGGAAGCATATCCTACAGTACTGTGATGAGCACCAAATTTATGGCCTCTGCATGCAATATGTGAAATTTAACTATGGTATTTTACTACCATCATTTATCTAATTTTCTTGGGGTAACTAGCTACTCATTATTTATGTAATGTGTTTCCAATGTTGCCACAGCGATCAAGAATAACTAACGCTCAGTATAAGTAAATTATGACTAACGATAACAACGTATATGCGACAACCATCGACATTTACTATTCTATGATTGATGGATTTCAAGTGTTATATCTCGTTTCAGAAGAGCTTTCAGGCATGATCACATTAACCTATTTAATCGGCGTATAATATGCAAGCATAAATGGTATCGGTGGATCATACAATCATTACATATCGAAAAGATACCATTATTTCCACATCAAGAGTTCCTCGAAAGCAAGCAGTTCCAGAAAAGATTACGAGTATATGGATCAATTAAAAAACACTGAACGGTCCCGTAAAAAAAAACCTTTCTAGTACCTAACTGGGTTATTGGAATATTTCCGGTCAACTTATCACTTCTCGAATACCTTGTATCTCGCAAAAATCAAACCATGGGTATACTTTCATGTATTTATTTACATATCTCATTGTCATCTCAACAAAGTTATGAAGATTCCACTTCTCTTCACCTTGGCTTCTGCATACGTAATGTTTTCGAACAAACAACTCAGTATTTCAATTGCAAACCTAATCAACATTGTACTGTTTTCTATTGTTAATGCTACATAATTTGTACACCACAAAATAGTATTGTCAGAAAACACAAACCCATCAAGGATCCCTAGACTGGATTCGGGATTGTTGCAAGTTGGCAGATTGGTTTGAAAAATCAGATAACTGATGAAAATATTACAGATTATTTCGATGTCGTTGTCCATGTAACTAGTTAATCAATAAATATTTCGATCTAATTGATATAAACTACTCAACACTAATTTCGTCGCACCCCGAAAAATTTTGCCCATCTTAAAATCTGAATTTCTTTTTTCTGCTTTGAACAATTTGAATTCTGTTCACACTGTTTGCTTGCCAGTCTTTAATCTATAATCTCGTTCTCCTTCACAACAATAGATTCTTTGTATAAAACCGCTACAGGGTGTTGAATGAAAGTATGCAAAATTTGGGAATGTTCAAAAGGATCCTAAAATAACCTTGAGCCATTTACCATTGTCTTCCACGCAAGACCCTTTATAAATCAAGTAATATTATGTGTGAATCATTATATTATATGATATATATATATATATATATATGATAGCCAGGCTAAGGGTGTGAACATTGATGCTAGAAATGACGTGTTGGCTCTATTATATGCAGACGATCTGGTGATTCTTGCCCACTCAGAAATTGATGTCGTGAAAAAATTGAAGATACTAGAAAAATATACTACATGTAATAAGCTGACCGTTAATTTACAAAAAACTAAAATTATGCAATTTGCTCGAGGAGGATATCGTAAACCTAATTTTGCTTTTCATTTCAACGGACAACCACTAGAGGTAACAAACAAATATGTTTATCTGGGAGTAACTTTCACCTCTTCAGGATTATTCAGTGAGATGTCATCAGTTACTAGCATTAAGGGAAAACAGGCTATTGGTTCTGTAATCCCAATTTTGTCTAAAGCTAAAATTGACACCTGGTATCCACGAGTAAAATTATTTGAATCATTAGCAATGAGTGTTATGTTCAACTCCGTTACGGCGTGGGGCATAAGATATTTGGAAGTGATAGAAAGAGTGCATCTCAGTTTCTTAAAAAGAATTCTTTTAGTACCTACTAACACACCCGACGCAATAGTACGTTTGGAAACGGGACGAGTTAAACTTGCACATAATATTTTTAAAATAACCTTAAGCTGGCTGTACAAGATTCTAACCATGGAGAGTGATCGGTATCCTAGACTTTGTTTTGAACAACAAATAAGATTAATGAATACGACTGATCCGAAATATAATTGGGCACTTCAAGTAAAGCAATTTTTTATTGATAGCGGATCTCTGGAAATTTGGAATAGTATGACTGGTCACACTTTGAATTCAAATAGAAGAAATATAGTGAATAATTATTACACTTATTTGTACAACAAAGATGTTTCTATGGCATCTCGTTACCCTTTCATGTATATGTACAATACGCTTAGTACCTCTAAAGAACCAAGCTCATATCTGCTGTTAAAGTTACCTATACAGATTACCCGCACTCTTGCGCAGTTACGCATGGCCAATCATTTTAAAATTAAGTTCACATTGAATGGAATTGTCTATTCGATCGATCCTGATGTAATATGCACTGTTTGTAATAGTAATAAAGCCGAAACTTTATTTCATATCATCTTCGAATGTCCGATTTACACTGTTATGAAACGAAATAAACAATGTCTTCAGAATTTGGATGCACTTATCCATGCTTTAGAGAATATAACTATTCCGTTAGCCAAGGAAATTTCAGAATATATCTGGAACATTCTCAGGTTACGTTCATTTATATTAAGTGAATGATGATTAGTTTGATTATACTTTTTACAATTCACTGCTAGTACTTTGTTATTTGAATCAATTATCTTTATACGTATATATATATATTTATATATTTGTATTCTCACACACACATACTTCTTGCTGTAAAACCTTTTTTAGAAGCAATAAAATTATTATTATTATTATTATTATTATTATTAAATATACTCTTTTAGCTACAAATTCGAAAATTCACAGTGAACCAAACCCAAGAAAAAGGGCATGAGATAATCTCAGACACACCTCAAAGGTGGCCCAAGCAGAAAAATAAATGTGCTGGCCAATTGCCATATAGAGCAAAGGCAAAAAAAAAAAAAGACAAAAAAAGACCATTGTCTTCTCATTTTTTTTTATATATAGGGTGATCTCAAAAAATTGACTTTTTGGTTTTGCAGTCATAACTTTTTTCCTCGTCAACCGATTTTCGAAATTTCTGGCTAGGAGCTGAAATGTTAGATGAAGAGATATGGATATCAGAATTGACTCAAGATAAACATTTAATTTCAAGGATTTCCTCAAAGGTGACCCAAATCTGAAACACCCTCGAAATCCCGGTTAAAAAAAATAAATACAAAACATCGTTTGATCGAAACGAAAAATACCATCATCGGAAGAGGGTAAAAAAATTTAATCTCCCTCCATATTTTGTACAGGAAGCTAATTTTTTCTGGCTAAAGGGTGAGTGATATCGAATAACGAGATGACTTTGAGTATATCTCCCTTTTAAAACAAATTTCACCTGCCCCTGCAAATCGAAGTCGGAGATTTCAGGAATTTTTTGACGTTCATAGGTGAAATGACAATGTTATATTAAACCTCAAATAATAAGTACCTCTTCGAGTTCCTTGTCATAAAATAGGTTTCTTCCAACTTTATTGGAATAAAGTTGGTCAAGAATAATGGTTTTAACTGTACCAGCAGTTACCCTATTATTATTTTGCTCAACTAATGTCGGTATTGGTCCAAAATTATCTCTCATCAGATCACATTTTGGTGTGGAATTATCTGACCGAAATACCACTATAGCTTCAATTAAAATCAGAAAATTCCCTCTCAAACACGAATATTTTATAGAAAATTCTCGAAAAAATGTCCAGTAATGATGGAAGCTCTAGTGGTACAAGTGAAAATACCTCTTTATACCTCTGAAGAACGATAGAAATTACATCACGGTTGCAGTAAGGCTGATGCGAATTCAGATTATATCGGTAGCATAATAAATCGAGAAGTCATGGAATCAACGTTGCCATGACAATTTTTGGGATAAATAGACTCCCAATATTACAATAGGTACATTGATGATGGTGGTTGATTCTCTACTCCCAGTATACCTTTGTATAGGTTACTCGTAATGAGCACTCCTGTATAATTCAGGACATCCATGTTTCAATCAATTCGCATCAATTATAACAATCGGAATGTAGATTTCTATCGATATGAGAGTTCAGTTGAATTCACTTTGCCGTCCATTACGGTTTTCTACACACAGGCACAGCTTAGAAAACCTTACAGATGATACAGTCAGACAGAGCGAATGAAATCAGAGAGAGATGTCGAAAGCGCGAAATTTAAAGGTCTAGTCATAGATATGCTCAGGCGCTTGTTTTGTTTACATCGTTGTCATCATTTTGTTGGTTATGTTATAAATGTTTTCGTTTAACACGATTCACGATCCAATATTGCGAATGGGTTTATGTTCTTACAATGTATAACATACTTTCCTATAATAACAAAGGAAAAGTAATAAAGGTTTCGAGGATTATCACAGCACAAATTAAACAACCTGTGATCATAGGTTTACACCTTCATTATCTGGAATGTGAATCAGGTACAATAATATGTTAATTGGCAATCATTACTGTGTATATGAAGATTGCGAATAATCTTCAAATAAATCGGAGAATATCGAATAACATTGTTTTCCAAGGGACGAAAAACTATGAATATTTATACTGAGTGATATTATTGACTTCAATCAAACTTTTCGATTTGATGAGAATATCACCATTTTTGCTATATCACATTTCAAGTTGAGGAATTCATAGTCTGATCATTTACAATTGAATCGTGTTTTGTTTTTCCTGATGGGCTACATTCGAAATATTCGAATTTCATCGTAAAATTCATTCAGAACATCTTATTCCTGATAGAAACTGATTTTTGATGACAACTTGTTCATAATATATCACTCAGAAGTAGTTATAACAACTTATATATTATTATTATTATTATTGGTGTTGATTATGAAATTACTGAAATGGCAACATTGCACTCCAGTAGTTCCAGCGGTGACAACGACTATCCTACTACGATGCGCAAAATTTAAAGGTCCGAGGTAAATGAAAACTGATGTCGGTACATCAAACAAAATGGTCTCATCTGTAAGGTTTTCTAATAATGACATGATCAGAACATAACCCTTCTTTTCAACTTCTACCTCCGATGTTTTGATTTTTATTCAGGGGTGCAAAGAAAAAACAAATTAAACGACTGCCAAAAAATACAGGAACAAAAAAGTTGAAAGAAGAGGTACCCTTAGCACCTTCCGTTCCCCACACCCTTGAATAAAATTTCAAAATATTCTCAAGAATATTTAATTGGACATTAAAAGTTAGGTATATGGAAAAAATTTGGTTATTTCATCTCAAAGGGTTTCGAAAATATTTACAATGAACCTTCATCTCGGGATCACGTTTAAATGGCTATAATTCCTGGACCCAAGCGCATGTAAACTATTTTTACTATTTTTGTTCATAGAATCTGCAGCTGAAATCTATCTATGTAAATTCGAGACACCCTGTATCAATCAAAAATAGTATATTTGGTGCATGTAACCTCTCGTTCACAGGGTGCCCTGTTATATTTTGACCCCTACCTACAGCTTTAACTATTATACGTGGTGGAAAAACTTTCTTTTGGAACTTCCAGAACAAACAAATGCGAATCGAAAAATTGAAAAAATTACAAAATACATCTTTTTCAAATGAAACACCCCGTATATTTTCAACTATAGCGAAATACTTTTTTCTTCTGTTTCCATTTCTTCAACTATAGCGAAATACTTTTTTCTTCTATTTTCAAATATATATATATAATTTGCTAATGTTTCCTCAAGCCGTTTTTCACTTATTTTGAGTGTCAGAAGTTCACTTGTTTGTTTTATCGTCTGGTTTCCATTCCATCCTATTTTTTGGTAATGTTCATTCAATATTGAATAAGAAATAATTGGAAAAGGGCTCGAGGAAACATCACCAAACTATATATATTTGGAAACAGAAGAAAAAAGTATTTTATTATAGCTGAAAATAAACGAAAAATAAATGTTAGTCATTTTTCCAATGTTGCGATTCGCATTTGTTTGTTTCGGAAGTGCCAAACGATAGTATCAGTGAAACCCTACAACTTTCACATTTATTGTTTTTCTCCACTACGTATAGTTTGAGCCGTAGGTTAGGGTCAAAATATAACAATACACCCAAAAAATTACATAACCCAATTTGAAAAAAAAAAATAGATAAAAAAGTACGTGAATGATGGATGGTCTTCCGTCTGTAACATCGTGATCGCCTTCGAATTTCGGGAGCGATAATTCGAAGGGCTCTTAATGGCGTTTCCGAAATGATGCCGGAGGTATGTAAGCAATCGAACGCGTAGTCTGGGCCGGGACGACGGGACGAGAGATATGACAAGCACGTGAGACGTGGTGCTGTGCGGCGGGAGATGACTTAAGGCCGGGACACACATATCCGCGCCGAGTCCGCACCGCATGACGGCCGTATGTTGGACGACACACGGAGAGAAAATAAAATGATGCAATCTTACCAGAAAGTCCACACTTGTCCGCAACGTCATCCTTCCGACATCTCCGCACCGTGTACGTGCCGTGTCCAACTAGTTCAGTTTAATTTAACGCGGATGCGGTGCGGGTTCGCTGAGGTTTAACATGGAGTCGGAAAAGCTAATAGAGGAAATTCGGATGTTAAATGTATGCATGGACATTCTAAAATACTCGTAAAACTTTGTCTCATCGCACTTCAGATGGGGCAGCAGCGAGACAAACTCCCCTTCGACGCATCTATTCTTCCAAGCGTCATCAACCCATATTCTTCTTTGGCGACGATTTCGTCTCCTATTAGTATCTTCTTCCTCTAATGCGAGTGCTACCACTCAGTGCTACTAAAACTTTCTACAAGAAGGGCATGAAAACTGAAATGCAACTGCATGCAAGGCCGACACACGGAAATGTGTGGCCTCCCACCTCCATCACCGACTGTCGGCCGATTCGCGGAGTGGGCTCGGTGCGGATGCGGTGCGTACTCGGCGCGGATATGTGTGTCCCGGCCTTAAGACGAAGATGGCCCCGGCTAGGTGATCCGATCTCCCCTTGGAGTCGGTATGCGAACAGCTGGATGATCCCGAACGGAAATCCGGCGGCGATCGTCTTCTCTGCACAGCTTTTCGTCTTCTTCCAGCCTCTCTCTGGGTCACTGGCCCTGCGACGCGATCATTAACAGATTGTGCGCTCACTTTTGTTTCGGTTTCGCTTCCTTATTTCATCGGTTTTTGTTGTTCTTCTTTCCACAGGGTGTCATCGAGTATCCACGCACATACCGGGTTAAGGATGGTAAATAAACTAGAGAAGGATGGTTCATTGCCATAAGACGAAATGTTGGCACATCGAACAGCGTTCGTGACGTCACTGACGGCCCTCAATCTTTGTTTACGTTTATGTAATTATGTTTCGATATCCATATTCGATATCATATTGGGATTGTGGCTGTACGAATTGTTTTTTTGTTCAAATTGAGTTCTTCAATAATTGTAGGTATAGACGAATTACTCAGTAAGAAGATTTAGTGGTGTCGATAAATATTAATAAATTATTACATCACCTCCATTGAAAAGTGTGTTGTGTTTATGAAATCATTTCCATCTAATAACCAGTATGCCAGGTAGCAGATTTCCTATTTTTGGACAAAAACCAAGAGGATTCCAGTATTATTAACCACACATTTCCAAAAGGCACTGATTTTATTGTTCGGGATACTTTTTGGAAAAGGTGGATATATAAGTTGTGAACATGCAGATGTTGTGAATCCTGATTCCTGATACAAGTCATACATCAGAGCTGTGATTTGTCCAACCAAATTTAAGAAAGAGATCTACAAAATGGGTAGATGAAAATGTATTATGAAAAAGAAGTACCTATATTCTCATTATTTTATGATGTTCGATGTAATCTGCAGATTCAGGAATTTTGTATACTTCGAGCTATAATGAGGATATAAAAACCTGCAAATAAAAGAAACAACCTGGATTGCATCTATAGTAGAGTCCAATGTATAAATGAAGAAAATAGTCAGCTAATGAGAAAATCGAAACTGATGTCAATATATTTATATATTATTTATAATGTAGGTACCTATAAATTAAATTAAAGAATGTATTTTATTTTCACCATCCACTGGATAATTGTTAAACTTGATAAAATAGGTAGGTATATCAATTTCAGTTCAAAATATGAACTTTCAATAACCTGTGCATTGAATAATATATATGCACACATACATTATACATGCATCATTCATCAGTACCTATGAATTCTTCATTGAAATTTCCCTATTTTTAATATGAAATTGTTTTCAAGGTAGGTATTAGGTACTTACCTATTTATGGAATAGGTATATTCCCTGTTTTGTAAACGTTAAATCATCTCATGTATTATTTTCTTGGTGGACATTCAGGAATTTTTGTGAATCAAGGAGTTTCTGTTCACAAAAATTTCTAAATATTTGAAGCCATATAATACCAATAACCATCAATAATCAATATGTATCGATTATAAAAAGGTACATCACAGTAAAATTACTTTTAATGCCCATTTAGTGATATTCAGCATTTATAATTTTGAATTCAGGGCCGTTGACTACGTCATCGCGCGCCTTCGGAAGCCACGCCTTTTGGCCGAAAAAATCGCTTGAATGAACCATCCTTCTCTAGTTTACCATCCTTGATACCGGGTAGCGTATTTACTAGCCATACTACAGTACAGACTCAACCTACTCTATACAGCGGTAGACTTTGTAACACAAAAAACACAACCTTTGGCATTTCTATCCATACTACTGTACAGGGTGGCTGGAATTCGAGCCTCATCATTGGGATCTCGTAAACCGTAAGAGATACAGGGTCGGTTAAATTATGGCAAAGTTGCGCAATTTGATGCCCAACAAAATGCCGTTCTGAAACTTGGAAAATTCCGGATACTTTCGGAGATATTTGAAAAAAATTGAAATTTCTTAAAACCGTTTTTATTTTTTTCTGGCGTTATTTGAGGAAATCAATCGATATGAATCACACTTTATCATGGCAACTTTTTCTTTTTCACAAGATAGCGTTATCAAATTTGAAATACGACGTTTCGTCTTCCAGAAACCATCATCAACTTAATTTTTCTAAATACGGACCTGAATTTTTTATTTCATTTTTTTTACCTTTTGATAGTCCAAAAACTATGAGCAATCACAAATTCTGATTCTCAAATGTTTCGATGACAAATATTCACAGTTTCTCTATTTTTAAAAAATATATGGTGCAATTACAGGAATTGAAAAAACGGCATTGATTATTACGAAGGCGTAGAACGGACATGCGATATTTTTTTTCTTAATTTCGAGTTCGAACTCGAAATTAGTGATAATTTCGAGTTCGAACTCGAAGTTAGGCTAATTTCGAGTTCGAACTAGGAATTAACCTAACTCGAAGTTAGTGCTAATTTCGAGTTCGAACTCGAAATTAAGAAAAAAAATATCGCATGTCCGTTCTACGCCTTCGTAGATCATAGCGATGAAAAGTCACAACCAATCGTCAATGTATGACAGTTCAATGTTTAGAAAACTTTGCGGGATCAAAAATGGTGTTTTCCAATTCAGAAAAACGTGATATGGTCTAAATGTATCATAGTATTTAATAGAAACTCGCAAATGAAACATTTCCCAATCAATTGATGTTGGGGGTGTTGCTTGACCTGCAAGGAGCCCCGATTTATCCCCGCTGGATTATTTTTATTTCAAGATATTCCATGGGACATAAATACCTTACACCAAAATTTAATGTATGAAAAAACAACCATACGAGCTAGAGGAAGAATGATCCATCGCGCGCTACGGGAAACCTGATGCGAAGACGCATAGAAAGGGGATCATTCGAGCATAGTTTTCATCAACTGACTGAGTATTATAGATGTTATTTTTCCAGAAGTTAAACTTCGTAATAATTAGGCAGTGGATGGGTTAGGGGTTTCATTAAAATATTGCCAGTGTTTAGGTGCTGTTAAGCGTTCCATAGTTATATCACTAATGAATATTAATATTTCAAAAATGGTTTCGGATTGGATACTTAGAGAAATAGAGAAACTGTTAATATTTGTCATCGAAACATTTGAAAATCAGAATTTATGATCGCTCATAGTTTTTAAGCTATCGAAAGGTAACAAAAAATGGAATGAAAAATTCAGGTCCGTATTTAAAAAAAATTAAGTTGATGATGTTTTCTAGAAGACGAAACGTCGGATTTCAAATTTGATAACGCTATCTTGTAGAGAAGAAACAGTGGTCGTGATGGAGTGTTATTCATATGGATTGATTTCCTCAAATAACGCCAGAAAAAAATAAAAACGGTTTTAAGAAATTTCGATTTTTTTCGGATATCTCCGAACGTATTCGGAATTTTTCAAGTTTCATAACGGCATTTTTTTAGGCATGAAATTGCACAACTTTGCCAAAATTCAACCGACCCTGTACCTTTTACGGTTTACGAGATCCCAATGATGAGGCTCGAATTCCAGTCACCCTGTACAGCACGGTTAGGATCTGGACGCTATAGTATAGTTCATTATCATTACTATCATGTAACGCGCGTTTGGGAATTTTAACAGTTACTATCTATCTACTATCTACTTGCAAAGCTGAATGGGTTCCATTGAAAGTTAACGATACAGTGGATACAAAATATTTATTCTGTATATAAACACGAATATAATGATGACGCTAAATAAAAATGTCAGAATTTTCAAAAAGGACCAACAAAATAGAAAATTTAGTTTGATTTCGCATTATTTCTATTTGCAGATTTTTTATTCCTGGGAGGCCTTCCAGCTTGTTTCCTTTTAGGTCCAAAAATGTCAATCCTGGCCTTTCGATCCTTCGACTAATCGACGTAGGTTGAACTCTTATTATTTTCTGTCGACAAATAATATTCATCTTGGGAATAAATGAAGTGTTTACTTCACAGAGGTGAAAAGCATTCAATACCTGATGTGCTTTTCTCGGTTTCGTTTGTAAAGTTTTTGAGAATTATCATTAAATAAGGCTTTTATCTATCGCAAATCATTGAAAGAAAAAAAAAAACGATTTAATTTACACCAAATTAAAATGCAAGCGATAAATCGAAAGCAATCGAAAAGTTATCCGAAACTAAATAGTCAGTTACATCAGAAAGAGATTATCAAATATTATAAACTTACCATTAGCGATCATATATGAATTTTTGAATGTGCGATTGTCCGTTAGGTCAACGCAGGAAATTTTGTAAACATATCTGCGCTGTCGAAGAGGCTTTCCATGTTATAGCTATACTATTAAAAAAAATATCATTCGATGACAGAAAAGACTTAGCAAAATTAGCTATGGAAGATAACATTGATACTAAGTTTTTTTGAAAATATGATCATATGCCACACCAACAAAGAAGTTTCAGGAGTTCATGGCAACACCAGCTCACATCATAACATAGAGGTGAAGTTTCATCGACTGCTGTACAGAGTAGGTAGGAACTGCACTGTAGTATAGTTAGTAAATACGCTACCGGGTACGTGAATTTTTTGTGTGCTTTTGTGCTGCCGTTTTGCAAGTAATTACTTGCTTTTGCAAGTAAATTCAACGCTTTGCAGCATTCGGGCAGCAAATGATATATTGCCAGGATTTTGCAAGTATTTTGAGAATGGCCTAGAGAAAGTTCTTCGACAAATCAAAACCCAGGCAGGGCCGGATCAACCCTATCGGGGCCCCTAGGCAATGCAATTCTCGGGGCCCCTTTTCTTCACCGTTTTCTTACTTTTCAAAATATATTTTTTCTATTACAAAAGTCGAGTCGATTAGATCGACTCCTGCTTTTTGCTTTCATTGATTGAAATGATTTTGTACACAAAAATATTTTCACAACCAAAGAAAATATTTTTGTGAAGTAGGTACAATATAAGTTTAAAAAGCAATTCTGTGGGGGTAGATAATCAAACACTCCATCCTTCCAGAATATTTTCATTAATACAGTGTGGCCGCTTTTATCAGAAAGTAGTTATTTCATATATTATGTCAGTTTTGGAATCTCTATAGTATTACTCATAACGATTTAGGGAATATTCCTCAATTCGGTTTATTACAGAAAAAGCAAGTATTAACTTATTGATTATGCGTTTCATTCATGAATTTTTCAAATTCGTTGTGGAAACTATCTAAATTAAATTTCAAATATGGGGTTTTAAACTGCTTAAAACATAAATTCCAGTCCAACAAAAACACCAATCCATCCACAAGTCAAATATAAACATAACCTCCAAAACTGAGGAGCATGAAATAGAAATAAGAAATAAGCAGAATGGCACCTAACCCACAGAACTTATTGGTAGTATATGTTCTGTGTTCTAACCTGATCAAAATATGGCTATCTTTATTTACCCAATCAACGTAACGGATTAGTTGTTCTTTATTATTTATGAAATCTGCAGTCGATGTTTCCAAATGGTGAAATAGAATCAGTACATCAGTAGAATCATACCTACGAAACTTGAATTCAGGATGTCTATGAAACTCTAATGGTAAAGGGTATAGGAAGAGTCGAGGAAAAAGTATATAAAATTATATGGGAAAATGTCACGGCTTTCCGTGAGTGAGTAATAATTTATCGGGTGTTCCATTTGGAAAAACTGAGTTTCAGACATTTTCAAAAAATTTTTGAGCCTCCCAGTAAGCTGAAATTGAAATTTTCTTCAACGGCAAAATACTTGATGATCCTAAGCAGCTATGATCCAAATTGCAATATTCTGTAAATATGCATACGGAAATATCAGGAAAATTTATGAGAAACCTTCCTTCCTTCCTATACATGGATTCCAAAAATTAAATGATATACTCAAGCGGCTTTCCGTTGAATATAACAAAGTAGCTACTACTTTCTGTTACAAGCGGCAACCAGTGTTGTTAAAAACATTTTGGACGGATAAACAGTGCTTGAATACGATGTTTCGAAATTATTTGTTGTTTCATTCTCTGGATACTTCTTATGTTCCATCCACCGTATATTTAGAAAAGGAAATTTCTGTCTGTGTAACTGTGACGTTTGAATATTATTATAAATACGAAGGTTTGCAACATCAACGAACAGATACTGAGTGAAAAGTTGCGCCGACTTATCAACCTTATTCTGGTGACGTCACCAGGAGCGAAATAGGCCTGGTTGGTGGATAGATGCCACTGAATGATCCTTCATGATGACCAGAACCAGGGTCTATATTAGAAAATTTGTCCCTCCACAATTCTTCCTCGATTTTTAATTTTTAGAAAAATCATTGCATGACTGCATGCACACCAATTAGGCATAGCATACCATAACTTCGAATAAAAGCTTTGAATTTGGTACACATTAAATTGTTGGTACTAGACAAGAAGCAGAACATATCTTTGCATGATTCTTATTTAATTCCACATTCTACATTCTCTCAAGACAAATATGATGTATGTATACCACAATTTTTATTTGCCTTGGATAAAATGACAATTATCAGATGTTGTGTGACCTCTCGTAAACAAATGGTATTGTGTTTTCTCAGTAAGACGAGATAAGTCGAATATCAGTAAATGATAAGCAAACATTAATTGAGAATTTAAAAAATCTTCCACTGAGTATTCGCTAATATGTGAAACTAAGAGTGCATAAAATATTCATTTTTATTTATTTCAGTATCATTTTTGATGTTAAGGTTTTCATGTTGAATTTTTGGTATTCTTATCGAAGCTCCCTGTATCATGATCGGATTATCACGAATAATAACAGACAATTTGACATTTTTTAGCGCTGTAGAACTTGAAAATCCTTATCTAACTGTGCACTCTTGTGATATCAAGAGAGCAATATGACGTAATCTTATCTGTGAGATCCTAAGCAGCGTTTGAATTTTTTATGTTTAGTTTCAGTTCATTGGTACTTCTGATACAGATTTTCTTAATCGGCACTTGATTCGTATTTTCCGGGAGGTGTTTTTGTTTTGTGAGTCAAGGAGTTTTTTTTTAAATAATGTGATCTGGTGAGGGACTGGATGTCATCTCTGTGAGAAGAAATATACAGGGTATGTGGAAAATACGGATGTATTTCCTATAATAGTTTAAATGTGATTATACTTTTATTTGTTGATACCTGAATTATCGAGAACTCGGAATATAAGATCATTATTTTTATCCATGCAAAGTTAGGTATAGAATTGTATAAGAACCAGCAACAAATCGATGGATTGAGGTTGATTGAGTGGTGGGTTTTGGGGTCGCAGAAATATGACAAAAAGTTTCCATGATTCCTACATAATGGCTACTTGCAAATTTTGCATACCTAATCACAAGTATGCACCTTGATCATAAATGGTATGTCAGATTTTTTTAAACATATTACTGAATATTATCTCGTTTCCGATATCACAAAGTGTGCCAAAAATGAGCACGAATTCACAACCTTCACTATTTGAATAGGTTTGATAAAAATTCCATTCCGATCAGGCAGACCAGACGAAAACATGCTGGACACCCCTTCATTGTCCATCTCGAGACCTGCCGAACTACACTCTGTCAAAATTATGTTTTTCCATCGAACGGCGACATTGTAGACCTCACTTCCTTGAGAGGTTTTTCTGATGTATAACCTCCAATTTTTCAATACCTATTCCCTCTACCTATTTTTTCTGGTGCAGTAAAAAAATACTGGTCGATTATGTTATGTTCTTGACTACACGAGAGGAAATCCAATAATGTTCGTGGGGAAACATCGTGCAAGCCAGTAAAAGGACAGTCGATCTTGACAATAAAGAGGTGTCCAGCACTTATTGTGAAAAGTTTTCATATTGATGAATTGAATATTTTATGACCAGTTAATCATTGTCTCTTATGAAGCTACCAAATGTATCTTGGTCCTTCGTGGTTACTATTTTTGTAAAATGATAGGTGGGAATCTATTCAAACTCTTAAAAAATACCCTCGTTTCAACTATCCGATTTTAATGAAGTTATTTTCAACATATTTTTTCTTTATCTAGGAGCTACGGATTTTCAGTCTTGGAATACGAATATTCATGTTGAAACAAAACTGCACAACACAACACGTCCTATCAATGTTGAAAGAGGCTACTGTAACTTGTCATCCTTTATATTGCCAAAGACTACAGAATACTATTTACAGTAATCTGTAAACTTTGATATTGCGTAGTACCGTAGTACCAAGTAGTACCTGCAAATCAAACTTCGTCACAAAATCATTCTCGCGCACGTACAAGTAACATATCAGCAAAGCATATCAGTAAGTCGTCATTAGTAGTATTAGTATAGTACAGTGAATTATAGAGATTAATGAACGTATTCCTAATCTTATCACATCCCAATTAATTGATATTTTTATTTGATTATGTATACTTCAACAGGTGCATAGACATAAAATATTGGAAAGGATCAATACATTCTAGAAAGCCTCAAGAATCTAGATAATGATTAGGTATATTATGTATTACGATTCACTGTCAAATCTTGTTTTGATCAAACTTTTTTTCATTGTCGAAAAACACAAGTACTATCGGTTATAGGTATATATATCATCCGAAAATCTTGCATATGTTATATCATCACTATGATGTCATCGAATTGATTTGTAGTATACTCTTACATCATGAGTACTGTTATATAATTTCATTCGTGTCAACTACTGATGCTGTTTTATAGCGGTCCACCTAGTGTGAAGAAGCTCCAATGCAATATAAAATATGAAACATCTTTTCGGAGACCTAGTACAGTTTGAAAAGCCTACAAATCTAAATTATTAAATCATGTTTTTCATAATTATTGTATTTTTTCACATATTTACATTTGTCTTTATTTTGTCAACATACCTATCTATCTTTCCTACTGACATTTTCAAAATTTTCGACTGAAATTCCCTTTGAACCTCATTTTTCATCAATTCCATTAAGTAGACAATTTATTTCACATGGTGAATTATAATGAACTGCCGATGTCGACATTGTCCAATGGTCTTAACATAACTTCATTTTGTCAAATGTAACACCTGTATATATCTGTGTGAATGAGACATGGATATGTAGACAGAAGAAATACAAATTGAAATAGGTGGGAAAAATTCTGAAACTTCCATGGTTACATGAATAGGATAGAATAGAATAACTATATTTATCCGAGAGTTTATACCTTCAAAAAATTATACAAAAAAGCCTCTTCAGAAGTTTCGTTATCTGAAGGAGGTTCAAGAGCCGGTATGCATGGATCCAAACAGAAGACTTGAATACACCTTGGATTCCTCTATATCCATGCTCGGTATTACCATCAACAATATCCCCTATGGAATGATCATGTGAGATGCCAAAACTGCTCCACAGAAACTTTTGGTTTCCTCTTGCCAACAGCTACTTAAAACTCGCAACAGCTTTTCTTGATCTACAAAACACAGAATCGACCTGTCATTGTTCACATGTTTGGTATTCAGCTCCCAAAAGTATGCTGAGGTTCTATCAACGGAAGATAATGTTTCAGCTTTGTGATTTTGCACTCACGAACTCACTGAAAACTGCTCCACAGAAACTTTTGGTTTCCTCTTGCCAACAGCTACTTAAAACTTGCAACAGCTTTTCTTGATCTACAAAACACAGAATCGACCTGTCATTGTTCACATGTTTGGTATTCAGCTCCCAAAAGTATGCTGAGGTTCTATCCAGGGGAGATACGATATGTTCCAGCTTTGTGATTTTGCACTCACGAACTCACTGAAAACTGCTCCACAGAAACTTTTGGTTTCCTCTTGTCAACAGCTACTTAAAACTCGCAACAGCTTTTCTTGATCTAAAAAACACAGAATCAACCTGTCATTGTTCACATGCACATATGCTGAGGTTCTATCCAGGGTTCTATCCAGGTTCTATTATATTCACCGTGAGTTCCGTTAATCAAGATGTTCAATTTAAATAATCGAAGGACACAAATTTGATTCTCATGAACACCTGGTAGTTTTGATAGTCTGCTGTTACCTGTCCACTAGTCACCAATCCCTTGACTATTATGAGCAATAATGGTACCTAAATTGCAATGTTTATCAGACATACAGAACAGGATCAACAGGAAAACTCAAAATTCATTGTAAGTTAGCAGCATCAGTAGCTGAGGTAAAGTTGTTAGAAATATATTTACACTGCGAGTGCGTACCAGTTTCACCAATGAAAAACGCTAATAGCATTTGAAGTTAGGTAAATGTGGATGTAATTTAACCTATGAACGTCAAAAAACGTCCAGTGTGATACCCTTCTTCCCCAAAGGAAGAGAGAACAATTTCCGGAAATCGTTCTAGTTGCTATGGTAACAACACAAAATATAGGCTTTTGATTGGTCGAGTTAAGTGTGGAATTTTCAACTAAATTAAGAGTTTTTTTTTCGAACCGTTGATATTGTCGATTTGATAATGGTGCCGCGAACCTTGAAAAAATCGAGAAGGAAAATCGAATAGAAGTTTGTGCCCCACTTGGAAACTCTGATCACACCCTCATCTCCACAACCTGCTCTTTCCATATACCATCGAGCAGCACAATACCGCCCAGTCTCATGTGGCATTACTATTCGGCCAACTGGGAAGGTCTTTCGTATGTTTTTCTCAGCGTTTCCATGGAAGAGAGTTTGTTTCTCTTCAGTGGATCCAACACGATGCGCTGAGACAATATCTGAAATCATCATGTTGGGGATGCAAACTCACATACCGAACACCGCAAGAAGAACATCAGCCGATAAGCCCTGGTTTAGCAGAAACTTTTTTAGAGCTGTCGCTTCCAAACAAACAGCATACCATCGATGGTTCAAAAATCCGTGCCTAGACTAGAGAAGCATATGTCGAGGCTAGAGGCATATGCAAAAAGACAATAGAATCTTCAAAATATGCTCACAATGCCAAAATAAGATCAAAACTTGTTGAATGGCCTAACGAATCCCGTTTATTTTGGTCTTTCGTCAAAGCTGTAGAAAGAATTTTCACTCTAACCAAGAAAGATGGAACTCTAGCTACGACTGCTTAGGAAAAAGCCAATATCTTTGGAAATAGCCAATATCTTTGCGCAATCTATTTGCTGGGAATTCCACTCTGTATTCATCGGGAAAACAACCCCCGAACATTACACCTATTGACAATCATATGCCCGAGATCACCTTTCGCCAACCTACTATCAGAAAGATTTTGTTGGGTTTCAACACCAACAAAGCCTGTGGATCTGACGGAATCTCACCGATTGTTCTCAAGAAATGTGCCCCCGAACTAACACCTGTTCTTTGCAAGTTTTTCGACCACTCTTACAATGTCCGTCCAACTGCAAAATTGCAAGAGTACATCAATCAGTCCCCAAAAAAGGCAAAAATACCTTACCTAGCAACTACAGACCTATCGCACTGCTATCAATTATTTCAAAGGTCATGGAAAAAGCCATCAACATCGAGGTCATGAAATATCTGGAATACTCAGGAATTGTCAACGATAGGCAATATGGCTTCCGTCATCAGAGATCAACCACTGAACTCAAACAAGAAATGGAACGATAATGCAATTCAGCAGTTTTACGCTAAATTGAATTCGCGCATACCACGTGATCATATAGCAAAATTGAATGTGGAACATGCGCAGAAACCTTTTGCACAGGACCGGCACTACCAAAGATGACAAACTCAATAACACAGCTTTTTAAACAACAGATAATTCAACAAGAACACAAAAACACAATATGAAGCCGAAAACAGCTTGCTGTAAATCGAAATGGACAAGATTCGAGAACAAAGAGCAATCAAATACAATGTAAACAAACCTTATAGGCTGACGAGTGGGCTGACGCCAACTCTTGGTTCTGTGGCTGAAATATGTAATTTCAGACATACGTTCACATAACACATCAAAAACGTAATCTCAGACGTGCCCAGCTAACCCTGGCACATATTGCGCATGTGCTCGATTCAAGGTTTATGATTCGCCTGTTGGCCGTAAATAATCCTCGCGCATCCTGCTATATTGTCGTTCCATTTCTTGTTTGAGTTCAGTGAGATCAACTGGTGACCTGCTTTATCCGTGCCCCCTCAGCTGTGTTCTCTGCTTGTTAGTTTTCTCTCAAACAGGTCTCTGCATGTAGTGGTCGATGGATTTTCATCTGATACTCTATATACTCATAAATGCTGGTGTTCCGCAGGGATCAATGTTAGCACCAGCACTATTTCTACTTCACATCAACGATTTGTTGGAAGCAACTTCATGTCCTGTACACAGCTTCGCTGATGATAGTACCCTCCATATCGCTTCTATATCGGCCCGTCAAATCAGAAATGAACGAGGAAGGAATGTTAACAAAATAACAATTCTCGAGTGGGGATCTAATAACCTGGTAGAATTCGATGCAAACAAAACACAAGCATGTCTTTTCTCTAGAAAAGCCGATCTCATTGTGCCCAACATAATTCAGTCAGGAGTAACCATACCATTGAAGTCATCCATTTCGATGCTTGGCGTTACTATCATCAGCAATAATCCTTCTTGGGAAAATCAAGTGAGGTCCATTGCCAAAAGTGCATCCTAAAAACCTTTATTTCTGTTTCGAGCCAAGATCTATTTCACTCTCAGTCAGCTGCTTATGATCTATAAGGCACAGATCCGACCTGTCCTGGAATACTGTTCCCATATTTGGAGTGCGGCACCTAAACATATCCTGCAACTATTGGATTCTGTCCAAAAAAGGGCAATCCGTATCGTCGGTGATGCCTCGCTTACAAACTCGCTCACTTCTCTGGAACACTGTAGAAGGGTTGGCGATTTATCTCTATTTTATAGATATTTTCATGATGGGCGATGCTCTTCTGAAATATCAACAATCGTTCCTCCATTAGCAGTCTCTTCGAGATTAACCCGTCAGTTCAGTCTTCACACTTCTTCGTGGTCACTTTAGACCTGCAGAAAGTTCCTTTCAAAAGACTCGTTCATTCAACGAACATCGAGACTTTGGAATTCATCGCCTAGGGAGGTGTTCTCCGAGGCATACCATCTCCAGAAATTTAAGAACACCAACTCCTACCTTCTTTCCCTTGGTTCTCACGATGTTATCTGAACATTACAGGATATTCCTTTTCGTGAGAACCAGAACATTAAAAAAGGAAAAGAAAATTCGTGAGCGAGCGAAAGGGTTGACCGCGACCGCCGTCCTGCCAGCGCCAGCCTGCCAGCTGCAAGCAGCAGAGCAGGCCTCGTTGGCCTCTGCCTCGCCGCTTGCCGCACGCGTCTCGCTCACCCTTGCCACTTGCCAGCCGACTCGAGCGGCGACAAAACCCGCCGGCGGGCGGCATTGGTCCGCCCGCATGACGTCATGCCGACTGGCCGACCAATGCGCGCTCGCCCGCGGCGCGCGTCACCGCGACTCGAGTTGGCACGGGGCACGGGTCGGGTCGGGTCGCTTCGCGCTCGGCTCCGGGCAGTTCTCTCGCGTGGTGCGCGCCGACTCGCTGCGTCGATTCATCCCCGGCTGCGAGACTCTCGCACTCGCTTCGCACCGCACTCTGCGACCGAGGCCCGTCGCGACGTCAGTACGTTACCGGTGAGTGCGGAACGTTTTTCTCGAGCGCGTCATCTCCTGCTTGGAGTTATGTGATTTTGGAATACTGTCGCTCTGTTGCGTTCGGTGAGTTGCGGTTTTTTGTGGCCCATGGGTTCGCTTTTTTCTCTCGTCGCTCGCGGGGTGTTTCGTATTTACTTGTGAGATTTCCCCTTAGACACAAGTATCTGATGTTATCGGTATTGAATTGGTCTGAGTCGCGAGGATCGTCAACTCGATGGAGGTGTTGTGTTTGCGTGAATACGCGGATAGAATCGGACAGATATATCTAGTTTTATACTATTTTTAAATCGAAAACAAACATCATGCAATGTTTGTAACTATATTTAGTAACAATGGTTTTTATCGACTTTTTAAAAATAGTATCGTATTTCTATTTTTAACGAAACTTATTCAGTTCCGTATTCTCCGGATAGTGATAAGGATATGAGATTGAGTAATCGTGATTATAACTGATTTGAATCGAATTTATTTCAAACTCAGGAAAATTTATAATCAACTCAAATTTATGCTCATCTTGACGTAATCAACGATAAAAGGGTTGCATTGATCGAAATTTCGAAAATCACGTTTATGATCTCCTGCAGTGTTTCTTTCATAACTACTTATATTTATTCATCAACTTTGAACTCACTCCACATAAGATTTTTATTTTTTGCCTGATTCACTGTCCTCTAGTCTGCTTGAAGAAAATATCTTTCAAGATTTAAAATTTTTCATCAATAACCGAGCCTGATAATATTGCATAGTGAAAACAAACAATTTTTTTTGGCAAATGGTGCTTATACCGTGGGGTGAGTACTACAAGTAGATTTCTACCAAATTGTCAAAATTGTGATGAGTGCACAAAAATATATTATTTCATACTTCAACGAGATCAATTTGGGTTTTTCTCGAAAACACAAAATTGCAGTTCATATTCATAGTACTCACCTCACGATGGGTAGAACTATGTTTTTTTTTTCAAATTAACTTCGATAAAAGGATTTGTGAAGGTTCAAACCAGGTGACCTTGGAATCGACCTCATTGTGCTCTTTTCGCGATTTTTCACAAACCTGATTTCAAAAAATATTAAATACCAATAACTACTGATGTCTTAATAAAAATATAATACATCTCAAAATAACAGTACAATTTATTTATTGCCTTCGTCACGTCAATAATCTTGATTCAAAAGGCTGATATAATGAATTACAGAAAAAGCTTCTTAAAACAACAAAATGGTTCCATTTTATCAATCGTTTATTTGCAAAGCGTTTTGACTTATTGTATATTATCAGTGCTTCCTGCAAGGAAATACTCACAATCTAGTGCACAATAAGTAGATAGTTACTCTGATATTGAAACTTAATTTATTATTTTCAAAAGTTTTTCACGGTTTTATATCAGAAAATAGTTTAATGTGATTTATCCTCTACGCTACAGAGTTAACGAGGAAGTCATGATAGAATTTATCAAATAGTTTTCTGCGAAATGCATAATTAATTACGAGAACCAGTGATGAGAATAGTGAAACTTTCAACAATTTCTCAAAGTATGGCAAGAATATTGAAAATGCCTCTTCTTCTCAGATATGAACTGACTGATTAAATATGGGACAAAGATTACTCAGAGTCGAAGTACAAGAATGGATGCTTAATATTTACCTATTCATCTCTAGAAATATTTTTTTATTATACACACAAGGTTAGGTCATCTGCTCTCTAACCTATAACATCGTATTGTGTTTTGAAGAAGGTATTGGTCATGGCTTCAAACATTTCTAGTAGAAGAATAATATATCCTCCATTGTAGTACCAAAGAATTACAATTCATTGCCCATCGATGATTTATCTATCATACTGGCTTTAGACTCGCTTACTGGAATATAGACGTACTTACTATTTCAATTGCTCATTTAGTTTTGTATTTTACTGATTTTAACTCGGATTCCAACTATTGTAAATGTACATGTGAATATCATGGGAGGTTTATTATTAATGGTGTGATAAAATTTCTGAAACGAACGTGTGATAACACGAAAATTTATGATTTTAATGAACTCCTTTTCTGATCGGTCAAAATGACGAGGTGTTCCTACAAGAATTCCGTCAGTGATTCTCGAACAAATAGGAATTTAATATAAGTTTCACCCAAGGTTTTGCCCTTTTCTTGAAATAAAAAGAAAACAGTGCCAGCAATGTGAAAGCTGAGTAGAAATGAAAGGATAACGGATGACACCATAGATAAAAATTTATATGCAGCAAACATTTCAATATTATATTCATTCTAGAGAGCTCAAGAGACTTTTGTGAATATATTTTATAACTACGAATATAATGATAGATTTCGAGCGAAAAAACCCTTTCCCGTTGGTAGACCTCTTTATAGGTAGGAGGAAACTCCCCCATTAGTTACCGAAACAACCCTCAAAATCCATCGAATGGCTTGTATAATCCATCGAAAAAGATTTTTTTAAATATACCTGAAAACGAAGATTGATCAGCATAAGAATAAAAATGAAATTAATTAGTTTTTCACCTATGAAAAGGAAACCATTCGATGTTGCCAAGATATTTTGTCTTTTAATAGTTGGCCTTGATTAACTTCTACATTGATGTCATTCAACTGACCTTTTATCTGTTACACCTGTGGGTAAGTATGAAAATTGGGTCACCATGTATACAGAGTTGAAAACGAGTTGAAAAAACTTCATGCTTGTGGGCATTTTTATAGTTTCTATAGTTGTTTTTAAGCTAATCGATTCAGCATTCGAAATAGAAATATTGAATTTTACTATTCAATGAAACTATCAAAAATTTCCCCCTCGTGCAGAACCAGCAGAATTACCTATTGAAAAAGTAAATTATAAATAATTGTGGCTATTTTATAAAAAACTTTAGTTGGTCGCTAACGTAGGTAGGAGAATCCTAGACAACGCAAAGTTTGTCACTATTAGAAACTTATATCCGCGACAATAATTTTCTATAACTATAACTACCGAGAACACTGAATCTATGCTTACTTTTTCGAATCGGATTTCTCAATAATATATAATATAAAATCAAACGCGAACTATTATACCACCCTGTATGAACACCATAAAAAAACGTATTTTCAGTAGTCCTGGGAAAATACTTCAATAAAGATCTGTTCACCATTTTTTGACAAAACAGCAGATTTCATGATGTTTCCTATGATTTGATATGTATTTATATCTTCAGGAAGGTACTTACCTCAAAATTCGAGCCAATGATTAGCTCTATTTGCTATTTGCTCTATTTTTTCGTAATTCATTCGGAATTTATGCTATAATTTCAATAAAATATCTGCTAAGGAATTCCTGTAGGGAGCTTTGGATAAACACTTTTACCTTTTCAGTAATGTCGAAAAAAGTTAATGAGAATTTTCGTGCTCTTAATTGTGTTTTCCTGTTATGAAGGGGATAATTTCATCTCACAATTAAAATGTTCAATGTTTCCAATTAGAAACTGTTTGTTTTCGTTTTTTAGGAGAGCGAGCGATTCATTAGTGGAAATATACGTATTCTAGAGAAATCTTGTATCATCAAGGAAACGGTAGAGATATGAAATTTCATCAGGTGTAGGAAATACGGATGATGGAAAATCTCTAATGACCAATCAGATAATTACTGTAAAAATCATTCTATTGGAATTATTCTATAGACTTCCAAGAGCTGTTATTCTTTCTTAGAACTTCAGTTGTTCATCACGCTTATTAGGAGTCCGATAACAAATTTTTATCGAACAACAACAAATATTTCTCAGTTATGAATGAAGGAACAGTCACTCAGTTTCCCCAATTTTTATTTCAGAGAATTTGAATACCGAAGATTTCACTATTTATGCACAAAAATTAACTTCGTAACCAACTCTCATAGTTTAACGACAAATAAAACAAAAATGTGATTTGCACAGGCGCGACGGGCGCAACTCTGTCTGACAAATAATTTCTTTTTGTTCTGTGAAAAATGTGTATATACAAGAAGATCCTTTCATTACCTACAACTTTTCCATTTGACTTTTTTCCATGGACTTTGCCAAAAATCGAGATAAACCGTTTTTTACTCGGTTTTTTACCCTTTAAAACTCACCCCCTTCAACTTCCCGACCTCAGGTCACCCGTAAATTATTTCTCTTCGCATTTTTTGTTATATTCTCTTCGAGACTCTCTTCCTTTTCCAATGGGTTTCATCCCACTTTTTTTTTCACTTTTCACCATTTTCAAAGGCTTCAGCCCTGGTCAAGTAAATCATCCCATGCTAATAACTCACGAATTTTTGACTTTTGATTGAATTTGAGCAGATAATTAGAAAGGAAACATGCCAGTAACCTCATTGTGAGAAAATTAGGAGTCACTACAAATAACTGTGAGAGTTATCCAAGAAAATGCGAGAAAAAAAAAATGTTTTTTGGAACCGTCGACATGTTTATGGTAGTTTACCGAAAAAGTTATGGAAGTTTATGTAATAATTTTTCTATAGTGAAAATGCGAAGTTACTTCGATACGTGTGAATCATTCACAGATCAGTGTGTGCAGGGTCTTCAAGTTAAAATTCAGATTTTATACGGATTCTTTCAGCTAATTAGGATATAGATAGGAAGGGTAGCTATATGGAAATAATATATGTTGTCAAATTGATGCTTGCTATAACATGTCAGTTATTTTGCGAGGTTATCGGTGATAATGGATTTTAGTGACAGGAAAATATGATATACTATCAGTATATGTATTTGGAAAATAATAGAGCACAATATTTGAAAATCGTTTACAACAAATATTTTTTTATTTATCCGAATCCGAGAAAGAATCCGCATAAAATCTGAATTTCAACGTTAAATATCTCGAAATCTATGACGTTTTCATGACATAATATATTCATAAGTTGCATCAGGGTTTCATTCGATTTATTTATTGGTTTGAGTTTCATTCATACAGAGTATCTCAAAAAGGCGCAATGACTTAGAAATTCACGAGGAAATTATTTGTTTTAATATGTCACCCTGTATATCTTTGCATTATTAGATTCTTTGTTGAATTTTGAACAAGTTCGATTGATGGTTTTACATCACAAAAGTTGATAGTATTGGAATTATGAACACATATAAATCCTTATTCACACCAACTCCTACCTTCTTTCCCTTGGTTCTCACGATGTTCTCTGAACATTACAGGATATCCATTTTCGTGAGAACCAGAACATAAAAAAACTTGTGCAAAAGTTTAGTCGAAATGATAATTTATCATACTTGTTCTAAATTCAACGTAGAATCCAAAAATGCATTGATATACAGGGTGTCCCATTTAAAAAAATGAATCACCGAGTCGCTCCGCTTTTTTGAGATACTCTGTATGAATGAAACTCAAACGCTCATGTCATTTATGGGATCGAATAAAACCCAACAACTTTTGTACTCAAATGTTTTTTTGTGAAATGTAAAATAAAGAAGTTACGGAGAGGGCGACGGACTTTTGGTACTCACTTTATGTATATATACAGTGTCAGCCATAAAGTTGGCTACATATGGGAAAACATTTGTTTTTGATATTCCTGATCTAGTGGCGGTTCGTTTCTGCATGTCTGACGACTAAAAAATCCGTTACGACTTATATCACGTGACCTCAGATGTGGTGGGAATTTGAAAAAAGTTGTCATTGGTGCCAAAAAATATATAAAAAAATGTCATCGGAAAAATGTGATTGGAATCCAACGAGGACCCCATATATCAATTTTGAACCAGATTGAAGAAAAAATCAAAAATACAATTTTTATTCCTCTACCCTTACTGAGAAACATTATACATTTTTGTTTTATCTGAAAACAGTTTTATTAACCTAATTCACATAAGGTAAGGTCAAAACCAATCAAATATTTGTGGAATAGACATTTTGCGGGAGGTCAATTATGAAAACACGATTTATTCTTGTCAATAGGTGTAGTCATACCCTGTATTTTGATGCCCATGAGCTTATTTAATATTTAACCTGTAAATATGATTCCAACCAACTAATATATGTAATCGAAACTAAATAATGCATTATTTATCCTTGCTAAATTTGATATTCTTTGGCATCACATTTTTTTTTTTAATTCCCGCCAAATCTAAGGTCACGTGACATAAGTCGTAACGAATTTCCCAGTTGTCAGACACGTAGAATTTTTTTTAGATCTTCAACTGTTTTTCTGTTTAATGTATGAAATCTACAAGAAAAACATGGGATCAAGTTTCGAAAAAGGAAATTGAACAATAGATAAAAAAGTTGAGGGGGGTTCAAAATATCAGTGGGTTCACCAACTTTGACATTGGCCTCTATAATAGGATGTGATGTGTGCAGATTTCTGGGGAGCATCAGGCTCGGCTGATTGAAGGCAGGCGGCGCAGACGGGGGGGGAAAGGGTGGTCGGGTGAGATGGGGTGAAGAGAAAAAAGGGGGGCACCCGCAAACACAGTGACCTGATTCGATGTGTACTGGGTATGGAGCGGATCGATCATCGTGGGTGTACAAGGCCGGCGCGTGGCCCTCCTACGTGTACAGGGTGGTCCAAGGAATACGAATACCTGAAGAAGTCGGGATGGAAAGTAACCTGCATGTTAGGAGGTCGATTTTCGTAGTAAATCGAATGACGAAAACCGCACGTTCAAAAGAAGCAGGGTGGTTTTGATTTTTTGCATATTTTTGAACCCCTGTTCCTTATTTATTTATGTTTTGTTCTTGAGGCACTTTCTTGAGAGAAATCCAGTGGTGTTTTATTTTTGTAAGAACTGGTGTTGACAATATGACATACATTTGTATTTTTTATCATGGACCACCCTGTATATTTTTTCATATTCAAAATGCATTTGATGATTTTGAATGATTTAAGATGGATTTTATAAAATGTTGCGTGCCATGGTTGAAAAACAAAACAAATCAATTTAGCAACCAATCATTATTCATTACTGATGTCGAACAATTATCATTTATTAATTCAAATGAAATTTGTTTTAAAACTTTGCCTCTTGTTTAATTTTTTGAATTAGCAGCTTTAGCAGTCTGGTATTTTCAACAGATACAATTCCTATGATTATTAGACTCGGACAAAGTACGATAAGCTTTTGATTTTTTACCTGCGGTAGAAATAATTAATGCTGTTAATCATGTTGATCATATAGTTAAATATGTTTCGATATAAATAGTGTTCAATTCGAATAGATACATTTATGCTATTGTTTTTTTTTAATTCATTGTATTAATTCATTACATTTTGTTTTTCAAGCGTCGAACACCTTTTTTTTTAATCAATCTGAAAAATTTTGAAAACATCAATAAATACACGATGTTTCAAAAGAAAGGTGGCAATTGTTACACGATGTGCCTTCTTAAGTTCGCACCATATTATTAATATTACGCAAAAAAGTTATTTTGCATAAAAAGTTCAGCATGGTCTCAAACCTAAAATGCAATCGTCAGATATAAATTTTTTTCAGTCGTATACGAGGTTTTTCCAACAGTGAATTCATTTTTGAAAATATCAGAAACTTTCATCTGTTGTCACTTTATTCATTAAAAATTTGACAACCTTCACGTCTCTTAACCTCTGTGTTCCATTATTTAAATCATGCATTAAAATAATTACAAAGTACCTAATTATTTTCACGATAATTATCAACTACAAAAAAAGAAAAAAGATTTGTTCCATATAATTGGATGTTACTGCATATTTGAACGTGGCTTTTAGTTCTGATCAACTTTTGTCAATGCTAATTTTCGATGTTGTTGTTGATGATGAAGGTAATCCACTGGCTGAGCCCAATTCATATTTTTTGAGAAGATTTTTTCATAAAGAATAAGTTACCGGGGTGATTTAAAAATGCACAAAATACAAAACCACCCTGTATCTTTCAAACGGTTCAAGATATTGATGTGCGGTTTCTGGCATTTGATGTGTCACGAAAATCTAGCTCGTAACATGAAGGTTAGTTTTTTTCGTACTTCTTCAGATATTCGGGTTTCCTATCCAAAGTGTTCAATTTGGGCCACCCTGTGCAGGGTGATTATCGGTCGCCTATGTACGAAATCTTGTCGGCCATCGCCAAAGGATCGTTGGCGGACAGTAATCAGCTGTTGATTACGTTACACAGAGGGCTTCAGGGGGAAACATTTTTTTATCGTTTGACTATAAGACGAAAGAAAAACGTAGAACATCGTGAGAGCCAGAAGGGAAACATAGGTCTTGGAATTTTTCTTGTAAGAAAGAAGTTATAGGCATGAAAATACTTTTGTGCGATTTATTAGCGATATTATAATAATAACAATGTATTCATTACTCGCCAAGATTATACAAGTTACATGAACTATTAGGCTATCAAGTGGCGAATTATTCAGAATTATACAGTTTCCACTAGAATACAAAGAATAATCTCTAACAAATAAACTTCACCTTGAACAAAAAAAATGTCTAGGAATATTTACTCATAGAAGATACAAGAAATGAAAATATGTATAACCCAAAAACCACAATATTCGAGAAAAACCAAATACGTATTTCTCCAAATCTCTACTTCATCATAGACAAATGATATATGTTTTCAGATTCAGATTTACCTTAACTTCACTTGAGAAGATAAATCCATCGAACTTCTCAAGTAATTGCTTGAACATTTGTATTATTTATGTAAACCTATGTAACCCTAGTTAAATTGAGTTGAGTGATGTTGCATGAATTCATCTTCAGACTGTTTTAAAACAAGGTATATTCGTGAAAATCTTATGTACATAATAATTTATCCTGCGAGCCTTTGTTTCTCAACAAGAAGAGGCAAACTAATGAACAAAACGAAAACGGCTGAAGGATAATTAATAAAAAACTATTTTCAGCAGTTTGACCCTCTGTGTCTTGAAAAAGCAAATTATATGAACTGCTGATCTTTGAAATACTCAAGGAATGACCCCTTGAAGTTTGGCCACTTACAAATAGCACCATGTATGTGAGACAATAGAAATCGTTTGCCCCTAATAATAATATTATAATATTAACATTTATTTGCCATCAAAATAAAGGAAATACAAGTCACAGATTATGCATGCAGCAAATAAATATTGAAAGACCCACAGAAGCAACAGATGCTGCTTGTACGTGGAAGAAACAAAAAATATTTTTTTCAACATTTTTTCATATACCTATCTAAACACTAAAATAAAAAATAAATAAGTTATTGATAAATAAATTTAAAATAATCTCTGATGGAAATGAATCTTTAAAATTACTAAAAAAAAATATATATATAAAATAACTGAAATAATATACAAACCTGTATAAAACATAGATAAACTTGAACACATAAAAACAAGTATTTGATAATCTGATGTTACACAAGCAACAACTGTATTCAGGATTATCGAATGAAATATAAACCGAACAAAAGAAAGAAAATATCACAACTTGGTCATATAAAAAATTTATATATATATATATATATATATATATATATATATATTATAAAATATTTTTTATATTGGAGTTATATTCAATTTGTTTGATCTAATATTCTTCCTTTTTTCACTTGGAACACCTGTGATGAACTTTCTAAGTGTCCTTTTCAGTTCAATAGAGTTACTGGTTTGTATATTTTCCGGTAGGAAATTGAACACTTTTGGGCCCAAAAACTGCCCTATAGTCTTTAGAGCGAATGGTACCTACTATATATTTGTTTTTTTGTCCTAATACCAAAATTTTTGATACATCTCAGGACGTTATCAAAAATATCCCGTGATACAAGGTTTATTTTGGTCTCTACCCATAAAAAAGTCAAAGTTTGATTTACCGAAGAAATCACAGATTAGAAAACCATCTCTAATCTGTGAAGAAACGTTGGACTTTTAAAAGCTCAAAAAGTTGCTATTACAAAAGAACACATCATTATTTTTCCATAACTACTGTAAAACAACTATAGAAATAAATAAAAACGAAAATTTCGAAATTTGGCTTCTTTCGAATATCTCGAAAACGAAGCAATTTCTGCAAGACAAGAACCACGTCCTACCGCTATCATATATGATATGATCACTAATACACTTGAATACACTTGAATACGTTCGCATATGGAATGCACACTTAAAATTGATGGAAACAGAAATGTCAATGTTGTTCCAACCATCATATTGAAAAACAAAGAAGGTTTCAGTGTCGGAAAATTGACATAATTATTGTAGCGTAGGTAATCTACAGGTTTATCTAATCCGGCGATCATTTCGAGACCACAAGAAAATTTCGGTCTTCCTCAGAATATCCTTTATAAAGATTTGAAATTATTCGAAATAGTTTTCCTTAGAATTAGGTTAGGAAACATATTGCTATCATAATATGCCATTTTGAAAGAACGCTATAGTGTATACATACGTACGTATCTAATCAGATCTTTTAAAAAATGGTTGTTTGGATTTAGAAATAAATAAATAGGGGAATTGGTATCGAACACGAATGAAAAAACATTGTCATTGGAATAAAACTTTGCCAGAAATAATATGTTTCTGATTGTATTAAGGTTTTCCACCTCAGAGATCAATAGACGATTTCATAGAATATGTCACGCATATCCGGAATTTAAACCGGAGAGAAGATTCGAGAAAATAAATATGAAATTATATTTTTTTGTTTTTTTTTATTTCGTCATTTCCACTAGTCTGATGCGTCTCCCTCTTTCATTTCTTAATGCCAATTATTATATTTTTCTAATGTCGATCTGTTCCCTACTTTCGGTGGTCGTCAATGAATCATTGATAATAATCGTTTATTATTATTGAAACCCTGGTAGTGAAAGTTTTGTGTTTAAAATATTCACTATAAACCGGCCATTATTGATAAGTAACCACTTATCTCGGTGAGGTGGATGTTTTTCCCAGAATTTAGACGATGCAGTGATAGCAGCTCGGCTTGTTCTGTCGCGAATCTCATATAAAATATGACCTATTAATTTTATTTTACAATTTGTTCAATTCGTTTATTATTTCATCACATCAAAGTTATTATTTACTGATTTCATTTTTCACCAAGAAATCTCTCAATTAAAATGAAACAAAGTGATTCCTCACTACATGATCATTATTCAATGATAATTATGACAAATTTGAAACCATCGAATATGACGCATGTCATAAATACATGCACTATAACTTGAATGTACTATTTTAAATCTATAGTATGCAAAAACGGGGCAAATCAAATAATGTTCATTTTTTTGTAGACAAAATTGCCTACTAAAAAATTTAGTGCCCCTACATAATTGTGGGGAAGTATAGTAAATTATTTTTATTTTCATTGGTAATAATAATGATAGCAATCGTACACTAATAAGAGAAAACCATCCGGACATGAGACTTTAAAATTGATCACCTTCAACAATTAACTACATAATTTATCAAAATATTCATCGATATGAAATTCGATATTATTTATTGATGAACAATTTTTCTCCATCCAAAGCAGTTCCGATCCTCGCTATCTCAAAATCCTCCTTCGCACTTGGCTTCAGATTAATTTTTTTTTTTTCATTTTTTCAGATTACTGGAAAGTGACAACGACTTGAGGTTTCGGCGTTGCCAGTCCATTTTTTAGCGTCCTGTGCGACCTCCAAGCTGTTCACTCGCCACGGGTTTTCCACTTAGCTCTCCAAAATTGCTGCCATGGGTCGCAAAAAAATACAAATATCCCGAATTACCGATGAACGGAATCGGCAGGTAAGATGATAAGATCATCCTCCATTCAAACTGAGAATAATTAGGAGTTTTCCTTCAGTTGAATTCTCATCAAATAAGTTCTGGCAATCTTTCAGATCCATTTCATTTTTAACAAACACCAATATATATTTTATGTAAGGCGGCAAACTATGAAGTATCATGTTTATCATTGTATTATCATGAAATGATAATATTTCATGAGATGGTATCGCAGAACCCATAACATGTTACATCAAGATATTCTCGGCAGTTTTTCCTGATTTCTAGAAAAAACTAGAAGCACAGTAACATTGTATGTCCGCACGCTAAATCCTAATTTGTGTCCGGGTTAACTCAGGTTTTCACTTGCTGCGTCATCAGATTGGCCAAAACTAGTTTATCAATTCTTTTTCTTTGATCGCACAGAAAAATAGGTATTTGTGTATACACTATGGAAAAATGAAAATCCCAATATCGGAAACTTAATCATTATCGCGGTGTCTGAAAAGTCGCTTGATCTTATAATTAATAACCAAGTGTTTTTCATTTCGATGAACACGTCAACTGCAAGAGCCTATAATCTCGAAGTAGCGCTTCTTTTATTGCATGTTTAATACATTTGAAAACAGTATCAGTGCTAGACAGCTTGTTAATATCTATTGTGCACTAATTGAGTCGCAACTACGATATGGAATCTCTCGTAGGTATATCGAGTGAGATATTCATCAGACATAAATTCGTAGAAACATGGATAACAAAATCTGAAAATTCAATTGTCAAAGGATCAGCAAAAGTAGTTTCCTTTTCGTAGCTCTTCGAATTCTCTTGGAAATGTCTTTGTTATTCCAGAGTTATTCATTCATTTGAAATAACACGAATTGCTGAGAGTAGAGTTTTCAAGACTTTTTACTGAAATTCATTTTATACATTTCATTCAATTGGAACAGGTCAATGGATTGTCAGGCTGACCTTGGACTTGTAGGTAAAACAACTAGTCTCATTTTATTCCTTATATTAGATTTTACCTAGATAATTCGTACATTCATCAGAGCAAAATATCTAGAATAAACTCAACTACCTCCTGTGAAAAAATCTATCGCGAACAAAATTCTGAAATAAATGACAGTTTACCCAATAATCTATGCTAGGTACTATAACGCAATAATCAAAATGAGATTTGAAAGCTTGGAACTAGCGATCCAATTTTTCAAACATCCTAGATTTTTTTTAGGTGAATTGTTCACGTGCGAGATTTTAGATCTCATTTTGATTTTTGCGTTACCTAAACATATCCTGAAACTATTGGATTCTGTCCAAAAAAGGGCAATTCGTCTCGTCGGTGATGCGTCGCTTACAAACTCGCTCACTTCTCTGGAACACCGTAGAAAAGATGGCAATTTATCTCTATTTTATGGATATTTTCATGGGCGATGCTCTTCTGAAATATCAACAATCGTTCCTCCATTAGCAATCTCTTCGAGAATAACACGGCAAGTTCAGTCTTCACACCCCTTCGTGGTCACTTTAGAGACCTGCAGAACGTTCCTTTCCAAAGACTCGTTCATCCAACGAACATCGAGACTTTGGAACTCATTGCCATCTCCAACTCCTACCTTCTTTCCCTTGGTTCTCACGATGTTCTCTGAACATTATACAGGATATCCCTTTTTGTGAGAACCAGAACATAAAAAAAATTACTCATGCAAGTCTCAATGAGACTTCGAGGGTTGCTTTGCAATTGAGTTGGCGGTTAAAAACACTTTTCGAACACTTCAAATTCGTGGCTTTTTCCTTCGTACTAGGTACTATAGATGCATATTTTTGGCATTTCAAATGATCACGATCACGATGTGATAGGCCGTCCCACTAATAATTCCATCATTTTTGTTGCAGGTGACTTTCAACAAGCGCAAATTCGGTGTTATGAAGAAGGCATATGAGCTGTCGGTGCTCTGCGACTGCGAGATAGCGTTGATAATCTTCAGCAGCAGCAACAAACTGTACCAGTATGCTAGCACTGACATGGACAAAGTTCTACTTAAATACACGGAATACAACGAGCCTCACGAGTCTCTTACCAACAAAAACATCATCGAGGTACATCAAGTCCAGCAGCAACTTGCTCAATATGCGGCCGATGCAAATACGATAACTCAACTCGATTAGGGACTAACTCTTAACCTGTACCTTATCGGTGTTCATTCATTTATTTATTTATTTTTTGCTTATTGGTTATCGATTTGCTGCATTGCCTGTTATTCGCACGAGTTGTTGCTTCAGTTTCGAAAAACCCTAACCTGAATTGTTTGTTAGATGTGTGGTAGCTGGACGCACAGTTCTGGTTCCGCGTGGCATCACAAGTTTCAAAGCATAACTATGTGTTTCATGAGTACTCAACATGTAATACAGTTCAAGTCCAGAGGCTGTGGTCATCTCAAATAAAGTATTGCCCGCTCCTGGTCCTGACATCCAACTGGATCCCAATTGAAATCACAGATTTTTTGATCTTTCAGTCTAAGTTTTGTAGTGAGCTGATAGAAAGATATGAGTGGAACAAATTAGAATTCAGCGCCATCTGCCCTCGGATTCGTGACTCGTAGCACCCCCTTTGTAAACGTCTAAGCCACCTGGTAGAGTATAATCTACCTGTGGCTAGATTTTTTGTTGAGATTGTCCAAGCATAGGGGATGAACTGTTTGACAGATGGCGATAGAGGACTCTGTAATCTGATCCCTCCCTCAAATTATTTACCAAATCGATGGCGGTAAGCTGAAAAACTCATCTCGTTTGAAGCTCCCTGTATATTATTTGATTTTTAGATTTATCGTCAAATTGTAGGGTCACTTCCTCCTAACTCATGCAAGTCCTAGTTGGCCGTTAAAAAACACTCCAATTATCCCTATGCTTCAAACTTACGGTTTTTGAAAATTTTTATATTTTTTAAAGAATAATTTGAGTTGCAGTATAGGTACCACTTACACTGGATTGAATATTGCATTATTTGCAATCAGTTCTGTTGATAGATAGATAAAAAGTTTCTGTGGACGAAAAAATAATTATAGTAAAAAAATGTAATTCTCAGATAATCATGTTCCGTTTCACTTCTTGAGGGTTTCATCTTATTTTACTCCTCTTACTTGAATATGAAAAGTATATTTTTATACAAAATCACATTTTGCCTGTATGTTCATGTAAGTTTCACACTGATCTATTCATTGTTTATTTCGCTAAATCTGTATTTTTTTCAACGAGGTATCTATTTTATCTATTTCAATTACTCCCAGGTTGGAAACCACTGCGCTAGGTCATATAGATTTTAGAATTTGATAAAATTTTAGTTCTCGTAAAACAATATTTAATCAAGAATTTGGTATTCTACGATAATATTTATCTAATATGGGTATTTTGTGAGATTATTAGTGGTCCAAATGTAATCATGTTTTGATAGTAAAATACAGTATCAAGAAAACTGTCAAAATTCAATTATTGAAAATTAAAAAATTACAAAAATAATTTTGAAACTACAGTTGTAATATTCTAACAAAAAACAACAATTGTTCTGCTGATAACAGGATATATCTTGATGGAAATTAAAACTGTAGATTCCATCACACATAATTGAGGATATCTATCAATCAGATTATTTTATAAGTAATTATGAGTAGGTATACTCTTTTTAACATTTTCGAAAAACTGACCCGTGTGAAATTCTCTATTCCTAGATTGCGCAAATTTTGCGCATCATTACATCACTTATTGATGTAACGTTCATAATCATGCACTGATTCAAATTGTCAGTATACGATGGTGAAGGCAATACACTGTCAATCTTGACAGACTGGCAGAATTGAATTGGTAAAATTGAATAAAAATCGTCCGTTGAAAATGCAATGATGAATCATAGGGGGCCCCCGAGTTGTGATGCCTCGCGGATATTCATTGTTGCCAAATCAATCACCGGGTGTTTGGTTGAAAATCAGAACTGTGTGGTAGATAGAATAAATGGTGTGTGTGTGTGTGTGACCCGGAAGTCTTACACCATGAGCTGGTCCACTGACACTTGCAGGCACTCAATAAGAAGGAGCATAAGAACGGCGTAATGAGCCCTGACAGCCCTGAGCCAGAGACTGAGTACCAGCTAACGCCACGCACCGAAGCCAAGTACAGCAAGATCGATGAGGATTTTCAGATGATGCTCCAGCAGAGGACCCAGATGAATGGACAAAGGGTACATTTTTTTATTGCTTCATTATCCGTCAGAAATCGTATTGTAGGGTTATATGTCTGATAAACGATGAACTTGGATCAGTTCTCTCATTCAACTAGAAACCTTGGTTCGCAATAATGTTCAGCATTTGCAGAAAATATCGATGAAACATTAGGAATCAAATACAACGCATTATATCGAGTTTAAATTAGTCCAACAATTAGTACATGTTTCAATTTCTGTTCTGAAATTTTCATAATTAGAAATCAGAGTTCTTAATATTTTCAAAGATTTTTGTAAAAGTAACAACTCGACAGTGTCCATGGTTTCAAAAAAATAATGTGTACTACAGTACTTACTCACTGATGGCTCTAACATACTGGTACTATTGACTTAGTAAATAACAGTTAGTGCACTAAATAACAGTTAGTGCACTAAATAAAAATGTTCATTGACAGGATCCATCTCTGTCTCCACCCACACTTCTTATCACCATCGCTTCATGCTTGCCTTCCAGGTCAGCATGAGCTCGTCGAACTACACCCAGCCCGTCTCGGTGCCGGTCAACATCAGCTACGCCGACTCCGGCCTGCTGCAGTCGAGCCCGCAGATGGCGCACCCGAGCATCAGCCCGCGCCCATCATCGTCCGAGACGGATTCCGTTTACCCGGGCGGCGGCATGCTCGATATGAGCAACGGCTACCCGAGCTCCGCCTCGCCAATGGGCGGCTCGCCGTCGCCGGGGCCTAGCCCAGGCGGCAGCGCGGGCGGCAAGCAGCAGAAGCAGCACTCGCCGGGCGGCGCGCGGTCCAACCTGCGGGTGGTCATACCGGCGGCGCTCGGGCCTGGCATCGCCGCAGAAGAGGTGTCGTACGCTGAGGTGGGTGGCGGCGTGGCGTGCGTTTCGTTGGTCGATTGAAGGAAACGCACAGGCGTTGTATAGGGTCTTCACGTTTATTTTGAACCCCCCCTCCCCCCTTAGATTTGTAGTACCTATTCAAGGCAGATACATGCACAAGGCTTCTTCATTAATCTGTTACTTCCTTTTGTCATTGAACTACATTTTCCTTCAAGGATCTTGATCTTTATGCACGCCTTTTATTTACTTTGAGTTTTTATGCAATTTGTCATACAAAAATATATATTCCTTCTCTAAATGGAATCCTACATTCTAATATTGACGAAAATATAGCAAGTACTTGTATTCCTATATAGATTCCTAAAAAAACAAGACATCTGTTTGACACAATTGCGCCTTACTTCATTTGATGAAAGATAAGAGTTAATTTTTTGATGAAAGATAAGAGTTAATTTTTGAGCTTGAATGGTGAAATGTAAATACTAAGTTTCAGCATCTCTAGTGAAAAGGATAGTGATCGATAAATGAGAAAGCGGTGTGCATGAATCTACCTTTACATGTTTTCATCAACTTATTCCTAATCCATACACATATACAGGGTGATTTAAACATTCAATGCAGATATTGTAAGAACGTATTGTCGGAGACCAAATACTTCATTTTGTATACTAACGAATTTCCTAAAATACATAATGACACTCTCAATGTTACTGTATAAAATCTGTTGGTTAGCAGTTAACGATCGGATTCTGTAGAAATAATTTGTGGAGTACTTTATTCAGGGTTTATTTGTATTTTTTTTGTGAATATATCGTCGATTTTCAAGTTTCAATTGATTGAATTAATGTCCCAGTCGGTCATAATTTTCAAAATCGCCACCATATTGGTCGCGCGACATTTTTTAAATTGGATTGTGAGGCCGCCCGATGAGCAGAAATCATCCCGTTTTCCTTTCAGAATGTAAATTATTCATTTTGTGTTTCGCGATTCAGTCCTCATATCTCGGTATATATCCGTGCACACAAAACGGCCGACCCTCTATCCATCCGAATCCCCAAAGCCCATTAGCGGCCACGAACCGATGGATTGACGGCGTCCAGTTTTCCTCTTGCAGCTCGTGCGCACCCATTCGAGTCTTAACACCCCCGTTGTGGCGTTGCAGACCCCTGGCCTGTCGTACCCGGGCGCGCTCGCCTCGTTCGGCGCGCAGGACTTCACCATGGGATCCGACATCGGGCTGGCTTCGATGTCGTGGACCCACCAGATCCCCGCCACGCTGACGCACGGCGGCTGCCTGCCCCACCTGGCGGTGTCGAGCGGCACTCCGCCGCCGGCGTCGTCGTCGCCGCTGCCGGTCAAGATCAAGAGCGAGCCGATATCACCGCCTAGGGAGCACCAGCAGCACCACGCGCATCTCACCGCCGTCCACCACTCGTCGCACATACAGACGCTGAACCTGACGCACACCCACCACCCAAGGCCGAGCTCGGCGGGCCAGGTGACGCCGACGCCGGGCACCGTCACGCCCACCAATCTCCCCTCGCCCACAGGTGAGCGACTTGTCTTCGAGCGAAAACTTGTTTGGCTGCGTTGAGTGAATTTTGGTAGGGGTGAAACTTGTAGGTTCGCGTCAAGGACATGCCAATGTGACGGAAAACTTCGTTGAGCACGCTGAGCAATTTTTAGTTAAACTTAAGGGTTCGCGTCAACGACATGCTAACAAGGAAATGTCCTTTATATAGCCGCGTTGAGCAATTTTGGTAGGGGTGAAATTTGTGGGTTCGCGTCAGAGACATGCCAATGTGACGGAAAACTTCGTTGAGCGATTTTTGGTAGGGGCAAAACTTATGGGTTCGCGTCAGCGATATGCTAACGTGAAGGAAAAGTCCTTAATATAGCCGCGTTGAGCAATTTTTGGTGGGGACCAAACTTGTGGGTTTGCGTCAGCGACACGCTAACGTGAAGGACAAGTCCTATAGCCGCGTTGAGCGATTTTTGGTAGGGGTGAAACTTGTGGGTTCGCGTAAGGGACATGATAACGTGAAAGAAAAGTCCTTTATATAGCCGCGTTGAGCACTTTTGGTAGGGGTGAAACTTGTGGGTTCGCGTCAGGGACATGCCAATGTGTCGGAAGACTTCTTTAGCTGCGTTGAGCAAATTTTGGTAGCGGTGAAACTTGTGGGTTCGCGTCAGCAACATGCTAACGTGACGAAATACTTCTTTAGCTGCGTTGAGCGAATTTTGGTTGGGGTGAAACTTGTGGGTTCGCGTCAGCGACATGCTAACGTGAAGGAATACTTCTTCAGCTGCGTTGAGCGATTTTTGGTAGGGTTGAAACTTGTGGGTTCGCGTAAGGGACATGATAACGTGAAAGAAAAGTCCTTTATATAGCCGCGTTGAGCACTTTTGGTAGGGGTGAAACTTGTGGGTTCGCGTCAGGGACATGCCAATGTGTCGGAAGACTTCTTTAGCTGCGTTGAGCAAATTTTGGTAGCGGTGAAACTTGTGGGTTCGCGTCAGCAACATGCTAACGTGACGAAATACTTCTTTAGCTGCGTTGAGCGAATTTTGGTTGGGGTGAAACTTGTGGGTTCGCGTCAGCGACATGCTAACGTGAAGGAATACTTCTTCAGCTGCGTTGAGCGATTTTTGGTAGAGTTGAAACTTGTGGGTTCGCGTAAGGGACATGCCAATGTGACGAAAGACTTCTTTAGCTGCGTTGAGCAATTGTTGTAGGGGTGAAACTTGTGGGTTCACGTCAGGGACACGCTTACGTGAAGGAGAAGTCCTCTAGCCGCGTTGAGCGAATTTTTGGTAGTGGCAAAACTTATGGGTTTGCGTCACCGAAATGCTAGTGTGACAAAAAATTTCGTTATGAACGTTGAGAGAGTTTTGGTAAGGGTCAGATTTATGGATTTGTGACAGCGAGATGCCAATATGAGGGAAAACTCTGTGAGTTTTGCAGTCATAAAAATTTACAGTATGATTGGAAAGAGCTTTAATCCGTCTGCATTTTCGAGTTTCGTTTTCCACAACAAATCATTTCCGAAAACAGAAAACAAAAACAATTTGAGAAGTTGTTTTTAATTAAATGTTTCTACAGACCATAAAATCATACTTCATTTATTATAAGTTATTGATTAGACTGTAGCTTTTCAGTTATAGAAATTCGCAAAAAGAGAACATCCGTTGCCTTCTTTGAAATGATGCTTCAAAGTACCTATCTATACAGAATGATGCACTATAAGAAATATTTGAAGACGTTCATGCTCTATTTTTTTGAAAATATTTTTATAGTTACAATGTTGTTTGTTGCGCTAATCACAAAATGGAGATGATATTTTCAAAAAGTACCTCACTTATTATTCTGAAGGTATTTCCGAGATGAAAATCTCTGTCGACATTTTCTTAACGAATATCATCAAGTTCTATATTTCCATGATATATGGATTTCCGGCTTCTAAAGATGCATGGGTCGGATTCTTTTAAGCAACTGTGGTTCGGGATCGTAGATTTTTAGTATTCAGATAAGTGTCTATAATCATGTTGCTGTATATGATAACAGATATTCAATTCCGACAAAATATCAGCTCTAGTAACGAAAATCGTCGTCAACAACCAAAATATTTTTTTCTCGAGTAAGAATGATCAGATGATATTTCGTTGTTGTGTCTTTGCTCTTGTAAACAGAGTGCATTTGAAAAAACGCAGCGCAGTTTGTTATTGTATGTGTATATTGCGCAAGTACCCTATCACATTTCCTCACAAGGTATTGGTACCAAAAAAGTATTTTGTCCGTATTGGGAATGAATATATCATAAATGCAGGGCGGGAAGAAAGTTTAATCTCTCTCAATTATATCGGAAACCCTATTATTTTTAAAATATACTGGGTACACACATAAAAAGAATTACTTGATTTGATTTGATATGTTTTGATTCAAGAGTATGGCTTGTTTATATATACTGGAATAAATGTCTGCTCAATTCAAGACTATTATGTTTCCAATTAAATATACTCATACCAATGTTATAGATTTCTTGAATCGTAAATGAATGGAGTTCTTCGTGAGAATAATACAATATTTCAGATTGATAACACAATATATTCAAATCAAGACAATCATAATCTCTCAATGACTCGCATTTTTCTTGAACGAAAAGAATCAGATTTTCAGTTCTAGCTGTAGATTGTTTTGTATCAAGAATTTTATCAAATTAGAGGAATTATATCGATTTCTTGAAATGAGAATCATCCTCAACTTCCGTTCTCTTATTGGGGCTCTCATCAATCACATCATCACTTGCAGACCTTCTTCTTGACAACCTTTCCCCCTATTCGTAGAGATTATTTCTGAACTTGTCCACCAGTTTACCTCGCAATAAAGTTGTATTCCTCTGGTTTCAAACTACTGAAAAATATAAAATATAACATTCACAACTCCATGTAGGTACAATGTGAGAGATAATCTGACTCAGCACAATGTATGGTTATTATATTTCTTCAAATCAGGGTTCACATTCTTACGACTGAATTCATTTTCCTTGGATCGAAATTTGGTGAAAAAATGTAAAAATATGTTAGGTATAATATGCAATATCAAAATACCTAAGATGTCTACAGGTTCAAGAAGCTCTTTTCCACTGTTCAATCAGTGTTTGGACAAATTTAAACGTTCATCCGCACATAGGTACCTAACCCCAATTTTCACTCACTATGCCGATCCTGGTTTTTCAAGTTTTTAACGAATTATCAGTTTTCGAGATGATATAGCTACGTTAATTGATTAGATACACAATAATACCTACCTACCCAAGAATGAACGTCGATAAGATATAGGCATGTAACTTACCTCTAAAAGTGGTAATTATATCCTCAGATATCTCCTAAGACCTCAGTTTTTCTTTCATGGTAAGCCAATATTTCTATGCCAATAAAATAGGTTGAACTGGTTGAACAATGATGGATGCACGACAAGAGCACCGAAACAACACACTCACACCGTTTGGCAACATTCTCGGCTCGAAGGGATCGCAATTATATTCAAGAAAATGTTATGGTCAATCCAAAGAAACTTTCTCAGAGATTCACTTATTCAGAGATTAAATGTTGAATGTTATTTTGAAAGAAGACATTCCGTGATATATTTTTCAAGAACTTAATTATTTTTTCTGGATACCTTGAATTTCTTGAATTGAGAACATTTTGTTAAACCAAATGAATATTCCAGTGAAATAATTTTCTACAATTGACATTCAATAAATTCATTTCAAATAAATTATTTCAGAAGAAGAATGCCCTTTTTCAAAACAAGAATTGGACGTTGAACAAATATATCGTTTTCATTTGAGAATTTGTTTTTATGTGTGTATAGGTGGGCGTTGTCATTGTGTGCCATACTTCATCAATAATAATGCAAAGTTAACCCCTTCATCAAATTACCCAAAGAGTAGATATTTTGTTTTTGATGAGTTATCACAATCAAACAAGTTTTCATCGATGTGCAAGATTTTGATAAATATTTTCATTATCACGTGTGGCATTATTTTGTTGTTATTTCTGATATTATTTTACTTTAACCACTTCTTTTTCTACTCTGTCAATATTTATGGATTCATTGAATACTTGAAAATCCACATCCTATAATACTACTGTATGGAAACGGTCAAAGACAAAACCTCAGACGAGAATCAAATACAATTTTCCCAAAATTTGTTAGCGGGACATGATGTGATCTGAATTCAAGTTGGCAGGAAATTGATCAAATATCGATCACAAGATTAGTCCCCCACCGAAGTGAAGTTTAAAAAACTCGACAAAATCGCTTATGCTGGCATTCCGAAGAGGTTTGCCCAAATCAAATGACACTTGAGTTTTCTTGAGTTCTCACTCACATTTTCAACAGGACCTGCAAGCAGTGGGACAGAATACGGCGACACGGTGCAATTACACAAGCGCGCCAGAATGACGACAGATTGGCCATCCTAGAGCCGTCCTCTGAACGAGGTCACCCTCTTACCAACACAGGACACTAAGTGCCATAGTGATACGCAAGTGTGGATGAAATAGAACTAACGTGTCTGTTCCGATTGCCAATTGTCATCAATGTGATAAACTACAACTCTAGTAGAGCAATTATTCAATTTTACCGAAAAATGTTTAGTTCTGTACCTAAGTGGAGAGATGATTTTTTTGTAGGGAGAGCATAAGATTTTTACTAGAACGATTTCGGTGTGGTGCGTGTGATGTGTTTTTAATCATACAATTAAAAGTACTCTGCTGTAGAATCTTCTGATATCAATCACTTTGGTATTTAATCGGATAATTTTGAATTATTTCATTTGATAAAATAACTCGCAGGAAGAGTCAGTCCTTTCACTTCATTTAAGCTAAAGATCATAATTAACAATCTGTGGTGTTTCATCGACATGTATTCGAATAACCTTTGCGCAACAGTTATGTAGTAGGAACAAGAAATAATGGTAGTTTTTATTCTTCATTAATTTCACTTGAAAGATCCTGTAGATGCTGGATGGTCAGATTTCACAACTTTTAGTGACTGAGGCACTGTTTTTGTCTGATCGTTTATTTACAAACGGAAATAATTCAAATTTTTGCGACTGTTTTAATTGAACGAAAAGATTGGATGTCGATTCTGATTGTTTGTACTTTATATTCGTATGTTAATACATAAAAATTGGAATATGTATATTATATGAATAATATATTTTCACCGTTTATATGTATATGTAATATATTATGCTGACCCAATATTTTCTTCTCATCTAAAAAACATATTTATAGTGCCATTATTTTCATGTTATTATTAGTGTCTTTTTTATAAATGTTTTTAGAGAAATAGCATATGTTTTAAAATGTACACTTGTTACTTTAGCGAGGATGCAGCCACTAACATATTGAACTGTGCAGAACACTTCTTGTTATGTATCATCGTATTTATTTTGTGTTGTATTGGTGCTTTCCCCGAACCTAATAGTACAAGAGAATGCAAATTTTCATTTTAGGAAAACCACATAAATATAGGTACTCTTTATCATGTGTGCAATATTGTTGAATTTTACACCAGAAACAGATTTGTTCATATTTTAGGCACTGGAATTCAAAAATTTTAATTATTTCTTAGTCCCTTATCAGAACAGTTTGTGATCATGAGTATGATAACAAGTTTTTCTGTGAAGTAGTTACTGCATATTTTGGTAATTTAATCACATTTTCTTTAGTATGGCATCAATAACGGGGAAAATGCTAATTTCATTAATAATTAAAGACTTCTTGAAATTAATGAATATTTAGGGGACAATCTATTCTTCGAGAAGTAATTTTGTTTCGAAAAATGAGAACGAAATTATTCCAACACTACCATATTCGAAGCAAGAAAAGCTTATGGAAGTTGTCTAGTCAAATTTTTGTTCTAAGAACATTTAAAAAAATTAATGCATCACAATACTCAATTGCCCAAACTACCAATGAAGGATTCATCACAATTGAGTTCCAGTTCGGATGTTATTCTCGTTATTTATATTATTGCAGTTGATTTTTCTGATGAAACTATCTGGTTCTGTTGTATCACGATCAAAGTGTACTCTACCCATTGGATGTAAGAGGGCATCCCCATGAATGTTAACTGTAAAGAACTGCTTCCTTAAGGAACCTAGAGTGTTCATTGCTGTAGCCTTTTCAATTTGTTTGTGATTTCAGAGTATGTCTATTCTGTATATTGACCTACACAAAGTAACTTTTATGGATATTGAGAAAAAAATGATAAATTTTATTATATATACATACATTATATATTTTACTACTGTTGTGTGCACAAACCTTGCACATAGTTTAAAAAATTATTGTAAGTACTTTTTATCTTGTGGAGTACAACATTCAGCGTTTAAACAATTTTCAGCTACTTCTCTGATATATGAAAAAACGCTCCATTCAAAAATATCATAATTCGAAGATTTTCAATATTTTGATTCAATTAAACTGTATCTTGTCATGGCTGTGAAACATTGGCTGATTGAAACAAATCTCACTTTTTCATTGAATCCAAAGTTGTGAGTTCAAGCTTGTAACTCAACCAGTTCTTGAAATTGCAGAAATCGAATAAAAGTTATTAATTTGACTTCTTCAATAAATAAATGTTTTCCTGTCAGCCATGGTAGGTACGGCTGAACGATGAACTCTGATAAAATATGTTTAGCACAAGGATTACATTCTAATTATGCACTGAAATTCGAGATAGTTGTTTGTTGGATATTTTACTGGTGAATTACCTTCAATGTTATTTTTCAAATATTTTCAGGTATATTGGGTGTCATTGTGCAATGTTCATCAAGTTTTTTGTATATTAGAGCGAAGTACAATCGAAAGATGTGTTGAAAAACGATGAAGGATAATTCAAATGATAAATAATTAAAGATGAATTATAGTAATCCACTTTTCAAAGTGTTCAACGGAAGCTTCTTACAAATTTCAGTGACAGAGTTTCTCTAGAAGTTTGACTATCAGAAAAGCCATTCGTTGTCACATATCGTTGAAAGTTGTGCTGTTCACAAGATTCACAGTACATGCTTACCCGGGAAGAACCCGTATGGTGTATCCGCGTGTGTGTGTGTATACCTGCATACCGCAATCGTGGACGACCTCATCTCCACTGAACTATTGTAGGATTGCCTTACTCACAGTGCCTCGACAGTATGTACGTATCTATTTGTGTAGTACATGACTTGGACGGCTTTATTAGTCTTCTTCGATGTTCATATCCAATGTTTGAAAGCAGCGCGGTAATATCTATCTCAAACTACTGTTCTCCTTTGTCTCTACTTCGAATATCTCCATATTCAGAAAGGAAATTGAGCACATCATACCATTTATTGTTTGATGTTCCAAATTTAGAAACTACTTATAATACCTTGATACCTGATTGTACATTTGATTGAAGAACCACTTTGTTATGAATAAAACGTTACAATTTTATTGAAGAATATTCTCGAATAAGTACTAGGTAATATGTTGTCTTAGTCGTTTTGTGCCAAAAGAATTGTTGATTTGTGCTATTAGGTAATTGTGAAATCAACTTGAGCTTACTATTGTATACAAATACTTGTGGAGATGAAATTGTTTCCAGTTATATTTTCATTTCGAATATTGATAATGTTATAATAATACTTCAGAATATCTGATACACACACGCTTCTAATGAATCACTACTTATAAATAATATTCAATGTTTGCTTTTGATTCACAACATTGTCATCAACTTGAATGGACTTGTTGTTAAGTATTGATGCAACCATGTGTGATTAAAAATAATATACATATATTAATAGTGTGATCGAATGCATTCGAAATCAGATTTGTGTCTTAATCATTGGTAGATGTACATGGCCAATTTCACAACTTCTGTGATAACAAAATCACCATTGATTATACCGTTTGATTTGGTGGGATTATTTTATCTATACACTCTATATTATTGAATTTTTGGAATTGTTGATGAATTCACAAAGTCTATAACATATCACTCGTTATATTTAAATCATTGGTTTCTCAGAACAAAAATTAAACAAATATGTTCACATTGCCATTCCACCTTTTGTTTGATACAAAAGTATTTTTGTGCATATCATATCGCCCTTGTGTCTTGAAAACCAAGAATGAATGTCAATACGAACATTGTAATCATAACGTATTCGTTATAAGCTTCTTGAAACGTTCCCGGAACATTCGTTATTTGTGATTGTAATGATGTTACATTAGCTGTCGAATTTATTGTTGTGATGTGTTTTGATTGCTTCGATTTGTAGAGATTTTCCCAACTTAGAGGCTTATAGTTTGAGATAGAGTATGAATTTTCGTGGACAACTCACAGGGTATTGCGCCATTCTACACATGATTTCAGCTGGGTGGTTTTTTTTGACCAGCCTGGTTACCGCTGCTTTGTGCCTTCTTACCCTCAAAAACCTTTCCTACATTTCTTAAATGGCTTCTGTGTCACTGCACTAAGTACTGTTATTGCTTATTCTATGTTCAACAATTTCTTTGTCAACTTAGCACTTTAAATCAAGGGAACTTTATGTTCTTGAGAAGAAGTGTCATCATTGTTTTTTTAATTGACATTGTTTTTATTTGATATTCATGCAGGTTGACAATTTATTTAGTTTTTTAATTTTAAGACGTTAAATTTTGAGCCTTATTTCAAAATGGACGAAATACCCAGCTACATATCTGTACATATAGAAAATAATATTCTTAATACATGTATCATTTGCACACATTGATTTTATTTTACTGTCGGCAGATTACGTCCATTTGACATAGGCATTTTTTTAATCATGTGCAATATTAATCTGTCATTTATTTATCTATGATGTATTTGAATTTAAACCAAATAAAATTGTTTGTTACAACAGTCGCATTTTATTTTATTACAACCGTTTGCATTCCCATATATAACCACTCTTATTCATTACCCAGTTAAAATCCCAAAGTCAAACAATTTTTAGGTTCCAGACGGTTGAGCTGAAAATTAGATTTCCTTCAATCTCAAGTCTAAAAAATGTCTGTCTATAGCATGTGATCAAAATTTACAATATGTTTCCGTAAGAAGAAAGTGGAAGATGGTCCTTACCCAAGGAGAGTAAGTTTATTCTCCTTGGTCCTTCTTTGATGAGTAATTGATCATTTATTACCACGAAGAACGTGATACTGAGTCAGTTAGGTCAAGTAAATTTGAATTTCTCAAACGTCATAGAATGAAGAATACACACAAAAAATCAATACAATAATGAGACAAGTTCAGAAGTTACTTTCGTTAGCTTAAAATGGTCCAGAAGGCTCTAAAATTTGGAGTTTATGAAGGCTCTAAAATTTTTAGTTTATAAAGATTAGTTACTTTGATCCTTTCGAATTCACGAAAATATCAGAAATCTCCAATATAGTATGTTAGAGAACATGGTCCTTGTTTCACTCACGTACGCATTATTTATTGCTTCCTAGAAATCAGTAGTGGGATTTATTAATTACGATTTGTTATCATAGGAACCAGAGAACTGTTTCTAATCCACACTAGAAAAAAATTTGGATCTAGGAAATCAAGGTATACTTTTTCAACATTTCCAGGTTTCCCAGAGGTTTTGTGTAATCAATATGTTTTTGGTGTACTTGATATATCAACTAGGCTTACAGGAAATTTTTTCGAAATACTTTAAAAGAAAAATATAAAATATTCACAAATTTCTATGCACATCCTGATTCACCCGCAGAATAAAATAAGTCTACCGAATTCTTTCCATAAGGTAATCAAAAATTACAATTTTTCAATAAAAGATCTCAAGTTCTCATGTATCATAGTAAATCCCAGAAATCAATTTTCCATGTTTCTTCTGGATGATCCAGTCTGTCACGACGTCAAATTATTCAACCTCAGTATCTATTACTTCCGAAATAATGTTGTAATGATGCATTCTGTGAAATTGCAGATTTTAGTTAGAATGCCATATCTTTCAATAGTTACTAAAAGTAGGGAAATAAGGACATATAGTTGGCAATCATAAATTAAAACTGTTATGTAATAATAATAATGTATTCAATACAAACAAAAAAGATTAATATTTTGATTATCACTAATAATCACATTATATTACAGTATTCAACAACTCCTATATTAGTACATACATAAACATTCATAACATAAAAGAATTATGAACCGGTATTTACAACAATTAGTGTTGAATGAATCTGACAGGACTGAAGTATATAAGACTCGGACTGATCGACTTTTCGACAAGAAACTTGAATATGAGCACCTAAATCGAAGGTTCCTGGTCCTGTTACCACAACAGCAAGATGAACTGTATCGGTAGTCAATGGCTGCAATGTTTTCGTTATCTTGGTATTACCCGTCCAACAAAAATGACTGGAAGCATTCGTACAGAAGAGATTCGATTTTCTTATCGTTGGAGGTTTGACACTGTAAGAAAGTTTCAGTTTTCACGACCGAATATAAAATGTGTGTAATGTGATCCTGTACAGTAGCAACAACTTTGTTTATGCTTGTCGTCATGCCGGAAAATTCATATGGGTTTTCCTCTCGTGCAGCCAAATCATATAAAAAAATCGGAAGGCTTCAACATTGTCAGATTTGATGGTTGATTGATATAATATATCAATCAACGATTTGGAGCAACGTAACAAATCTTCGGAGTACATTACTACAGACAGTATGTCCGTCAGGAATCATCATAGCAAACTTGCTGTTTTATGTCAAATGACAATATATTTGTTATTGCAAGGCCAATTAATTATAATGGAGGTAAGCAACTCGAAAAAACCCTACAGCAGTAGTAACCTTCACACTGAATGAATATTTTAGAAGAAACAGAAGATTATTCGGATAGACCCAAAAATGTAAGCTGTACTCATGAAGAAACAATGAACAAGAAAATTACTCCGGAATTAATTGACGAAATATTTGGTTTCGTTTTCCTTGTCAAAATGGACGAAATCAATGAGAAAACACATAAGGGAAAAATCATAGAATTTCAACATACCTTGGTTCAGTAGTATTTACTTCTACGGACAGGACATCATAATCTACTATACTATGTAGAAGAATCTTTACAGGCACTATACACATATTCTTTTCCTCGAAATCATGTTCAACGATAGGATGATACACCAAGTTGTAGGAAACTTGCTTTTGAGCGATCTGAGCAGCTTCCTCCTCGGATATCGCTTTTTCATTTATGTCTATCACATTATCTGACAGAATATTTTCCATTTGTATAACACCTTCTTCTTTCCTGTTGATTTCAACAGGTACTTGCGTTTGGCCATTCACAATCCGTTTTTTGTTACCCTCTATAGCCAATGCTTGCCAATGCAGAAGTAGCAGACCTTCCTTATTTGGTTTAAAACTGAATGTGTCGAAGTCATCAAACATGGTCAGTGGCGGTCTTTCTGCTTTTTGAGCGAACGCTAAGAAAGCACTCGTGAGAATCTTTATCGACTTTTCATCTGCACTGAGAGGTACACTAGAATATTCGCTATTTTTCCTAACAGCTCGCCTTGCTTTAAGTAGAATATGGGCGGATTCTTGGGAATGGAGATTAATGTACTTTGGAGTTACTATATCTTTAGTTAGAGTCCAGTGTTTGCTGAGTAATCCCACGTTGAGCAACGTTACTTCAGTTAGTACCGAGTTTTGCACTCTGTTTAAATTTGTTATTTTCAATGCTAACGCTAGTTCTTCTACAGTCTTCGAATTATGACTTGCTTGTGTAGAAACATCTACGCTAATTGATTCTTGCACCATGAGGTCCCAACTGTGTCTTACAAGTCTATATCTGAAATGAAATATTTCTATGGCAAATAAGAGTTTCATTAAATCGCATCGTGCGTTCAGCATCCTTATTCAGATATGAAAAGAATATGTTTTCATGTTACTTCTCGATGATAGAGTTTATTAGTTTCAAAAAGAGTAGTTTCAATAAAAATTGGGTTCCAAGATGTCATAATTTTTTCGACGTTAGATCAAGATGTTAGGTTAGATTAGGCAAAAAAACGCCTAAGGTATAACTGCAGATATATTTGAATCAAAAATAACGAACGGCATTAGGGATGAGAGCGTTTATGTCAATCTCCCTCTTTGGTTGAAAAAAAAAATCGGATGGTTTCTGAGTCTCTCAGGCTAAAGAGATGAATAATGTTGTGTATCAAACTGATATGTTGACGAAAGAATGAACTCAATTTAACTTACCTTGGAATGCTCGTCTTGACTATATTTTCATAATAAATAAGTAAATCTACCGAGGTAGGTCCCTTAACATTAGGAGCCTTCATCCAAATATTCAGTGGTACAGTTTGTCCAGGTTCCAGTATATTTTCTGGTAAAGGCACTGGCGTAAGATGATTTTTCCTGACGTACTTTTCCCTAGCTGCTGGTGTACTCAAATCGTAAGTACTGAAATGGTCAGTATTATTTTTGAATTCACAGTTGGAAAGCAAATGCGGAACTGAGGTAGCCATGAAGATGTTGCGAAGTGGCACTGAGCTTGTGTTATGGAAGTCCACCGAAATTTTTTGCAATTCACTCGCCAAGAAATCATGAGGAATCTCGGAAAATACCACCTGTAAGAGAACCACAAGGTCAACTATCATGTCTTGGAAAGCAGCATAGAACACGTTGAACACCGCTAATGAAAGATTGATTGGATGGTTTCGTGTGTATTTATCGATTTTCAAAATTTTATAACTTTTTCTTGTTGATTTTTTTTTTGTTTTTCTGGTTGGTGTGTTACATTACTTCATAAATTTGATAAATTTGAATTTTTTGAGAGATCGTTGATTGTTCTGGCTTTACTGAGGATAGATTGTCGCCTCAAATGGTCAGACCATATTCATGAGGTTTGTGTTAAATTATCTAGAACTTGTTATGCCTTAGCAGTAACGTCTAAGCACTGCAGTCAGAATATTGTTAGACAACTTTACTTCGCCTGTTTTCACTCTTGTATGAAATATGCTATAGTTCACTGGGGATATGCCTCAGATGCTGAGAGAGTTTTTAAATTGCAAAAACGTGCGGTACGAATTTTAGGCAATCTTGGATTTTACGATTCATGCAGAAATATTTTTAAATCCTCTAAAATCCTAACATTAGTATCTGTGTATATATATGAGGTTGTTTGTTATGTTTTCAAAAATAAGGATAGGTTCAACGAAGTAAGAGCTCAGCATTCATATAATACAAGAAAAAAAGAACAGCTCTTACCTAACAAGCATGATACTACGCTGTACCAGAGGGGTTTATTTTATATGGGATGTATGCTTCACAATAAGATACCAGATATTATTAAAAATAGTAGGAATTTGAATATTTTTAAGAAAAAAGTGAAAGTATTTCTGTTAGAAAAAAAATTGTTACACAGTTAGTGAATTTTATGCATGTACCTAAATAGTTGTCCATTTGTTTGCTAGTAGTTCATGTGTCTAGTAGTATTTTTACATTTTATCTATTTATATTGACGACATTTCTTAACAGTATGTTAGCATCCTGTTTCTGAAAGTGAATGACTAAATAAATAAATAAACATATACTTTCAGGCATGATCTTGAATAAAAACTGCTTGAAGTAACCCTGCCTAGGAAATAATGTCAACCCTTCAGCATTTGCCCTCAACAATCGATTACATTTCCACTAATTCACGAAAGTAGCTTTTGGCACCAAAAATCCATTGAAATGACAGTTGAGTGATTTAGCAAACAGGAACACTAATAATCAAGGGAAAATGTTACAAACAGAAAATAAAACCGTTATGAAAAACGAGAAAAATACACTGGTTCCTATGTCAGAAGAAATTTTGCCAATACATGAAGATAGGAGATGAGCTAAGTGTAAGAGGCCTGAAGCTAAATTTTTTATTCTTTCAGTCAAAATTATCGAAATTATTTCCATCAGTAATTTCAAGTGAAACACATTTGATCAATCAATTGAAATTGGTCAAAACTTCGCTTGAATAAAATGATAATAATTCTTTTCAATACAATATATCAAATTGTTGGGATCTATTCTGGAAATGATATCAGTTTTGGGTAGTATACCAACAGGTTACCGCATTCCATAAACGAGAGAATATTACAGCTTATATAACGGGTTTCCAATCTCCATTTTCTCTGAGGCGTCACGTGCGAATTTAGATTTTGATATTCTACAATCTGAACCGGTCAGAAAGTTTCAGATAGTTTTGTACTGGTGTATGAGAGATAAACATCATGAACTGTGTAAATATGATTTCTTACCTGAAGACATGGTGCAGGCGGAACTACATCAACCTCTATTACCATCTTTTTATTTTCACTATCTAAACTACTTTGTACATTCTTGGTGGTGGATTCTGGAACTAAAATCAACTGCTTTCCTTTGATGAAGCTTGTTTCTGAAGCAGCATTGGAACCAGTCAATGTATAACAAAATCCATTTATTGTCATGTGGCCTGTCATCAGAGGTGTCAATGAAAGAATCAGTTCTTGCTTTGAAACACCTTCAATGGCTATGGCTTTTGTTATATAAGTTTTGATGTATTCATCTTTCTTGTCATTCATCACTTCATTAGAAATGGTGTCATTTCCAGTGTTGAACGTCCACAACAAGTATATTTCCTTCAAGTGTAACATCGTTTGCAATGTGTTGAATAAATTAAAAAATATCTGTATAGGTTCGTTTATGATGGCGATTGGTTTATTTTTTGCTAACTTTTTTGCGGTATGGAGCGTCACCATTGGTTTGAAAACTGAGGGTTGACCCCCCTCAGCTTCTTGAACGAGCATCTCTTCCAATTTATTCCACTTGGTCTTCGCACTTTGGTCATCTACACTGTTGAAGTTGAAGCCGAGAGCTGGTATTTTACCTGGCGTTGAAAGTGGCCTTGTTGGCCCAACTAATAATATCAGCGAATTGACATCTAATTCTGGTACTGGTAAAATGGGGTTTGTCATTTGATCTGCTTCACTTTCTGTCCTAAGTTTGCTCTAGAATTTGAGAAAAACATGTGTTTTTGATTATTTTATTTTTTCATCTCCAGTCTCGTCATCTTCAAGTTGTACTTCCGATCAATTTATTTGGTGAACGATCTTTCAAGTTCGAGGATAAGAGTGCAAACCTGCCAAACATCGCGAATAGAAAAATACGAGTCATTCTGAATCTACCCAAAATTTTGTCTGATAACTAACTTCGTATCATTTACAACGTTTCAGATGCCAAGAATGATGTTAAGTACGACATAAAAAATGCGGGTATGTTAAAATAAAAACATATTTGGATATACCAAATATGTTCTTATAGTGCATCTGAAAAGTAAAGAAGATTTAGCTGTTCCTCGAGATATCTTCCAAGATTGCTACTATTGGAGATATACGAAAAAAACATCGTACTATTCAATTTTTTCTGGCCCTCTAGAACGATTAATATCAAAATCAAGAGCACATTTACAATGCCACCTTTTGCCTGCAATACGATGGTATTTTCAGATTCACCATCCGACGTTTTATCCTTTTCTTATGAGCGCCATATTAGATTTTTACGAATAATAGTACCACTTTTTATTCTGATTGAATATTTGATCATATCTCGTTTTTCTAGGTTTGAGAGAGTAATTTCACGTTTATTATTACTTTGAAAGAATAATCAATCGACTCACCCCTAATATTGTCAAATACTCTTTTAAAAACATAGCTTGTTGCTGTGGTGTCTGTTTACTCTCCCCTTTCAACAGCTTCACGAAAGACTCCACAGCCTCATCGAATTGCTGCAGATTATTTGCCTGCCTTCCTATTGTATAATGGATGTGATCGCTAGCCAAATCCCATCCTGTATTATCGTATATCTGATATGCCTGTTTGTAGCACCTGCGACAATCACAGAGATTAAATTATCTACAGGATAATCCTTCACGATGAGCCGAATCTGAATGGACATGGGAAATTGTTTGGAATCATTGTTTGAAATATGTAGAGCTTTCGGTTATAGCGGAAATGGACTTCAACTTCGTAATGTACTATGAATTTCGATATAACCTCAAGTAATTAATGATATATGAAAACCTCAAAGCAGTTTCCATAAACATATCCAACTGACAGGGCATTATCTGGTAGAGTGGAGTATTTTTGCGGTTCTATATTTCTGAGGACGTGAAAATATGGTGGATCTGAGAATACGAATGCTTATTTCGGAAATTCTTGGAAACCCGAGAATTCAAGGAGTATCATTTCATTACAGACTATTTAGTCGAAGATGTAAGTGACAATATTTTCACATTTTTTAAATGACACACATCAACTTGAAACAATTCTTCCGAAATAGGTATGTACCATCAGTTCCTCTTTGATGTATAATCAATTCCTCAGAATTGAGATTTAACAGAAGGAAGGAAAAATTTGTATAACTTGAAAACGACTCATCCGATTTTCAAACAAATATAATACGATTTCGCTTCCATTGCAAGTAATTTCTGAATGTATCTTTCATGAACTCTGAAATTTCAACAAACCTCAGTCAGAGGAACTTACCATGATGGTTTTCACGGGACTAAATACACATTAAACATTCGAAAATAGAATATGGAATGTGACATATCCTCATTCATTTGATATACCTACTGAAGATGACCAAGTTAAGTTTCTTGAAGATGTTTTTTTACCTGAGAGAATGTTTTCGCTGAGCTGACTTGGCAAACCTGTGGCCTGCAAGCACCATGTGAAAAGCATACTTCCTGCCCATTTTAGATTGAAGGAAACAATATGAAGCTTGCTCTAAAAGTAGGGCAGAGCGTAAATCAGACTCTTCACTTGTCATCCTGATTAGTTGATGAGCAGCTTCACCATACATATTTTGGCATTTTAGACACTCTGAGCTCAAGATTGTGGCTCTTGTGGCAAACTGAGGCATTCTGGAATGAGAAATTAATTCAAAAAGGTTACACCAATCTTCAGATGTAATTTAACAGGTATCACAGCATTGGTTGAACAGGAGCAAAGTTGCATTTGGTCAATAATAAGCCACAATTAATAATTTTTGAATTATTTTGTTCAGCATAAAGAATTTCTTTGCAGCTGAATAATTGAATCCACCATGAGGTGTACAAAAACTGGAAGTTGCTTTGCAATAAAATGCTATGAAAACAAAGAGTGAACTAAAGAGATTCCTGCAGAGATAAATCAATACATGAGGACAATTTGATATTCATCTTACTTGCAAGTATTAAGGTAAGTTGTGATACTCTCTTCCATATAGTCAAAAGTTTTTCTGGAAGACTCATTTGCCATGAAAGCTGAAAGTGCTGCCATTTCTAGTGCTCCAGCATAGTAGAGCCAAGCTTGGTCAGTATTGTAATCTCTTTTCGCCAAATGATATGCTTGAAAGGCCAATGAGTAATGGCCAAACATGAAATACAGATCACCAAGTCTTCTTATTTGTAGTTCAGGAGCATCTGGAGAGTATCTATTGAAAAAAAAATTATCACAGAAGAAAAAAGCTTGATGATAACTTGAAAAATAGAACTAAGATAATAAATAGATTTAAATAAAAATGTGGAAGAATAGAGAAGTATAGTTACATTAAATTATTTACAGCAACTGAACTAGCCCCAGGCTTATTTGGGCTGAACCATCTCTTGGTTGCACTGAACAATGATTTACTGACTCCTTTCTTATTTGAAACCACATCATTCAGCATGACTATCTGCTTCTCAATATATGGCAGTAACCTACTCTTTGTGAATTCATGAACTAGAAATTTGACTTGTTCCACATCATCAGTTGATAAACAAGCTCCATGAATTGTTTGTGAAATTTTTGAAAATTTGTCTTCATCATTCACATTATCACCCTAAAATCATGGAAATTGGTCCATCAAATAATCTCACACTGCAAAAAGGATTGAACTGCATTATACTCACCACAGATAAGTCTTCATTAACAGGACTCAGGGGGTGATAATTTGAGATATTCTTGACCTCTTCAGCCTCTTGGCCTATTTCTAGAGAAGACCTGGAGGCATTATTCTCCACACTAGGTTTGCACTTTATATCAATTTGAGAATTGATAAACTGACTCCATGGGTCAGGCAAATGCTCAAAGTTTTCTGGATTCTGAGATCTTGAATTTATCCTCAATAAAAAACAGCTTGTTGCTCCATATGACAGTTTCATGGAATCAAATACTTTGACAGCTCTGTAAGAACACATCAGAAATAACCTACATAATTGAATGCACTTTCAGCTACAAGAGTAGAAAGAGCATTTTTCATGTCAATTCATTTGAAAATCAAGAAATCAAATTTGTGATACAATACAAGATTATAACATATTTTCAGAGGTACCATCAACCAAATATATTATGTTCTATGTATTGAATCCATATTTCTTGTAACATGTTTAACTTCACACACTATTTGTCAATTATTATCAGGTAACATTCCAAAACTTACACTGTCATATCGCCATCTACATTGTCATGAATAATGACATAATACTTCAAAATATTAGAACTGAACCATTTAGGCAATTTCCCTGGCTGACGACTATGAGGTTGATTGAGACTTTGTGCTAGTTTCTCAACTGTTTCAACTGGAGTGTTGTCAGATGAGCTAACAACCAGTATACATGCTAGAAAGTGTTTGGTGAATTCATGATCAGAGGGGTATTGTACTCTCATGAATGTGTCCCTCCAGGCTTCAAACCATGGGGTGCTAGAAGGAATATCCAGAATATGTTTCCCAATTTGAAATACTTTGTTCCTACTTTCTGGAGCATTGCTTACAGAGGAATTTAAAAGTTTTCTAGCTATAGGGGTCTGTGGGGGTATCCAATTCGTATCTAAAAATGTTATCTTCAAATTATGAATAGTATTATTTGCACCAGTTGGATCCTTGTAATGCACTGAAAAAGAAGCGCTTATATTATGAAATAATAAGTAATGGACTCATGAAATAAATACCATCATTATTCAATCTGGAGAATGGTTGCAAAAGCTCAATAAAATTTAAATTATTCTTTTGGCAACATTTTTCGGCTATAGGAGTACACATAATTGCAACTTGGGGAGTAAATACATTCTTGATAAAATCCTGTGGACTTTGTTTGCATTGTGCCATGTTGAATCCCAACAATTAATATAATAAAATAATCAGAACCTGATAAGTCTTAATACTGTGTGTAATATGTAATTATAAATCTCACATCCTTAGTTTTTCTGCAGTTGAATGTTTTTCTCAGGAAATTTTGACGTTTAAAAAACTTAAAGGTTATTAAGTTATTAACAAAGCTCTTCAACTGTTTTCGTCTGTCAACTGTCAACAGTGTCATACTGTCTATCAACGAATGTGAAATGTGCTGTCGATGGTGGGTGCCCTAATTTTCGAATATTTCCGATTGGTCAGTGGCGTGCAATTCCACTCTTTTCGGGATTTGTGAAATTTTTGTAGAATAGTAGCTTTCCGAATTTTATTTTATTTTTTCTTCGTGTAACTAGCTAACAGGTCATGGAATTATTACTCAACACTCCAGTGTTTTCTATGGGGATGGCTTTTGTAACCAGAAAAAATGGGACTGCACGCCACTGGCCATTCGGGAATTCAAGCAGTCAACTCTCGGGGTAACTCCACTGGTAACTCTTTTAGACAAATATTTCTATGGTGTAAGGTGCCATACTTAGAACATATATGCTTACGCTAGATACGGTAAACATGTCACATTTGTTTGAAGGTCCGGGCGGATTTTATGTCCTAAGCCATTGATAAGTCGTTTCAATTTTTGACAATATTGTTATACTACGAGATCATAATACTTTCCACGGCAGACCCAATGCTACATGAATCACATGAGAGTGATTACATGATGCCGAATCTAGCGTGAGCATATATAATCTAAGGTGTCATTAAATTTAGTTCGGACTAAAATCACTAGAGAGAGGCACCAACAAATTCGTTTGTCATGTCAAGAGTTTGTCATCCTTCATCCTTCTGAGTTTTGATCTGTCAAGGATCTGTCTGTCAGTTCTGAGTTCTCGTGATATGTCTTGACGCGTGTTGCTACTGGTGGTTTATTTTAGTGGTGTGAAGTAAAATGGCAGAAAATGGACGAGAAATTCTGGAAGAATCCAAACCTTCAGGTTAGACTTTCTATATATATATCTTGAGCAGGAAGAAATCGTTCTACATATTGGCAAGGATCGAAAAATTTCGTTTTATTATGGAGTCATTGTTATATAATTTATAAGTCCACCATCTGTGGGTGCAATAAACTTGAGAATGGTTTCCACAAACTTTCATAAATCTACTTGCATTATTGATTATGAGGTAGATGAAATACCTATTTTGTATTTTTGAACGAATTTGTTGACCCTTAATTGTTTTGTTAGTTTGTTTGTTATGGTTCATTGTGAATAATATCAGTCTAATACCATTCCTACCTACCCTGTCATTCCTAAAGTTATTGATAGATACCTAATAATATTTCGAGATGTCAAATATTGGACCCATGATAATTTATAGATTTATTTTCAGTTGTTACAATATTTTCTGTTTACACTGGAGTTTGAAATGATACAAATTGTTTATGTTGTAGTCCAGATTCAGTAAAAAACTAACTGCATGATATTGAATAATTGAATATCAAAAATGCCTGGTAGATTCTATCGGCGATCTTCAATGAGTATCTTATAGGTGTGATCACCTTCTCTAAAAAAATAGACATTCCATGATTATTTTCTTGGTCATGCATGACCATGGTCAGTACCCTCTTACATTGCTTTTCAATTATTTACATTATCAGAAAGGTGCACAAGAGGAAGCTGAAATGAATTATATTTCATCATGATAAATTGATTAAGAATCCACCAATTTGTTGGAATGTTCTTGGATGGGTGATCTTGAATGGAGTCATATTTTACTCATCCTAGGTCAAGTTAAGGTAGGCCTACCTTACACATTATAGTGACTGTGACCTCATGCAATGATATGATGTAATCAGGTTCACAGGGGCTCACCTAAATAATAATATTTTGGCACCTAGGTACTCATGTATAATTAATATAAACATTGTTTAATTTCCAAACCTATCTCTAACTTGGAATGGAAGTATGACAATTGTACTTACCATCACTGATCATTATATGTTCTGATCCGGTTTTTTCATGACATTTGCAATTTTGAACAATCACCTATCTGACCTCTGTGCATCAATACGAAATAGTGTATTTTTCAGTTGAAGCATAGATTAGCATTAATCTATGGTTAAAGTATCTCAGGTGGATTTAAAGAATTTAAATTACTCAATTTTAAGTAAAAGATACATAATTGATTTGCCCTTTTTTTCTTGAGTCCTTCGAAATATTCTCCAGAATAAGGATTTTTTCTGACCTAGCTCCGCAACTTTCATAAAAACATGTTCTGATTGTTAGGCGAAAATTCAGTCATAACTCATGTGCCCATGTGGTTTATTTCTTCATTCCTAAGAATTTCAACTCCAGTGCATATGTAGGTATGCTATTGAAAGTAAAGAGAAGCTAGATTAGAAAATGATATTATAATTAAAACACAAATGTGTTAGAGTCCAGTAAGTAATTCAGATTTCAGTCATGGGAGAATTGCAAACATGACAAAGAAAATGAAAATTATCAAAGAGCGAGGCCAACAAGAATTTTATAAAAATAGTTAAAAAAACTTGTCATCTTGGAACACTTCATTAGTGGATCGAGGTGCTGACAGTTAAGAACTTGATTGATGATGTGAAAGAATGTTTTGTTTGTTATCCTCACAATATTTATTTATATTAAAACTTATAATTCATTTCCTGTCTGATCTTTTGCCTATAGATTTCATGCATTTACAGAGTTCAATTTCACTCACTTCTTTAAATACAGATCCATTAATTTAAAAAAAATTTGGTTGATACAATGCACTGGTAATTCAGTTTTTCCGAGGCTTTTCCAAATATTGTGCTTGTCAAAATTGATCTATTAACTTTTTTCTATACCTTTCGCTGATTTTTTACCATATTATGGTCAAGATATTTTTAATTATCGTAATGACTGTATACTAGGTGTTACAGTATTCATATTCCCTAGCATTATATTAAAATCTAAATAACACTTCCAAAAATGTCAATGTAACTGAAAGTCACAAATATTTTCAAGGTTTGGAAATGACAAGGCCGATTCTGTTTCCAAAATTTTCTCATGGGTCATAATATATTAAATTGATTGGGTTCTATGTTCATCGTGAGTCTCCCTGTATTTCAATAAGATTTGATACCTTCAAATGTCAAGATTGATAAACTTTAGGAACCCATCACCTATCCTATTTTTTGGAACTATGTAGTTTGGGATTTTTGGCCATAATTGATTCTAATAACATCTAGCATTGAACTAACTCATAAGGCTAAATGCCAAATGAAAACACAAATTTACAATATGTGCATAACATGTGACATGTTAGCATGTTAATCAAACACGTTAGGTACTATGGCAACGGTTTATCATGTCACCCGTCAGTTACCTTTTGGGTGGATGAATATTAAGCCTGGTTCATGCTTATACGAATATCGGAAAATTTATGCGAATAAAATGGCCGCTGAAAAGAAATATAACAATAAAGTTTTGCGGATATTTTTACATTATCATGAAACCAAAGAATGCATAAATTAAGAGTGTTGTAGAGTAGGAATATCAATGTAATACTTATAATTTTCCGATTCGCATGAATTTTGCGAAATTCGTATAAGCATGAACAAGGCTATTGGCATCTCTACTATGTTTCTTCTTTATTCATTTCATTCTCACTAATAAATGATGATAAATTGATGATTAATTGAGGTGGTGTTATTCGTCATGGCAACGGGGTCGAATGCTATTGGTTCAAATTAATATACAGGGTACTGCAACGAAAACTGAACATACCGAATATCTTCAAAGGACATTTTTTTATTGGTTAAAACATCATTGAAACATCATTGAAACATATAGTACAGACCTAACTGAAACTGAAAGTTCCAGAAAAGGACGATATCCAACCGGCCGTTCACGTACTCTCTAAAAACCCGAGCAAAAAAACGGTACCTAATAAATGCACACCGTCACATCGAAACTGGTATACAGGGCGATAAATAGTATTTCGCTTCAGAATTCAACAATATGACTATCCATTGTATAACTTTCGATTTTAGCACCCTTTGGCGAGAAGAAAACCTCTTACATATTCCAAATTATAATACTTCATTTGAAAGCTTAATTTGAAATTTGCTTTGTAAATTGTACGTTTTAGCTTTGCAATTGAAGTTGAATTTATATGATTTCAACTTCAATGGCAGGCAACACTCTTATGGTGGAATGAAAAATCAAGTTTTCTTTTCCGTGGTTTACCTAGTAGTGTAGATTTGTAAATGAATTTAGTTTTCAGCTATGCAAGGTTTTAATTATTCAAGTTTATAGAATATGGTATGTATCTATACAATTATTATTCCTGAGAATTTTGAGCTTGAAGCACAAATCGATTACATTGCAGTTTTGAAAATAAAGTTTTGAGAATGAAAGTTCGTGAACGTTATTTTTTCAATCAGCAATATTTTTAACATTGATGATGTATTCTGCATAAAAGAGACACACTAAACGGTGATAGGCTAGATTAGAAGCATGAAATAGCATTCAATTATAGCATAATTAGATTCCTCGTAGTTTTATTTCATAGTTTGTTCCCGCTTGTAAGGTGTTGGCGACACTCGCAATTTCTTACGTAAAATGAATAGCAAAAAAAAATCGGCGATTCACTCGAACAAATGATTATGGTGTTTTCAGATTCTACATGCAACTACTCAAAGTTTACATAAATACTGTTAACTTTGAAGTTTACAGAAAAACTGTAAACTTTGACCTACTCGTTGAGTATAAAATATACATGATACCCAGTGATATACAAAAGTTTATATTTTATTTTCAATCAATGATTCGCAACGGATTAATGATCATGAAGTTATTTATTTCTACTACTTCAACATCGCTGATTCTTTTCAAATATGAAGCAGATATTTCAATATCATCATCTTCAGCTTAGAAAGTAATCTCTGTTGAAGAATCAACTACAAAGAAGAATATAAATATCTATGTTTTTCTAGACATAGTAGGAAGTTGTAGCATATTATCATAGATTATTATTCCAGCTGTGTCTGTCTGATGACTCATTATTTTGGGCCATATATTGGTTACGATTTGCGAAGATAACAGTTCATACTCCATACCAATAATTCTGACGTGTGCGAAAAATAAAATACGGAAGTTTATACATGGTGTTCTGAAGAACCCAAATCCTCTGTATCTTGACTTTGATCGCCAGGTATATTTTTTGACGTGATTCATATAATTTAACTCCGGTTAGGAAGGTATGTTCATGCCTGTTGCTTCCAATGTTCCATAAATTTATAGAATATCGTTGGAGTTTTTTTTGTTGGATCAAAGTTGAATTGATACCAATTATTGATTATATTCTCATTATTTCGTCTATACTAAATCACGAATACCGTTAAATTTGTGATTTTTTGGCAGACTTCAGATATAGTTTGTAATAGGGAATCAAGAAGCCTATAAAGAATAAACGTAGCTACTTGATAACAATGGTTGGTCTTGTAGATAGTAAATACCTACATGCCAACACATTCGGTTTTTTTTTGTGATGGTCAAGGTAATTCAAGTCAAGGTCAAGCAAACAAATTATTTGCAGATATGGATCGCAGCAGCAGCAAGGTATTTACATGTTGACCAGGCGATGTATTGATGCATTGCCGGAAATTCTCAATTGTTCGAAAAATAATACATAGAAAAATTCTGCGTGGGAATGCAGTTCTAGTGGCAAATAATCTATCTCACCGGGATCCTCATTCATTCTACATAATAACATGGCATGATCCAGTCAGTGCCCCTAATATTATATTATGCGATTTCATCTGTATACACCAAAAATTCAAGGAAAACAGAGAGATACTGCCAGTAGTTATGACTAATGACATCTAGCGGTCAATACATAAAATTGATATGGCATTGGATTTGAGAAGTTACAGAAGTCATTAGCGAGATCAGCAGTTCAAGATGTATTTTTTGTGTATTATATCAAGGGTATTATATCATCATCAACATTATATGATGATTAAATGAAAATAAAATTTGATCATTCGTTATATATTTGCTAATTATTACTCATCACATTACACATTCAAGTCTTGAGTACTACACTACACAGTGTGTGTCAACATAGCAATATTAATAAAATACAGCGCAAATCTTGAATGTGTCGAAAAAAGTTTTTTGCTCTTCTATTATTTTGAAAATATACAATGTGAGATACGTGGCTTCAAATGAAATTAAGTTTATTCAAAATCTTGATATTTTAGTCCTTTAGTGACTACCTATCGATTCTTCAAAATTCAAAGTTATTGATATCTTCAAAATGAATGGAACAAACGAGCGGAGGCAACGTATCTCTATCGATATTATTCGAGAAGCGATGACTGTAACCCACCTTACGTGAGTTTCATCATCTCATGCAAATTACAAGACCTGTTTACTCGCCACTAACATTTTTTCAAGCCAGTGGAGGCCCGCTATTCATATCGCATACCTATTTATTCTCGATAGTGTGCTCACAAACTGCAATGTGAATGTTTTATCACTTAATTACGGTTATCAGAAATAAAACCCATATTTATTTACATAGGACCAAGATAGGTGTACTGAATATGAAACAAAAGTGGCGGTCTTTTTTGGTATTTTGTATGTATCGTAGATAGTTATAATGCACCAGCTAAAAACATATATGACATTCTTGTAATAATGTTACCTTTTGCAAGGTTTTTGCCCATATTTGGATTGGTTATTATCGAAAATGTATCATCACACTGTATGTGTATTACAAAATTACTATAAAATTTATTGTCTTCGCCGATTTGCATTTTTTCCACGCACGTTTTGACTGTTCAAAATATGCCAAAAGTAGGTACAATAATTACTTCTGATTTCAAGGATAAAGGTGTGATTGGGCGATTAACCCATCCTAAATAATCAGAAAATATAGAGAGAAAAATAAAAATCAATCAATATTAACGTCAGAATAAAAATCTGTGTGGGATGAAAATAATGTCAGGAAATACAACAGATATTTAAAACCAAACTTTTTTTAAATATTTTTGGTGGTAAATACACCTATATCATTACCCAAACCAATATGTTCTAGTTCATGTAGTCCACGTTTTCAACAATTACTTCATTTTGTACTCTGGGTACGCCGCTGAACATTTACGTTTTCTCCGTCCTATTTTATCTCGTCAGGAAGATGCGGTTAGACAGAGATAAACGACACAGATGAGTCGTGTGTCAGGTTTATCGTATAGAAAATTCTTGATTTACATTGTTACTACATTCCTTTTGAAAAAATATAAAGATCTTAAACAGAATCCTGACGGTTTTCAATACACTTTTGTTTGAAGGTGGCTGACACTTTATTATGTCTCAGTTCTGCTAATATAGTTACGATACGCAGATGAGCAGCTTTCACATATGTATTTCACTTATAATATACCTATATAAATTAGGCCATGATGACCGTACTATTGACTAATATCAATAAATCCTTTCGTCAAACTTGCATATACAACAAAATATTGCACAATAGCTCATTTATTCCATAAATCTCATCAGTCACAACGCGATGAACGTTTGTGATTTTTTTTTTCAGAATTTTTTTATTCGATTATAACTCGATTATAACAGAGAAGGTTCACTAGAAACTTTATATTATAGATGGTGTATGTTGTACGAGATGAAAATCATTTTCTCATTCACCTACCTACCTACTGAATATCAATACAGGATCGATGAATCTATCAAAATACGATTTTTTCTTTCTTGTACTCAAAGATTATGTACTCGAACTGGTTGCTTACAAAAGGAACAAATTATTTCAATTGCTAAATTTGTTAGAATATCCAAGTTGTATCTGTAGATTAACCGACTCACTGGTGATGTATCACGACCATATTGATAAGATACAAATTTAGTCCAGAGTAGGATTCTATTATATATTCAGAATATATGCAAAATGGTTGAACGAGTAACACAGTGACATCATTCCATGAATTTTGCGAAAATGTATGATACAGTTTTGTTGATAGTTATTCAAATACTAGAGAAATCTGATAAACTTGAAATTATTCAGCTTTCCATTTATATTTAGGCGAATGCTTTGGAGGGTGAAATTTTGTTTCTCACCATTGGAATCTAGATAACCGTAAATCACAAAATATTCGAGGTCTATATATCATGTATAACTCATAGTTCTCTTTTTCTATTTCTTCTTATTTTTTCACACCAATGAGGACCCAATCATTTGAATAGAATAATACTACTAGACTCGAAAGAACCTGGACAGCACCAATTCAAGTATAATATTATAAACAAATTTGAATTCTGAAATAAGAAGCCCCTTTCGTTTGTATGCAAAGTGTAGCACTCTCCTACACCTCGTGTATTTTGCACCGCTTTTGAGCATTCGTTTCGCGAGGTGTAGAATGAATAACATAGAGCATTTTAGAACACGTGACCTTGTTGGACCAAACCTTAGATCATAAAGGCTTACGATAGATCCGGCAACATGTAGTATTTGTTTTGTATTAGAGGGGTCTGTAAAAAAGTACAATGATATCACGTGGTACAACATATACATACCTATGGTCAAAATTTTAAAACGATCAATCAATGGTACCGTATCTAGCGTAAGCATATATGACCTTAGGGCCAAACATGGCGCCAAATTATGTCAATACAAAGTAAATGTCAGTAAAATCGTAAGTTGCTGATTTATCAGATATTTTCATGATATTTTCAAGATTATTTCGTTCATGGCTTGTTAAGGTAAAAGTAAATATTTATTGGGTTCAGAGTCATGAATTCCGTTGATCCCTATATTATTAAAAATGATGAAGTGGAAAATGACGTAGTCTTTAGACTCTTTCGGTACCAAACATGTCTCAAGAACTGATTTTAAATACTTCCAACGGAAAAAAATCAACTCGAATGACAGCGAAAATATGTGTGGTTATGTTTGTTCTGGTCCAGCAGGTCTAATTTGACAGCATTCTAAAATGCTCTATTAGGTTTACTGCACTGAAAATCAGCTGGTGTAGATTACACGACACCGAAAAGCAGACGAAAGAACCTTATCAGATATCGGAAGAACAATGACATATCTACCATTCCATGTCATTTTATCCTACCAATTCTGCTAGATTCCTATTTTTCAACTTTTCATTGATTTTTTTGCAACTTGACTGGAATCATTGATCAGAGAAAATAGAAATAAATTTTATTAAAAATTATTTATTATTAAAGTGCCCAAAAATTATTTATTGTTACGGATCGCGCTTATTGGGGTAATGAAGCGTATTTTTTATAGATGATGATTTGTCGGGTTTTTGTTTCAAAAAAAGGTAAATTCATGACATTTGTCTTCATTTAATTGCGTAAGTTTATAACACACCAGCGTACAAAGTTAGTTAAGTAATAATCCATTATCAGATGAGTCACGAATAAATGTAAACATCTTCACATCATCGGCAAACATGAAAAATTCACTAGATATTTATTTTCGGAAAAATTGTTCATTGAATATCACACCACTTGTTCATGCTAATCTACACCACTGGAGGTGTTATGGTAATCTATCGTTTATCGTCTCGCAGAAATCCGTTTTTTAGTGACAAATCCAACTAGTCATGTCTATGATTTCATTAGGTATACATACATTACCACCAGTTTCCTTGGTAAAGTGGGTTGCCGCCCATTCATCGTATTGTCGCCTTGCAATCGTTCCATCTTTACATACAAATTTTATTGAGCAATTAAGAATACCATCGATGTTGATTATCGAATGATCGATATGAACTTCGAAATGGTCGAAGCGATGATTGAAACGAGAATAATGCAAATATCGGACAGCGGTTTAGTGATGATTTAATCGAGGTATTGTAGACGTTTCACGATTCCTTGGAAATGACAGGGAAAGTCAATGAGTGCCCTGACTTGGTTCTGCTGGAGGTGAGGAAAAAGTTGTTGAAACGTAAGTTGCTGAGCTTCACTGCACAAATGATATTATTCACTAGTAGACAATCTATTTATGTGGGATTTTTATTAGACAATCGCAACAATATATATGATTCAACTGAAATTTCATCACCTGTTCAAGTGTTCATAATGAAAAAATTGTGATCGAATGCAGGTTCAATCTATGTGAGAACACTTTTGCAAGACCATACTATGTACAGGGTGATTCACCATAAATGTTCCCCTTCTGTAACTTGGTTATGTCTGAAGCGATTCGAGATTTAAAAAAATAAAATCATTTTTCATCGACAATAATTCATCTATTTCCTAAAAAAATACAGGGTGTCCGATATAAATGAATTATTGGTAGTAATTGATTCCACAATCGGTTAGAGATTAATATGATTATTATCAGGAAGTCAGCAATGCTAGAGGTTAAAGAGTTATAGGAAGAGGAGCATTCATGATGAATTACCCTGTACATCGGTTCTAAAAATTTCAAAATTGAATGAAAATTGAATTTATACAGAGTGGTTTACATTTAAATAACCAATTGGAGATATTGACTATTGATTTTTCGTTCTCATACCATTATTTTGTTATATCATTATTTTTTATTAGAATACATAGCGATCAAAAGGCTTCCAAGATTTTTAAGAAGTTTCTAACTCCTTGCTTTGAGATACTTTTTTGTTGAGTTCAATGAGGAAATACCGATTTCTCATCTTTCTCATTCAGACTCATTTTCAATGAATTAATGAGTATCAACTACTGAAATACCGTACCTTCAACTATAATATGCAAATGGATTAAAGATGAAGTAGAAAGGAGTAATGTTAATACAAATCATTAAATACTATTTTGTTTTAATTTTCTGGGTTTTTATAGCTCCTACCACATTATTCACACCACTATTTTTATTTCTCCTTCATTTGCAGTTGTCATTAAATGCATAACTCCGATTCGTTTCAAATCAACAATTTCAGATTTTTTAGAAGTATATAGTTGATTATCATAAATGGTTTCTACATAAAGATTATAAAAATGATGATGAACGTCTCCATTATTCTGTTTTCAAAAACAAATCTTGAAATAAATTGTTATCATTGTTTATAAATTAGAAAACTTATAAAATTAACTTTCTAGCCAGTGATGAAACCGGAGATATTCCGCTATAAATAAATCCCGACCAGGGAATAAGGCAATGAAAAAAGTAAAATTCTTCAGGAAATACCTAAAGATGTTATTTTTAGAATAAACTAACTGCATTCAAGATATTCATCCACGTACAAATAGACTGACCATGAAAATATTCTTGCATCTTCCTCATACCAACTCACGTAAAGTGAGGCTGGTCATTTTGGAATTTGCAAAAATCATCTGTTGTTCCATTCTTGTGCTGGCATGTGCTGTCCTTTTCCATGAAATTCTAAGGAGGTATAAAGCAGTGGCTAAGCATACAAAATTCGTCCTGAATTAAGACCTGCAGTCTTGAAATTTGACGTCGAAGCCAATACTTTGTCTCCCAAAAGCAATAATACCAGATAACTGATTGAAAAATGTTTCATGTCGGTTATTATACTCAAAATACATCAAAAGTAAAAAAAATATCACTTTTATCAATAATTGTAGTGTTTATGCAAAATACCAGTAACTCTTTCAAATTTCGTTGCCCTGCTAATTTTCAAATATTATCTTGGTAATATTCATAATAATAATTTCAATATAACATCTATATTTTTTGATATTTTATTATACGAAATCATATTTCATATAGTTCCAATTTTATTATCACATTCTGAGTCATAGGGGATAATTTTATAGGTCACCCGATATTATTTTGATACATTTTTTATGTGGATGCAATGTGTAGTTATTAGTTGATAATAAGTTGTCCTGGACTAGAATTACTAGATCAAGCAATTACTGCCATTTAGCAAATGTCGATAAACTCAAATGTTGATTTTAACTAAATTTTTCATGTGAAATTATGTTACCTCCTTCATATTTATCATTCGCATTTAATTTTTGTTATTGTAGTATAATATCTCATAAAAACAAATCAGTTCACTAATGAAGATGTCTGAAGGGGAAATTGTTGAAATTTCAGCAAGAGTTGTAGCCTAGTTAACTTTAGATGGATGATTAGTTAGGTAACTTCACCTCACGCTTCAACAATCGTCCGATGAAAGTTTATAACATCATAGGATTTTGTTGCAGTGGACATAGATTCGCGGGTCCGCAACCTGAGAGACCGCCAAAATGAAGAACGACAACGGAAACTGGAAGAAATTAAAGCACAAGCCCTCGCAGCACAAAGGTTCAAGGAGCAAAAAGAACAAGAGCGCCGCAAAAGACTGGAAGACATGCGACAGAGAGATGACATGAGGCGCATGCAAGTGGAAGAGAGAAAGAAGGCGATAAACGAGGCAGAGCGGGATAGGTTGGAGTTCATCATAAGGCGGAATCACGTGCGAGAGCAGCGGTTGGAATCGAAGAAGAAGAACGAGCGGAGTAGCGCCGTTTTCGCGTTCGGATCCTCAACACCCCGGATGCTGGAGCCTGCTGACATGGCAGTGTCGTTTTGGGGAACCAGGCGAGCTACTTCCATACAAAACATAGTTTCTTCCACTAATTCGTCTTCTTCGTTGACGCGAAGACAGTCTGAAAGAGAATTGGATGTAGGTAATAAAAAACGAGCAACCTCTGCAACTGGATTAGAAAGAACCGCTGAAAGTAAGTATAATACTTCCTCTTCATTGACGCGTACTTGAAATGCATTTTTGGATTATTGACATCATTTAATATTCAGAAGAAAATACTGATAGTGAAAGTGGTACACCACCATTTCAACAGAAAATACAGCAAATACCACGCAAAATCTTGAACATTTGTTGGATATCTGAAACGAAGAGCACATAATGTAGAAAATCGCAATTATTTCTCAAAGCAATAAACAAATGTGAGGTATTCTAACTTAGAGATAATGCAACAAAATATAATGTGAGAACTAATGAGGGTATCAGACTGAAAAATGTGAGACTAAACATTGCTATAAGAAAACACAATTGCACAAGGTGCAAATAAATATATAACCTAATAAAAGTAACTAGTTCGCCTAATTTATTTCTGTAAATTATTCATGATCTGGAAATATGTTTTCCAGAAGTGTTCTTTGTTCGTATTTTTTTTTCAGTTTTTTTCGGAGACAGCTCGCTCATTTTATCCTAATAGAATGGAGGATCTTCCTCGAGTATTTTCTCATGTTCTTTAATTGTGTAGGGTAGACTCAATGCGTAACATGGTCTCGTAAACCGTAAAAGAGATACAGTGTTGGTTGATCGTGCCAAAGTGACGTATTTTTATGCTCAATGAAATTCCGATATCGGGAAAAAACTGAAATTTCATGGACTCGCTTGAAGTTTTTTATGTCCTCATTTGAAGAGATATTTCAAAACGAATGTAAGTTCATCGTTGCAACTTTTTTGTTGTCATAAGATGACGTCACATTTGAAGTCTTACGTTTTGTTGACACCATCATCAGCTTTATTTTTTCAACTTTTTATTTAGGAGATGTAAAAAATATTTTCAGATTTCCTGTTGACAAAATGAACAATATTCTAGAATTTTGTGTGAAAGAGAGATGGTTACTGCATATTTTCATGTCAAATTCTTTTTTCTCTCGAATCGAATTTGGTCCACCCTGTAGATCTTGAAAATTCTATAAAAAATATTGAGAAAATAATACTGGGTATTTCTTGAAGGTCAAGGGCAGCTCTTTGGCTTGAAAGATTCGTGATGGAATTCAAGTCTAATTTTGACCAAGAATGCGAACAAACATCAATTCCTACTTCCAAATCCATTGAAAATCCGTTCATTGAAAAACTAACAACGAAACATTGATTTTGAAAAGTCATTATTGAAGGACTAACTTCTAACTATAACTATAATAAAAATCAATTTGAATAAAGTGGTACGTTTTTGACAGTGGAAAAAATTCTAGTCTAAGTGAAGAAGTAAAATATTTGAACTCAAAACTTGGTGAATAGAAGACATTGTTGTACAGATTCAGTTGATGGTCATTCATTATCATTCGTTATTTTGATGACATCATTCTACCAGTTACAATGTAATGGTTGAGGGAACATAATTTTGTTGAGTTTCATAGAATTACTGATGAGCAAAGAAAATGAATTATAAAAGGTCTTCCTCAACTGAGTGTGTTCGCCTAACAAGCCCCAAAGCTGAAATGCCATGTGGTTATTTTGAAAGTGCTAAAGTTAATGTTTACCCAACAATTATGGAAAGTGTTGTATCCAATTATCCAAGGATATCAAACTCAGAGCCAGATTCAATTATTGGTATGTACAATGAACTCATAAAAGTCTAGATATACAAGCAGTACCCACTACAAACTGAATACTGTATAAGAATGCAACATTCAAAATTATATAGTGTTTTTCATATGCAGAGTTATTATGTACAGCAATTATCAAATCATCACGATCTGAAAGTACTTTGAAATCCACTTCAAATTACTTGTATCTTCATCAGTCAATTCTGTTCATTTAGAATTATTTTTTCAAATATCAAATTTTAATGTGTTGTGTGGTTATTATAGTGTGGTGTCTATGTAGATTCATATTATATTTGTCAGGTGTTCTAGCTTTAGTTTGGTGTAAATTTAAATAAACTAGTTACTCCTTAACTGTTCAGGGTGTTTGTGAGAAGTATATGAACATGGAAGAGTGTCCTGCACTTGTATTGGAGTCACTTTGGTATGCATGTGGATTTGACTATGCTCTATGTATATCACACGGTTCTATCAGCACAAATGGAATAGTAATTTGGATTGAGTGCCTGATGTTTCTCGAAAATCTCAAATTAGTTTATGAATATATAAATGAATAAATATAACTTTGGATTTTGTTATGGTCAATGCCAAGGCAGATGATGGAGATTACATAAGAACATCCAAGAAGTTACTCTATGGGGATTAATTGAAGCTGTATAGAGTAATTAACACATTATGTCAGTCAAATCGGGTTCTGAGAGAGAATATTTGCTGCCTACGGTGAAAAATATTATCAGTCCACTAACAGTATAGTTACCATTCAAATTATTGTCAGAATCCAAAATTGGGCTCCTAGAACTGTAGTAACTAGATATGTTAAAGCTAATTAGCTCAACTAATATCCTATGTATTCTGTGCAAGTCCTTTCATGTTCATGCTGTTGAAACTTGAGTTATTGAGAAATTTTATAATAAAATTCCTTCTCAGGCATGTTGGGCTGAATCTTTATATTTTGGTGTTTACTATTTGTAGTTCAGAGATTGCCCATTATTATTAAACCCCTATATATATATTCATATAGTGAATACATGGCATTGAATCAGAAAACAAATCAATAATATTTCGAACTCACCAATCAAATATTTTCACAAACTATATCCAGAATATACTATTTCTAGTTCAGTCCAGTGAACACTGAATGAAATTCTACTTCTGTATGGGTTATTTATTGATGAATGAAGGGATTGGTTCTTTGACATCCTGATTATTATAAAGTAAAGATTTGGAGACTGTGGCTTGAAAATATACACCGAATGGAAATATAACCCAAAAACCACAAAATATTTGAGAAAAACCAAATACGTATTTCAACAACTAAGTTGTCGAAATACGTATTTGGTTTTTGTATGAAACTCATTGGTATTCCCACTGAAGAGTAAATTTTTTGAATAATCTAAAAAAACTTGCAGGCAAATCTGGGAGTCCATGTGTCAATCCGTGTTGTCCTGGTCCGTAATGAAACCAGTTTTCAGGCAACCGATCACTAACCAGAGTGGTTCAGTGATGACTAACCTGGTTAGCTTACCCTAACTTTTCACCAAACCTTCTCCCGTGGGATTGGTCCATTCGATTTCCGCGGTTTCGCTGACCAGCCCCACGGTTTATAGACAGACGGTTGTCTGGTAACTCCTGGCCAATGATCGCTGAGCAGCTGATAACGTCACAAGAATGCTGGAACAGTGGAATGAAAAGAAACAAAGATCAATTCAATTTACCTACCTATCGGATTGTGGCAACATTTTCTACATCTATTATAAAGGAAAATAAGTATTTGTCATCTCCACAATATTTATTTAATAGTTTTGCACATAATAAAGTATATGGCACATCAGAATTTAATAGGTACTTTAGGTATATGAACATAAGAATATATGTAACAAAATTTCATATAATACGAAAAAAGTTGAAAAGGGGCCTCTGTCTGTGCCCTGGTAATTCTTGAAGTCTGTTATAGCTGCTCATAAATCTTTATTAAATAAAATATCAACTTTGTACCCATTAGATAATTCCATTTTTGTTCTTCAAACTTCTTTCAGTTGTTGTGTTGTCACCAGGTTCCATAGGTGAAAATCGAGGTGAATATAATATGGGTACAGCTAAAAGCAAAAAAAAGTAGAAACATTCTTATTATAAAGAGAACTCACCTGTCGTTTTGGAAACCTAACCTAATATTCTCTTATTTTATAATTTTTGAGAAAATCATTTCTGCCTACTTTGCTTTATCCGATTCCTTCTGCAAGTAACAACCCCTATTCTTTTTGTAACAATACTTTGAATAGTTGTTCCAGTCATCTATAGAAAGACCATTGTTGTTTACATTATACTCCATCCTACATGTTTACTATTTACCTGTCACAGAGCCGAGAGGATAAAAAATCAGAATGACTTGAATAATATCAATTCCATGATAGTGTAACAATACAAAATCAGCACTCAAAGCAGTCAAAATCATATAAAATATTGCACAAGTAAACAAACACACTATGGTAGAAATGGTAGAATTCCATTTACAGCATTCTTGTGACGTAGCTGATGACGTATATCCCCCTACCCTGCAGCAGTTACCAGACAACCGTCTCTCAATGAACCGTGGACTAGCCCCGCCTTTCGTTTCGTTGCAGACCACGGGCCAGTCGTGCCGGCGGGCTGCGCGAGCGGCTACCTGGGCCGGCGGCGCACCGACTTGGTGCCTACCGCGCCGACGCGCGACCCCGCCCTCCACGCGTCCCGCAAGTCGCTGAACCAATCGCCAGGTAGGGCGCACTCGATGACGCGGCTCGACCAGCTGGCACGGCCGCGCCGCGGCCGCGACCTGCCCCCCCTCGCCGAGGGCGGCCACGCCCGCGCTCCTCCCCTCCGGCCCCTCTCCTCCACCTCCTCGCGCGTCTCCTCGAGCATGAGCCACCTGGCGGGCGGCCGCAGCGGCGGCCTCGGCAGGGCGGACAGCCGCAGCATGCACCACCTGGCGGTGCAGCCGAGGGAGCCGAGGGCAAGCGGCCCCTCGAACAATTGCAGCGAGGGTATGTGTGTCGGATGCGGTTCGGTGGGGCGGCCGCAGGGGTGTGGTGGATGCCGGAACGCCAATCGGTTCGGGACGGGTCTGTCGGGGTTCCCCCTACTACCTCAGAGTTTGCGCAATGCCGTCATGACTTGGGTTATTGATATCAACATTTGCAATGGTTTTGTTTTTGAGAAATGTATGGAGAAGATCGTGTCAGCTTCTTGAAAACGGAAATTTTGAACTTAATAAATTGGTTGATTCCACAGAAAGTTCATAAAAAGAAGGAACGTTGTTCAAGTTTCCGATGTATTGGAGGGAGTGAAGAATGATAATAATATTTTATCCCAACTTCGCGGGCTAACATAAAGTACTCGGTTAGAGATACTGAGTGGGTTAGGACAAAGTTGTGTATTCATATGCCGTAAAGAAATAGTCGAAAAGTTTTTTGGTTTTTTGAGGTATTTTCAAGTTTCGAACTTTCTACTCAAAATACTACAACTAAACAATAAACATAAGTTACAACTTTTATTATGAAAATAAATTATCTTAAGTCACTTGGTATAAGCCGCAACAGATTTTTCAATTGACATGCATGTACGAACCGCCATTGTGTTTCAGAAATTTCAATAACATTTTTTCCCAATATTATCTGCCCTAATAGTTTTGTGAGAACTTCATCTGAAAAGTAGTAAGAGAATGAGACTTGGCAACAATGTGACAATAAAAGACGTTCTGCGTATGTACAAGTAGTAGGTGTTTACTCGCTATGTGGGGTCATATCAACCGAATTTCGAATGTACCTATTGGCGTTCTGGTATTCATTATATTCCTGTGGCTGTACCTTGTACCGCTCACATTCTCCTAGTGAAATGACAATCGATTTTGGTCGATAGGGCGTCCCTAGTACCACCCCTTAATTTGATCTGGTCTAGAATTCGGTTGGCTTGCTTTCGATCAATCGTCTTTCAGATTAGATATTCCAGAAATAGATCTAAAAAGTGTCAACAACTTTAGTCTTGGTGACAGTTGTTATCGTTCTTTGATTTCTACCTTGAAGATATTTTTAATTAGTCCTTCAATTTATAAAGCAATTATATAATTTTCATTGAAATTCGCGCCATATTTGTAATTGGTCAAAAAAAGCCAAGAAGATTCAATCATGGACTAGAGAATCCTATGTTTCGTCTATATTGACTTGAACAAAATACAGACAATAAAGGTGATCTACCATCTATCTAATTTTTTTAATGACATCTAAAAAAGGCACTATTACTATCACCAGTTGGTAGGTACCCACTGAGCAATGTAATATTTGTTCAATATTACAGCAACCCAACAATGCAAGGTTGTAATGTTTGTCGTTACCTTACTGCAAGATTGCAGCAACTGCTGAAACGGACCTTCCCTAATATAACAAATTCAATATTTCTTGATAACACATTCTAGCAAGGTTTCTGCAACGTTACATATAAATTGAATACATTTTTTTTTTATATTTTGAATGTAATGTTTATGAAAATTACATATTGAATATTCCTACTACCACCTTGTTGCAATATGGCAGTGACTACTCAATAGAAAAGTATGTGTGAAGCATATTGAAATCTTGAGAATAAAAGCACAAATTTCAAACATAAAACATGTAATTCACAAAATGAACGCAAAATACACAAAAAATAAAATAAGTGATAAACTAAAATTAACATCCACAAAATACTTCTTGAAGTGGCAGCCCAATATTCAGTAGGAAAACTGAAACAAAAAACTACAGATGAAATATGGTGATAATAATAAAATCAGTAACTTGATCTAATCATTATTGACCTCTCTGAGTATATGGCAATCACTTTTTCTTTTCTATTCTTTGATTTTATCAAAACGGTTATACAACTTCACGTAAACATTTTATTGACATTTGCGAAAATTTCTTACGATGATTCTGTTTCTAAAAACCTCACATTCAATAACACGATAAAAAAAATGCATCTTACCTTGGAACTATCCATGTGATGAGAGTGCACTTTATCACTTACTCCAATATGTCAGTTGAAAGGAAACCTGTGCAATAGTCTTGTGAATTGCAAACCGATGCACAAAGTACAAAGAACTTGACGAAACAACAATGGCTGACTGTCGATGAGACTGATGCGAGATCTCTGATCAGTCTGATGCAATGATCCTCCAATGATCGAACCGATTCCACCCGATACAACACGAGTAAAAATGTAATGAAGTTACAAGGTTTAGGCAATATTACAAATGAAATTGAATAAAAAATTAAATTCATAACTTGCTATAAAATTGTGTATAGATTGTTCATAGAATGTTGCGAATATATTGAACTTTTATAGTTGAGACAATATTGCAATTGAAACTTGATCAAAAGTTACTTTTGTAACTTGCAATGCATTTGTTGATGGATGGTTCATGTAATGTTACAAATGTAATGAAGTTACAAGGTTTAGGCAATATTACAAATGATATGAAATCAAATATTGAATTTATAACTTTCTATAAAATTGTTCATAGATTTTTCATAGAATGTTGCTAATGTAACGAACTTCTATAGTTGAGACAATATTGCAATTGAAACTCGATCAAATGTTACTTTTGTAATTTTCAGATCATTTGATAGTAGGTTTTTCTGTTATGATTGGGAATATAACATTACAAGAAGCGTTCTGCAATATTGTCATGCTATATTATGGGAGCAAGCCGCAAATAATATTGAAGCAATATTTTGTAACATTGCATGTTCAGTGGGTAGCATTAAAAGAAGAGATTTTTTTAGTTCTACTTCTGGTATACCTAATTATGTCAGTTGTTGGGATAGTCATATCCTTATATGATGTTTTTTATTGATGATCATCAATTTTAAATCAACTTCAGAAAATAATTTTCATTGGATCTCTTTGAAAATGATAGGGTTGACCAAAATTCAACTCTACCTACTTCAAGTCTCGAATTGCTTTGTTCAGAATGGATTCTTATTTTTTTCAATGAATCAGTTCGGTAGACACTCTTCCTATACACTTCTAACAGAAATGAGTCTGGCCAAAATATTTCGACAATGTGGAATTGCATGCAAAGTTTCCTTGATGGATTAGAAATTTATGTTCTGAATAATATGTAAAATAAATGATACATTTGAGTGCGTCAGGACTCTTTGAAAAAGTTTTTCTTCAATAATATATTAATATGATGGCGTATGATTAATTGTTGTGAATGTAAAACAAAGACAGACAACATGACAAAATAAATTCGAATATTTGTGCCTCTATGAAAAGAACGAATTTTCTATATACCATTTGCCTGAACTTTCAATGAATTTGAACAAAGCGACTACAGATTGAGTTAGGTTTGGAATAATCGATTTATTTCGACAGAAATTCCTGTCCTTTAACCCATACATATTTTATGTTTTTGATAGTTCATTGATAAAATTTATTTAAACTTCGAAAAAAGTCATAATTAATGGGGCGAGGTATCATATTGTCATTTCACTAGTATTTCAGTAACGTGGTAATGGATCCAAATGGTGGAAGTGTCTAATGTAGAACCTAAATCATATCTTGAAGCATTGGTGGCAGGTAACATCTCCTTTTCAAGACAAGTCCTATCTTAATTTTCCCTAAAGATAGAAGATATGAATTAATGTAAGCTAATGCAATGTCTGTCAATTGCTTGCTATATTTTCAAATCCAGTGAAATGTCCATGATGGAACTCTCTGAAACCTGTAATTTAGAAATGATCGACAATAATAATCATTATGGAAAACCAAAACGGTGATAAAAGAGATCGTATTTTTCCAAAAAGGCACAAGTACACACCTTTCATCATAAAAAAAACAAAAATCAAGAGAAGGGTAGTCTGAGGCATCTATTCCGTATTATGGATGGAAGAGATTCTCTTATTGTGTGGTGGTGGCTCATTGCATATCCCTTTTTCATATTATTCTTCCCAAACCGACTCCATAAACACTTGAATTTTAACTTCTGAAAATATGTATTTAATCATAACATATACTGTGAGATGAGTGAAATAACACAGTTGAAAGTCACAAATACAAATTTTCAGAAACTCGGTGCACTTTCTTCGAATAACATACTGCTTGTTCTAATATTCATTGTTTTTGTAATCGCTGAATTTTATATTGAGTACCTGTTTGCCCTATTTGCTGTGTATAAAGAGTATCAGAAAGTAAACATACCAACTAGAGGTAAATTCATCTTCATTTATTCCACATGATTTTTATTGATGTTCTATCAATATTGGCTATTTATCTATTCATAAATAAGGCAAACTAGGTATCTGAATCTCCTCTTCAAAATCACGCCGGTTATCGATTAGCAAAATTTTCCCGAACCAAATGAACCCTATTAATTCTTAGTATATCTTCTTTATTAGCTTTTATCGACACTCGAAATAATTATGGGTATGTCTGTTCAATGTGAATTGTCATTATGAACGTATCATCAACCTATTTTTTTAGTTGATTGACAAGGAATGAGTTCGAAAGGTAATTAGATAATTTTCCATACGATAACATCGCTTTGAAGAGTGTTAGTTTCTTTTTTATCGTTTCGACTAACATAAAAATATTGAGCAAAATGAAAAAAAAAATTGGTTTATTTTGCATTTAATATTTCCTCAAAAGGCTAATCGATAACATTTGTTAATTACAGACAGATATTCTTTCATAAATAAAGGTTTGTATTCATCACCAGTGAATCGGCTGTAGATTATATTGATTATAGAAATATTAATTTCCTCAGTAGAAATATTCATACATTTTAATATCTTGCTTGCTTTAGTCAATAAGATTGTCATATATTTACAATTTTTCAACTTCAAGCAGTAAACATTATTATTATAGTTACTTTCAGTGTTTCTTGAAATAGTAAATTATGCTAGTAGAGAAGATTCTACGAGTTGAAAATAACACTTCACTAATGTGTCGGATACAGTATTTTCACCATTATAGTATTTATTATTTTTATTGATTAACCTCCATGAATTTGTTGTCGTAGTACTCATAAATTTCTTTTTGTCAAGCAACAACCATCAATACTTATCAGTTTACGGCGAAAAAAGTAGACACACTAATATACGAAATGAACAAATAAGTTGACTTTTGTGACAGTTGTAAAAATGCAGACGCTTTAATCGAAATTTAGAGTAATCTAGTTAATCTGCAGTGCTAATACCCATAATAATATGCTTAGATTGCAAGATATATTTCATGAAGCTACATAGTTTTAAACTTACTTAGCAAATAGTCTATAGCCTATATTTGGCATTGCTTTGTAGATGTTTTAGAGCTGTATGTTTTTGAAAAGATATTCATGTTGACAAACTGCACAGGATATTTGGATTTCCTTCTGATATATTCACATAATGAAGCTATTCGTTGGTTTTAGGATTCTATAATTATGGAAATATTATGTTGATTATTTTTTTGTTTCAACTTCGGCAAACCAGATATTTCAGTAGTTATAATTATCGGCCTCTAGAGAAATACCGTAGCGGAACTCACGTTATTTTGGCCTCCTGAACAAAAGGTTTTATTGGAGGATGAACTTTACATTTAGTTATAATTTGATTTTACCAAATCGCAATTGCCATAAAGAAACAATAGGAATATTTATGAAACGTCTGGAAAATCAGGAAAAAAGGAAAATATATAGTGTTCCATTGAAAATAACGAATTGGGTACCAATTTATTATATCAGCGATATTAATTTGTTTCATCTGATTTAACTTTCTGGAGGTTCAGAACAAACCATACAACTTTTGCATTTCAAGTATTTTTCTATATTTAATGTAGAATCTTTTTAAATATACGGAATGATCCTGTATGTATGATTGGCGGGAAATTAAATAAAATCACAAATTATGCATCAAATCATACTTTTTTGAAATATCGACAAATCTTATTCTAAAAAGTTGTTCATAACGAAATTTTAGAGCTATATAAAAGTTCTGAAAGAAATAGGTAAAGAAGTTGAAATAATTTTTTCGTCATATAAACAATTTCAATTCGAAACAATACATTTTTGACAAATAAACTTACTGGTAAAGCCAACAGTAATATTTTGCATGAATGCTTTGTGATGATTCGCAAGCTATTTCTACTTCATTTGGAAAACATTTGAAATCTATGTGAATTTGCGAAGTATTCAGCTGCGTCATTAGAGGTCAATGAAATATCTATATATAATGCAGAGACTCTTCATTATTCATGAATGTCCTTGTTTTTTTTGCCAAGTTGAAAAAGTGATTCAATTATTGAAATAACATGAACTCATGAAGCAGCTGCACACATTGCAAATCCAGATTTGAATAGACAGCTCGAATTTTTACACAATGTAATTCAAATATTAATAGTAATAATAAATCGTCTTTATTAATCTCATGAACATTATATAATACATGAATGAGTATATCTATAGTTATTAAATCAACAGAATTAATCATATGAGATGAGAAGGCGCAGTGTCAGCTAGTGTTTTGCAACTGAACCTTAATTGTATTGTGTGCTTTAATAATGGCTTTTTTAGTCAGAATTACATTATTTTCATTTCATCATCTCAGATTTTTTCATAACTTGTAAATGGTGGTAGACAGCTATTTGATGTCGTTATTATAAGAGTAATAAGTATGTTTTGATATATAATTTATGTATAATTTAAGTCCGCCACACTGGACAAGTTGAATGGCACGGTACAATTTCTTGTATCTCCGAAACAAGTTGACCCCGCCAATAATTTTCGTTTAGGAGGCCAAAATACGCGAGCCCCTTCAAACGGCAAATAAACCGACATCCAATAATCACTTCAAAGTTCGAACTCTGCTTCGAACCAACTCGGCGGACAACCCCACGGTTTATAGAGAGACGGTTGTCTGGTAACTCCTGGCCAATGAGCGCTGATCACTTGATTACGTCACAAGAATGCTGGCATATATGAGACTAGTCCATGCTACTGACATCATGTCCAGTGACAAAGAATTGTCTGCAAGCTTATTTGCATTAAATTATACAAGATCAATTCCCATCTCATGCATTCAGTTATTTGTTAGAAAGGCTTCAAGTGTGCTAACTCTTCAATAAGGGCATGTGATGTGATATAAACAAATCGTTTATACAAGAGAGGTACCATCAAATATGATGAATATAATCAAAAAATTGTAGGTATGACCTTCATTTGGGCAGATGGAATGAAACATTGGAAAATTAATATTTGAACAATGGAATGAAAATAAACAAAGGTCAATTCAATTTACCTACCTATCGGATTGTTGTAACTTTTTACACGTCAATTATAAAGGAAAATAAGTATTTGTCATCTCCGCAATATTTATATTTAATAGTTGTGCACATAATAAAGTATATGGTACATCAGAATTTAAAAGGTATATGAACATAAGAATATATGCAACAAAATTTCATATAATACGAAATAATATGAAAATAATCCTTGAAGTCTGTTATAGCTGCTCATAAATCATCCTTGATAAAATATTAACTTTGTACCTATAAGATCCTTCCATTTTTGTTCTTCAAACTTCTTTTAGTTGTTGTTTTGTCAGGTTCTATAGGTGAAAATCGAGGTGAATATAATATGGGAACAGCTTAAAACAAAAAAAGTTGAAACATTATTTATTATAAAGAGAACTCACCTGTCGTTTTGAAAACCTAACCTAATATTCTCTTATATTATCATTTTTGGGAAAATCATTTTTGTCCTACTTTGCTTTATCCGATTCTTTCTGCAAGTAACAACCCTTGTTCTCTTTTGTAACAACACTTTGAATAGTTCCAGTCATCTAGAATATGAAACAATATGAATGCCCATCATTGTTTACATTATACTCAGTCTTACTTCTTTACTATTTACCTGTCACGGAGCCAGAGAGGATCAAAAATCATAATGAATTGAATTATATCCATGCCATGATAGTGTAACAATACAAAATCAGCCCTCAAAGCAGTCAAAATCATATAAAATATTGCACAAGTAAACAAAAACACTATGGTAGAAATGGTAGAATGCCATTTACAGCATTCTTGTGTCGTAGCTGATGACGTATTTCCCCCTACCCTGCAGCAGTTACCAGACAACCGTCTCTCTATAAACCGTGGGGCAACCCAAGCATCCTGTGCAGCTCCTGCCCCGCCGCCGATCTCACCCCCCACTCTCTCTCTCTCCCCTTCGCAGCCTCGTCGCGGCCGAGCAGCTCGCTGAGCCAGCGCAGCACGGGCAGCGCGGCGAGCGCGGCCAGCGTGCGGCCCCGCGCGCAGGCGGCGGGGCCGCGCAAGCCGCGCCCCGCCAGCATCGCCGTCACCGGCGTGACGCACGAGCCGGCGCGGCCGCCGCTGCCGAGGGCGCGGCGGTCGGCCGCCGCAGGGCGGGGCGGGCCCGCAGCCGCCCACGCAGCCGCCAAGGCGAGGGCCGGGTCGCCCGGCGAAGGTGACGCGGCGGGCAAGAGGAGCGGCGGGCAAGTGGTGAGCGATAATTAAGTGACAGCCGTTTGCACCCAAGGATGGTAAACTATAGTCCATTTCAGTTGAGAATACAGCGTTGAAGCGATAGGGGAGGGTTTTCCTTGCTTCTTATTGGTCTAGAAGCCAGGCAATTTTGCACAATTTCAAATATTGCGCTATCGCAACAATGGAAGTGGTTAGTTGACCGACCGCTGTGTAAGAACAGTGAGAGATTGAACATAGATCTTACTGCTTACGCTAGATCCGGCATCCTGTAGTAATTTTTAGGTCAAGAGGGGTCTGCAAGAAAGTAGGTACTACATGATCACGTGGTGCATGTATGGACAAAAATGAAAACGACCAGTCAATGGCCTAGTTTTTTCACCCCCCCCCCCCCCCCCCGGACCTACAAAACAAGTAACCTGGATACCGGATCTAGCGTAAGCAATAAGATCTATGAGATTGAATATCAAAGACTCATTTCTATTTACCGTGAGTTTAATCGAGCGAGGAGTATGATTTCAATAATCGCTGGACATAAATTTGATTCTCATCAACACCTGGCAGTTTTCATAGTTAGCTTCTATACGGTTCATTAGCCACCAAATCCGTCATGACCATTTCTAAAATTATGATCATAAATTGAATATAATATATGCACACTACATTATATGCATCATTCAGTACCTATGAATTCTTTATTGAAAGTTCACTATTTTTTATATGAGCATACAATTCGAAATTGTTTTCATATTATGATAGGTAGGTATTAGATTATTTACCTTTTCATGGATATATATCTCCTGTTGTGTAAACTTCGAATCATCTCATGTACCTATTATTTTCACAAAAATTACTGATAATTGAAGTCATATCATACCAAAAACTATCAATAATCAATATGTATCGATTATCAAAAGGTACATCATAGTAATATTGTTGATGCCCATTTAGTGATTTTCAAAGCATATATATATGTCTATTCAGAATTAATAATTTTGAATTCAGGGCCGGCCGTCGTCTACGTCATCGCGCCTTCGGAAGCCACGCCTTTTGTCCAACAGAATGGCTTAAATGAACCATCCTCTAGTTTACCATCCTTGATTTGCACCGACGTATTTGAGTACAGTTTGGCCTGAAGCGGTGGTTAAAATGACACACGGTTATTGCACCGCACCCAAAACAATCCTCAAAGTCAACTTAACCCAGATACACCCCCAAAACTCTTTTTTTACGACATACCTACACCTCATCATGTCTGTTTTTCATGATAAACGACTCAGTGATCAAGCCTATCATATTTTGAATGTTCGTGTAGATTTGCAGATCGTCTTGGTCTTTTTCGAAGTTGTTTTTTGAAAGTTTATAATGACGAAAATGTGAGAGATATGATATAAGAAATGTTATTTGTTGTTCCACTGCCCTGCCTATACAGTGTGTCATACTTTTCATCAAAAGTACCACCGTAATTTCTGTCATTATCGAGGTAGAATGATATAAATTCCAAAAGTCGCGGTCACTCTGTAAGCATCAAGGCATTCCTTTCTTGAGTAAAATTGAAATTCCCTAAACGATTAAATATCAATACCGTGCAGGACAAAATTATTGAGAAGCCCTTAAATGTTTAGGCGTTCCGTAGTTAAGCCACCTTGAATCATCATAAGTCGGTACAAACGGATGTAATATACATAAAAATTATACAAATATATAAGTTATAAACAAAATATATAAGACATATACAGTAGAATATAGTGTTTGAAAAAGTAGTAGTAGGAAATGATAAAGATATTAATAGAGAGATGAACGATAAACACATTTCCCTTCATTTCATTCAAAGTAATGCATGACATTGAATTCAGACTCCATATGAGGTGTGTTTTGATGCCTCTAACGTCAAAGAGAGGCATGAACAAGAATCTTTACAGTCGTTTTCTTGGAATAGATATCAAAATATACCTATTTTTACCTGTAAATTTGGTATCAAGGGAATGCGTCGTCATGTTAATCAAAATAGATAGCATAAATCATGTACAAACCAGTAACCGTCAACATCATTCCTATAATTTTTCAAGGATGAGACCCAGCAGAAGCCACCAGATACTGCACCTGTCATTGCTCAGGTGGTACAACCGAAATTGGAGGAAAATGAGAGGCGTGAGGAAACCGTTCCAGATGCTATAACGAACATGGAAGAGTAAGTTACGAATTATATAACTTATTTTTGAAACCCTGAAAACCAAATCAGCGATTCATGAAACATGAAAGAGATATTTATGAATATCTAAACTATTTTTGACATTACTGTGAACCAATTCTAATAGAACAATCTCTCAATTTTCATATATACTTTCACATGCATAACTAGCATTTTAGATACTTTTAATTTTACACGATTTTACTTTGTACTTTATAATATAACATTTAATATTTTATATGTTTACACATCTATACTTTTACGTATTACATTTCTTACAATATTTACACGTCTAGAAATGTTATAGTTTTAAATTTTATAAATATGTGTCTTTTTTGTTGTTATTACTGTTTAGAAATATAGGCACTATAATGTTTGGCCGAGTATCTCAAAATACATCATATTGACCATCTTCAGAGGAAGGAATTTCGATATTGATGTTTCGCAGACAAGTTTTCCAAAAACTTGAGTGAATTATCAATACCTATGCTTTCCTCTGATAAAAATTCAGTAAGACTCGGTTTGACAAACCTTTTCTCTTTTACCTATATTAATCGCCCATTTATTTTTCTATTGTATGTTTTTTTGTAATTTGGTGATTAATAAAATACTACTACTACTACAGATATTTGAAAATGGGCCGTTTTTTGTTTCAAGTGTGAAGTTCTTGTTGCTCAATTTTTTGAGTGAATCGGGTTTTATCAATGATGTTGATCTTATTATTTCACATAACTATCATTTATTCGCGGTTCAATGTTGTATCACGACATTTTCTTTCATATTGATGAGACTGAAAAATATGTGTTTTTCTCAATAATTTCCAGCGATCCCTCTAAAAAATATGTGCCTGAAAGTAAACAGAGTGATATAGAGTTAGAATCCAAAAGGAAGGTAGGAGATGATATTGTAGGTGATAATATGAAAGAGAAAGTTGAAAAAGAAAGTAGTGAAAAGGATCTGAAAGAAGTGAATAAACCAGAAACTGTTGAGATTGAAATACATGAACAGAGAGAGGAAACAAAAACTGAAAAAACGACACAGGTAGTAACAGCTCCACCTGTACCAGAGACCAATGAAGTCTCCAATGGCGAAAATAATGAATCCAGTGGAAACATTGAAAATAATTCGATAAACGAAATGACAGCTTCAATGACCAAAATGCGCATAACCACAGAAGAGGAAGCTAAAGCAGCTTTAGCAGAACGAAGGCGATTGATTCGTGAAGAAGCTGAAAGGCAAGCTGAAATGGAAAGATTACGAATCGAGGCAGAGGCTAAAGCTGAAATCGAAAGACAGCAGAGGGAAGAAGAACAAGTCAGACAATTAATAGAGTTGCAAAGACAGACTGAGCAAGAAAGGTTACAAGAGGTACATTTTTTTCTTTAATGAATGCAGATCCTTATTTCAATTTTTTCCAAATCATGAACTGAATGTTCATGAAGTTAGATGTGGATTTATCTGCGATTAAAAGACATGTTTTTTTCTGTTAGATATTATCAAAAAATAGCTTAAATTTTTATCGAAGATAATGAAATAATCTGAGAAAGCTTCATGGTGTCAGATTCGTTCATTTAACTTTTTACAGGCAATAAGAGAAGCTCAAAAACGCGAAGAGGAAGAAAAGCTGAGACGGGAAGAAGAACAGAGGTTGAAGATACTCAAAGAAGAATCTGATAGGAAAGCTAAGGAAGAAGCTGAAAAACAAAAGGCGGAGTTGCAGGAAAGACTGAAGAATGAAGAGAAAGAAAGAGAAGCTAGGCGTAAAAGAGTTGAAGCAATTATGTTGAGAACAAGAGGAAAAAATAACGCTAATTTACCATCACAGCAAGTGGGTTCTGCAATATTTTTTATGTTTTATCTGTTATTTAAATGCATATTTTTTGATTTCATAGAGCACAGATGATAAAAATAATGAGAATAAGTCTGACGAGAATAAAGATAACGAGAGTGAGTTAAATGGAACGAAGATAAATGAAAAACAAGAGAATGGTACTACAAATACTAGCAAAGATGCAGATATTGTTGATAACATGTGAGTATGTTTCAAACAGTTCAACTATAGAATTTGTCGATTCCCTAATATTTTTTCGTCAAAACACCGTATGTTTTTTTATGATTGTCCCAATAAACTACCACGAGAACTATAAAAACCTTTTCAAATAATATTGTCGGCATTGAAAGTTATTTTTACAATTGAATTATGTAACTCAGACACGGAGATGAACTTTTTTCTTAATCAACTCAGTTGTAACTGGACACCATTTTAAAAATAACTTCACTTTTTCGTTCTAGATGAATTTATATTGCAATTAAACTCCATTTCATCATAATTAACCTTGACAGTCGCCATAAAACGTACTCAATATCGTATATTTTGAAGTAGTCTAGGGATATTTTCCAAATACACAATGAATCCTTCAAAAAAAACAACAGAACTGATGTTTGCTTCGTTCACCGCGGCATGAAATGTATGCCGCAAGATACTTGGTAAAATAACCGTAGTGGAAATAAATATTCCAGTTCATCTAACATGTGTTAGATATAGCCGTATCTTATCTTGATGTGAAATATGCGTGCAATACAACTTAATTTTTATAATGGTTGACTTGGAAACAAAAAATGCAAGTGGTCATTAAAGTAATAGTATATACAAAGCGACATTTGTATCGCCCCTGTAAAGTAGTTCCATCTGCAATTTTTCTTTTAATAATTTTTCGTCCTGATATTCGAATTTTAGTTGAATAATCTTTTTTTTAGCATTCCTAGCGATATTGTGAAAAATGCCAACGCAGTTACAATAGAAAAGATGAATAGTAGCGATTCATTAAATTCAAACAATTCGTGGCGAGGCTCGCAACAGTACGGTAACTTTGTATGTAATAACAATAGCTAAAAGAAAACAAATATCTGTATTTTTCAGATGCATTGATGTGAGAAACTAATTTATAGGTTATACGTAATAGTAGTTAATGAACATGTGTGTGCATGTATTTGTTTAGTGATGAATACATGCACACATGAGTACATGTAATATTTCATTGATTAATTCATAAAATGCCCTCATCTTAACTTATTGATTGTTAATGTTTGTATACACTTTTTTATGTCCCTGAAATCGTACCCTATTGTTATATGAATTAATCTCTCATGAAAATATTCTCATTTATATAGAGATAGTGGAGAATCCATTGACAAATCTAATATATTGGAAACAGGTAATTCAGGCTTTGTACATAATGCGAAATTCTTATTCAACTACTTTTCTTTATAATTTTAATATTGTCAGTTATAAGATTCAATGTTGATTTGACTTTATGGCTTTTCTACTACCCCTGCGGTTATATTTTGGAACCTGTTATATATTTTTCTCTTAGTAGTGTGTATACAGGCAAGTGATAGATGCATAGGAATGATTATGGCAACTTTTATCGATAATTGGTTAAACAATGACTGAGAGTGTACCTATAATTGAAAAAATTGCGATCAGAAGCAAAAACGATGTGAATTTCAGTATTAGAATTGCTTTTGATCGTTATTGACATTCAATTCTTCCAATATTTTATTTGACAAACTCGGTCTGTGCTAGTCATCTCAACTATATGTAAAATTTGTTGTGTAATATTATTACTTATTAATTATTCTCTGCTGTTGGGGCTTTGCCCATCTATTTTTTATTAACGTGGCAGTTTTAATTTATATTATCTGCATTTTTGATATTTTTTACTATGATTGATGTTTGGATTATGTTTGAAAGATATTTATCGTACGGAAAGGGTAATTTTGTTATCTAGTGTAAAACCATATATTTTGAATTGTAAATTTTCATTGAAAATTACTGTTGATAAATGTCCATCCTGGTAGAAAAGTATCATCAACCTCCAATGTATCTTGAAGTAAAGTATAAGACTATTTATTGCATTGTATATATAACTAGAGCATAATTATGAAGTGAGCAAGAAACGAAGATCCGTCTAATTCGTGCAAAATTTCACTCAAATATTTTCTGATACCTACAGTATAAACTAATTGGAAGTTAACATTCCCTTTATATTCTCAGTTGTATGACCACCTCCCGAAATATAATCACTCATTTGGGACACCTTTTGTATTGTATTCATTACAAAATTATTTGCCCATGTCTCGTGAAATATTTCCAAATGCACTCGAATCATCATGATACCTTTCCAAGCTCGGAGAAATCACTGTTAGTTGAATGAATAGTATATTCTTCAATGTCATTATAATAGCTGTTATACTCGGGCAGAAGACTATACTCTCCACGATTACTTGAAAAATAATCCGGTAGCTGAATGAGTTTGAGGAAAACTAGGCTTGCTCTTTCAGTATCAACAGGTATATTGTTTTCGATTTCGTTATCAAAGTAAGCATTTTTTATGTTTCATGTCGTGAAACTGACGATATTGCTCAGTCAATTTCGGAATCATGCTAGATGAAAATGCGGGGATATTGATTGCTAACGCCTGTTTGTTATCTTCGAGCTTGAAGCTCACAAAGAACACATATGTAATGATAGTCAATGAAATGTTTGTATTTTTTTAATTGTCAATTATTTTACACAATTCTTGAAATTCCGAGTACATTTACTAGGACAATACATTTCGACGGCCAATATCTATGGTTTGTTGGAAATTTGTGAATTCTACTAGGTGTTTTGAAATAGGTAGGATGGTGGATGGCCGAAAATTTGTAGCTTGCGATCAGAAGATAGTCTTGTTGGCTTGTCCAATAGGATTTGTGATGCGAAAATATATTTAATGTCTATCATAAACGGTGAATGGCTATTCAAAAAATATTGTAATTATTCGCATAAGTTGAATAACATCTACTTTTCATTCACTAGTAACTTTTATGAATCATTCTTGTATATTTTAATGAATTTACCAATTGAAGGCAATTATAGGAATAATATAAAATACCAGTATAAATTATAACTTTCAATAACAATATGTGGTTGAATTGCTTGTTAAAAATGCTTAATAAATGTAAAATTTATTTATGATTCTTGTTGTTTATTTTGTAAACTGGATAAATATAGATATTGCTCGTCAAACTTTTTGCTTATACGCAGTGACTGAAAAATGTATATTTAACAAGTTCGAAAGCTTTCACGACTTTACCATGATTCAGACAGATATAAAATCTTGTAAAAATATGATAGGGGTATTATTATCCTCTCTAACACAAGGAAATTGAGGTTCGCAAATTAGAAATGATGCAAATTTCATATTAGTTCATACCTACTTTACTATTTCATTATCAGTTGAGAAAGTGCTTATGAACATCTGATTGATACCAGAAAACCAGTAAACATTATTTTTCTCGTAATGAATTAGATATCTAAAACTGTTAGATAGACTAATAAATAGACTATGCAAACTATATTTGTATGTATGTATACCTACTCTTGTATCTCGATGGCACTTATCTTGCAAGTTGTACAATGATTTCTCGACTTGTCTGTAGATTATAAATGATTCAATTAACTGGGCTGATATGAAGTCTTATTGAAAACTGATTCAACAATAATATCACGGAGACTTCAAAAATGCAAGTCATCACTTCAATAAATGAGTAACAACCCAGAAGATACGACTTCTACTATTTCATCTAACGATTATTTTCGCAGGTAAAAAAATAATCAAACAAGAATCTCATATCTGCTGAAATGTATATTGATAATGTAATTAATAAATGGGAATTCATGTGTCAAGTGGATACTTTTATAATTATCGCAGTAATACTTGAAAGTTAGAAATAAATTGTATCTGATCTGAATATCCAAGAATATTACAGTAATAAAAAAATGTCACACCGTCACCCCTCAGAATTCTTAAATCAAATGACTTACCTTGTGATACGTCATTGGATATAGGCATAATTTCACCAGGAATTCAGCTGAGCTAACTATTCAATTTCCATCAGGTATCATTGTTGATTATTTGCAAATTAAAGCCTCAAAGTCTAATAGTACAGTTATTTTAAGAAGCTATTAGGTTCGATAAAATGTAAAATTGTGAACTGATCGAAAATAATGCGGCAAACAACCCTATGGAAATCATAAATGGAAAAAATGACCAAACAATTAGAAACCCTGAATTGAAAGAATAAATGATTTATTCCATTATAAATTCATCCAAAAACAAATCAAAATAGATAAAAATAATGATAATGCTTTTATAACATTAAAAAAAATTCACAAAATTTCGTAGAAGACAAAAGGCAGAGTTCGCTCTAAAACTGCGAAAAGCAGAAAGTAGCGCTCTCCCACTCAACCTTGAAAATAATGAATATTTCAATGAGCACATATTTTATATATATATATATATAATACAAAGCATAAATATCTAATACTAAATTTTTCATAAAAAATGTTCCATTATAATTGATGTAATATAAATTAATAAAAAAGAGAAATATGGCGTGAAACTTATGAGACTATAATTAAGAAAAAAATATGACTTATTGGCACAGAGCAGAACACGGCTAAGGTTTATGCCTTTGGATGACGACATCTTAAACGGAAATGGGCAACGAAAATTCGAAATTAGCTACGTGAAATATTTATAATTATATATATCACATTAAAAATGATTTGATCAACAATAATTTTCAATTACCTATACTTGACCATTTCTAGATGTCAATTTGACATATTTTTCATCCTGCAAATTGACATTTGAAATTTCTGTCGATGCTAGAATTGGTGAAGACGGGAGATTTCGAATATCGCGCCTTCGAAGATGGAAATCTCCCATGATCTATCCGGGGTGAGGAAATGCGAGAAACCGAACCACTTCTAGAAGTGACGGGTTTTAATAACAGGATTGAGGGTGCTTCGGGCATTGATTTGACATATTTTTGATGCCTCAAATTGATATGGAATTTGATGCTGTGATTTTTTGTGCATATATCTTGAATTTGGTAACTTTTCATGTGAGCGGAATTGAGAAAAACTAAACCAACATTTAATATTTAGGAACCTATATAAACACTTTCTAACATAGGTAATTTCAAATGATCAGCTCCCGAAGCAAAATGTTTCTCAACTTTTCAATAACACTTGCAACGGGCCATCATTCGGATGATGTCGGTAAAAAGATACCCTTTTGATGGTATTGGCCCATTGATGGTTGGATTATAGATACCCGATTACAATATATGCCATATATATTGGGCCGACATTTAGCCGATGTAGCGTTGCCATGTACTCGACCAATCATGCGTTGGGCCAGAGATTCATTGTTTGCTGGATGGCCACCGTTCAAGTGTGGATTCAATTGCAGCACCAAGTTACAAACTTATAGATTAAAAATTGTAAAAAACTGCTATTATGCGCCAAGTTGTTGTGGAAATGAGTTCCTCCGCATTTTGAAGTATATACTTTGCAGCGCTATAACGGCAAAACTCTCAATCATAATAAAAATAATGTTGATACATAAATTGTAGCATGTTTCCTCTAGTTTAATTTTGTATGTGAATGTTTTTTTTTCCAATATGGCGGCTCGAGCGGCAAAGATACGATGTGACAAAGTTGAAATTCGAAAAGAACACATGGAAATCCATGAAATCACCAATTTTCAAAACTCCCGGAAAACTTTCCAGTTAACCCCTATTTTGAGCACCAAAGTGTATATTGTTGATGAATTAATGGTTGATGATGTGCGATTCTGGATGATACACATTTTTTACTGTTCTATTTTCGTAAACCTGGTAATTTTAGGTTCATTAAATAGCCATATATAGTACCAATCAAGCAAACCAAAGTAGATAGACTATAAATAAACTGAACTCAGACTTTTCAAATAGCTGAATACGTATAGATATATTTGTTTGAAATAAATTATGAAATTTATAAGATTACCCGCTGCGATAAGTATAGCGACTACCTGTGGACAAAAGCCCTCGACGTTTATATAGGGTTGTGCATCTTATTTACCGTTGTGTCGATGAATGAATAAGCCCGTGCGCCGTGCGGACGAATATAACTACAGGTAAGTGCTGAAAGTCGATCCTTTTTCTTCGGTTGTTTTTTATGAACAAAGATTTTATTATGGTGATAATTTCTCGGAAGGGCCCTCGTTTTTTTTTAAATCAGATGTGTTGCGTCACACCACAGTATTTTTCGTGTCTATATAACATGTAGCATTGAAACAGAAATATTGAATGCATGATCATTCGTTCAAGCAATACGTTATTGCGACTACCATTTTTATGCTGATGACACTCAGATATATTATTCATTTAGAGGTGACAATGATCTACTCTCACCGATTATCGCTGGATCGAGATTTGAAAAAAATGCTATGTGAATCTCTGGCATTATCCCATTTAGATCACTGTGACGTTGTCTATGGCTCCTGCCTTGATAGTGTGGATATAAAACGCATACAAAAATTACAAAACTCGTGTCTCCGACTTATATATGGCATAAAGCGCTCTCTCGTGATGTAACAAGTTCTTAATCATCAGCAAGCACGTTAGAGAATAATGTTTTACAGCGTTGCCGAGCGTTATTTATGATATTTTTTTTTATAATTATGAGTGGTAGGCCGAAAGGCGAGAAACTAATGACATAGCACTCGATCAGTATACATATACATTTCATTCAAGATTTACTAAACAAACATCTATCAAACACCGAAACAAGTTGATAAATTCAATAACGATCGATTTGTATAATTCATTAGATGAAATTGAATAAGTCTTCCTTGGAATTAAGTTACGAAAAATAGTGAAACTAACAATAACAGGAATATGCCTTGCAACGAAATTGTATCGTCACAAAAAGCGGTCATGATGGTGTTGTTTGAATGTTCCGCTGAATTTGGAAGGATTTAGGGCGGCGTTTATTAATTTCAACTACAATCTTAGACACTCCGACGAAGCATTGATGGAAGACTATATTCCCTTCTATCCTTCTATTCAGCTGACTTTTTGTTTAGATGCATGGACCGGTGGTTGTTTACGCGGCGTGTGCGCTTCCGTAGTTTCGAAATCAGGATCTTTTACTCAAATATTTGGACTTATTTTGGCGCTCCTTAGCATGTGCGCCCCCATCATGCTGTGCATGTAAACTTCTGAGGGTTGCTAAGGCAGCTAGGAGAGTGGTTAGAAAAAAAAAATTATCTGCATGGTGTCTTCGTCCGGCCCTGCATTCCATCATGGAGGGTTATACTTCAACAACGGTATAGATGGCTGCTCTCTTATAATTCTTAGATGTTTTCTACGATTGAAATTACTTGGCAATTATAGGAGTCAATTTGGCACGTTTTTCATCATCTTACAAATTGAAATATTTTTCTCCGATGATGGAGTATGACAATGTGTTTTTCGATTTCGCTATACTTATTCGAAGTTTTGAAATCCCAATTAGCCAAATTCTTGCGGGGTGGAGAGGAGCGAAACCAACAGCTAATACTGATATCCAAACCATTTATTTATATCATTAACGAATTCTGACAGAATGTCAATGATAGGTATATTCAGAGGGTGACGTGACCCTGGAATGGCAGTACAATATGATACCACAGACTCCTCTGAGACCAAAATAAGATGATTGTTGAACCAAACTTACCCATACATCAAAATGCTCCGTTCAGCCGCTACCAGGGAATTCAAATTTAATATTATAAAAAATCACGAAACACCCTGCCTTTTGATTTCGTGAGGAAATGTGTTGCCACATATTGGCTATAATCAATATGTGATCAATGATTGTATGCGAAAATAAACAATGCGTTTGAAGGAGAGGTAATTAAATGGACACCACACGTATCTCGTCATGTGAATATCCTATGGATGTCCAAAATATATTCATGTACCCCATTTGGCCGTGTATAAAAATTCATTAGGTATATAATAATGTCCAATGAATAAATTTTGCCATTGAATTCATTCAACAAGCATTTATGTACAATGTACATACAATATGATAGGATGAGATATCCTATAGTGCTTATATCAGGTCTGTTTATTTACGCCAGCATCCCAGAAACATGATGAAATGATCTTCAATGCATCAGCCAGAGTGCGGAAGCAGTGTGTGAAATATTGGCATCATCAAGCAGACTTCAAAAAACTTTTATATATATTTTTGATATCTGAGGAACATAATATAGTATACGAGACAATGAAGTGAAGATGGTTCGTTTCAACATCTTCAGATGGTTTTACAAGTTGATATCAAAATAATTATCTTTCTCATTTGCTGTTTCTGAGATCCCCGATTAAAGCACCATATAGTCATACGTAACTATTTATACCTCCAAATACCTGCAGACGATCATAATATAACGAAAACTCGAAAAGGAAGAGTGATTTCTAGGTAGTATATATACATATGAACTTATTCTCGTGAATGGAGATATTCCTACACATCCTTGCAATTTGGGTGGGTATAAGAATACATACTACAAAAATCTAAAAGACGTTGAGACTATACATAGTACTTATTGAGACAAGATTCTGTGTTTCCACTTTCCAGTGACGATTTTTTTTTAGGTAACTCCATTTAATTTATAGGTATACCTACCACGGTTCTACCAGTGCAATCTGTTCGATAGCTTCTTAGTATTGTTTCAGAGCATGGGATATAATATATTTTACAACATTCAATATACGTCGCATCATGTATATTGGGTTTATTTTTCCTTCAAAAATACTCTGCTTCAAGTACTGTAACGTCCGTACAAGGCAATCTTTTCAATATATATAATCATCAAGGCCAATACCTAATACAAACGTTCAAGTACTACGTGATTTGATTGAAATATAGATAGGTAAGAAATATATAAGTACCTACCTATTAAATAATTAAACATGTGATCTCAGATCCAAAATAGTTATGCATATGATCTCATTGGCGCAGCTATACTTTTTTTAAAAAAGCCGTTGTAGTTTCTAGAGTTTCAAAGCAGAGAATTTTAGGCTTTCCAATGCTATATATACTCTTCATCCCTTCTAACTTTAGATTTCACTGAATGCGACTGCCGCCTTCTAATATACATCACCACTTTTGCAAAATTTATTGCTTCATTTGGTTTTCCAAGGGTAATTATTGTTATGACAACAAGAAGATGATCATCTCTTCCCATGAGCTTGATTTCTCTTAGACAATTCTCATGGATTATTTGCTCTTCGATTTGTTTGCGTGCCACTTAAATTATTCGCATTCGTGTGTTGAATACGGTTCTTCGGATCGGTTCTTCAACACCCTGTATATATAGGTTATGAAGCCTTTTTTGGAACACAGTTTTTGTAAAGGATCACATCAGCTACTAATAACTATTTCATCTAGTTTTTTTTTGGTATTCTGATTTGTGTTACAGTCTCAATTTGGAAATTGCCTATAATCACATCAGTTATTCAAAGAAATAAGAGTGTCTATAATCATTCGTTTATCAATCGTCTTCGCACTGCTGATTTTCCTGATTGTGCCAATTAAAATTTGGACATACTGTATAGTATTCTTCTCATTATCTGTATTCTTTGCCATAACTTTTTCAACATTTCTACATGCTTTGTCGTATTTTTATTCAGCTTCTAATAATAAAGACGTAAAATCTAATAATAAAACAAATTCAATTTCGTTTAGGTATGTTTTCTTATTATTGGATACGAAGCTGTCTACGAATAAACGAAAATGTTTGATTTTGAACAGTTATTCGTAGTATTCGAGATAATATTGCAAAACCTCAACTTGAATATCTTGCTTTTGAGCTGATCAACTCATTAACTAAATAATTAGCTTGATGGCAATCTGTATACCGTATATACATGTTTCCATCAGTTTGAAATTTGCATACAATCGGTTCTCTAACCAAATGTGCGCCACTGATCTTCAAAAATCGCAAGTTCTGTTTGATGATAAAAAGTTGCTGGTCATGATTCATGATAATCAGGTGAGTATAGATACACCTATTCTGTGCCCAAACCTATAGATCATTTGAAAGAGGTGGTTTGGAAAGCCAGTCGTCGAAGTGCGTTAGAAAATTGTTTAGTACCTTGCATAGGACAATTTCCGTTTATTGTGTGAGAACGATCACATTACCATAATATCTACCTTTTAATTGTCATCAATTTGGAGGTCAGGCCACGTGTGGTGCTTCAAAAAGTATATTTATTTATCATTTGTGTTGATATATCTGCTCCTGCACGATTGTGATTTGAATTATTGTTGGTTCATCTGAGGCCCATCATTAATCAGGTTTTCGTATTTGAAACGAAGGAACCAGTCCAGATATTCGAAGAATACCTACATCATGACTACTACCGCTAAACCAAGTAAGTGTTTACATTCGTCAGTCAATGAGAGAACTATATATAAACCTATATATCGTGTAAATATTAATTGCAGCCGGTTGAAAAACATCGGTATAAAAAATTTACCGTCTATATACATGTTCTCTGATATAATTAAGGTAATATTAAAATAGTTTGTAATATTTTGCGAATGAATAATAAGATTTATATTCCAATATGCATTTTTTGAAAAAAACTCAGATTTCGAGCGAGATAATCCAACTTACATCGTTATTTTATTCAAAGAATTTTTGTATATCATTTGAAACATTCTTTCAGAGAATTTACCCCATCAAGACCTGACAAGACAGAAAAACAGTTCGTTAAATAAACATATTCTTATATATAGGTACCTATTTCAAAATTCCATTTCATTGCCACTGATTAAATTGACCATCAGACATAATTTAATATTGAAAACTTTACTGTTGATCTGAATGAATCGGTAATCAATCTGTTATCTAAAATCGAAATATATATGGGGTTTTCCGATTCGATCGACAACGTTCCTGGTAGCTCTCAAAAATTAGGGGAACATAAGGCTCTCATGTGGTCAGTTATCGAGATATAAGCAGGATGTTGAAGTTGAAAAATGGTTATATTTTTTCGCGATAACTCAGAAACGGCAGATTTTTTTCCATTCATTCAAGTGAATTATAGATTTGAGAATCTTCAATTCCAGACGAAAGAGTCGTATCAAAGAGTTCACTCAGTGTCATTTTTAGGAATTATAATCGAATGATTTATACAAAAAAATAAATGGGTGACGTACGATCATGTGAAGAGACTATTCTATTTTTTACAAAAAAGGCCCACTGGGTAGAACTCGATAGAAACCACGATTTCCGATAAATGAAGGAATTTGAAAACTGCAGAATATTCCCCTCCCTAACGGCGCCACTGCATGAAATATTCGATATGACTTGCTAATCTGGAATTGGAGATTTCCAAGTTTATGACTTTTTGCGAAAAAAAACTGTATTTATTTTACTGAGCTTATGAGAGCCTTTACAACAATGTTGATCAAATTACGAGAGCTACCACTTGTGGAGCGTTGTCGGGCGAATTTCTAAAGACCCTGTATACCAATAATCGATATTTGACTTTATTCCAACTTTTTCTACTGATAGAATGAATAAATAACTGATAAGAAAGAAACGTTTATCTTATGGATACATTTACAACATGTGTTATAAATATATCTATCTACAGCTCGATCTACAGGTATAGCTATTATATACAGGGTGGCCCTTTAAAGTATCTCTGTTGCTATTGGATTTGAAAAAAATGCATCATGTAACACACTATATTTTTTTGCATTTCTGAATTGTCCCTAAAGAGCTGATTTCATCATTCGATCACCCTTGTTGGAGTCTAGCGGAAATGATTATAAAGGTATAGATATATATATAGAGTGTGAAGAATTACTTTTTATTCTGTCTTGGTCAGAGCGGCTTACATGTCTAAACATTTCATTTAATATCGATTGACATTTAATTGAACAAATACGAGGTATAAATCGCCACAGATTAGAAAATAAGGTTTTCTAATCCGTGATATCGCTGTGATTATTCCTGCTAGACCCAAAGTGGATCTATAAATTTGAACTCCCACAAATTTTTGTTGCGAACATGCTCTACTTATTAAAGTTTGATATTTTTTACGCGTGGGCAAAGTACCTACCTATACTTCAATAATACGATAATCCAATTTTGAAAAATTCCCACTTAGTTTTTTGTCAGCACTGACAGAATTTCAATACTTTTGTGAATCCCATGTTTTGATGCATAATGCAGAGAAAATGAGTGTATTATTGGACGGTATTATCGCGTGATTTTCTTTGCATTATACTGTACCTATAAATGCCCAAAGGCTCTAAAAATTAACGCTATCCCATAATATGTAGATTATACCAAGCTCAAAGGAGGGTATGAATTATTGATAAAAAATTATCTCTTTCTTCAAGTTCAATTTCAAATTTCATTTATGAATTTGTGATTTCTAGCGTAACAAAATGATTCGTATGACCTTACGTATACTTGAATACATTTCCAATAAATACAAACCTGATGTGATATGTTCGAATTCCATCAGTGTTGCCAATCTGAAATCTGTCAATATCCCACCGATCTAGACAGAATTTCCCGCCATTTCCCGCCATATTCAAAATAATATACCTACCTATCATTCAGGAATTAGTTCATAAAATATATTCTATATTTTATTCTTTTGAAATATTCTTCAGAAAATTAGGTAAAATGTTGCAAATTATCAAAGAATCGACAACTTAATCAAAATATTCATTTCATTTTTGTATCAGTTTGTTTAGTGATTTCAGTATTTTTGGGACCATTTCGAAGTGTGAAAGTATTTGAAATCCTTGATTCGGTTCGCTGAAGGATGATAATGTAACCATTTTTTAATATTCAAAAATCCCACTTCTGATTCAGCAGTATCCGATTCATCACTGCGACTGCAGGTTTTGTTTTTATCGTCGAAATCATTTTCAACCAGTGATTGGTACGACGTGCTGATACGTGATAACAGTGACAAGTGACAGCATCAAGATGTTTGAGGGGATGACAATGGGTGTCACGAAGGTCATGAAACTTCAATGCTTATTTCATCATGGACATGATGGACAAGTGAAGGAAGCAAAAATAAATATTTCTGCGCATGAGCATAAATACCTTTTATTGAATATCACCATGAAATATATGAACATTATTTCACTAAATGCATGAAACTTCATGATTTCCCGCATATTTCCCGCAAAATGACTTATCCCGTCAAATATCCCGCGGGCGATCAAATTTCCCGCAATGCGGGAAATTTCCCGCCAATTGGCAACACTGAATTCCATATCGGCTACGGCTACCCAAAAAAAAAAAGAAAAAAATCGATCACCTGGAAGTCATGGTTAAATTCACAAACAGTGGATCAAAAAATATGTTCATATGAGAACTATTGCCATCGACAATAATTTTGCCTACCAGGAAAACATTCCTATAGTTTCTTACGCCTAATTAGTTACTTTTGCATCAGTATCGAAACTTTCTGTAGCTCCATATAGTCTATGAAAAAAACGAGTCAATGAATATTTGGACGCCAAGTATTGTCAATCAGTGAAAGAGTTTTACAGTTGTATACAGAGGGTTGTTTAAATTCGACACTCATAATTAGGATATATATCGAAAAAACTATAATACGAAGTAGTTTAAATGGGGGCAAATTCGCAAAATGTTATGCTCGTTTTTAAAGTGAGAGAAAATCCACCAGAAGCTCTTTTCAAAAACAAAATGTTTTTGATTATCGTTTAAATTCTTTTCTTGCTTATTTATTACTAGAACGATACACCAGTACTGAAAGTATTTCCTAAAATTTTATTTTATATTGTATCATAAGGTTCAGTTTATATTGAAAAATTTGAAAAAATGCATATTATTCCTGGGTACTTTGATAACTATATAGGTATATTTTTGTGCAGCAATACGAGGTTTTATTTTCTTTTTCCAGTTCTGATTCCTTTCACATTTCTTTCCAACGAAAAAAAAACAATAATAGCTTTTAATCATATGGGTAAATACCTCGGTAAATACACTGCCATCAATCGTGTTCGGATCTTTTTCACTGTTTCTAGCCATTTAAAAATGTTTTTATATATTTTACCGTCGCGCCGCCAATTTAAAATTTTTCATCTGTCGCCTGTCGGTGTGATGAAAATTATGTTGCATCAAAATTTCACATATTTCCGCAGTTGATGGACAGCGAATAGGAATTATAGAATGTAGGTATGTAGGAATGTATAGATAGGTAAATAAAAAGAGGCACGAAAACAAGGGTGATTATATGCTGTTATGCTGATATGTTGGCAACCAGAAATCAGAGTCGGACTAATATACAGTGGCGTAGTTACACCTCAGCGAGTCCCCGCAGTGGCGGGGTGGGGGGGGGGGCAGGCCAAAGATAAGGGCCTCTCATATGCTCTTGTCTCAAGTCATTTTCGGGTCTGATACCGAATAATGAAATTAAAATATATTGCTTTATTTTTGACTGATGAAATTTTTCCGTTAGGTGGCGATGTCGAATTTTTAAACATTTTTGGCTCTACGTATTTTGTTTCGAGTATTTTCTGTGATATGCAACCTATGGCTGCACTGGGTGTTATTTTCTTCAAGCCAAGAATTTTTTATTGTTGATATTCAAAGGGGTTTATTGCTTACAACAATTTACCTTGTGATATTTAGAGGTCAGAAAATCTCCAACAGCTTAAAATAAAAATGATAAACCACCTACATCAAAAATGAAAACCACCTACATCAAAAATGAAATTGTTTGTCATGTGTAATGAGAATTTGAAATATATATTTTATTTGTAGTTTTCCTTTCAGAGTAGCATACAATGAAAGAAATATTTTGAATTTGAATATGCTGTAGGTATATTATATTTATATATTTTTATTTTTTGTTTGTAATTGTAAATTAGGATTACCTATTTCAAATAAAGATTATTATTTTTATTTTTGGGAAGCCAGTGGTTGTAACAACATCACATAACATTTTTGTTCCTAGAACAGTATCATCCTGTAACAAATATTCAATCGAATATTCGGAGAATATGTAGATGCATAATCGTATCAAAATATTGCGATAGCGCGTTCGAATTTCCCACTCAGCAGACATCAGCGCGAGCATAGAACCAATACACATAAGCCCCTTTCGTTTGTATGCAAAGTGTAGCTTACAACTGGTGTATTTTGCACCGCTTTTGAGCATTCGTTTCGCGAGGTGTATACACCAGTATGAATAACATTGTTAACTGCACTGAAAATCAGCTGATTTCGAGTGTGGTGTAGATTAGACGACACCGAAAAACAGACAAAATAACCTATATTCGTCTTCGTGAATCGTGATAAACTTGACGAAAATTCGGTTTCACGTGGTTTCACCTTCTTGAACCAATCAAAAAATGATTCGGGGATCACGCACCACAGAATACCTACTCCTCTAGTGGTCTGTGCCAAACCGTGGTCTGTGCCATGTGCCATGCGACATTCACATAAGCCCCTTTCGTTTGTATGCAACATATATCTAATAATAACTATATAGGTAACATGGATACAGAGCTGGAGCCGAGAAATAAAACAAATGACAGTCTGCGGGACAAATCGCGAATATGCGCATGCGCAAGTTTGAATTAAGGATCGACATCATGGAGGAAAGTAGCTTTCTAGTGAGCGACAAACGTATGACGATTATTAAAAGTAAATCAAATATGTCACGTAACCTTCAATTTGATTATGTTTTTATTTTATCATGACATATAAGGTTCTTTCGTCTGCTTTTCGGTGTCGTGTAATCTACACCAGCTGATTTTCGGTGCAGTTAACCTAATGTTATTCATTCTTTGGTTATTCATTCTACACCTCGCGAAACGAATGCTCAAAAGCAGTGCAAAATACACGAGGTGTAGGAGAGTGCTACACTTTGCATACAAACGAAAGGGGCTATATTGTCAAATATTCATTTATCGATGGATTGTTGGACGATTTTGGATAATAGTTGATAGATGCAGAAATGGATGTGATCTACAAAGCGATACTTGCGACTTGCATAGAAACAACCTGTGACTGCTTGACGATAGTCATCGGAACAAGATTCGTGAGCCAATCATAGAAATCATATACTATATATAGTATATGATTTCTATGGAGCCAATTTTTGATCAATCACTGTTATCACTCACTAATCACTTCTGTAAACAATCAGTAAGTACATTAATAACTATATTAACGCTCTTTTACATAATTTGAGTCAACAAACATACCTAACCTATGAAATTCTGAAAACGTCAGTGGATTTCAACTCGTCAAAACCCGCGCATGCGCACAATTCCTAATTAGCAAGCGAGACAGTCTTTTGTTTTTTCCAAAACTGGCTTCACTTTCGCGTGAAGAGAAGAATAGGTGTTATCCATATAGTTGTTATTATATATATGGTATGCAAAGTGTAGCACTCCTACACCTCGTGTATTTTGCACCGCTTTTGAGCATTCGTTTCGCGAGGTGTAGAATGAATAACATTGGGTTAACTGCACTGAAAATCAGCTGGTGTAGATTACACGACACCGAAAATCAGACGAAAGAATCTAGAGTCACAGATTGCACCATAGATCTTATTAAATCCTCAGAATTAAATCTATGGATTGCACCCATAGATCTTATAAGATCTATGATTGCACCGCTAAGTCACAGAACATATAAGTCTTCAGGTTTCACAACTTGACAGATGACACACGCTCGTGGCTCGACTTTTTGTTGTTTCTCTATGCTCGACGGATTATATGAATTTGTTATTTGTTTAATTTTAAACATTGGGAAATGGATATGTGTAAATATGGAAATATGAAATAATTATAGCATTATTGTCCATATTCAATATTAGAAGAGTCTATATAAGCGAAATAATTACATGCAATAAAACGAAATAATCATATACCAATAGGGATTTTGTTGCTCTACGACTATAAATATATTCCGCCAGCGGGAAATTTTTGAATTGTCATTTCTTCAGTTCAGTCGACGTGTCTCAACTCAACCTTGGAAAAAGGTTATTGTTGAATTTATTGAATCATTTGAAAGTTATCACACTTGGAATCCGTGTTCGACGGAAGTTGTCTATGGGCTCATTAAAATTCCTCTATCGTAACTCAGATTATTTCAAAGCAAAATTACAATAAAAATGTTCGCCTTTGATTCACAAAACGGTACATGTCTCAAATAATGTAGTATTTATCTATTTTTCTATATTCGTAATTTCAGGTGCGGAATTATGCCTGGCACTATACAGAAAATCGTTAAAATCCAAAGAGATGGATCATGATGGGACCCATTTTGATGGACAGCATCCTCATGTATTTGTGATAATGGGAGCCTCGGTAAGAAATTCTCAATAAAAATTAAGTCTACTTTAGGTTCCTATGGACTTGATTTCTAGGGGGATTTGGCACACAAAAAAATTTACCCTACTCTTTGGTGGTTGTTCAGAGATAATTTGCTTCCCTCTGAAACAGTGTTTTATGGTTATGCCAGAAGTAAAACAACCATAGATGATATAAGGAAAAAATGTGATGCATACATGAAAGTCAAGCCTGCTGAGAAAGACCGCTATGAAGAATTCTGGGGATTAAACCACTACATGTCTGGCCAGTACAATTCAAGAACAGATTTTGAACTCTTGAATCAGAATATTGCTAAATTTGAAAAAGGGCCCAATGCAAATAGATTATTTTATTTGGCTCTGCCTCCTACTGTGTATGAAGATGTGACAGTTCATATTCGAAACTCCTGTATGGGTACCAAGTGAGTGAAAAACCGGTTTTTCTAACATTTCATATGTGGCAAGTGGTATGTGTTAACCTCAGAAGTATGTTGTGTGAATTCAATGTTTTTGAATAAGGCATGAATAAAGTTCTGGTAACTTTGTCAAAATGTTCTATCACAATCACATTACTATCAATTGCAACTAAACCTAATAAGGGATGCAGAATATTATAGCTCAAGTTTTGTATTGAAAGAATTATTTTCCATGGGGTATTAGGTAATTGTAAATATTGAAAACTTGTAAGTTCAAGCCTTATTCAAGTTGTTATTGTATGGAATTATCTTCTAACACAACAGATTTCTTTATGACATGATTATGTTCCAATTGGATTCAACTAATAACTACAGAATTTAAAAGTATCCATAGTAAATCTGTCAATTCTGGAAAATTCTGCTGGCTATCAATATATCCTTCAGATAATCTTGAAATGTTGATTTTCCTAAAATGCATGAACTATCTTTCATGCTAATAGGAAATTTCATTCATTCATTCCAGAGACACAGCATGTGTAGAAAGTAAATTTTATAATACCTACATAATAATATACAGAGTGCCTAAGATGAAGATGAACAACATTCTTATCTTGGGCACACTATAAACACTGCTTCTTCCAATAATCTGAAATGAAAAATTGTACAATCATACTCGATCAGAACATTGTTTTCATCAACCTCAGAATATTGTCATTCACTTGGCTTGATTAATTAATCAACCTAAAGAAAAACCTGAATAACAATGAAATGAAAAAAGTTTCAAATGAATTGGAATCATGAAAAAGTAAAGACAGTTCTGCTTAAGTATGCACTAGAACAATGTAAGTGTGTAAGTGTAGATCACCTTCATTCAGCTATTTTGTGATGTTCACAGATGTCTTCTACATTGAAAACATGAAGCATTAAAAAAATCGAATTCTGTTAAAGGAAAGACAATTATTTAATGGAAATACTTATCCATAAATGTTCAGTAATATAAATCATTTCCACTATTGCAATTATTTATTGGTATCTGTATATGTTACTTTTTAAATGAGTCAAAATATGGTTGCAATAATAAAGGAATAAACAATAATAGTAATATAACAGTATTATATCTTTAGATAAGAACACTATTTACTGAATAGAATAAATAGGCATTCCGCATTTTCATAAACTTTAATAACACTGAATTATGCTAAGTATAATATAAAAATCTTAATCTATTTACGTTTTTCATTGAAACATTTTTTGCAAGGACACATGAATTTCGGGTTGCCCTATATTTACAATTAGTTTGTCAGTAAATAATTGAATCAACAAGTATTTCGGGAACCATTTCTTTCATTTTTGGGTGGCTTTTCTCCAAATGATAGTTTTGAATCCTTATGAAATATTTTCGAGTCACGTCATCACTAAAACTTATCTTTAGAAAAAAATTTGCCAATAAACTTGTCCCTATTTTTGTATAAATAATCGTACGGATGTAAACATTGGAAAAACGAGTTTGCTGTCAATAAACCTATACCAGGAGAATAAAAATGAATGTTGTGTTGAATTGATTACATGAATTTTTTTGCCGAACAACTTTTCGACGACAAACAAATAATGAGCTGATCATTACCATATCTTTATTGGATGGTTTAGGATTGTTTCTACACAGTGAATTATTCTCAATTCATAAAAAATATGAACACATCAAATATTTTTTCAGAGGATGGACGCGTGTTATCATAGAAAAACCGTTCGGACGTGACTTGGAGTCTTCTGAAAAACTTTCCCAACACTTGGCCTCATTGTTTTCAGAATCGGAAATATATCGAATTGACCACTATCTTGGAAAAGAAATGGTCCAAAACCTGATGACACTACGATTTGGAAATAGAATTTTCAATCCTACATGGAACAGAGACAATATTGCTTCAGTACAGATAAGTTTTAAGGAACCATTTGGGACTCAGGGCAGGGGAGGTTATTTTGACGAATTTGGAATTATAAGGGATATCATGCAAAACCATCTTTTACAAATTTTAACTCTGGTGGCGATGGAGAAACCTGCCTCTTGTCAGCCTGATGATATCAGAAATGAAAAGGTATGTGAATAAATAGTATATTATGATACAAGTTTTGTAAGAAAACGTGTGTCATATACGATTTATTCTATTTTGCATTAAGTTGAGGTATTTTTTTGGTAACAAAAACATTTAATATCCATTGAATAAATATTATTATTATTATTATTATAAATAACAGAAACATCTTCGATTGGTAAAATTGATGATATTGCAATATTTAAAATCTGACGCACAAGCGTAAAGCGTGAAAAATGCAATGTTGTTACTTGTTTTTATTGGTCAATTTAAATCGTCATACTATGAATTGAAATTAACGAATAAAAACATTGAGTTTTTCACTGCTAGTATCACCAAATCCAAATCGCTCAGAAGTGAGCTGTGACATTGCAAATTCCAATGTGTTCCAAAAACTAATTAGATAATCTCATCACGTGATAGTAAAATTGATATTTAATTAATAATCTTGAGTGGGATATAGATGCGTTGGGAATATAAATGATATTTTATCAATCAACTTTTTTGATTACATCATTCATGACTTCAGTTGAATAAAAATAAGGTCTTCCAACAAGGAAAATACCAAAAACAATTGTATCGATTGTCGTAATAAAAATTAATAGAGATATAACTCAAAAAATATGACTTTGTATCTTTTCCAATAGTCAGATTTCTGATTATAATGAGTGTTTTATTTGAATATACTAACAGTAAGATCGTTATATCAATCAACGGTAATCCTTTAATTGTAGGCGACTTCAATTTGCCACATATTGATGGATTTTTGTGCTTTCAATAACTTGGAGAATACAATGAAATTTAAAACTCATGTCAAGAAAGCTTGAATTATTTTTTACTAATTTCGTTGTGAATTGTGGTTATGACTGATAATGATTGCTACTTGGAAATTTTCTAATGAGAAAATATATTCATATATCTCGATCAGTCTCCCAAAAATATCCATTATGGAAACAGGCAGAAAAACATAGTAACCATACTTTGATAGAATCTAGTGAATCAATGATCAAATTTTCGACTTGCTTTGAATTACAAACCAAACTTGAATTTAGGCCTTGATTATATACTGATACTCAAGGATATAAGCAATACAAGGAAAATATTGAGCGACACCAGCGTACCCAAAACCATGCAATATAATTTGCAAGCTTGACAAATAATTTATTTTTCCATCGACATTTCCGATTGAGTTTTTCTCGAGACCTGTTTAATATGAATGGTGGTGCTATTCCTTATTCTTTTTCTATGCATAAAACAAGCTTTGAATTTCAATGTCTGTCTTCATATTGTACAGAAACCACAACTTTTTTATAGGTGAAAGTATTGAAAAGTATTCAAGAACTAAAATTGAATGATGTAGTATTGGGACAATACGTTGGGAATCCGGAAGGAGAAGGTGATGCAAAACTCGGTTATCTTGATGATCCCACTGTGCCCAAAGGTTCAGTAACACCAACGTATGCCCTAGGAGTATTACATATAAGAAACGAGAGGTGGGATGGAGTACCATTCATTGTCAGATGTGGAAAAGGTCAGTTATAAATTCACTTATGAAATTGACTATTCAATTTTATGTTTGAACCCTGTAGAAACTGTGTGATACGTCAACTGGGTTATAGTTTCATTTCATTCCAGCACTCAATGAACGAAAGGCAGAGGTAAGAATTCAGTTCAAAGATGTTCCTGGAGATATTTTCGATGGGAAACCGAAAAGGAATGAACTAGTTATTCGTGTTCAACCTGGTGAAGCTCTCTACATTAAACTGATGGTAAAAGCTCCAGGAACGGCTTTCGACATGGAAGAAACCGAGTTGGATCTCACATACGGAAGCAGATATGAAGTGAGTTTGATGAATAATCCTAGCTGTTCTCATGGAGAGCTGACATGAATAAGTTTGTCCCAATATAATGATTTTTTCTAGCATATCAAACTACCCGATGCTTATGAAAGATTAATCCTCGATGTGTTCTGTGGTTCGCAAATGCATTTCGTGCGTTCCGATGAGTTGACAGAGGCTTGGAGGATTTTTACTCCACTTTTGCATCAAATTGAAGAACAAAAGATCAAGCCGATACAATACATGTAAGTATTGCCTATATTTATCGGTCAGCTTCATTGAATTTCTTGTTTCGTCAATCAAATTTATGTTATCCGAGAGTTTATACTATTGATCATTCAGCGCCTTGGCTGGTCAGATTCCAGTAAGGCCTTTTAATTCCAAATATTGAAATACTGACGAATAAAGTTATACTTGTTTCTCCGTTATTCCATAAGGTTTTGCCTTTACTTATGCTGATTCATAGTGCTCCTGAAGTGAAGGCTAAAGCACACAAGTTTCAAAATGATTTTCAAACGTATCGACTAGCAATAAACTGACAACTTTTAGGAACACAAAAAACTGTGCGTATTAATCCGGTTCCCGCTGTACGAACACATTGTACATATTCGGTTCCCGCAGTGAGTTCGAAAGTATGTTTTTTGACCGCCAACTTAGTTGCAAAGCAACCCTAGAAGTCTCATTGAGACTTGTTTGTGTAAGGAAGACGGGGACCTTAGCTCTTCAAGTGTCATCCGAAGCACTACTCGACTGGCTATCGTTGAGAGTCCGAATAATTGAAATCTAGGTACCAAGAATGTTCGGTTGGTCACCTATCTCCTTCCGCTAAACGATGCTACAGAAATGAATAATTTCCAATAGCCGCGGACCCTATGGGCTCAAAGGCCAGCGCCTCAACGCACTCGATCCTAGGGTTTCGAATCGTGGGGGTCGGTAGGGGCAAATTTGAATAGCCTACTGGCGGCGAATATGTAAACCCGCCACTGATTAGAACTTTGTCAAAATGCGAATGAAGTATTAAGCCTGACCCATATCAATCATATTGTTAGGAATACACCATTGGCAGATTCTGATATCTATTCTCATTTCGTTTTTCTATAATTAATGAATCATGGGGACTCGGGAAACAGTTCAATCTGATTACTCCTACCTGTCCTATCTCAAAGGGAACCGATTTTTCCGAAACATCTTGTGATTAATATATTTTATTACTTTCAGATACGGAAGTAGGGGACCAAAAGAGGCTGATGAAATGCTAGCCAAAAATAACTTCGCCTACACAGGCTCCTACAAGTGGAAACCCAAAATGTAATAAGAAATGCACCATCGCCAACACTAATAAAGAAAGCACATTCCTTTTTTAAATTTTGTATATAAATATGTATCAACTTATCTGGGAAGTTATGTCTCAAAAAAATGAATTTATCAGCAATAAAAAAATATTTCACGTTCTTAGGTTTTATTTATTTACAATCCACAGAATAATTTAAAATAAATAACATGAGAGATCCGAGGACATTAATACTTTAGTTGTAATCTGCAAGAAAAATTGAAAAGATATTCAGTCAATTGTTCGAAATCCGATTGTTAATACAGTTAGTGGTATGATTAAAAAAACGTGCAACTCAATGATTTAGTCAACCCGTTATTTTTCACTCCACCGTGAAATGGCTGCCTCCACCGTGAAGATGTGAACATGAAGATGTGATTAGATTGGTAGTGAAACAAAATGCCATTGTTTATTAGATGTTAGTTCAACTGTAGAACGTAAGACTAAATTTACCATGGTCTGACGTCCGCTTGTAAAATATAGTCGATGATTCTCTGGATGACGTCTGTACTTTTTGCAGTACCACCCAAATCTGAAAATTGAATGGTGTTCACTGACCTGAGCCAATTAAAAGATGAAGCCAAAAACCCAGGTCCACATTAGAAAATCTGATGACAAATAATCATTTTTAAACTGAAATCAATATTATTTTTCAATAAAAATTAAAGAAGTAATTTCATTCTGTTTCCACATTGTTGCTGAAAATTTCAGATGATTCAAATGGTACTTATTGTATGCTGAAATAACAATGATTGGCTAATTCATTTCACTCTGTAAATCATAAGATATTGATATGTATTTTATGTTGAAAACTGGGTAATCTTGAAAATATATGGTTTATTTTATCAATCAACATCTGGTTCAATATAAAAATTAGGTGGAGGAATTAATGATCAAAGAATATATTCAATGTTCGAAAAAAGGCCATAAAAACATAATATTATTTTAATACTTATATCAAGATGATAGAAGAAATGCATGGATATGATGTACTTGGTTATCTCACATAACTCAATCAGTACTGTAAACGATATTATCACTCATCTTTGAATAGGTAAGTTGATGGTAAACAAAGAGATTCTTGATAAGAGAGATTACTTGAATGAATAATATGATAGATGTACATTTACAGTAATTTTAAACCATAGTTAATGAACAAACTACTTTTTCAAATACAAATTCAAGCTTCATCTGATACACTCAACAAGAAATAATGGTAAGACATATTTGACTTATTTTCTTTTGAAACCACACATTTGGGACACTCATTAAAATCCATAAAATCCAATTTAACACTGTTTTAAGACATTGTAACTTAATTGTTTCGAACATCCACAAAACTCTATGATGAGTGCATCTAAATATAAAAATCTGTTGAAAGACCGAGTTTTTCATCAGCATGTCTCTATATTTCTTATTGGATAACTGAAACTAGAAGCTTTTTCTTCAACATATCAAGACTTACCTGCTGATGTAGGTTTTTTTGTCTACCCTACCAGAAAATGGTATCAATTAATCAAAATTTAGTGCAAAGTTTTAAGCTTGATTCTGAAAGTTCACATATCTGAGAATTTCAATATTTGTATAATCAAGCTTAGTAATAAATGGGATAGATGACTCACCTGGTGTATGAATCTTATCTTCACAGATGGTTCTTTCAATAGCCCTTTGAATCAAATTTGCATGCTGAAAATGCCCCAAATGCTTGAGCATTTCAACACTAGCACTCAACATTGCAATGGGGTTTGCAATATTTTTACCAGAAATAGCTGTACCTGTGTTACGGGTACCTGGTTCAAAAACAGCATACTGAAATGACAGATATATATAAAGTAGAACAGTTTAAATGTCAAACCCACATGATCACCATAATTTCTACCAGAGAGTAGCCCTGCACCGCCTATTAATCCACAAACGACATTTGAAACAATACTGCCATACAAATTTGTCATTATCATAACATCAAACTGATGTGGTTTTGAGACAAGTTGCATGCAGCAGTTGTCAATAATCATATCATTGTGTTCAATCTCCGGATACTCTGCTGCTATTTTTTTGGAGGTATCAAGGAATAGACCATCTGAAAGTTTCCTAACAAAAAACAAAACCAAGGTTAATATCAATTGTTGAGTACAGAAAACATTTCATGGGTGGATTTAGATAATTGAATACAATGACAGCAGGGTCTAGAGTCTAGACTCAAAACTTTAGTCTATTCTAGACAGGAGTCATTCATGCATATTCATGGAGTTTATATATGCCACTAACTATGCAATGAGAATGAAACAAGAACAAATATAAGATTAGAATGTGAATTTCTTCAATTGTGCATTATAGTTCAGCACAAATCATTTCTGAGGCATGATTGTTTAACATACAGAATCAATTTTGAGTTTCCAGTTAAAACACCATACATATTTCAAAGTTATTGTTTCATTTCTTTAGCATCATGAGGAATTTACATATAACATGATAATGATGTAATAAGTTCTTTTTGAAAGAAAATCATGAATATTTGATAAACTCTAGCAACTATCTTCTATTAAAGCTACTAGTTGTATTGTTTCTAAAACACCTTACATAATATTAGCTTTATGAATGGTGGTTATCTTCTTGCGACCATTCCTTTTTGCCCATTCGAAAGCAAACCTTGCCACTCTAACAGAATTTGTCTCAGTAACAACTTTCATACTTTCTACAACACCATCCACACTCTGAAAAAATTTGCTCTTGAACACAGATTATTTCATGAGTTATTTCAGATAACACTACCTCATGCTCCAACATGGCATATTCACCCTCAGTGTTTTGCCTGATAATAGCAATATCAATATTTTTCTGTCTGGCAGGAACCCCAACATAAGATTTACAATGCAGAATATTAACATACAAATCCAATTCATTTCTTATGGCTACATTTCTTGATATTACCCCAGCACTCTCACTTTTAGTTTCAATATTTCCTTTGATAGCTACACCATTTCTTTTAATTGATGTAATTGCATAATCCAATTCTGCACTTTCATCACTTTGAGGGTCAATATCAATGACTTCAAAATCTACAGGTGCTCCTGCATACTTGAACACTTCCCTCACATAATTCATTAATTCCGGACCAATACCTCCTCCAGGTATCATAGATACAGCATTACGGCCTCCATATAAAGCTACTGGTATGGGACTCTTGAATAGAAGTAATTACAAGTGAATTTAATGATATGTAAAGTCAACTTACTGATTTCCTGATTAGTGGGGTTTTGTGTTGTATTTCGAATGCTGACATTGTGGATTGGCCCTAAAATTAGAGGTCCAAGAACAGGTTAAGTTATATAATTATAGGTTTTACCCTCTGAAATATTTGCCCCAATGAAAGAGGGGTTTTCCTCATTATTCTTGCCGCCATCTCAACCTATTTCAAATGTTGGTATACTGCAAAAATGTTTCCACACAATAGTTTGATTTATACTTCAAAGTGAGCAAATTCAAAATTGATCTCTTAAATTCCTTTAGAAAACATATGATCAGAAAATACACAAAACACGAACATCAAGGTTCGGTTAGTTCGGCGGGTTACCCTGATTCCCTTCCACACTACCCGGAACGGAACAGTACTGTTCGAGAGTGGAAAATAACCTTCTGCTCCCAAGGTTCAGCTCCAGTACAATGCCTTTGCTACAATTGGCGGATTTTGACATTTGACAGATTTAGGGAAAAATCTGGGGAAAATAAGTGTTCCATGTCAAAATTGAATTGGGAACGAATCCAAATTCTAGATATCGATATTTCTTAAAATTAAAAGACGAAGAGGATATTCTAGAATTTGGATTTGTTCACATTTTATTTCAATTTTGACATGGAACACTTATTCTGTCAACTGTCAAATTTTTCCCAAAATCTGTCAAATATCAAAATCCGCCATGATCATGATAACTTTCTATTCTGGAAAGGGTCAATTAATCTTCGAAAGAATATTCTCACTAATATTCTGTTTTGAAGTCCTGACCTCATCACAAACGAACTATTTATTGAATTTATAGGTATTACCACAATTTGGAAATACCTTCTTACCAAACTTCCCTTTCTTAAACATTTAGATAGTTCAACAAAATCACATCATTGATGCTGAACAATGTATTTTTCTATAAAAAGTTTATTTCGTGAATAAACATGCAACATTTGTATGAAATATCAAGATCAATGACACAGGTAACTAAACGGGTATTCGAAAACATATAAAAGCTTATCAATAAACGTTAATCCTAAATAACAAAGTCAAGAGGTACAACAAAGAACAATATTTTCAGAAATGAACAAGATGAAGCGCACATCCATCAATTCAGAACAATACTTGCTAATCTTTGTTTCAATTCAGATAAATCTTTTGTCGTAAATAAAAATCTGAAATTATCACATAACTTGCTCGTTCCCTCCAGCTCTTTGGCAACCGCTCTGGCTTTTGCAATAATGTTATGATTGAGTCCAGCGAGTCTGGCAACATTGAATCCATAGGACTTCGGACATCTGCCTTCTGCCATTTTGTAGAGGAAAGTAACCGACTCTTCAGTAGGATCATCATCATTTTCAACAAGGCACGCCTAAAATATCATATAAATGAAACTGACATGAAAAAAGTATCAGAACTATCATTGATGAATGCAGTGGTGATACCCCCCAAGTATGAAACATATTTGGGACATTGATACTGATATTGAAACAGTGTCACTGATCTGCCAATTTCTATGGTAGAAATGGCAGATCAGTGTCATATACGTGATTGAATGTGAGATTTTCAATAATATCATCAGAGCCTGATACTCACCATATGACCAAGCTGAACATCATCATTGTTGATGAAGTTATCTACAAGGGAATGGTAATGTGTTGAAAAGGTGGTGCGGCATTTGATTTCTGTCAGTTTGTCGACGTAGGCTATAGCTATAGCATTTCCGTCATGAGTAGAAGTGCCACGGCCCAACTCGTCAATTAATACGAGGGAATGCTTGGAAGCATGTTGGAGGATACATGATGCCTCGGAAAGTTCCACATAGAAGGTAGATTGTCCCTGTATTATGTCATCTTGTGCTCCAAGGCGGGTGAAAATGCGGTCTATAAGATTCAGTTGACATCTTGATGCAGGAACATAGCTTCCCTACAACAAAATGTATCAATGGAGTAATAAACAATTTTTATGTTATATTTCATAAAACACGATTTTTTTCCACAGTTGACAACACTGACTGTATAGGGGGTTCTTTTGAACACAACAAGCACCGGCGGACTCGGTTATTACGATTTTTGTTAGTTACAATGTGGTAATTAAATTTATTTTTGTAATCAAATATGTGCTAGAAAAGATTCTCGAAAACTACGATGCTAAATTCAAAAGTAGTAGAATAACACTCCTACATATTAAAAAAATTGTACCACCCTATATATAATTGACTTCAATTTAATTCAGAAAACGATGAAATATACTTTGTTAATGGTTTAATCAATGATTTATAATAATAATCTTTATTCAATAATAACAATAGGAAAATTATAATAAACCATTCACACTGTTGATATATATCTAATTCTAGTTGTGTATTGAACGATATTGAAAACATTTGCTTGAATAAAGTAGGGGATTTCCTTAAGAATGTGAAGATTCTTGACTGGAGGTGTTTCTACAATATTCAAGAACTGCCTTCCAAACGTTTCTATTTTACTTTTTTTTTTCATCTTACCATTTGCGCCATGACAGATATAACGGCAATTTGTCTCATAAGCGTTGATTTACCACCCATGTTTGGTCCAGTTACGATCAATACACTGGGGTGATTGTCTACACCCATTTTAGTATCATTTGCTACAAAATTATCCAAATTTGTGATGCAAGGATGACGTCCGTCGATGATATCAATTTTTGGCTGAAATGAATGAAAAATTCCATCAACATTTCCAAGGTGGATACAGGATGCCTGAAATCCGATGATCCGTATCTAGATCTCAAAAACTAGACAGACAATCCGTTAAATATTGAAGTTTATAAATCATAATCCACCAATAAATTGTTTTGAAATGAAAATTTATTATCTCTTGTTTATCCTTACGAATTGAACGGGAGGTTCTGATTTCGAATGAGGGAGGTAATGAGTTGTACCGTTAGCGATATAATATACGGAAAGTTCCGTTTAAAAATATACACAATATGCTCGTAACTTTATATCCAGATGATAAATTGTTTTTCATTTTTCATATTAAAATTTACAAGAAATGAAAAAGAAATGAACAATTATTTGAAAGTTGAAAACGAAAGTTAACGGAGTTGGTATACCGTATATCTCGTGTACATAATTGATAATATTCAAGCTTTAAATTTATGGAAAAACAAACAAATTTTGGTTATTAAAATAGCTTTATACCGAAACAATTTTTCGATCTGTAAGGGCATTACCTTGTCAGCAAAGGGTAACACGTCTGGCATACAAACATCTTGGGAATAAGTTCTCGCATATTCTGCCAAGGAACAGATAACATCTAAGAGTGTTAGGCACTGAACCGCTTGATCAAACAAGTCATTCCTGAAATGAAAATTCGGCAGGGGTATTATGAGAGCAACAACCACCAAAAATATACATTACTTTTCACTGAATTTTCTGAAGATCCGCCTATTCAAATCCAAAATCAACTTGGCTCTCTCTGTTTCCGTTTTAAGCATTTTTGCTAGCAATGCCTGGAAAAATTGAGGATCATTTTAGTTCAATACAAAACGTAAAGCATTACCCTTGATCTTGGCGTACTGAACCTCTTGCAAGGCTTGCTCCCTTTCCTTGTCCCTTCTAGTAAGTATTCTTCTGTAGCTTTATTGCTGTTCTTTTCGGGTACTTCCAACTGAAAACGCTTTTTGTCATTACCAAAATAGTTGACTTTGCAACCGAAAAACTTGGATTGCTCTTCGAGGTATTCTTCTAACTCCTGGTTAATTGCTTCTATCGCTGTTTCCATTCTGTCGAAGTCTTCTTCGACGCCTCTTTTTGGGATGATTTTACCTTCGTTCTCGGCTTCTTTTTGGTCAAATGCGCCCTAAAATATTAGTTTATTGTGACTACGGACATTTATTTATGTTATCATTGTTGTCAAGCAATAATGATATTATTTATTTCATTTACGATTTAAGAAGAAAACTCGTTAAGATTGAATTAATTTGTAAAGCATAAAAACATACGAATAAAACATGAATAAAAGAAACTACTAGAGTATAGTCAATCATCACAAGAAAAAACTCTTCTGATGTATAAGCATTTCAGATAGAGAGCAGATGGGTGATTGTCCCTATGCCTCGTATTATATTTGTTGTAAACCCTCTCACTCTCTGTCCCGAAGTAATAATTACATTTGTAAACAAAATAGAGATTATGGAGGCGACACTTTTGATATACCTAAATTAGGATTCTGAGAAATGTACCCAATGTATTGTTCGAAGAGTGAAAACATTAGAAATACAGGTGTCTCTGGTTAGATTTATACATTAATAACTAAATCTACATTCTATGAATATAATAGGTATTTGGGAGGAAATCATTTGGGAATTTTGAAAATGTCTGTATTATAAGTAACTTGATTTGTCTCTAGAAAATACCTTGAAATAATCGAGGATGTTTTTGAGGTCTATATTCACACCAATTGGAGCAAACTGCGTTATTTTTTTCAAGAAACGATCTTCACACCCTGCAAACATTCGAAAGTTAGGGTCTTTCGTAAAATATTATCTGCTGGCAAGGCTGAGAGATAAGTTACCAGTGAAAACTGATGCAATTTCTTGAGATATTTCGAATGCCTTCAATGTTTTCAGAAAATCCATTATTTTCCTCTTAGAATATGTCACTGCTTCATAAAATACTGCTCTGCTATCTGGGTGATCAGTTGAGAGGAATTTATTACCATATGAATGAATCCTTGAAATAAAATCTTTCAACTATTTACATCAGAACTATGCGAGGTTGAAAAATATATTTACACATAGTTTCCTTACTTTGTTAATTGACGTTCCAAATCAGGCATTTTCTTAAGAATATCTTGAGCATTTTTCAACAAAGAGGGATTATTATACAGTTCGATAACAGCATTTTGTCTTTCTTTGATTTTTCCAATATGGCATAAAGGTCTACAGATCCATCTTTGCAATAACCTAAACAAATACCACACATTAAAATACTACGATGACTAGCTAGCGAAGAAATATACCTTTTGCCAAAAGCAGTTTCACAACGATCCAACGTTTGCTTCAGGGAGCCTTTCGATCCCAGAAGACTCAGATTATTAATTGTCGCAGCGTCCAATATTAGATAGTCTTTCTGAGTATTTTCTTTGTTTGATCCCAGATCCAGCGGGTCATACAATTCAAACTTTCCCATTGATAGTATATGAATGTCCAATTTGGAATTTTTCAAGTACCACAAGCAAGCACCAAGAGATCTTAAAGTCAACTTATATTCATCTTTCGCGTTGCCTTGAAATACAATTAAATTTGATCAGCGAGAAAAAAAGTAATGGGTTCTTATGTGAACTCTGACATATTTCAATAGAATAAAGAATACGAAATAATAAACACTTCAGTTGACTTAATAAAAGTATCTGTTCTAGAAGAATCGATGGGGGTAATTTTCCACTTTTTGAATCAAGGATATTTGCTAGAGAAAGAGAAAAAAAGTCTAGTTGGGATCAAGTTGAGATGAATAAACAATAACAATGCTTAATGCGAATCTTCGCAAAATTTACATACTCTAACCCCCCTCCCAACTGTAACGTTGGCTTTTTTAAGTGGAAAATGGGAGAGATGAGTATCATTATTTTTAAAAAAGTCCCGGAAAAATATCTGTAAAGAGAAAATGTAGTTATGAATAGATAGCAAAATTACCATGAATATTTGAGGATGTTTACTTTACTCATGGCGGAAGTTGATACTAGGTAGTAGTTTTGATGTTTTGTATGCTAAAACTTATAGTCACATTGATTTGAGTTTTGAACTGTTAAAATGTGATACACAGCGGACCCGATTATATGATCGGCTTCATTTTCCAGTGGAATAGACAATGATAATAAATTTATAGTTCGACCAAAATCATAATATGAGGTACCTCTCTATTCTGAGAATCTAAATTAAAACACAAGAAATTGACAGAATTTGTCCATAAAAAGAAACACAGAATCAAATGAGTAACTTAACTCTAGAAAAAAAATATTGTACAAGCTCTTCCTGGTTAAAACTATTTTTCAGGATAGCATATGTCATGTTTTATTGAAAACTGATAGAACTAAATTTAGAATAAACTTAGTACTGATTGTTGAAAAATAAATATGAGATGGCCTAGTCCATACAGAATTATGTCAAATTAGAAAACAAAACTAGTCGGTGTTATCTTCTGAACGCCACTGGTTGCTAGTTAAAAATATATTTATTCTGGATTTCAGTAACGATTCGATCTGTTTTATACATTTGATGTATCACCACTGATGTAAAGCAGGGGTGAGGTCACTAGACACACTGATTGTGATTGAAACAATGTAGACCTTGGGACTAAAATGTTACATCCAAATAGAGGATTATTTCTCACAATAACAATTGAAACATGAATCAAATATAAATAGGAATAAGATAACAATAAATATAAGAGTTCACATAACTAAAGGTGTCGAATTAATTGGAAAATAGCGGTGAAACATACTACCATCAGCAACTTTTCCGAATATCTCTGGCCATTTCAAGTTTCCTTCGTTATCACGAAAATAACAGGCTTCACTGAGTTTTTCCATCGTATCATCCGCAGTATAAAACTGACTTTTGGGTAATAGACTTTCTTTACGCACATCTCTAAAATGACAGTTTAGTATTTCAGTGAATTTTTTATGAACGTGACCTTTTTCCGTCAGTATCTGAAATAAAAAGTTGTTATTGTTTAAGTAAACCAGAAATGAATGCAGACAAATTATTAGTAATGGTAAACAATTCTATACTTTTGTATCGATTTTACCGTTATTTGAAAAATATAATAATAAAGATTAGATTACCTCATTAACTTACGAATTTTTTTTTGAAAATCCTTAAATGGATGAAGGTAGTAATTATCACTCTGCAATATAGTATCTGATTGTATGTACATGTAAAATTTATATTGTAGACTTATAGGTCTCATCCGTATAGCTCTTATATTTCTTAGAGAATAGATTCAGTATTTCAATCAGGCATTATCAAAGTGGAAAATATATTGATACAAATCTACCATGCACGTTGATTTGTCAACATATGGATACAAATTAATCAGTAATATGAATCTGACCGGATGCACTTTTCGATGAAAAATTTAATGGTTACTGGAAATTAAAAATCAGAACCTCAAAAAAAACATCTTCAGATGAAGTTGTACTAAACTGAAAACCCTTGAAATAAATTTTCGAATACATGTTTATTCGAACAATTATTGTTATACTATTGAACCAAATACTAAAAGTAATACACTTCTGAAAGTTCAACTGTAGGTACAAAAAACCGCATAGGAAAATTGCTTACCAAGGTTGGAGGATACTCTGAGAACATAGTAAGGACTTTCGAGAAGTGTTTATCATCTAGAAATTCTGATAAATAAAAAATTCCTATAGAGGTTTCTATAAAGCATATTCCAAGTCTGAAATTGCCATGAGAACTTTCCTGAAATTGCAAAATACAAAAACGTTAGAATCTAATTCTTCGAATATATTTATATATGTATATACTATGCAAGTCCATAGTCAAGCTCACTTAGAGCTTTTTCGGGGTTTCTATACATTCATTCACCTGTTATGCAAATTCGTGGTTGTGAAAAATCTATATTTTATATTATTGTATGCTTTGTGGAGGTTATTGTACTACATTTTTATTCATGCGAAATAAATGATTGTTATTATTAGTCTTCTTATTAATTATATTTATAACGAAAGTGGTCATTTCATGGAGACTCTAGCAAATGAAATGATTCACGTGACCTAATCATAGTTGAACTCTATTAAGTCATGAAAATGAGATATTGTCTTTCATATCCTAGCGGTATAAAGTCATCTTGATGGAAAATTTCAGCATTCTTTGCATATTCACTTCCATATTGGATGAAACCGACAAAATTATACTCCACCCATGTTTGGATGAGAGTGATCTAAAGTTCAGGAGTTTTCAGAAAGCGAAGTAGGCAACTCCTGGGTGCATGCCTTGAGTACATCAAGTGGAAAGTGTAGACTTATGTCGGGCCTCGCCAATGATTTATTGCCTACTTCGCCTTCATAGTCAAATGTTTTTACCTTCATACATATGCTATACATATAATACGGCTGTTCGCTTTTTGGTTCAGACATCTGTGCTGTATAGATACATGTAGCTTTTGTAGTAACCTGGCATATTTCTCTTTTAACCACTTTGTCATACTTTGTGATTTTACCCGTACTTTGACATCTAGCTGTCATCATTTCAGGAGTTTCGGTTTGTTCAACTCTTGCCACTTTGAAGCCCTTATCTATTAGACAACTCGCCATTTTGCCATAGGCAGTTTCCGGAAAACCGGAATGTGCAAAATCACCCTGAAAATTATCTGAGTATCAATAGGAAAACATCACAAATCACTTACTGATTTATTATTATCATCAGAGTCAATGTTTTATAAACTGGAACACAACTAATTTAGATTTTTTTGACATTCAGAACAATCTTTATTGAAAATATTACATGTATTTTAGTATTTTTCGTGTTCAGTGAATTCAGTTGACATAATATGTAGAAATGAATACACGATGGTATGTGAAGCATCATAATACGTCTCGACCCCCGTAACATCCTGTAGGTCGTGAAACTACGGAAATTGATATTCGACTCCAAAATTACTTGGAAAAATTACTACTTGTAATTCGGGTTGAAAATCGTATATCTATATATATACATAAAATCATATAGATATAAATACATCAGACAGAGAAGTTATTTGTACTAACAACTACTAAAAACATCACCAGATAACCAGATAATACAAAAAATTAAAATATACCCAAAAGGTTTGGGACTGAAGTAAAAAAGTATATAATGAGTAGGCCAAAAAGGGATATACATGAATTGATTGATAATCTTTGATTGCAAAATCAATTGATCACGTGATGTTGTACAATAATGATTTCTATGGTATGGAAATTACTTTTGTTCAATTCATTCTTTTTTATTCATGTATTGTTACAGGATGAAACATATCAACAACTGAATTATTTTTATGAATATTCATTGGTGTTTATTTTTCTTGTAACTATACCTTATTTATATCAATAAACATACATACATTGTAATATCTGGGTTCCATACCTTCATATAAGAAAATCCCAGATGATTGACCCCAACCACTGCGTCCATGTGATACAGTTCATAAAACTTCCCCACTTTGAAAAACAAAACGTTATCAAAATAATGACTTTTCAGCTCCCACCACTGTTTCATTGCAGGAGTCAACCCTTTGAGGAATCTGTCTGGAACGTACAGCGTCCGAGGATTATATTCTGGATGATCCGGTCTTCGCTTCTCAATATCCTTTATATTTTTCGGCTTTAAAAACTCATATTCGTTATGAGCCCAATGCTTGTGAGTGCCGTCGTGGATGATTTCCTTTGGTAAAGAAGCAGCGATTCTTGCTGGTGCAAGTGTATTATTCGAATACTCTGAGCTGGTCTTTGAGAAATTGAAAGCCTTCAGGTTCTTCTTGGTTGACGTTTCTTCGTTTTCAGATTCGGAGGAGGATTTGATTCTATTTTTACGCGCTTTCTTTGGCCTGATTGGCGTTTCTGAATTGGTGTTTGGTTTTTTACAGGGCGTTTCAGACTCGCTCTCTGAAGACTCTATCACTGGCCTACAGCGCTTTTTACCATTTTGAACTTTGTCGTTTCCTGAAATGTACCAGGACGATTATTAGTTTCCCCTAGTTCAATTGTTGACCTAGGTCAGCATGAACAGTATAGCTACCTACCACTTTCAGAATCATCGTCGGGACAAGCTTTTTTCAATTTGTTAGACGCGTTGGGCGACGCATTTTCCGTTTCAGATTCATTATTTCCTGTCTTAGGGTCATGTGGTTGAATCTTTTTTTGCTTTAGGGGAGTTTTTGCGAAAGATAATTTGGTTTTTATAATTTTAGATTTTCCTGTAAATAATAATACTTTGAATGACAGAAAATAAATTAAAGCAATGTTATTTGGAATTTCAAGTTAAATAATATTGAAATATAATAACTTTTCTTACATGTTACTTTGTTTATTTTGAAACAGCAATTTGAAACAAAATGGGTGTTATATTACCAAGATTGATCTTGATAATCACAGCACGAGATTAATTTGTAACAATCTGTGACGAATAATGAAGAACAAAACACAACTCGTGAAAGATCCAAACCATTGGATATTTATTTAAAAAAATTGGATTCACATAAAAAATGCACATTCCTAAGCACCAATAGTCGATTAATTAACTCACAAATGAATAATTTATTGTAGAGAAAATAAACATACACTTTTCTAAAATGGTTTCTATGTCATTGCATGATTTGCATGTATTGGTTTGTGATTCTGATGAGACTGTGTATAGGGTTCTTAGTTGGAGAATATAAGACTACTTACATAGCACAAGTAAATTTAATTTCACATTCACGATTACATCGTTCACTTCTGGAATTGTATGAGATAAATATGTATACCAGAACAACCTGCATTCAGAAATACGAATTATTGAATCGTCCCATGTACCATGTATTTTTATGTGACACATATTCAATTTGCATTCAGTCATGTTTGATTTGGACACATGAGTTAAAATAAAATGTCCACTTGAATATATCGATATCGCAATCTCAAGTGTTCAGGGCGAATTTTTACCAAACAGCACATGCAAATTTTGCAAAAGCAGTTACTCATACCGGCCCATATTAGAGACCGTTTGAATGATTCATCCGAAAACATTCGAGATGATGAAAACATGTTCACAGTAAGCCAATCCATTATATCAGCCTTATGTCAGTAATTTCGCATATAACAACAGATTTTTTTCACTCAACTACAAACAAATATCAATTTCAGATGCCAGTATCTGAGGAGTTTTGTTTTATAATTACAATACTCTCATTAATCTAAAAAAAGCGCTGAAAGAAAACACGTGAAAAAATTTTGAACGTTTATTGAAGTTGGAAAACGAATTCTAGGAACAAATGAACATCATTAGGTATTTAAATAGAACATAAATAAATAAAAAAGAAAAAAACATTCAAACAAGTAGATCATGATCGCCTTCTGCCACACCGCGGACTCTCTGGGTGGGTGGTTCATCCGGGTCTATCAAAAAAAGATCAACTGATTATAGTTATGAACATAATTCCATTATTGGCACTTCAGAGGAGCTGTAACTTTACAAAAATTAGTTATTGAGGGTAGAAGCTTATCTCATTAAAATCTGTATTTTTGTAATAGAGGAGAAAAATGTCAAATGATCCTACGCTAGTGCCTCTGTTAATTAATATGTGAACTTTTAGAACGAGTTAAACAAAACAATCATCGGTTTCTGAATGGAAAGTATTCGCGATAGGTGCTAAACGATACGCTACCTAGCGGTGACTCGTGAAAATACTCGAAGTAGGATAATCTATATTTCTGTGAGATAACCACTATACTTTCTGGAAGATAACCCACAGACATAAGCTTAACCTCTGTTCTGTTTACGTTCGTTCGTGTTATTTTCTATCGCGAATAGGTAGGGCAAACAAGAAGGTGAGCTTGTAGATGCGATAGCATCGAAAAATAGTCAGACTTTTGGGTTGAAACAAATTAGATAACCTTCAACCATGTGAACATCAATCATTTTCGAGATATATAAAAGTATTATCGATAATTTTCATGAGTTGATTATTATTGTTAGTCTGTTTTAAGTTGTTAGATCATATTCCATCATTTGATCAAACAACATATTCAACATCTCAAATAAGACAGATGAGCTATTTTCCCTACGTTGATTACGAAATATTCCATCGCAGATCGATAACAAATATATTTACCTTCTGCATCATCGCCATGATGATGTGGACGTTTTAACAGATTATCATTTTGTGCCAATTCTTGCTGGAGATTGGATCCTGATGCCACTGGGGCTTGATCACTCTCCACTGCAAAGGAAAATGGGTTTTAATCGAAGATTATCATATATTACAAATACTTGATGTATGGGTACAATTGAATAAAGATATAGAACAAAGAATAATTTATATCTTCAAGCTAGATCCGGCATCATGTAGTATTTGTTTGGTATTAGAGGAGTCTGCAAAAAATTTACTATATCACGTGGTACAACACATATGCATGGTAAAAATTTAATAACGACCAATCAATGGCTTAGTACTTCAAACCCCCCGGGCCAACCACAAACAAATAACCTAGATACCGTATCTAGCGTAAGCAATATATGATCTAAGATTTATATAGATCATAGTTTCGGCATTCTTGAAATTTGATTGGGTCTTTATTCGAAAACAACGCATGAAGTATCACAGATACATAACTCAGTTCAAATATAACTAGATGGCGTAGTTTGCTTTTTAAAAAGGTGCATTGCAACATTAGGCATATATTAGACCGCGTATTTTAAAATTTGGCGCTTGGTTCTTTGTTTTATATCCCCATGCAATTATGTTGGTATCTCAATAATTTCAATGGCAGGTATCATATATGTATAGGGTGTGTAGTATTTGCGTTTATCAGCTATCATGAAATATTTCGGTTTGATCATTACTCTTTCATTTGATGGAAAACAACGATAATACAAAACCGAATTAGTTGGCCTTCAACTTATCGGTAATATGAAATACTACCTATACGATTTTTAAGCTAAATCTAAAATGTTTGTATCTTCATGCTGATGTTCAAACTATTCAGTTTATTGAACTGATATCGAATATACTTGGTGATAATTTCAAGTGAAACATGGGACCACCAATAGTTTCGACAATATTCAAGTTTTCATAACTGTATTGTAAATTCGTCGATGTTCAGTTAGAATGTATCAAAAGTCCAATATGGTATTAACAGTTTATTAGCTCAATATTTTAATTAATGATATACAAAATAATTATTTTGAGTTGAGTTTCTGACACTTTTTTTTGAAATTGCATCATTGAAAATAGTGTTTGATACAGAAAATAATACAAGAACGCGTAAAATACTAAAACGAACTGGAAAACTTACTTTTATCGACGTGACCATCCGAGTTAAAACGGAAAAGTTCTCCTGAAAATAAAGAATTTGAATTCATTCAAATGATAAATTCAAAAGTATGTAAGCGAATATGTGTTATTTAGAATTAAAAATCTATGGGAGAAAAATCAAATGACCCCGATTCGGTGTTTGCATTGTCATAATATGCATTTGGAAACAGTGATAAATTATATGAGAGAAAAAAAATAGTCTATCCAATTAAAAATATCAAACATAGTTTGAAATGAATGTCTGGTAGACTACGAGCAGAAAACAACTACTTTCCTGGTAAATACCACGCAGAACATTGAATTATATCTGTTCGTAGTCCATGCAACGATTCACACTGTGAATGCAGATCGCAAATGTTTCTTTCTTCCTAAGACGTGACAAATTCACATCGAGACAGGCACGCCTAACAACCTACAGACCGGTTTCGGGCTTATTGGCCCTCATCAGTGCAGGGTAGTTATCCGAGTAGAGACCGTAAGATCTCAACTCGAAGCGTTGCCTGTCCCAATGCATTTTCGTCGCGTCTATTTGACCGCACCGAGCCGCGTTCCAACAGACAATTGAAAGTGGCGACATCATGCGGCAGAAGAAAGAAACACTCCAGAACCGAATCTCCCAAGTTTTACAGAACTTGGAAGTGGCTGTTAGGCGTGCCTGTCTCGATGTGAATTTGTCACGTCTTAGGAAGAAAGAAACATTTGCGATCTGCATTCACAGTGTGAATCGTTGCATGGACTACGAACAGATATAATTCAATGTTCTGCGTGGTATTTACCAGGAAAGTAGTTGTTTTCTGCTCGTAGTCTACCAGACATTCATTTCAAACTATGTTTGATATTTTTAATTGGATAGACTATTTTTTCTCTCAAAATTTTTTTCCAATTTATGGCTAATCCATTTTTTGATAAATTATATGTTCCACAGAACAAGTATAAAATATTATTGAGTGGATGAATTATCGTCACAAGTACTTATTTTTTTCACCACAAACACATATTCTTAACAGTTCACATTGTTCTTGGTTCTTATCGTTGATTTATACAAAAGTCTAATGACAATAATTCGATAATCAAGAAATACCAAGAAAAACAGGTGATATAATGAAATATTAAATATGTTGAGCTTGAGAACAGGAATATGAGCAAACTGGCACATAGAGGTTAGTACTTATGTTTACATGAGTCAGAAAATAAGATCAGACTCCAAAGCTACTAGAATTGTTAGTACTCGATAAGGAAATACAGGTAAAATGGAAAGATAAAAAAATTAAAATGTTCTTACTTCTTCGCCAGCATGTAGATCTAATTTCTGTAAAAAAAAAGGTCTAGTATTATTCTTGGATTACAAGCTTTCATGAATTAATTCATTCCACCTTTCTTTTATCGAACATCCTAATTTTCATATTTTTGAGTGTTTTCGACCTCAAGTGCTGGTAAAACTGAAGCGAAATATCAATCATGTGCAATAAAACATGTTCTACTACCCCGAATTTTTTTTTTATAACCTGAATTATTTTATGATTTATTTATAATTTGAGCGAGGTCTTTGTACAAGAGCTTCACAAATATTCTCTAGGTTTTCAAGAATATCGCATTGCATTAGGCGAGTCACATTTCTTGTAAATTAACTATTTGAAGATTGAGTTTACATAAATGATAACCCCCCCCTGTATGCCTCGATCTGAAGTCACACCTACACCTAGTTGTTTTATTGTTATTATTTAGTACTATTAGCTGGGTGGACAAAATTGAAGCAATAACTTAACTCTATGAGCTGAAACTTAATATACAGTGTGTACCAGCCAAATGGAATAAATTCGTTAATAAATAAACGGTGGCGTTCTAGGAAAAACGCTCGGACACGTCGATTTGTATCTTTAGTTGCGCTTTTTTTTCAAAAAAAACTTTTTATACAGGGTGTGTAATGCCACAATGGCCAATATCAACTTTCTTATTTTAAATGCAACACCCTGTATTTTATTTCATTTTCAGATTCTTCCTGAAGAGCTGATTTCGTCGATCTATCATACTTGGGGTATAGGTAAGATTACAGAGATATAGGGTGTGAAAAATCGAGATTTTTCAAGTTTAGGAATTTTTTGTGCCGAAACTATCCATTCTTGCTCAAAACGGCTTACATGTCCCTATCTTAACTTTCCATTTACTATCGATTGATATTTAATTGAAACAAATACGGGTGGTTCAAAATTTTGAGATTTGCATCACCTTCTATTTGTTTCTATTAAATGTCAGTAGATAGTAAATGAAAAGTTAAGATGGGGACATGTAAGCCGTTTTGAGCAGAAATGATTAGTTTCTACACAAAAAATTCCTAAAGTTGAAAAATCTCGATTTTTCACACCCTATATCTCTGTAATATTTCGCGCTATACTCCAAGTATGATAGATCGACGAAATCAGCTCTTCATGAAGAATCTAAAAATGAAATAAAATACAGGGTGTTGCATTTAAAATAAGAAAGTTGATATTGGTCACTGTGGCATGACACACCCTGTATAAAAAGTTTTTTTTGAAAAAAAGCGCAACTAAAGATACAAATCGACGTGTCCGAGCGTTTTTCCTGAAACGCCACCGTTTATTTATTAACGAATTTATTCCATTTGGCTGGTACACACTGTATACATGTATTAATAATAGGATACTAGATTAGTTTTTTCCATTTATGTTTTTGTTTACAATAGTGGGAATATTATCAATGTATTTTATTATTTTCGAGGTTCCGTTTTGAGAGAATCAACTTTTTTTTTTCAAGATTCGCTCTCACCTTTCACTCACCCTCATTCATTCATTCATTCACTCATTCATTTCACTCATCCTGGCATCGAAACTAAGTTCATTTGCCTTTTTATTACAAGATAAATTCTCTCTTGAAACCTTTTCTCTTCCTAAATGATGACAGCATCTTCTTGAAGGTAATGTGATATTGTTGACAAATAATAAGTTGAGATTATCTGATAATCATTTCAATTTCATAGCAATAAGGAAGCAATAACTTGCAAACTTAGCATCATCATAATTCATTTCATACTTACCAGGATAAGATTTAGATCTTCCAAGAAATTGTGGTCGTGGTGGTTCGGCTGCGTTTTCTATAAAAGAAACAGAATTTGAAAACATTGAATATCTCCGAATGATTTAGTCATGCCATGACAAATTGATGTAACTGATGGATGAGACAATTTTGTTATGCGGAGTTTTGAATTGGGAAAGTGGGTCGAAAGTTCAGTATTCTAATGAATATCACTCTGGCAGGAATGTTCACATGGTGCGGAAAAAAATTCGAAAGTTTTGTCAATTTTGTCATTAGTACCAAAAATACTACATGTCACATGAATATAGTGTATCATTCACATACAAGGCTTCCAAATAGACATTGAAAAATAAATTAAAAAATTGATTTTCTTTTGATAATGACTAGTAAGTGAACAATTTTGCTCGAGATATCTTAGAATTGGTATGAACACCTCACATTTAACTTTAATTTAATTACTTCCACTAACTGATGAAACTTTACAGATTATAGTATATTATAGGTATTTCGCGATTTACCAATCGAAAAATGTTTGAAATTTAGAATAGTAAAGGCCGTATTCAATCGATGAATAATACAATCAGTGGTGTGACACCGGTTTAACCGGGAATAGGTGTTTTCTTGATATCATCAAGTAAAATTTTAGAGCTTCACAACTTCTGTAATAGTATTTTTGAAACATGAAAATTGAGCACTGAAACTCTCAGACTTCTGCTAGAACAAATAAATGATTTTAAGAAACATTACACATTCTATGAGGAACAATACATTGTTTTTTTATTACATATTAAGACATTTTTTCGAACCTCAAAATAATTATTTGATACCGGTTCTGGCGAAGATTTTGGGGCTTCAAAGTTTCAATTTCTGTAAATACAATTTCTCAATACAACTAGGCTAGTTCAGATATTCTCAACTTTTTATCTGGAGATAGTTTTTTGACCATATTTTCATAGTCCTATGATATGTTAAGACACATCAAATTTGGTTTCATTGGATCTGAATATATTAATCTGCGTTTCGTTAATAAACGGCATTTTGTGTTACTATGTTTTTATATGTCACCTTGTATATTTCTATATGGTTCTGACCCATGTCAAGAGCAATATTAAACCCTCAAATATCTAAATCAGAAGACTATTTAGAAAACTCCTATATTTATTCTCATTCATCAGTGAAAATAGATTTACAGAGAAACCACCAAGTGCTCCTTCCTAGGAAACTATGGTGAACATCATCATAAATACCAGCATTAGGAATGTCAGGAAAATGATGGGACCATTCTAGGTACAAAGGAAGATTCAGGTGATGCAATCTGGAAATCAAGTCCATTAATTTACTTGAGACTAGAATGTATGAGTCCACTGATGAAAAAACAGATGACAGATATAATGACAATTAAAATCACACCTTCTCCACAACATACCTGAAAATCTGATTTCCAACTTGGAGTCCTAATGACTCAAATGATTTTGGAACATACCTGAAACATAACTGATTTGTGATTGATAATTTATCATAAATTAACCAGTTATGAAAATTAAAAAACTTCCAAACTTGTCATCTGTTGAAATAAGAATATATTTCGTCACATGAATGTGTCCTGAATTTTCACTATTGTATAATACAAAACATAGGTGAGCCTTCAGACACTAAAAACAATTCATAAATTATCATACTATTCATACTCATCAATGTTCATATAGAACTATAAAATAAAAAATATGAATACCAATAGGTACTACTATTAAATGAAATTGCTACTTACTTTTTTCTTTCAGTAACACAAACACTTACCTACTTCATATTAAATCCAAATGCTCAGAAACACTTTTTTTTAACTAAAAACTACTAACAGCAACTTGTAGAAATATACTCCCAATAGTTTAAAGTAAAAAAATCTCTATTACTATTCATAACTCTATAGTGAAAATATAGGAATTGACTATCATTTGCATCATCATTTGCCTACTGAAGAATGATCAACTGTATGATTATGATTTATAAATTATTAATGTACATGAAACTTTTGCATGGAAATAATCAGTTGAACATTGTCACCTATTATCCAGTAGATACATATTCCTATAGCAAGATTCATATAGAATTGTTATTTCATATTGAAGTCTTTGACTTTGGTTAGTTAGTTTTCGAGTTCTGAAAGCACTTGTAAATTCTTTCATTATGGTTCAATGATACGAAGATAAGTGAGAGGAATTGTGATTTTCAAATATTTGTTCACAATGACATAGAATCCATTTTGAAGCAATGCATGCACATATAATCAAACTGTCTCTAGATAGCATAATCATTAGAAAGCCATTAACAACTATCGCTTAAGAGAATATTAATTGTTACGTTATATGTTATTTCATATCCTATTTCGATAGAAATACCTTGGGGAGTACTTGGACAAGAAGATGAAGGCTTTTCATCTGGTGGCCCCTGATCATTGCCTTCATTGTTTCCACCTTTTTGAGATCGTGGGGAGAAAAAACTGAATAAGGTGCTCTGGCGACTCATCCTCAGCTAGAGATCAACAATTCACAACAAATTCAAATATTCGAAAAAGCAACACAATATTCTTATGGATATGAAAATCTGTGTTGCCGTTGCCTATTTTTGTTTGTATGAAATGACAGCGCTGTCAACAACTTTTCGAAATACGCGGGAATGGACAGAACATTTCGAGAAGAACCATATCAGAGATAGACAGATAAGGGTAAAATACAGTGACTCTACTGTAGGGTAAAATACAGTGGAATGACGTTACAGAACTACAGGTCAAATAGGGTTTTCGTTCAACCGCTGACTGAGGGATGGCGCAACTAACGCGCCACTCACGATAATAATCAATTAAATCCATGAAAATAGTTATCTGTTTTTGCCCACGGACAATAATAGAACTTCAACATTGGGACATAATATAATAATCATTTATTCCAGATCAAAGGAAATATTTATGATAATAGATCTGTTTTTGCCCCCATCCCGTTAAACAAATTAATTGCTTATCAGATACGTCAACGAAATATAAAAAAAGAGAACAAATTGTTGATAACATATAGTTTACAAATATAATTACGAATAAAATTATACTCAAGTTGAATTTGCAGGCATACTGAGACATCCAAAATCCATTTGATGTATCAGAATGTGACACCAATGCGATATCTTATTTCCAAGACCGTGAAATATAGTTTAAACATAGTCACACAAAATTACATCACATTCCAATCACCAATCCATGCATGAATATACAGTGTGTCCACCTTAAGTACTCACCACCTCTATAAAATCGTTATTATTTGATCGATTATGAAAAACTTTTTTTGTTAGATAGGTATTCGAAATGTCTATCCAACAATAGAGTAGTTATATTTTTTTGCTGTTATCGTGGCCAACTGCTACCAATTTTATCGACCCATTTTTCAAAAAGTACTATAAGGGATTTTTTTTACAGGATGATCACTTAAAACATATACCTAGACCGATATTCATCATCAAAAAACACTGGATGTCAGAAATTTTTTTCTCAATATTTCATCAAAAAAATGTACTATTTTATATATAAATATAATATGTAAATATTGAAAAGTGTATTGGAGAATTATGTGTAGCACATCCTCAATGATAATTTATCATTAATTCTTCCCAAAAATACCATAATAGTACATTTTTTATGGAGTATTGAAAAAAAATTCGGACATCCTGTGTGATGATGAAAATCGGTACAGGTATCTTTCAAGTGATCCTGATTCAGAATCCATCATCATTGTTGATGTGAGAAAAACTTTTTGAATAATGGGTCAATAAAATTGGTGGTTAGTCCTTCAGGTGGTAAGGTGGACACACTCACACTGTATGTATAGACATCTACTATATATATGAGTGAGTATACAGTACGGACATCTTTGTACGGAGTTCGTTGATATTATTCTGTAATTTCCGGTGTGGCGGTGATGCCATCACTTGAATAGGCTGAATATTCAGTTTCCTTCAACAGATAAACACGCTCCTCGCTCCTCTCCTACTACCTATTACCTCGTCGATATTATGTGAAAAAAGAAACCATTTCTGCTATGTTGACCTTTGATTATGTCATGAAAAATAACAAGAAATATCACCATGTTTTATTACCCTCATAGATCACACTTTTGTTATACATCAATGTGGACGTAAATGGCATATTACTGTATAGCCCACCCGCTCTCTCTGCTATTATCTCTTGAACGGAACAATATTGTTCAACCAAATTTGCCACCATGTACAGTGTGTCCAATTTTCCATACTTGCACGATAACCCATCAGTTGTCTATGAAGATGGAGATTTGCGGTTTTCAGATTAGTGCCTTTTTTTTGTGACACGAACATTGTGGAAAACAGAATTTCCATGGCCCACCCTGTTTTTTAAATTTCCCAGTTCTCGAACATCTTCCGTATGTTGGTTACTATTATATACCTATCGGCATTAAAAATGAAAAGAAATTTCGACTTTTTATACATTTGATTAGATTGAAAATATAGGGAAAGAAATATAGTTTTGTTTAGTTCTATGAATTCAACCGTTTATGGAAATGAAATAAGTACGCCACTGGTATTCTATATAAAAAGTAGTAATGTGAAAATTACATTTTTTTTCTCGAAGACAACTGAGATATCATGCAAAAGTATTGAAAATTGAACACACAGGACATACGACTGTACATGGAACTATAATAATTACAATATGTTTCTACTCGGTTTTACGTTACTTACAACCGTTTTGGGGGAAAAACTCGGGAAAAAGATGACATCGCTCTTATTCGAATGACGTCATCGTACATTGAAAACAAGTTATTATGGTACCACTTTTGAATACTGAATCGAATTATCTTTCAAAAGAGGTGTCACGAAGCATACCTCCCCTTTTGATTTTTTCCCCAATGACTTCATGCTTTTGCGGATGACGTCATAATGGAGAGACATATTGTTTTTTTTTTCCTCATCCTCATTCATTCATTCTCTCATTCATTTCTTTCATCCTGGCATTCCTGGCATCGAAAACTAGTCCATTTGCCACAGAATTTTTGTATGTATATTTTTTAAATGTATGTAAAGACAGAACATGCTACACCCAGTCGCCTCGCCTTTTTTGTTATTTCTGACGGGCCTGGGAATCGAACCCACGACCGTGATGGACTTCCACTATAATCATCGCGCTTTGCGCTTATCGAGTTATCGCCACCACGGCGACAGATATATTGTAAAAATGGTCTAACGTGAGGCACATTTGGTGGAAAAATAATTAGTTTTATGTTCAAAAAAGGTTGGAAACGAGAATTTCAAAATTATTTTTAAATGACCGAATAGATATATTGAATGTAAACTACAAAATTCATCAGTTTATTGTTCCTATCTATCTATTTCGAACCTTTGTTTTGGCAACTATAGGATGAAAAATTACAATTTTTAATCATCTGGTGCAAGTATTTTATGAACGCAATAATTGAATTTCTAAATACTTATTACTGAGAATTTTTATCCTGGAAAAATTAACTTTTACGTGTCATTTGTATGTGAAAAAATTTAGAATAAAATAAAATGGTTTCCACAGTTTTTATGGCAAAACTGTTAACACCTTGTATCTTAGAAACGAATCAATAATTGTGGAACCATATGTTCATGTGAAGAAGTTTTCTTCAAGAAATCCAAGGAATATTATTTTTATTATATTTATTTGCATATTTCTGTTTCTGCGTATGAGTGCATGGTGCATATTGGACCCACACCCATTTCCTACATGGGTGCATTGGCCCCCGATGCCCCCATGCACTCGCCGACCCTGCGTGTGGACATATATATTATGTTCATTTGTTACATACATTTTCTTGAATCTGAAAACTTTTATTTTTGAATCTTGTAGAACTTTGATTGTGAGGTTATCTACTCATATTTATAATTACAGTTGGGCATGCATGTACTTATATAATCTTGTTTGAATTTCAGTTATATTAACTGAAACATCCATATGCAGTGCATTTGATATTTCATATCCAAAATTCTCTTGCCTGATGGGACGTTCTTATAATGTAATATTCTTAAAAATCATAAGGTGATATTCAATCAATTCAGGATGTACCTATACTTTGTCAACAATAATCAACTTTCTCCAAATCAAAATAATAAAAGGATTTTACTTGAAATTCTTATATTGTCATTTCAGATTCAACAAAAACACGAAATGACTGGATTCTCCAGACATATTCTTCAATAAGGTTTTCTATTTTTCCCAAAATTCTTCAATACCATTTCTGCTTCAAGAGTATTTCAATCATTCTACTTCCACTGATGTAGACCTTCAGACCGTGTATAGTGTCGGAAAATCAAAAAAATGCAATGTGTGTTGAATATACTTTTTACAAATGATTTATACTATTTAGTGTTTATGAAATTTAACATAAATAGTTGATCATTTGGTTCATATATATACCTATATACTTATTACTAGAACAATATACGTACCATCACAACAATATTATATTGATCAAATTGAGTAGCATATATATTTGAAAAAAAATAGCTTTTTGCAAATTTGAGGGTGTATAGTATGGAAGGTTCAGGTTGTAAAATATGTGTTTCCATCCACGCTCAGTGTATTATTATAAATATAGTTACTATTGAGGTGCATGGGTAGTCTCTTCCCGCAGAAAGTGTTTAATTATGAGCGACTATATTGAGTGTTATAGGTAATATGGAATAGAATACCTTGGTTTTGAGCATCGATGGGAGCAGCTTGGGGTATTTCTGGAGGATCGCTTTCATCATTTCTGTTCTGAAAGAATCGTATCAAACGTCCGCGAATGTAACTGAAGATGTTATTATTACTCATTTTTACTAAAATGCATACACGACTTGAGGAGCAGAAATAATCTAAGACATATAAAAACGTCAAAAATTATTCGTTCTCGGCGGGAATGAACAAGAAAATACCAAAAGTACAAAAAATTTAAGATGTTCAAATCTGTTGGCGTTAATTCATCTGTCACTGGTTAAAGGTCACAGATCACAGAACAATAAATTGGTGCTAGCTGTCATTTGTCATAAATAGACTCCGCAAACACTGCGCATGATCGAATGATTTTTAATTAGGTCCTGCGTGTACTCCGTTCTGTTCAACGGTTTCGGCACGTTTCTAACGTAAGTTTCTAAGTTCTGCGATAGTGATATATTTCCATTCTGGACAATTATGTCATTCATCTAAAAATCATGAAGATTTCTAGAAGAACGTCAATCCAATCCAAGAAACCGATAATAAATGACCCAAAAGTTATGCATTATGCATTAGAGAAGTTCCAATAGTTGTGATTATTCAACTATAATTATTAAAAGCTTTGTTTTGGTTTTCGTCAGAACCGCTCTAGAACCGTCCTAGAACGGTTCTGCTCATGCGCATTTGCTTCAAGGGATCAATTTAAAGAGAATGCACATGAGCAGTATAGTTCCAGAACGGTTTTGAGAAGAACCAAAACAAACCTAGTCATCCACAAAAATCCGCCTTAAACCTGTACCAATTTTCTTGATTCTTAAAATACTAACGGACGTCTGACGATCATATTATTATGATTCGAAATTTTGCGCCAAAGCGACAACTCTGTTTCAAAAGTATCTTGGATCAAAGTTTATCCAGAAATTTGAATTATCAAGGTAGAAATTAAGAAAAGTGGTACTGATCATTAATCGTCTTCCCTCTACTTTGTATAACTCGTGAGCATCGACTGGAAATAGTTTTAACTGAAAAAGATCCAGTAATCCTTATTTTTTTCAGAATAACGATAAAAGGTTATATACACATATAAGTAATCTTTATAATGATTATCCGACACCAAAAAATAGTCCAGAACCTACCAATATTAATTCGTTTCCTTGGCACCATGTACTTTATGATGAAAATTGTTACAGAGGTCGTTTGTTTCAATAATTAAGCGATTTATTTTCTGTGATAATGATTCCCTGATACTTAGCGTTCTTTGAAATTCAAGCTTGGCCATGTTTACAGCCCATGAATAAATTAATGTGCATGATAATAAACATATTTACGGTGGTATAAATCTTTCCAGAATAAATGAATGAACTTATAAGTTGATCCTAACTCGTACAAGTTTACTTTGAAAACTTCTGAGGGTTGCTAAGGCAACTAGGATAGTGGTTGAAAAACAAAAACAAAAAAAAAAAACAAAAACACACCCGGTATATATGTTTCAAAATCAGAATTGATATGGAAGCTCGTATATGGAAGATAGAGCATGCACATTTCAAAATAATCAAATTCAATTTTGACAACTTGTTCTTTTAATGAGCAAGCATATATGTGGATGCCAATATATTGCGCTTCGAGCACTGAAAGTCTCTTGAAAGTCGTTCGTCCACTTATATGAAAATATAATTTAAAAAATTTCACAAAATCAATTATCTGTAAAATGAATGTAGATATATTATGCCCGTAACAGTCAATTCACGAGGAATGTCCTAACATTTACTTCATCTTTGATATGGGTTCCAGGTCACAATAAGGAAGTTGAAGGCAACGAGGAAGCAGCCAAAGAAGGGGCAAATACATAATTTCTCGGCCCACAACCCCTCTGTGGAATCTCCAAGGCCCACTTGAAAGAAGAGATTCGACGTTGGCAAGCGGATAAAATGAAATCTCACTGAAATAAACTGCCAGGACAAAGACAATAAACAAAAACGCCAATAATTAACTTTCCTGAAACTGCTAAGGTTCCTATATAGAAGGAATGTCAGGATTGTCCAGGAACCTAGCTCTCAGGAAACTGATGAACTTTGCACATCTTTGATCTTTGTTTGCACGGAGTCTTGGAATCCAGGGCCTCGAATAGATGCACAGGAGATCTGATACTCTGATAGGTCGAGGTGCTTGAGAGGCTGCACGACAGCCTTAACGGTAACGACCCCCCCCAACAATCTACAACCTACTTCATCTTCCAGAGATTTCTATGGCAATACAGACTATGTGAAGTAAACATGAGTAGGCATGTATATATATATATATATAAATAAATGATTTCGAAAAGAAACTTAATTCCTCCTGGATTGATATAATGACTTCACTCGCAAAATATATATACCAATGTCACGAAATCCTAATTTTCAAAACAGTTGAAATTTCTTTCATGTATTAAGGTATAGCCCAGGCAGTCAAAATGTCAATTGTTTCTTACCGTCTCCTATCCCTCTCTATTTGCTAGTTTTTTGACATCAGTTTTTTAATGTTTTTGTGAATGCTTGATATAGAAGAAAATACAAACTTTTTCGATCCTCTGATAGTATACCATCATCGACCCAGTTATCTTTGGCAGGACCAGTGTTTATTAGATCGACTCAAAACTTCAGCACCTGATTTTTGTCAATCAAAAGTTTATAGTAAGTTCTATATTACCATTTTTACCCTGTTTAAGTCACATTTGAGCTCAGTTTTATATCGAAAACTCTTTTTTTTTCTTGAATCTTTCTGGTATCTCTTTCAAAAATGCTTATAAATCAGGTACTTTTACCCACTTTTTTCAAGATAATGTACAGAAATTTATATTTTCGAAATTGTGTTGGTTAAGCTGTGAACTGTGATTATTGCGTAAAATTTTGCCTCCACTATTTTTATTTTGCTTTAAATTTGCTTAAATGGCTTTTCAAAAATATCAAATATATATATGTCATCCTTCAATAGTATCCATAGTGGAAACATTGTCAATATAACAATTTTTCAACTTGAAGTTAATTTTTGTATCATGATTTGAATCTTCCAATTAAGATCTTTTTAATAATCAGCTTTTTTATTATATATACAGGAAACGAGTAATAATTTCGCCCCACGATGCCTAACTGTGGAACATACAAAAAATCTTGCAAAGGTGGAAAGTGCACGATTTCGACAAAAAAAACTAGAACTTCTTCAGTTAAACCCGCCGCAAGGAAAACTGCTGCTAAGAAAACTGCAGTAAATAAGCAATCACATCGTGGTCGTTCAACATGCAAGACTGGTAATTGTGCGGCTAAAAAAGTAAGTCACAGTTACTTAGTAATCCAAAATTATTCATTCAAATTCATTCATAAAAGTCTAGAAGAATTAAAAATGTTAAGGATAATAAATGCCAAAAAGTGACATATATATGATGGTATACTTACTCACAATGTTATTTTCTATTGAAATAATTGAAAATATGCCTGGTGTCCCATTTAAAATAAGAAAGTATATAAGGGTCATTTCCGGTCAAACCTGGAGTGAGAAAACAATGAATACGTGATAAAATGCATATTCATGTAAACAAGCAGTTATATAGATAATAGTGGAAATAGACCTCCATGTCGGTAGAAATAATATGTTCTCATTGGAAGTTGAAATACGAATTATTTCAGCTTCTGCTCTTTTTCAATACACAGGAAGGAATATGCAGTTGATTGAAATTGTGAAATTGAAAATTTTTGTTTTCAGATAAACAGCAACTGCCTTTGCAAAGTTGCGTTATTGGATATTAAATTGTTTTTTTTTCAGGCTAAAGTCCAGAGAAAATCTGGATGCTACAGTCGAATGTGTGATGACTATTCAGCCGACTCATCATCCGATGAATCATCATCATCCCATTCTTCTTACTGTAGCTGTTCTGACTGTTATTCTTCTTCGGAGACAGAAAGCAGCTTCTATTCAAGTGATGATGCCTGCTGCAGCCGTCCCCGAGGTTGTTGTAGAAAATGAAATTGTTACATTGATGTAATTTGATGATTTGGATAGGTACCTACTGTTGAACAGTGGGGGCTTCGACTATTCTCTTGAATTCTTATTTTATATGTTATGAAATGTGTAATGTATTTTGTAGTTCTGGTAGATAATCATTGGGTGCCTCTGTTGCTTCAGGAATTTTCTCTTGCAGGGGTTTTCGAAGAAAATGGGATATAATTATATTGATGATACCTGATGATTAAGTACCTTTACTAATTTTGACGTTTTATTATTGGATGTGGTTTTTATTGATTTGTGGATGTAATACGAAACTTTGGAATAAATTTTATATGATGAACGTTCTCTATCATCTAAGCAGGATGAACATGAAATAGGTAATTATCTTATCAGTTTTGGTGCCTCATCAGTACCCTTTCAAATCATCCCACCATACTTCCACATCCGCAGTCTAGTCACAAATATTTCAAAAAAATACATTACCAAGGCCCAAGGCGATGTGAGTGACCGCGACTCAAGGTTAGTTGACCGCGATGAGAGTGTAGTTTATCTATGGACTGACCGATGGGTAAAATCCTGTATGTATAAGTTTCGGAAAAGCCAACCTCATTTGTATGACTTCATAAAAGAAAAAGCAGACAAACTTTTTTATTCGTCTGAGAGTTTACTATGCTCTAGGTGTAGGTTACACCTAGAGCATAGTAAACCTACACTCTATAGTGACTATATAATTGTTGAGTTCCGAAATTCCCAACCAGTACTGTTCAGTACTGTAGATCGGTCTGAAATTACTGAATTATACTGGTGGTAGCTTACTCAACCTGAATTCGTTCCGAAATTGCTGACTGTCATCAGTAAATTCAGTAATATCGGAACCCGACTAATATAAGTAAACCTACACTGTAACGGCGCGTTCACATGACAGCTTTCGCGGAAAAATTGAATAAAACATTGCTACACAATAATTTATAATAATGACGGTGGTTCTGAGCTAAAAAGTGAAGATCCTGACAATCGGACACAAAGTATAGGTTATCGTTATACTAATCAGAGAGTTGACTCAGAGAAAGGCGGGAATGTTACAAATGACCTTGAAAATTTACTACGAATTATATTTGACAACTGATTGAAGGAATTTGCTATATTTTCATCTGAGGTTTTTTAAGGAAAAAAGTGAATTTATAACATGAGGAAACGATTACTGGATATATTTTGGGCTGTACCATTTGTGGTGAAATCTTTACTTGTGTTGCTGTTATAATATATTTGACCTAACCTCAAAATATCGCTTTGATAAACAGAGACTTTTGTGTTGAATAAGAGCAGTCGAGGATGCCGTTTTTTATTTATTCGACACCAAATATAAATTACCCACTAACTTATCTCTGCATTGAGGAATATTTTGATTGAAGCAGTGGAATTTGATGGTCACAAAGAAAGTTCGAAAGCTATAGATGAAGTACCTATACAAATATCACTTCAGTTCTACAGTGGTTGCAGGTAAATTGATATTACAGAATCATCTTATTTTTATATTATTCAATAATTTCTTTTCTTTACATATTACATTGCATATTTTTAGCTATAGCAATGCTGGTCACTGGTCAAACTGAAGCAGTAGTGGATCTGAAAATCAGTCCAAAAATCTAGAGGAACAGAAAATCAAGAGAAGTTTTTATTGAATATTCTGAAAGGGCATTGATAATATCAAAGTGTATAGTATAAGGAAAAAAAGATTGGGCAGGTCACTGGTCACTAGAACATCTTAGAGTAGTAATTCCTTCTTGTACATTTCTTATGATGCATTGGTGAAATAAAATTCTCAAATTAGATGATTGCTTTATACTTGAACTTGGAGAAGGTTTATCATGTAATTGATCTTTATTGATTTCACCAAAAAAATCTTAGAATAATTGTTAAGATCCACTGAAAATCCTTGAAGTGTGCTGTTATGAAATCAATTTTCTGTGAAGTTGGATATATCTGCAAAATGTCCTCAATTATAAATTCACAAGTGATGAAAGACGATTCATGCTGGTCAATTTAACACACTGTGCCGGATCTAGCGTAAAAGCAGTAAGATCAAGATCTATGGCTAGCTCTGTCTGTTCTGTCTGTCTGTCTGTCTGAACATTTTATTTTAGAATGCTGTCAAATAGTCAAATTATACCTGCTGGACCAGAACAAACATAACCACACATATTTTCACTGTCATTGGAGTTGATTTTTTTTCTGTTGGAAGTATTTAAAAACAGTTCTTTAGACATGTTTGGTCCCGAAAGAGTCTAAATACTGATGATGTCCAAGGAGGCAACTTTTGGAAACAATTCCACGTCAGTTTCCACTTCATCATTTTAAATAACATAGGGATCAACAGAATTCATTACTCTTATTTTATCGATCCCTATATCTGCAGCTTCACTACCAGAATTTTCTGAACCCAATAAATATTTACTTTTACCTTAACCACCAATATAACAAGCCATGAACGAAATAATCTTGAAAATATCTGGTAAATCAGCAACTATAACTTTCCTGTTCACTGACATTTACTTTGTATTGACATAATTTGGCGCCATGTTCGGTCCTTAGATCACATATGCTTACGCTAGATACGGTAACCAGGTTATTCGTTTGGTAGGTCCAGGGGGATTTAACGTACTGCCATTAATTGATCGTTTTAAAATTTTGACCATACATATGTACATGTTGTACCACGTGATATCATTGTACTTTTTCACAGACTCCTCTAAAATACCAAACAAATATGCCAGATCTAGCGTAAGCCTTCATGATCTAAGGTTTGGTCCAACAAGGTCACGTGTTCTAAAATGTTCTATAATATGTCCTACACCTAAATGTAATAGTTTTCGAAATATTCGTATTTTAAGTAAGCTGCTACGTTAAAAAAAACGTTCTTGTGGCTGTAAATTATTTATCTACAATACCAGACATCTATTCATGACCTTTCTTACAAAGAAAATATCAATAATTTTATTTTGAACTGAGGAATATAATCGTATATAATTCAGAAAATCAATATCTGAAACAACTAAACAACGCAACACTAATTTCGTCCCACCCCAAAATTTTGCCTCTGTTGTAATCTGAATAACTGTTTTTTGCTTTGAACAATTTGAATTGTTTACACTGTTTGTAAGCCCCAGTCCTTCAGCTATAATCTCGTATTTCTTTGAAACTTGAAACATGAGGTTCCTAACATAGAATCGCTACAGGGTGTTACCTGAAAACTGTGCAAAATTTAGTTGAAAAATATCGTTGAAACTTTTTATATAGATCTTATGAAATGTTTTCTTATCAGGAAGATGCATCCGGGGGTTAATTCAATGGAGTGCCCTTTGAGCAATTCAAACGTTATTTTCTGTTGTAATAAATTGTTTTTTATTTTTTGAATAAGGCATTTCAATAAAATTTTAATAAAAATAATATGATGCTTTATCCCCTCAACGTCTGACTCTCAGTACTGTCACTAATAAACAAAGTTTCAGTTTTTTCGTGATTGCCTAATTCCCAGCCACCTAGAACTGAAATGTTTAGAATATTTTCTAGAATGTAGGTAGCCGCTTAGTGGAAATGCGAATATTTCAAAAAGGTATGGCACATGTTATATGAAAAATGTTCAGAATTGTTTGATGATTCAAATTCAACAATATACAGGGTGTTCCATTCAAAAAAATATAACTTTGACTTGTCACGCATATCTGATGCGTATAAATAACGATATATTCTGCAAATTTTTATTTATTATTTTCGTCTTTTGTGAAAAATAAATAAGTTGAGAGGTGGGGAGATTATAAATGATCACCGTGTACATGCAACAATAATAGATGGCGATGCTGTCGAAAGATATATAAAGAATTTTATTTCAGAATTTTATTTCTTATAAATGTAATAAAAAGAGGAAGTAATACCACTGAGTGCGCATTGGTTTTTCCAATGGACATTGGGTTTAGGGCGTATGGTAAATATTGTAGTTAAAAGAATGAAAAAAACCCTCAAAAACCCTAACTCTTCGTTTACTATAGTTCCGTCACCTGTGTTGAAATTTTCGGTTTGTATCTTCTGGACTGAATGCTACGAAAGCGCTGAACGGACATACAGCAAAATAAAATTATAATTGCCAGTTTGAACTGACATTTTTTCCTATCACCGTTGAATTCAACATGCGAACTTCAGTAATTATACCAAATTTGAGAATCCTCTAGTAGCATTAGTTTAAAAGTTATCAATGTCTATAAGAATCGACAATTTTCAGTTTTTTCAGAATATTTCAAGAACTACCTAAGATATTCTCGATTTCTTTTGATATTCAAGATGGCCATAAAATTGCGCATATTTCTTGTGATTTTGTAATTCAACATACTACGCATCTCTCTTCGTTTGCGATTCGACAATAGTGTACCATTAAATTTGCATTACCCTGTATGACAGTCAATGTTTTTCGCCGGTTCCGGACCTCCCCCCAAGGTCACACACCCCGACATGGCCTTGGGAGTATGACCTTGGTTTGACCTTGAGAGGAGGGTGGCCTTGGGAGTTGATGCGGCCTTGGGGATGATAGATGAAAATCTAATGATTACTTTCGTGAATCATATTTAGAAACATGAATGGAACCTATAATAAGCATGTCCATGGTTGGGAATTCAGAATTATTCAAAAATGAATTGAATATTCTCATAAGAGATTCTATCCTCGAAGCAATTCGAAAAATCCCAAATAAGTTTAAGTATTTTCGAACCAGGGAAATAATTCTAAGAAATCCTAGCGGAATTTGCGAATCAACCAATGTCGATCAATTATTAATCGTAATATGTTTAGAACAAAGGAATTGACGAATGTGGAATTTTAAGTAATCAACTCCAAGGAATTCCTTGAAATTTAAATAATATTCGGGAATAAACTCGATTTTTTTAGGTACTTATCTTGAATTTTGATTAATCTTTAATAATTCCACTACTGAAGAATTCTGAATGATTCCCCAGTTAAATAAAAAGTATCTTCGAAACACATAAATGCTAGAAATTTTAAGGAAATTCAAATGATCTATAAAATCCTTTGCAAATTTGAAAATCAACGAGACTCGGTATATAGTATCGCCTCTCATCGACTTGGATATAATTGATTCATGCTCAAAAAAGCAGTAAAAAGATAATAGTTCTTTCATATCGTTTTTTGTTCTGATTCATATCAGTGGACAGTCATATACAACTTATATAATTGTTCATGAACCATATCGATAAGCTAGGATGATTTGTAGTCTGTTCGCGTTGCTTGAACACTTCGGTTGTTCGGCAAAACGTAGATGATATATACGCCGGTGTCATCTTCATTGTCGTGACGGTATTATATAGAAATATAAAGACATCATCATCCCTCTAAGACATCGGAAGTGCGGTCTCCTTTACCCAATTAACTATTGTGGAAGTGTAAAGTGCGGATTATTCGGTTACCGTGTGTACTCTGCGGTTTATTCGGTTACCGTGTGTACTCTGCGGTTTATTCGGTTACCGTGTGCAGTGTTCTAAAAAGAGCGGCATCATCATGGCATGGAGTTCCAGAAAAAAAAATGAAAATCACTATTCAAGCAGGGGTGGATTGAATAATTGTTTCCAAATGGTGAGTGAATTTTCATTTTGCATGCATTAAGGCGGATTTATGCACACCGCTTTTTAATTAATCTATCATTTCTCGATCACTATTGTTTTCACTCATAGATCCTATTGCTTACACTAGATCCGGCATCCAGGCTATTCGAAATGAAAGTACTAATAAGCCATTGATTGGTCGTTTTCATTTTTGTCCATACATGTGTTGTACCACGTGATCATGTAAATTACTACAGGTTGCCGGATCTAGCGTAAGCAATAAGATCTATGTTTTCACTAGAGATGTTGGAACTCAGTATTTACTTTTCACCAATTATGCACCCAAATGACCTCTTATCTTTAATTAACTATTCTATGAAAGATAACCAACTCTCATCTTTTAATGAAAAATAAAGTAAATATGTCATATGCGCTGACGCAATTCTGTCATACGGGTAATGTCTCAACGGAGTTTATTCTCGTTTATAAAAACGGGCCTTATTGTTTTTTATCAAAAACTCGGGAAAATGATATCGAAATACAAGTTATATTTTTATCAATATCAGAATGAAAGAATCGATTTATAAAAGGAATATATATTTTTGTATGACAAATCGCAGAATCACTGAACTCTATACACACTAAATGACGGTCGTGCATGAAAGTATCAAAATCCTTGAAGAAAAATATAGTCTAATGACAGTGAAACAAAGCAGCAAATTAATGAAAAAGCGTTGTGCATAAATCCGTCTTTAGTTCCGGACGAGGCCCCCGTCGGAGCCTCCTGTCTGAGCCCCCTGTTGGAGCTCCCTGTTGGGGCTCCCATTGGGGCTTTCTGTTGGGGCTCCCTTTCATGGCCTTATGTTGAGGCTTCCTGTTGGGGCTCCCTGTTGGGGCACCATGTCGAGGCGTCCTGTTGGGGCCCCATGTCGAGGCTCCCTATTGGGGCCCCATGTCAAGGCTCCCTGTTGGGGCCCCATGTTGAGGCCTCCTGTTGGGGCCCCAAGTTGATGCCTCCTGTTGGGGCCCCATGTCGGGGCTTCCTGTTGGGGCTTCCTGTTGGGGCTCCCTTTCGGGGCTTCCTTTCGAGGCTCCCTGTCGGGGCTCCCTTTCGGGGCTCCCTGTCGGGGCTCCATGTCCGGGCTCCCTATTGGTGCTTCCTGCCTGAAATCACTATTTAAGCAGGGGTGGATTGAAGAATTGTTTCTCGAAGGTGAGTGAATTTTCATTTTGCATGCATTAGTTCCGGACGAGGCTCCCTGTCGGGGCCTCCTGTCGAGCCCCCTGTTGGGGCTTCCTGTTGGAGCCCCATGTCGGGCCTCCCTGTTGGGGCTTTATGTCGGGGCTCCTTGTTGGGGCATCCTGTTGGGGCTCCCTGTTGTGACTCCCTGTTGGAGCTCCCTTTCGATGCCTCCTGTTGAGGCTCCCTGTTGGTGCCCCATGTCGGGGCTCCCTGTTGGGGCTTTATGTCGGGGCTCCTTGTTGGGGCACCCTGTTGGGGCTCCCTTTCGGGGCCCCACGTCGGAAAAACTGTTTTTCTGTTTCATTGAAATTTAAGAATGAATTATGATAGTCAGCAGGTTGATCTATTTGAGTACTGCTGTTACAGGCATTCTCGGATTCAGATTCAGTGGATTTATTACTTGCCACTGTTTTCATTAAAATTTAAGAATGAATTATGATAGAGTCAGCAGGTTGATCTATTTGAGTACCTCTTGTTGTATTTCAACAACCGAATAAAACTTCTTGTCGTGCTTAACAAGGCGTATATGTATTTCACAAATAATTCGTTTCAATATGGCGCAGCAGTGTCTCATTTATATCTTCAGGCAAAAGCCTCCACGAAAAACCCTCATCTCCACGCGCGGGCACATCGTCAGCCTCTCTGCGCATGTGCCACATTTGATTGACAAACTGACTCTGTGCTATAACCCATAACCACAGGCACTGTGGCCAACCGACACATCACTGCTGTTACAGGCATTCTCGGATTTAGATTAAGCGGATTTATTACTTGCCACTGTTTTCATTGAAATTTTAGAATGAATTATGATAGAGTCAGCAAGTTGATCTGTTTGAGTACTGCTGTTACAGGCATTCTCGGATTCAGATTGAGTGGATTCATTATACTTGCCACTGTTTTCATTAAAATTTAAGAATGAATTATGATAGGGTCAGCAGGTTGATCTATTTGAGTACTGCTGTTACAGGCATTCTCGGATTCAGATTAAGTGGATTTATTACTTGCCACTGTTTTCATTGAAATTTAAGAATTAATTATGATAGAGTCAGCAGGCTGATCTATTTGAGTACTGCTGTTACAGGCATTCTTGGATTCAGATTAAGTGGATTTATTACTTGCCACTGTTTTCATTAAAATTTAAGAATGAATTATGATAGAGTCAGCAGGTTGATCTATTTGAGTACTGCTGTTACAGGCATTCTCGGATTCAGATTCAGTGGATTTATTACTTGCCACTGTTTTCATTAAAATTTAAGAATGAAGTATTATAGAGTCAGCAGGTTGATCTATTTGAGTACTGCTGTTACAGGCATTCTTGGATTCAGATTCAGTGGATTTATTACTTGCCACTGTTTTCATTAAAATTTAAGAATGAATTATGATAGAGTCAGCAGGTTGATATATTCGAGTACTGCTGTTACAGGCATTCTCGGATTCAGATTAAGTGGATTTATTACTTGCCACTGTTTTCATTAAAATTTAAGAATGAATTATGATAGAGTCAGTAGGTTGATCTATTTGAGTACTGCTGTTACAGGCATTCTCGGATTCAGATTAAGTGGATTTATTATTTGCCATGTTTTCATTAAAATTCAAGAATGAATTATGATAGAGTCAGCAAGTTGATCTATTTGAGTACTGCTGTTACAGGCATTCTCGGATTCAGATTAAGTGGATTCATTACTTGCCACTGTTTTCATTAAAATTTAAGAATGAATTATGATAGAGTCAGCAGGTTGATCTATTTGAGTACTGCTGTTACAGGCATTCTCGGATTCAGATTAAGTGGATTTATTACTTGCCACTGTTTTCATTAAAATTTAAGAATGAATTATGATAGAGTCAGCAGGTTGATCTATTTGAGTACTGCTGTTACAGGCATTCTCGGATTCAGATTAAGTGGATGTATTACTTGCCACTGTTATCATTAAGATTTAAGAATGAATTATGATAGAGTCAGCAGGTTGATCTATTTGAGTACTGCTGTTACAGGCATTCTCGGATTCAGATTAAGTGGATTTATTACTTGCCACTGTTTTCATTAAAATTCAAGAATGAATTATGATAGAGTCAGCAGGTTGATCTATTTGAGTACTGCTGTCACGGGCATTCTCGGATTCAGATTAAGTGGATTTATTACTTGACACTGTTTTCGTTAAAATTTAAGAATGAATTATGATAGAGTCATCAGGTTGATCTATTTGAGTACTGCTGTTACAGGCATTCTCGGATTCAGATTAAGTGGACTTATTACTTGCCACTGTTTTCATTAAAATTTAAGAATTAATTATGATAGAGTCAGCAGGCTGATCTATTTGAGTACTGCTGTTACAGGCATTCTCGGATTCAGATTAAGTGGATTTATTACTTGCCACTGTTTTCATTAAAATTTAAGAATGAATTATGATAGAGTCAGCAGGTTGATCTATTTGAGTACTGCTGTTACAGGCATTCTCGAATTCAGATTCAGTGGATTTATTACTTGCCATTGTTTTCATTAAAATTTAAGAATGTAGTATTATGGAGTCAGCAGGTTGATCTATTTGAGTACTGCTGTTACAGGCATTCTTGGATTCAGATTCAGTGGATTTATTACTTGCCACTGTTTTCATTAAAATTTAAGAATGAATTATGATAGAGTCAGCAGGTTGATCTATTTGAGTACTGCTGTTACAGGCATTCTCGGATTCAGATTCAGTGGATTTATTACTTGCCACTGTTTTCATTAAAATTTAAGAATGAATTATGATAGAGTCAGCAGGTTGATCTATTTGAGTACTGCTGTTACAGGCATTCTCGGATTCAGATTAAGTGGATTTATTACTTGCCACTGTTTTCATTAAAATTTAAGAATGAATTATGATAGAGTCAGCAGGTTGATCTATTTGAGTACTGCTGTTACAGGCATTCTCGGATTCAGATTAAGTGGATGTATTACTTGCCACTGTTTTCATTAAAATTTAGGAAATAATTATGATAGAGTCAGCAGGTTGATCTATTTGAGTACCCAGCAAACACAGTTACATCACAGAGATATCGCAGCGATGTAACAATGTGACCTGCGATATCGCATTCTATGTCGCACAGACGTCGCTGCGATATGGCAGGGATATTATTTTGTCACACTCAAGTTTCCTCCATGCGATGTCGCTGCGATATATTTTTATGATGGAATAGCGATGCGTTTTTGCGATGAAACTGCGATGTGTTTTTGGGATGAAACTGCGATGTGATTCGATTTTGACAGCAGGGATGTGTGAACTTATGACATCGCAGGGATGTAAATATATGATATCACAGATATGTGAATATATGACATCACAGCAATGTACAAATGTAATGCAGAAGTAAGGTGATATATAGGGAAAAATGTCAGTGAAAAAAAAATCAACATACCTATATTATAAATATTTATTTCCACAATGAACAAATACCAACAAAAAAACAAAATTATTATTCCATTCCAATAAATGAAAGGTAATTCTCTTTAGCAAAAAATATAGGTTATTATTATTTCTGGACATTCTTTGTTTTGAATGAATATTGTTTTCTTCGGAGAAGGCTGATGGAATGGAAATATCAGCTTCAGTTGAATTTCTTGCATCAATATTCAATTTGCAGAAACTTCCTCATAATCACATTCTGAGAAAGTTTCCAGCATCAGCTCCCATACGTCTTCCGAAGCGATGAATCCGTAAATGATCATCTCTATCCACCTTGGGTGACATCATAATTTGCTGATTCAAATACAATAAATTAATAGTTTGGACTACCATAATTTATCATGTTCCAAAACCATCAGATGTCGTCTTTTGAGTATGATGAAAAGAACGGCTTTGGCATGCTTTCAAGTGAAAACTTATTCTCACCATAACTTAAACAAAACCTATACTCACGTTTCGTGTACCCCCACAAAGCTGTTATAACTTTTTGATTGTACAAGAACTTGAAAAACTAGCACATAGACCACAACTTAAGTGAACTGGTAAAACTGATTCCATCAATGGTTGTTCAACTGATTGAAACTCTGAACTCTGGAGTGGTTGAGAAAGTTATAACTGGTCACTGGTGAGGTGATGATGAATCATCATTGTCAACTGTCTAGTGCAGGCAAATATTAGTGGTGCACGTGTCCACAGACCACGGAAAGTATATTCGCGCGCGGGAAATTCAAATAGTGGCTATTAATGTAACGAGATTATTATGCGATTTGTAATATTAGTGGAGGACATTGCTTGGTAACGAGGCGGTAGCTGAGTCAACCGCAATGTCCGAGACGGTGTTGACTCGCTAATAATCGAGTTGCATTCAAAGCTTTATCGTATCATGGACAACGGTGTATTATGCTTATATTTAACGTATTATGCTTTCGTAACTGACGTAAATTATGGTAACTATAATGTACTATGAGTAACTGTAATGTACTATGAGTAACTAAGGTTTTGGTACGTTTATGATGTTAATAATTATCAATATAGATTTCATATGATAATGTCTAAATCTTCAATGATACGTTAAATTTTAATAAATAGTACCAAAAAACGGAACATTCGGTTTTTGTGTAATACAAATACAATACAATAAACAATTGCACAATTTGTGCTATATATATAGTACACATCAGAGGTGTTATATCGAAGGTTTGTTTGCTTTTGTACATCGCAGCGATGCGACGTTTGTGATAAATCGCAGTTTGATCTCATCGCGACTTCTCAGAGATGTCATGCTGCAGATGTGTTTGCTTTTTTACATCGCAGCGATGCAACGTTTGCGATATCGCAGTTTGATTTCATCGAGAGATCTCTGAGATATCATGTTGCGGATGTGTTTGCTTTTGTACATCGCAGCGATGCAACGTTCGTGATATCACTGTGTGATCTCATCGCGTCATCTCAGATATGTAAGGTCGCAGATGTGCTCACTTTTAACATCGCAGCGATGCAACGTTTGTGATATCGCAGTTTGATCTCTTTGCGACATCTCAGAGATGTTATGTCGCAAATATGCTTACTTTTTCACATCGCATCGATGCAACGTTCGTGATATCGCAATGTTACCTAATTGCGACATCTCAGAGATGTCATGTCGCAGATGTGTTGGCTGGGTACTGCTGTTACAGGCATTCTCGGATTCAGATTAAATGGATTTATTACTTGCCACTGTTTTCATTAAAATTTAAGAATTAATTATGATAGAGTCAGCAGGTTGATCTATTTGAGTACTGCTGTTATACAGGCATTCTCGGATTCAGATTAAGCGGATTTATTACTTGCCACTGTTTTCATTGAAATTTTAGAATGAATTATGATAGAGTCAGCAAGTTGATCTATTTGAGTACTGCTGTTACAGGCATTCTTGGATTCAGATTGAGTGGATTTATTACTTGCCACTGTTTTCATTAAAATTTAAAAATGAATTATTATAGAATCAGCAGGTTGATCTATTTGAGTACTGCTGTTACAGGCATTCTCGGATTCAGATTAAGTGGATTCATTACTTGCCACTGTTTTCATTAAAATTTAAGAATGAATTATGATAGGGTCAGCAGGTTGATCTATTTGAGTACTGCTGTTACAGGCATTCTCGGATTCAGATTAAGTGGATTTATTACTTGCCACTGTTTTCATTGAAATTTAAGAATTAATTATGATAGAGTCAGCAGGCTGATCTATTTGAGTAGGTACTGCTGTTACAGGCATTCTCGGATTCAGATTAGGTGGATTTATTACTTGCCACTGTTTTCATTAGAATTTAAGAATGAATTATCATAGAGTCAGCAGGTTGATCTATTTGAGTACTGCTGTTACAGGCATTCTCGGATTCAGATTCAGTGGATTTATTACTTGCCACTGTTTTCATTAAAATTTAAGAATGAATTATTATAGAGTCAGCAGGTTGATCTATTTGAGTACTGCTGTTACAGGCATTCTTGGATTCAGATTCAGTGGATTTATTACTTGCCACTGTTTTCATTAAAATTTAAGAATGAATTATGATAGAGTCTGCAGCAGGTTGATATGTTTGAGTACTGCTGTTACAGGCATTCTCGGATTCAGATTCAGTGGATTTATTCTTGCCACTGTTTTCATTAAAATTTAAGAATGAATTATGATAGAGTCAGCAGGTTGATCTGTTTGAGTACTGCTGTTACAGGCATTCTCGGATTCAGATTAAGTGGATTCATTACTTGCCACTGTTTTCATTAAAATTTAAGAATGAATTATGATAGTCAGCAGGTTGATCTATTTGAGTACTGCTGTTATAGGCATTCTCGGATTCAGATTAAGTGGATTATTTATTACTTGCCACTGTTTTCATTAAAATTTAAGAATGAATTATGATAGAGTCAGCAGGTTGATCTATTTGAGTACTGCTGTTACAAGCATTCTCGGATTCAGATTAAGTGGATTTATTACTTATTGCTACTGTTTTCATTAAAATTTAAGAATGAATTATGATAGAGTCAGCAGGTTGATCTATTTGAGTACTGCTGTTATACAGGCATTCTCGGATTCAGATTCAGTGGATATAAAACCTGCGTTTATATTTTCAAAACTATTTACATTTGTGATATGATACCATATATATAATTATTTGTTCGAAATTCTACTTGGAATCCATAATTGCAATGATATACAAGAGTGCGCGAACGAGTGTGCAAACAAGTACGCGAACGAGTGCGTGAACGAGTCCGCAGACAGGCGAGCGAACGGGTGCGCGTACGGGTGCACGAACGGGTTCACGAACTTGTGAGCAAACTGGTCCGCGAACGGGTACCAAACCCAAACGGATGCGCGAAAGGGTTCACAAACTTGTGAGCCTCATCTTAGTCAGAACTATAGACCATACCATATTGATGTGGGATGATAGGGCTACTGGCGAACGACCCACTAGAAAAAATGTAACGCTCCCATGTCAAAATTTATTCAAATTACCAATGTGAAATGAAAAAGTCATTAATTCGACTATAAATTATAACGCAAAATAGTCTTATCCAATTAAAAATATCAAACAATAATCTTCGAATTTGAATGTCTCATAGACTACGAGCAGAAACCTACTTTCCTGGCATATACCACGCAGAACATTGAATTATGTCTGCTCGTAGTCCATGCAACGATTCACACTGTGAATGCAGATCGCAAATGTTTCTTTCTTCCTAAGACGTGACAAATTCACATCGAGACAGGCACGCTTAACAACCTAAAGACTGGTTTCGGGCTTATTGGCCCTCATTAGTGCAGGGATTTGCGATCACTGTGTAAATCGTTGCTGCACTACGAGAAGATATAATTCAATATTCTGCGTAGTATTTACCAGGAAAGTAGTTGTTTTCTGCTCGTAGTCTACCAGTCATTTGAATTCAAAACTGTGTTTGATATTTTAGATTGTATAATGAGACTGCTTCAATTTAGATTATAGTCGCATTCAAAAAGAGATCAGCTTTGACAAGGCAATACCTCATGGGTGGGAGTGGAAATTTGCCATAGATATTTAATGAACACATCTGTCCTTTTTCACAGTTGTCCTTTTTTTTTTCGCGGGCCAACATCGAAAACTCGGTAACTATAGGGTTAAGCTGTGTATTTATATGCGCAACAATATTCCTTAAATAAAAAGTTGAAAAAGCTTATTGGTTTTTGAGATTAAAACGAAATGTTGTTTTTCATTTTTCATTTTCATAATCATTTGCTTTATTCTAATAGATACGAAAAAGAGGAAAACAATTTCTTGTAGCTGTAGCTGTATAACTTGGCAGTGAAGAATTTGTAATATTACATTTCGTCTCTCGAGGGCCACCATCAACTTTTTTTCCGAATAAAAAATCGAAAAGGAAAATCCAGGTCGGTTTGAAGAGAGAAAATTGTTGGCAGCGCCCGAATAATGACGAAATGTCATGATACGAATTTCAACAAATTTATAGAGCATGAAAAACAGTTTTGAAAGAGTATATTTTTCTTTCGTACCCATCGAAATGAAATCAATAAATAATAAAAAATTTGGTTTTTCGAAAATATCACTATTTCTTTGCGGCACATTGTTGCGCATATACCGCATATAAATACACAATTTTTCCTAATTTAATACTATTCTTGTTTCTCGAACCGTATCATACCGATTTTCCCATGTTTGCTCGCGAATTTGGGACACTCTGTATAGTCTACTGTCGAATGGACCGAAAAAGTCGTGACGTCACAAACTACGTTGGTATTCCTGAGACCTGAATGTTTCCAATAGAAAAAAATTTACATGTAAATCTCCATGAGCAGATTTTTGAAGTCTCTTCTAATATTTATCGTGAATATTTAACGTATTTCAAGATTATTTACGGAAAGAGGGAGGTTCGATGTATCTTAAAAAAATTAGAAACATGTATTAACCATTGATAGTTTTGAATAATTCTCAATCAAACTGAAGTGAGGTTAGGATTTTGCTTTATTATTGTATTTATTCTCTAATATTATTTTATTTTCTATCACAATCGTGATATAAAATGAGAATGAAAAGTGTGTAAATCAAGATATGGTTACTAGACATAACAAAGGTATTATTATATCATTATTTGTTGTAGATTGAGGAAAGATATAGGTTGATGCTGTCAGCAGAGATTTTTCTTTTCATGATAATGTTGTCTTCTTTGGAATATATAGAAGAATCTTACCTGAGAGTTTATTAACAGCATCATGAAATAATTACAAGTTCTCCAAGGAGATATAAGTTCATAAACTTTGAGAACTATCCCTAGGCACTGTACTACATTGATAAGTGCTCAAGAAGAAATAAAATAACTCTTGAATGTCAGTTTTTCATTATAACACTTCGAGAGTATGATGTCGATCGATATTCGCTTTATTTTATAATTAATATTGTATAATATAATGTATTGTGTGACTGATTTTTCTTCAAATGTTGATGGTGCATTTTCTTTATTACTCCTAGTTCAAGCTTTGAAGGTACTTGTACATTATAGTGTGCAAATATTGCTAAAGCTGCCAATGTGATGGCCAAGAAACTGTCCTCTTGAACAGGGACTCATATACACTGGTAGAGTTTATCTACAACAAACATTTCAAAACGTTCAATTTATCCAATATACCCTTCAATATTAGGTAAAACTTCGTTTATCGCACTCCTATGAGTTCGGAAAAAAATTTTAGTGGAACTTACGTATTTTGACCTCCTGATCCCGAATCTGAAGTCAAAACGCGGCGGTCTCAAGTATTTTCGGAGATACGGCCCCATTTTGTCTCAAAAATGCACCATTTGACATGTCAAATTTCTGCTATTAGGAATGCACAAAATTCACCCTTCTTTGAGCCAAAACATCACACATGCTCACATTCACTTGTTTCCAACACTTTTTTGCATAAAAAACTATTATTTTCACAAATATTCGCCCTTCTTCAAAACGTAAACAAATGATCTTTTTTCACTGATTTTCTGGTTATTTTTATTTGAGATGTTGGCAACGTCTTACCATGAGCCAAACATTCACGTTGCCAACATCATGAATAAAAATAACCAGAAAATCAGTGTAAAAAGGTAGTTTTGTTTACATTTCAAAGAAGGGTGAATTTTTTGAAAAACAATCGTTTTTTCTGCTGAGAAGTGTTGGAAACAAGTAAATATATGCGTGTATAGTGTTTTAGTTCAAAGAAGGGTGAATTTTGTGCATTCCTAATAGCAGAAATTTGACATGTCAAATGGTGCATTTTTTAGAGAAAATGGGGCCGTATCTCCGAAAATACTTGAGACCGCCGCGTTTTGACTTCAGATTCGGGATCAGGAGGTCAAAATACGTAAGTTCCACCAAAAATTTTTTCTGAACTCATAGGAGTGCGACAAACGAAGTTTTACCCAATATTATAGCTCACCTGTACTTTATATGTTTTATCTTGAATATTCGCTTGAATCAACCACATCAAGGTCTTGAGATCAGCATCAAATACCATGTTCTCAACATGGCCTTTTAGCCTCTGGATATCAGTTTTTCCTCATCTCTAGAGAAATGTACCATTGTTGATAGCTTCAACTGGCTTCAAAACATATTTTCCATTCACTTCACTGATATATTATATATTAATCGAAAATACAGTCGAAATATCAGGGCCTCAAAAGTAAACACTGAAAAAACATAACCTCAATAGATTTCAATATAATCTCATTCAAATTTGTTAGCGTTTCTCACCTGTTTCTATTTTTCTAATAGGAACTAGTATGTCCTATTTTCCATAAATGGTATCGAAATATGTAACTTTTTCATTATAAATGAGATAATCGATTTCAAAAAATCTCTCATGGTCTGTGAGATTTACATGGGAAAATAATTTGTTTGGAAGCAAATCAGTAGTACCAACCAAGGTGGATATAGGATGGTGAAACAGCTCTTCAATTGTTTCTGCGAAAAACTTGTAGACCGTTTGAGAAGGTAGTAATATTTCCACGACTTGAATGAAGATGGCGGTGAGATCGATTATCGAAGAGGATTTCTGTTGCTCATGTATTTCTGTGGTTTGCATCTGACAGACATGAGTTGAAATGACATCAAAACACAATAATTTCAGTGAATCTGGAATAATTATCGATATTTTGACTCTTCTCAGTCATTTTTCATCTAGAATAGATGAAACTGATAAAAAGATGACAGATGCAGAGTGTCTGTTTTACCGACACAAGGTATGTCGCCATCTCTGATAACTTCAGGAAATATTACTACGGTATGAAATCAAGTAGGCAAAGGTCTACAGTTTATTCTAGTGCTTGTTGATAGGAAGCTGTTTCACCATCCTATATCCACCTTGGTACCAACATAGCTTTGACGTCACACTTTTTCGGTCCATTATTATATAATAAAGTGAAATTGCCTAATAAGTTAATTATTTTTAAAAAAATATTGTAAAAAGCTCAATTCATAAGTATTCATGATTTAAGAGAAGTGTTTTGTGATTGGCTAGGAATAAATTCGGGCGACAGAAAGCTATCTAAAGTCCAATCAAAATTCGAAGAGGTGACGCCTGGTTAACAGCAGATAACGGCATCATGTAAGCCAAACTTCACGAAAGATGTCATTTTGTGAAATTTGACATAGACCCAACGAATAATCAAATCACATAACCATTTCATTCACAATGGTTATTTTTCCGTCTTCAAGGTCAATCGATACTATTTTACTATTTCATTCTTAAATACGCTGAGTTGACTCTCTTGTTAGTAGAACCTATACTCTTTGAATCGGAGCTTCTTTTAGGCAAAAGTCGGAACCACAGAGTACAGTAAGGTTACCACTAATCTTTGGTCGGAACGCAATCGACTTTTTCGCGGATGACCTTGATACGCGCTCACAAAGATCGGCCAATGGAATCACAATACGCCATAAGCCGAAATGCAAAAAGCCAGCATGTGAACGCGCCGTAAGTAAACCTGCCCAGTAGCGCCATCTCTTCATCAGATGTATAACTTGACTTGAGGTAAGGGCACTGAACTCAAACTCTTGTTTGAGTTCAGTGGGTAAAGTCCGTATTACACGGTGCAGAAAATGGTACATTTACTGTATGAAAATGTGAAGGCAATATTTTCTGCGTGTATTACAGAAAAACTGAATCTGAATATTCCATCCAAGAAATATAGGACAGGTTCTATTTTCGGACAGATTTTTTGTATGTGATCATGCGCAGTGTGATTATTGCATTGCAGCATTATTGTTTTTGTTTTTGCGAATATTTGTGGGGTTAATTTTATTAATATCATCATATTTCGCGAATCGCCTCGTGATACAAATAAAAGTGAGAGTCTTTGGGCACAGTTAGGGCAATAGTGATATGAATTGGACAGCAGAACAAGTTTTGGCACTAATAGAAGAATACCGATTTTTGTATGCTAAAAAGTATTCTCAACAAGAAGTTCATTCTCAACCATATTAAGTACACCTCTGCCATTATATCTCCTTCTCAGCAATGATGGAAATAAGACCTATCTATCCTATATATCTATCCACCTCTTTCTCAGCCATTCGCGATTCCAAAGCCGTCCTTTCCTGCTATTATTATGTCTCTCCATATGAATTTTCATTAATGTAAACATTATTAAAGCACTGCAAGCTGAAGCTGCCACAGTGAAAGAATGATTTATTGGAGACATCCATTGTTTGTGTAGAAAATTTCCAAAAGCATCTCTCAACAAGGTAGGTTAAAATGAGGTTAAAATCCTCATAAAAGCCGTTTGAATTCACATATCACATGCTTATGTGTTGAATTATTGATATCGTGTATTACCAAACAATATTTATTTGCAGAAAATTTGTCAATGTTTTCTGTACAAGAGTCTGTTTGAGAAAATGGAACATTTTCTGTATCAATTTCTGCACCATGTAATACGGACGGGTAATATCATGGTAATATTGATGCACTGATGATTATGTGTCATTAGATAATATATTGACAAGTGACAGTCATAGATAACACTATTCCAGGGTTGCCGATGTTGGTGATTTATCACCAGATTTGGTTATTTTTAGGTTCTGGTGATTTGGTGAATATTTTTCATTTTTGTGGCATATCTGGTGATTTTCGGTTTTTTCATGACAAATTGAAAAATGAGAAGAAAAAAGCATTATCTTACTAACTCTCGAACTCGGAATATCAAAATTCAAAATAATTATACGATATACGATGCAAGTAAACTATATAGCATAATAGAGCAATTGTTTGATTCAACTGATTTGTATTTGTAAAAGTGGATATACAGATTCATCATCAGTTTCCTTTCCCTTCCTCCCCCCCCCCCCCCCCCGGTTATTGAAACAAAATCTTGTTTGAGTTCAGTTCAGTGAACAAAATGCATTCTACAAGCATGAATATTCCATGTATTGTATTATTTTCCTTGAGGTGGAATTTTTTGGGTTATCATTACGTTTTTTGTCAAAAAAATTGCTAAACAGACCAAAATTTCCACTTTTTTACATAGTGTGATTTTATTCAAACTGTGATTTAAAATTTCGCCTGTCGGCAACACTGCACTATTCTCCAATCTCCAGTGAGACAGTCTGGACAGTCACATTCAGATATTTTTGAATATATAAATTTAGGGCTTAATAAATTTTGTGTAAAAAGACAACAGGCATTTAAACTAAAACAATTCAAGTATCTTCTTAAAAATGTGCTCTGGTAGTAGTAATACTACTAATAGATAAGATGATACCACTGTTTTTTCGTATGTGGTATTTCTACTGAAAAATTGAAGAAACAATGATATCAAGCTAAAGTGAGTAGTTATCAATAAAAATATCACCTAACATTTCAAAGTTTTTTTGTAGGAACATTGAGAAACATGAAGTACAATGATAGAGAACTTGCCAAGTTTGGGGAGAATACAGCAGATTTGGAGGGTATTCTACACCACATGAAACCACAAGGAAATGATTGGTCAGATTGGTATCAAAGACCATCATTTAAGGAACGATACTTCAAACTTATATCAAACATATTGTTCTACTACCGAATTGGTGAAAATGAACCCATTGGTATTTTGATACTTGAGAATGCCCAGATAGCTTATGAACGACCACACAAAGGTATTCCCTTTGCGTTCTCTATAACATTCAAAGTAAATGATAGGTTGAAAGATGATGAAGCAAAACATGTATTTTCTTGCCGGTGTGATAAAGATGTCAGTAAATGGGTCACAGCTTTGAAGAAGGCTTCCTATGAGTATTGGAGATCTCAATATGTTATCTTGAAAACAAAAATTAGTATGAAGACAGGGGTAGATCCTGTTCTAGAGTATATTAGGAGCAAACATTCTACCAGTTTAAAACGAACTGAGGTTAAAAAAACTAAAGTAAAAGAGACAAAATCTACTTTTTATAGCCAATTTGAGTCAACTTCTTACAGTGAAAAAACTTATTCTTCTCAAAATGAAACTGAAGTAACTGTTGAGAATCTTATTAACCTTTAGATGTGCCAGAAATAAGGTGGTACAAAGCTGTGGGCATCTATACAATTTCTTTGATGGGGAGTAGTTATCCAAAGAAGATCATTCAGGACAATATTTTACCAATAAATAACATTACAAGCATAAGCTGTAGTCATAAACATGACAATAAGGTAACTGTTGGCTGTATCCTCAAACAAAAACTGTTTGATGAATGTTGCACTACATGTTCTAGCATTTATGAAACAGAACCAACCACAATCTTTTCCAAACATTCAAAATAGGTAGGTAGTTGTTTCTTCCTAAGAGTTGATGAATATATGAGCTCAGCCAACCAAGGAATTGAAATTATAATGATTTTGCTTACTACAAAGAACAATAGTTCAAAAATAAATTGCCAGTGATATGATCAATAATTGAATTACTACATTGTTATTATTGAAGAAATTAAACAATATATTATACAAGAACTTGAATTAGATCTGACTTTCACTCAAGGTTATTTTTAAATAATGTTTTAATCTGATGTGAATAACAATCATTGTTGTGAAGTCATGTATTTCATATAGGCTCTGATATGAATATTGAAATATTTTATTTTGAGAAATGAAGGTGTGCCCATATTTTATTACTCCCACAAACAGTACTATTTAAAAATTATTGTCTTACCCTGTATAGTTGAGTCACTCAAAGCATTTTTTTTATAACTAAAATGCCAGACCTGTTTCATAATTGCTTTGACAAGCTCTATTTGAAAATAACAAACCTATGATATATACAATAATTTATGTCATAGATGTTCAATCCCCTTTATGAATATCCTTTTTTCTTCATTGAAACGGCTCTACATTTCTGATTTCAATGCAAGGATATGTGATCCTTAATACTCCTCTCTCCATGTGTAGCTCAGAATGTTTTGTTCTGTTCAATAAAAAGGGTGTTTCATGAGCATTACAAATTATTCTCTTCCAAATTCAGTGTTTTTTTAAACGCCCCATTTCTCTGAAGAGGGTGGCTAAACCAGAAATCAATAACCAGATATCATTTTTCTATAAACTCTGAAAGAAGAATTATTCTGGAGCATATGCATTTTTGTTTTAAAGCAATAGATGAAGCAGTCACAGTTTTGAAATATATAAATGAACTATATCAAGAAGTTCAATCATAAAAATAACCATAAGTTTTTTAATGTCCACCTTTTTGGAGATGGCAGATGATATTGCTATAAAAAGTTTTTTGATAAAATGAATGAACGCTTCCGGTAGAGGCGTTTTGATGACTTGGGGTTGTGTTCATGAGGCTTACTTTGTTCATATGACCCAGACATAATTTCTTGTTGATGTATTTTCCGAAATATATTCATTGATTCCTTCATGATATTTTAATGTTGTAAGATGACTTCAAAAAATTACTGAAGGACAATCATTGAGAGATTAATTTAACTATTGTCCTCGCTTTTATGAGCAATATCCACACTGTTGCTTTCCAATCAACAGTGATGCTCCATGCTTGTGAGACTTCTTTTTTATGTACTGATGTTCCTCTAATCCCCGCTCAATTATAGACTGGGAGAATTGGTTTTGGTTTCCAACCGTGAGGTGAGGGTTATAAAATAAAAATTTATTAAACAATAAACAGCGTGTTTTGTGTCACGAATTTTCAGTTACCAAAAATGATATAATATCATGAAAATAACCTCAACAATGAATAGCCCTACCAATTTAGTTTGTGGTATTCATGAAACACCGAATTAAAAAACCTTTAGTTTCAATTCGAAAGTCAGATGTATCTGTGAGTTTAATTCAGGTTGAAATAAGTACCAAGGGCAGTTTTGATATAGCTGATTTATTTTTGGAATGTGTTTTGACCAATTTCTGAACGTGCCTGATGTAATTAATTGTTCCTTTTGTTTTTTATTGTGTCTAATGTAGTCAATCTTTCATTTCACATTAATTATAAGTGCTTGCAGTATTTGGATCTTAGTATCAGACTTTTTTGTGGGGATCTTTATAGGAAATTTTTGTCTATTTAATTGAAATGATTAAAGAAATATACTTTCTGTTGATTCGGAAACAAGCTAGTCAAAAATTACTAGTGGCAATATGTATTCTGAATAAAAATACCGGTACCTATAATAAGTACTTTCTGATATTTACGTTCTTCATTATGCTTATTTATCCAACCTTTCTTCTTTACCCATCACAATAGACATATACATTCTAATTCCATTGTTATTTCAACTGACAATATCTAATTTAAAAAAAATGAAATTATTCATAACTGTCCACTGATTGTGAAACGTGCTCTTCTTCAGCACAATACAGTTATTTTAAATTCAACAACATTAAGGAACCTATAAAGTTATCCTGTAAAATTACATAGGTATATACATGGTGCTTTATTTGAAGTAAGAAATATGACAAAATATCGGCAATATTTGAATGGAGGTCATTGCAAAAAATCTACTCACTAATGATAGTCCCGAAGAAAATTATGGTCATGAAAATTCTTCTTTGGGCCCCAGAATTGTCGTTGTAGGTATAGAAGTATAATAGTGTATTTTATGAAACATGCATCATGATACATTAATCAATTTTATTTGGAAAAGGGACCTGCACAGAAAGAGTAATTATGTATGTACATAATTGTTAATCAAACAGAACCGAATACATCGACGAAGGCCTACGAATACCAACTCACAAAATACTGAGAAAGATGAAAGGACAATTAACTTATAACATTGTAATTTTATCACACATAATTTATTCGGACAGTTGACAGAAAATAATTTTCAATACTCACACATTCACTCTCCAATCATTATAGCAATACAAAAATAGAACATTATCATTGGAAATTTATAAGCTATGAATCGAGTCCTATGGATAACATCGAAGAAACTTGGATTGAAAACTGACATAATTCAACGCAAAATGCATATTGAAAAATATATATTCCAGAGGAAACAAATATACACATTTATTTATTATGTTTACGAAGCCAAGTGTTGACTTCCTCTTCATTTTGGGACACCCAGTTGATATTTAGCTGAATAATTTCCAAACTTTGATCAAGAGCCCTGGAAGCCGATCCAACGTTCATGCCAGAAAAATAAGTTGAAACCTGAAATATTGGTATTACAATAACAAGTTACTTTCCATCATATAACGTGTGAAAAGTTATATATTTCGCTCGAGTGAATGCTAGCAACGAACTCTACAGAAAAATAAAATAGAAAACCACTTGTAATTTCAAAAGGTATGACAACATAGTTTCCACTTTCGATAATAAAATGATATAGATCCAATAATAATTTTCTATAAACCATGAGAAAAATAGATATGTAGTTACAAATCTCAACAACAGATATAAATATATAAATTGATTAGTCACATTCCTTGCTTGAACTGAAAAGTGAGTTATTCAAAGCATTAAATTCACGATCGTACACTCTAGAGAATTTTAAATTTATTTTATTTATTGGAGTTGATCTAGATAATATTCTGATTATGATAATTCAAAATATGAAGTTGTTCTGATTGTCGGAGTGAAGTTGCTGAGAGTGAAATTGATTCTGATAGTTCAGGTGGAAATATTCTTTTTCTCACCTCATAAAAGTCATATCTTGTAGATAAATGTGCCGTCACTGCAGATATAAGATTGCCCATCAATATTGTACTATTTCCATAAAGTGAATGCATTGTGGGCCAATAGGCTTTCAGATGTCTCCAGGCTAGAAGCCTTCCTTCTGGATTTGCTGCCACTTCTTCTAATACCAGTTTGACATCATCAGGTTTCACTACATTTTTGTCTAGAGTTTCCATCAGATATCTTAAAAGAGAATAATCATTGGTTTATTCAATTACAATATTGTTTATTGTGACATTTGTTGAATTTCACCTTTGTAAAAGCCAGGGATCCGAAGCTACACCCAGAGCTTTCAGTAGAATTTGTTTCTCACTTTCGGATGTCGTGTTTTTGTAATAATTCCAACAATACTGCCATTCATTCATCCCTCCATATTTTATGCCAGCAGAATACACGATCTCTCTCAGATTCGGATCAATACTTTTGTTTTGCACCATCCAACTTTGAAAATGCACCCTCGCACTTGAGATTGTTTCATTTAGTTCACATAGAATAGCAGCTGATAACACTTTTTTTCTTAGTAACCTGGAAAATAGAAAATGTGTGGTGTGCATTGATTATTTCTTGTAGAGAATATGCCTAATTATTTTAATCCTCGATTGGATATTAACCATCTTGATAAGGCATATTCTTTATTAGTGCCTCCTACAATGGAATTGGTACAGCTCCCGAGTTTCCCTAGTGCATAGAGTTATGGAAAAAAATCTTAGGATGTTGAATTTTTTCTGGTTAAATGTATCGATGCCAGTTATTGATTAGATTAATTCAAATGGAGCAAATAGAATCACTAATCGAAATATTTCGATTAGTGAAGCGATATTTTCACGGGAGTCTTCGCACATAATATTATTCTTGAACTGCAGCTGAAGTGAATAAACTCAAATAAACAATATTTATGAATAGAAAATTTTATATAGAAATTATAGAATTCTGATATAAAATAAGTCATGGTATGAAGAGTTTTTGAAGTTTCTGGTCATCTTTTCACACATATCACTATATTTTTCGACAAAAAACTGCTCTAGCTGATTTGAGTATTTGAAAAAGAAGCAACTATACTCCCGTTTTGTTTCTATCGCGCAGATCCCCATGAACCGATTTTTTTTATTACTTACATTTGGATATGTGATTTGTTTTGAGTCCACCCAACGAATTTTGTAACCGGAGTCAATAACTGCCTCATATATTTCAAGAATGATTTGTAGGCCAAAGACTCTGATAATCTTCGAGCCCAGGATTTCAGATGTTCAATGGCTGTAGCCCATGGTATATAGTCTCTTTCATTTTTCAGGTACATTGTTAGTTCTAATGCTATACTAGCATTGAGTATACCTGCTCTGAAAAAAAAATAGGTAAAGGTCAATGTTCATCTTTCCAATAGCGAAATCTATTACTCAATATTGAAAATTGAATAGGCAAAAAGAATTTGAATTGTACGTGAAAGAAATTCAAGTTTTCAGCACAATACGTAGTCTTTATATATTGAGCAATTGTGAATGGAATCAATAAATATTTCTTTTTTTAATTGTGATTCAAATTAAACAGAATAATAGTTCAATTCCAAAATGCTTTCTTATTTTATCTCGGAGTAGGTATTCATGCCAAAGATCTCCAAATTTTTTGTTGTACACGCATAACTAGAGCTAGACACTACACAATGTACTTTAGAAATATTTGAATCCTGATGTTATATAGGCTACCTTAACTAATCCACCTACCTGCTTAAAGAGAAAGCATCGTCGATAAGACTTGCTCTATCTGCGGCGTTAAAAATAGTATGATTGTTTTTCAGAATATTTATGAGATTTTGCCACATCTCGTCATCATACATTACTCTGTAGAAACCCGTTTGATTGACATTCGCTTTTATCCACTTCAGCCCCGGTGTTATTTCGAACCTCACTAAAAAAAAAACAACATTTCACTCAAACATGTACACAGGATGAAGAAAAAAAAAACGATTGAGAACAGGAATCAATCATCTTCAGAGACCGAACCCCTAGTTTTGTAGCCTATGAGTATAGAGGGGTTGATATCTCAGTATTTGAATTCTGCAACCTACTATATCTCAAGTGACAGTTACTATAAAATTTTGTTCGAGAGAGCTGATTAGCAGACATCTAAATTAATAAAATTTTAATCATCAAGAGCTGATTAGCAAACATCTGAAAGAATTAAATATTGATTATTGCATTTATATTGCCAGGCTGCTGTGAAAGCCCTAGTAGGTTGAACTTCTCCTGGAGTTCCTTGGATAATGAACAACAGAGTGAAGTACTAGCCAGTTTTCAAATATTATAGTATGTGAGGGTTCAGCCTGTTTCCCAACCTAACTGACTAGTGAAACAAACTGGTACCTACGAAATGAATATTTGTTCATGAATGACCTCTGATTGTTTCTTACTAATGACTTCCGAAATCCAGATTTCTGATAAGTTTTATGTACAAGCTAGTGTCTCATGATTCAAAAAAGTTTATTACTTCAACAAAGATGAAAAATATGTATATACAGCGCCTTTCAGACAAAGTTGGAGGTGATTTTGGCATAGAAGTTCGACGCGCAGTGTATTCGAAGATACATCCGAAGAGGTATTTGGGTTCAAACTGAAAATCGTACCTACTTACCATCTGTCATATTCATCCAAACGAATTTGACGTCGCTATCATTATTAGTGTAATACGTTAAAGGAATGTGCCACTTATAGTCAAAAGTGGACTTTGGATGGGATAAGGAATTATTGATACGTTCTGCCGTTACCAAAAATCTCGATTGAGTAGCTAGAACCTGGTTTCCCTGTCGTTTCATCGTGACTAGAGGAAATCCCATTTGGTTTGTCCATGTATTCATGATCGTCTAGAATCAAAACGGGCGATATAAAATCAGAGCTATTTATACGGTTTTCCACTTACTTTCACATCCAAGCTTTGATTGACGTTCCTCGAAAACACATTCAGAAGATCTTTGGTTTCAGCATTCATGTACTTATAAGATAAGAGATAGTCGTTAAGGCCATTTTGTAAATTCACGTCTTGTAAAAAATTTGCCAACATGCAAATTACTGCAGCACCCTAAGAAAAACAGAATTTCGTATTCAAAATATTGATATATTTTGACATTTCCTATTCGACTGCCTATACAAGTATGACAATTTTTTGTTGGAAAAAATTGATCCCTTCTCAATATAATATTGGGGAACTATTCACATATCTTCCCAACGTTAAGTGATGAAGTGTCAGAAAGCATATCTCCCTATTTAATTTCCACCCAATTGACGCTTATGAAATGACGTCATAACGGAGAAAACTGTCGTAAAAGGCAGTAATCATGATCCCATAGAAGTGTGGCGAATGAAGTATATAGGTACTCATCAAACCTTATGTAGCTTATCATTAGGTGAATTATTATACAGTGTCACACATAAAGTGACAGTATAGAGAGTCCAAATTTGGAACAAATGTATAAAATTGGAAACAGAGCAACTTTTTTCTCTGGCATTTTTCGAAATAAAAAAAACTGAGTTGTTGAGGGTTTTAGAAAAAAATGTCAAATTTGTTGACAGGTTTAGAGTAGCACATGAACAAAGGAAAGATGCTGTATTTTACTCATTTTTCAAGCACAAACTAACTGCGAAGTCAAATTTTCTTTATATCTATTAATAAAAATATATTCCATATGTCGCGAACTTTATGTCGTGTGCTGTATATATGCATACCCTATTCATTCAACAGGAAAATTATTACTTACTGCTTTTAGAGTGTGTCAGTTGATAATTATTATTGTAGTTCCAACAAAAGTATACCGAATATATTCTGTAGTCTTTGTTTTTAACCCTTGAATAATATTTATTTGGAACAGTGAGATATCAAGAAATAAAAATTTTAGTATGTATTCATTATCATAACATGGCAAATGAATCGAATAAAATTAGTCCAATACTCATCTCAGCCATGACAACTGTTATAAATTGAAATAATAGAAATATGTAGATATGCCATCATCTGTGTATGTTGGTGCACGTGACATATGAATATGGTTAATCTTGATATTGAACCAGAATCTGCATTTGAAAGAGTTTTCCAAAGAAAATTGAAATGATAAACACAAAACGTCGTATCTACTGTTCACCATATTCCAATTTCGTAGCAAGGCAGCGCTCAATGATTTCTACGCAATGGCGGTTAACAGAAAGTGCCAACCACATCAGCCAAAGAAAAAATAAGTTTAATGAGCGCGCTCCCATCTCACCAGATTTTATTTCGAAAAGGGCTCACCTTATTTAGAGAAATAGTATCAAAAATAGCTTCTATATCAGACGGATCATTTACATTGGCAGATATGGGATGGCTACTCGCTAGGGCATCTATAGCTAGGGCTGGTTGAGTTTTGTCGACGATAAATTGCTCCATCATTTTCCATTCCGGAAAATAGTCGTTCACTCCTTGATATTCGAATAAAGTTGAGAATCCTTCTTGCATCCAGTAGTCATTCCACCATTTCATTGTGACTAGATTGCCAAACCACTAAAAACTATGAATGTGTAGATTTTCAGAACAGTGTAGAATTTTTTTTAGGTTTTAATATTGTGAAAGGGGGATTTGAGAATGTTGCACTAATAAACTTTGGGGTCGAGTTCATTTGGTCAAATTATGATATCAGTGTGAACTTAAGTGTATAGGTATGTCCGATAATGCTCAAGCATAAATAGTATTTAATTAACATTTCTTTAAAACTGGAATATTTTCCACATCTGTATGTGGTTGTGTTGAAGAGATGAATCGAAATAAAATGGTTATATTCCACATGCGTATTAGTACAAAAGCATGATTATAGTAATGGTAATAAAATACGGTACCTGCTGAGCTAACTCATGTGCGATAATAGAAGCAACTCTTTGGGGAGTTGATAAAGATGTTTCATTTGAAATGCGGGAAATGGCAGTTTCGTGATAAGTGACAAGTCCCCAGGTATCTAATGCACCGTCATCTAATTCTGGAAGGGCTACCATATCTGAAACAAAGTTGTACCTGACACTTTGGATCTCATGAATGAATTCAATTCCCCAAAATGATATATTTAATACGCTGAGTATCAGAAACTCCAAATTGGATCCATTGTGTCATATTCCAGGTATACCTTCTTCTCTAATGTCACAAATGTATCGAGTATTTGAAAAATCACTGCACTCTATAAAAATCAAACGCCTTCAAGAAGGATACACTCAAAATGTGACGACGTTTCTCTAATTCTACTTATAGCCACCCCAAAACACTATATCCTTATATCTTATCTTTATGAAGAGCTGATTTCAGAAACCTATAGTATTGAGAGTTTGTATTATTATTTTGACTCGGTTTAGTATTCATGATTTCTTCAGTAACATATATTTCTTGAAATAAGTCGTTTGGGAAAGATGCTTCTCGTTATGATATGGTTTCAAAATAACCACAGAGTGTAAAATGTAGACATTTTAAGCAGCAATATTATGTCTCAGATAAATATTCATCTTTTGTTTAATAATAGATTTCATCAATAAGTCGTACATGGAGTTTCGAAATCATTTCAGAATAATCCCCAGATATAACCACTAACTTCCTAATTTTTTACTGAATGTAAACTAAAACACGGTATCGTTTCAAAAACAAAAAAATACTTCCTTTTTTTAAAATAAAGTAATTTCAAACGACCATAAATTCCTTCTCGCGTCTTCAGACCCGACAAGCTTTTGGCAAAAAATAAAATATTGACATTTTGAAACCTTATTTCGACGGTTGCAAATCATTTTTTGTGAGCGTGGAAATGACGTATCATAAGCAGCTGTCCAAATCATTTTAGTTGGGGTGACTGACGGTGAGTCATCTTAGTATTTCCTCGTTTCCTAGAAAATGTTTTGAGCACTTTATCAGTTCTACTTACCAAGTTTAGGAAGCGGATAAGCCAGTCCGAAGAAGTTTTCGAAATAGTTCAGGAAGTACGTTGCCGTGTGGAGGGTGAAATTTGCCTCTGAGGAGAATGGGTCAGGCGTGTAGATTGACACAGATACACCGCTCTCGGTCTGCTTGTTCTGTTGGGTATAATCGCATATCACAAAGCCCAGTAAATATGTACTCATATCCTTCGTCTCTAGGAAGTCATCGCGTAACTGAAAATTAACTTTTATTCTACTTCTTTGAAATCACTTTATTCTCATCTATATTAGTAATATTGTAAGATGGGCTTTTTCTACTAGCGCATGGAAAAACTTTTAGAATAACCATGGAAAAAATCATACATGCCAAACACTGTATTGTCAGCATTGTTTATTCTCTGTCAATCAAATTTATGCCAACAAAATGAACTCAGAAGAAAATCCCGAAGTTCCTGATAATATCCTATAGCAAGCAGCACAAGCGACCGCGAATTTATTACCAGTAAAATCCAGAGATATGAACACGAATATCAACTTTTTACAGAATGGCGAAATCTGAACAAAATCAAAACTGTAAGTGACGATATTCTTCTAGTTTATTTTGTCGAAAAAGCTAAATCTATGAAATCTTCCACGTTATGGAGTCGATTCTCAATGCTAAAGAGTTGTTTGGCCATTAAAGATAATGACATCAAAAATCAGATATATTCCAAAAAAGTCCAAAGTTTTAACAGCAGAACAAGTAACAAAATTTTCATGTGAAGCTCCAGATGAATAATATCTACTACCAAAAGCAATTTTAGTGTTTGGGATCTTTGGTGCGACGTTCAAATTTAGACGATGTGGTAGATAATAAGATAATAAGCGCTTTCTTGTCGTGTTTTTACGAGATGGAAAAACTCATATATCAAGAAGTATATTCTGTAAACTTTGGTTTTACCATCACGACTGAAGGATGTACATTTGAGCCTTTCACAATTTATCGAAAATATGCAGCTCTACGACCTAAAAATATAAACAGCCAAAGATTATTTATTGCATAACGAAATGGAAGGTGTTACAATCAGCACGTTGGATGCCATATACCATTAGTGGTGTTCAGAAAATTGTTGCAGAATACCTAAAACTAGAAGATCCCATCAGAAAATATACCGGGCATGGACTAAGGCGTTTTTCGGCCACCATGTTGGTGGAAAGCGTGAAAAATGTGGCCAGTATAGCCCGTCCAATCTCCCTGCCCGTATTCGCTATTGTGGTGTGAAGTTTCAAGTGATATTTTTTTAACCGCCAAACCAGTTGCAACCCTCGAAAGTCTTAGACTTTTCATGAGTTAGGAAGACGGAAGACTGTCGTCCTGCTTCGGCCGACTTTAGTTGGAGAACTCTACAGCAGAGAACTCCAGACAAATGGAAATGTGGACATTAAGTATTGGAACATTGGACATGGTTTATTCACTATGCACAGCAGTGCTGGATAGGGCACTTTTTGCTTTGATATTATGATGTTCATGCTCGATTATGAATGCAATATAGGTTCTTTAACAAGCCACTTGTGCTGGATAAATATTGTAGGTATCTATATTCTATTGACTGTTGGATCTCATTTAGTGAAATGTTTCAAGTACCCATTATCACGATGAGTAGCACAAAACCAAACTTTATGAATATTCTATAAGTATAAATAAATGCGGAGATAATGAACACGTAAGAGACGACTGTGACGATATTACACACAGTATGATTTCGCAAATACGTAAGTTGGTAACGATATCGAAGTAAGGAGATACAAGTGAGTAATTAATAGGTTTGTTCTAGCAGCGATTTCGAATAGTTTGCAATCGTCTGGAGCATGCGCATACTGATTTAATAGACGCATAAATCAGTATGCGCATGCTCCGGACGATTGCAAACTATTCGAAATCGTTGCTAGAACAAACTTAATATGACTTCAACCATCCATAAGCTCGGATTTCTCTCCGGAACACAGCGTACCATTGGCAAAACTGGTGCGCACTCAGTGTATCCTGCTTTTCGACATGTATTGAAAAGAGAAACATATACACTGAGTAGTCACCAGTTTCACCAATGGGATTCGTTGTGTATTTTTTTTATAATAAATCGTCTTCATCTCATGAAAATTACATAAATACATCATCGAGTATACTCTGTGATACTATAGTAATTGAATTAACAAAAATTATTCATATGTGATATGCTGAGAAGGCGCAGTGCCAGCTAGTGCTGTTTTGCAACTGAACCTTGAGAAATACGCTAGCGATAATTATTCATTGATACACTCGATAATCAATCAAACAATGTACCAGATTCAAAATCAAGAGATATTCTAGTACAGCCAACTCGACAGCCAATTTCCATTTATTGATCCCTCTAAAATTTAAGTTCAGGAAATGAGGTGTGGTAAAAGGAGTTGTAAGATTTTGCGGCTCTATAAGAAAAACTTCTTTTGAACAAACGGGTTTGGAATTACCATCAAGGTGTTTGTAATTCATGAACGGGCATTATATTAAAGTCTCTTAAGCAGATGAGGTTTGAGGCTGGGTATCTAGGGGTGCAGGTTGTCATGCACTTTGTGCGTGAGAACGGTGAGAGACAGTGAATGTAGCTCTCGCCGCTTTTTCGGCCACAACCAACCAGATTTTTTTTCAATTTTCCACTGATGTGATCATATTTTCGAATACCATAGGCTTATTTATATACCGGCAAGCAGTGATATGATACTTACCTGCGATTGTATAGGCTTCATATACACGGTCTTCCCTGAACAAGAATCGCAATCTTTCAAGTAGAGGTACTAACCGTATTTTTGTTGCTTTGGTTTATCACTAGAAGTCACAAGGAAATTTTCAATGAAAATCGCAACAAGGTAGCTGGTATTTTGTCTCGAGTCAGGTCATACGAATATTTCAGTCACCCATTTGATTTACTCACACCTATTATTATTTCCCCGCTGACATTAATACATTAATAATAATAGTAATAGTCGCTTACCAGCCCTGTACCCATGTAGAATCCTAAGTCATCAGTATTCATTACGGGAGTATTGAAAAGAGTTATATGAAATCTGTCTCTGAAAATGGTTAATCTGAATTTTGCTTTGAATTGGGGTTCATCGAAACACGGGAAGGCAGTTCGAGCATATGTTGGTTCGAAATTTGTAGCTGCTATGAATCTGTAAAAAATGGGTACTACTTCAATCAAAAATTAACTGGCACATTAATAACCACTTTCGCTGTTTTACCACTACCAAACTTTTTCTGGTGAATGGAAACACAGTATAGAAATGTGAAAAATACGTTTATTAGCGACTATTCACTATTCCTACTCTTGATGAGAAATATAGAAACTATGGAAATAGGTACCATCTGAAACTCACCTTTTTTCTCCATTATTCCCAATATAACTGGAAATGTGAAAACCTACTGGATTCTTGTTCAGTTTGAAGTTGTATCTTATTTTCAAGGTATAATTGTGTCTTTTCTTGAATTTCTCTCTGATTTCTATATATATTTGTTGTGCCCCGGTGTATTCCAGAATTTTTACCACGGTCAAGTTATTACCTCTTCGGTCCTGTATCATCTTATCCAGAATAGTTAAATTTTTACAATGGAGCACTATGAAATTCGTATCTTTTTCTGATTGGAATTCTATAGACACCTGACCTATAAATAATAGAAACAGACAATTTATTTCAAGTTATTCATTCACTCGTATGACATATTCCTGAGAGATTTTAGATCGATTCATATTGATGTGATCACCAATAAATCTCATTATATTTTCATTGTTATAACTTTTTCGTTATTATTTTGTATGTTATAACTCCATGATAAAATGTATATAAAACGCCTTGTAGCGTTACAATTTTGAATATAGCACCACAACATTTTTCTTCAGACGATGAAACATGTTACGTGAGCTTGTACAAAACTACATCACCAATAATTAGAACATCATACAAGAGTCGCAATAATAAGAGCACCATATCAGACCAGCGCACTCTGAAAAAAATAAGAGAGCTATATTCAGAATTATCCGATATAGGTTTGTCATAATGCTGAAATACTATAACTATGAAAAGCAACTTGATTTTATTATCCCTCAGCCTTCAGCCCTTTCGTATATAATTATGCAAATGCAGAGGTGATGACTTTTGCTGAAATGCAACGGCGGTGGTGAAAGCATAGCTATAATAAAAACCCATAATTCGAGTCTCTGGCAGAATCAAAATCGATATATTTCATAGGGAGGGGAAGGTGCCCAAGCTAATACTGTACTAGCAACTTTAAAATCCATCGAATATAGCGTTCGATGAGGTCCTGAATTGAAGGCTGTTTCAACAGGAAATTAAACCCTAATCGTATTGTACACTTAATTTCCTCACAATAAGGCGTTCGTTCAGAAATAAATGCCTCACATTTATCGAGAAAATAACTTCGAAATTATGATAAATCGTCCCTATACGACCTGAAGCTTTCTTCATTTGATTCCTGTACCCTTGTGTGATTTTTTTGATTCTCCAACTATGTGGGAGCGTTAAATTATTCGTAATTTTTGTCAGTGAAGTTGCACTGATTCTTATAAATCAGTGACAAGGTTTTCCGTCATCGAATGCATGAAGTTGTCACTTTTTAAGCCAATACGATATGTTTTCTCCACAGTTAAAGACTCATACTTTTCAATTTGAAATACACATGTAGTCGATTTTACATCGCGATCTGCCATTATTGTTTTATGTCCCTCTCTCAGATGTAGATCTAGAACCATTTTTTGGTCGTTGGTCCCCTTTTCTACTTTGTTTCCCTAGGTAGTCAATAATAATAATAATATTTATTCAATTTCATTCTAGTAAAACAACAAAAAAAACATGGACATATTTTTGTGAATAAATATCAGGTAGGTATTTCAAAATGACCTTTTTTCTCTTTTTTTTTTTGTTTTAGTAGTGTGTCAGTTCAGGTTCACTTTAGCCAAAAGCTAGACTGTGTTCCCAAACGTGAAATAACTTAGGTCATTTTGAGATATTAAAAAACAAAAATTTAAATCAATAAAATTCAAGAAAATTGAAAAAATTGAAAAATATCAGATTGAGAAAATTTAGAAACTGAGTAGTCAAGAATGCACACATTTCAATAAAGGTGTACCTAATCTTGGATAGATTCTGAAAAGTCTGAAAATATATGCAGGGTGCTATTGGAAATAAAAATGTTACTTCCGGTCATGTCTGGTAGGTGATAAACTGTACAGGTGCATGAAACAACAACTCGTATTGCACCTTTCTATAACTCGAATTAGAGTGATGAACAGTTAAGGAGTAATATTGGAAGTTCAGCATCAATCATGATATGAATAGACAACATATACCTACCTATACTTATAAATGATGAAAACGTGATACCTAATATTGAAGAGTTCCAAAAATATTCAAACAATAATCGTACTCACTTCTGACTTCCAGAGTTGTAAGATTTGGATGAATCGTTAGGTTGTAGCGATAGGGTTTCAAGTTGGTAGGAAGACGAATATTGTTCCATGGAAAGATCTGTCCGTTTGTTGCTCGGGGGATGAATGTCCTTGTCATGTTGGTCGTTTCATCGGCAAAGTTGAGGGACTTGTCGCCAGCGCAGGTACAATCTGAATCAGAAAATAGGAATAAATTCCTCAGGGAACCGTTTGGGAAGGGTGTGCATCGCATCGTTTATTTCCCTCGTGTACCATGAATGTAACAATTTTCCAACGCTTTAGTCCCGATTCACGACTCTTGCGAATACAATTCTGAGATTCGGCTTCCGAGAGGTTCAGAAGATAGCTGATTTATCGGAAATATACAAAAGATATATCATATGTATAATATCTATCTGTGGGGAGGACTATCAATAAAAGTAGAAATAGTAAAATAAGTAATGGTTCCTATATGTGTCTTTTTCTGAAACCAATCATCAGCTTTATTTGGTCGAATACACGCGCGTGGATTATTGATTTCATTCTCTATTTGATTTTTCATTTGATTAGATATACTTTTAACTCCCTCAGCGGATGTATTATTCCATCACATTCGATGCGGATTATTTCCATATGGATGGTATAGTTCATTAAATAGCAACTGGGGAAAGGACCATCAGAGATGACTGAGCAAAAATGTCTATATCATGTCTGGAAATTCTTATTAACCCAAAATTCCTTCTAATTCGTGGGCCCCCATAACGTATAGGTACATTATTTTTTTGAAGAAATTTCAGTCCTGAATAATTCAGAATTTTCTCACTTCATGGAATTATGATATCCTGAAATTCTCAGGACTAATGGTGAAGTTTTAAATTTCACGATTTTAATTACCTCGAGAAGTGCGGAAGAAAATTGGATTTTTTTGATGAAAGGTTAACGGAACTAATTTGGGGGTCCTGATCACGAACCCGTACGTGTGGATTTCGTGCATATTTTCACTCCTAATATGATTTACCAAAAAAATAGGCAGTTTCTACGCGACTGCTAAGCATTCTCTTAATTTCTATCAGCTCTCAGAGTTTCATCATTCTACCACGATAATTACGAAAGCTACGGCATGAAACAAATATATTAATAGTTAATTGGCAAGAATTCCGAACCAAAATGCCGTGACAGGATGAAAGTGGAGTAGGCTGAGCTTATTTGTATGATTTACAAGTAGGTATTTGGGATATATATATCTTCTTCTCGTTAACACAGATCCGTTGTAGTTCACATGTTCGCTTATAATTTCGTTAGCAGAAAATTCAAGATTTGAATATGGAAAAAATTGAGGGAAGCAGAATCTGAAGAAATGATAAAGCATCGTGGATTTTGGGAGACTGAAATTCAATCCCAGCTATTATTATGCCTTTTTTACGTGAATGTTTCATGACAGACTTTGTCAGTTGATCTGTGTGTCGATTTTATGTAATACTGATGATCTTTCGAAAACGGACAGGAAAACCAAAAAACTGGAACTCAAAAAACTTGACTGCACGAAAGGAAAACCAAATTATATTCGTGGAACATCGTGCAAGTCAGTAGAAGGATGATAGTGATTGACATTTTTCTTAAAAGTTTGGAGGTAATTACATAGGTATGCATTGGGTAGGTATATTAGATATTAGATGGTGAGTTCCAGAGTTTGACTATTCAAAGACTATATAATATATATCTTTTCAAACACTATATCGTATGGGTGTTGATCGAAGATATCTTATGGATTTTCGTATCTATTTGAGTGTCTATTTTGGTGGCTGCCATCATCATCTGGATTCTGGACATCCAGTCAGCTTCTGTCAATTTCAAGATATGACTGCTGTGAAATATAGGAACGCGGTAAATTTAAAATATGTCACATTGATTTCAGGTTAATCAATATTCAGTACCTATTCAGGTGAGGTTGGTTTGAAAGTTGTTTGAACAAAAAAAAATATAATTATATCTTACTTTTCGCCGATGCATTATTCAAATTGAAATATAAATAAAATTGAAACATTGCCATATTTGATTCACACGAAGTGAATTCACAATCGCAAATAACTAATTCGATTTCGACATACATAGTTTGACACTAAAATTGTGATGATTGGAAAAATAATAAAATATACCTACCTTTGGCATGTTCCATGTGGAATAATATTTCAATAACACAAGGTGCCAAATTTTCTGAATTCAATTTGATGATTCGGAATATCCAACTTAGACATCACTTACCATTCTGAGGTCCAGTGAAGGCAATAATAATAGCAAGAGTGAACAAAAGTGCGAAGACGATGGTAGCAATGCACAGGGCCCTGTTGTGAGAACATGCAGCCACTCCATGGTTCTCGTAGAGGCTTTTTTTCGCTTGACCGGAATTGTTCTCATTTCCTACAACACCGCCTGAATCACGGTCATGAATGAGTGGTGATGACTGACATATTGAGTGATTGATTGGGGCAGAAACTCTATGATTTGTACCTGTGAGGAAAGCCACATCGTCGACGTCCTGTTCAGTCATCACCCTGTGTACCGCTCAGTTTGTCTCTCTTTGCTATACGATTGCTCGCGCGGATAAGAAATGCGTGGGATTCCAATGCACCACAGAATGTTCTATGTGCACTTTCAATCGTTTACGTTTTGGGTGCACTCACTGGATATTTCTGATAATTAGTATTTTCAGTTGTACTTTACTTGATATATTTTTGTTGAAAAATGTACTTAAAAAATATGGGATTTGATGGTGTCGACGATTGTCGAGATCACGAGGCGTAGATTTTGTACGAGGAACTGTATTCACGCGAGGGTGCAAGGATTCTGCGCCATATGCGCTATGCCGGATTTTTCCGGAGACGCCCCTAGCCGGCAGCCGGCGCTAACTCAGGAGCGTCGAAAATAGGGTATGTGTGGGAGAATAAAAAGTCGATATTATCATTCATTGGGATGCTTTATCTCATGGCAATGAAACAGCGGGGAGATTGCTTTGGTGCTTTACAGGATCGTGTTTCCTCTACCCCAAAATATACAATTTGTCTGAGGAAAAGAAATAGAGTTAGTGAAAAAAAATCGTCGACGTATTGAAAAGTCTATTGGAGAATGAGGTGGATCATCCAAAATGATAATTTATCATTAATTCTTTCAGAAAATACTAATCATCAAAATTTTTGGTGAAATATTGAAAAATGAATACCGAACATCCTGTGTTTTATGATGATGAAAAAATGTCCGAGGAAGAATTGAAAAAATCAAAACAAGTTTTTTATCCAAGGAGATAATCATTCCGTTTTGATGGATTTCAAGATTTCACCGAAAACAATAATATTTCCTCATTATTTGAAAGATTTCGGAAAAATGTTATAGGAACTCACGTTGCTACTATCACGTGACCTCAGATTTGGCGGGAATCAAAGAACAAGTTTTCTATGGTGCCGAAAAATATTAAATTCAGCAGGATAAATATTGCATTATCAAGTTTCAATTACATATATCGAATGGTTTAAATCTCATTGACGGGTTGAGAATATTGAATAAACTCGTGTGTTCATCAATTGATCAAAATACTGGGTATGACTACGTCTATACTGACAAGACTAAATCGTGTTTTCATAAGTCATCTCCCGCAAAATATCTATCCCATAAATATTTGATAAGTTTTGACCCAAATTTATGTATATTTGGGTTATTAGGTATAGCTGTTTCCAGATATATAAATAATGGTTAATGTTTTTAAGTAAATATATATATATATATATTATATATAGGAAATGAAATAGTGTTTTTAATATTCTTCTTCAATCTGGTTCAAAATTGGTTAATGGGGTTCTCATTGGATTCCTTTCTCTACGAAATTTTGCGATTCGACCCATTTATCGATTATATATACCTAAGATATTCCATATTTATTTTAAATTTTTTCGAGCAGGTAGGTATTACATTATTTTACAGAAAATATCGGATCTGATATGTAAAAACGCCTAGAACCTTCAACTAGCTAAGGTCAAGCCGTACTAAATCTAGCCAAGTAATCATCACCTATTTTTTTGATGATTTTACATATTTGCAACTTGACACGTACATGGTGGACAAATTTTAATGAGATAGAGACTGGTGAAATCACTTCCTATCCTGTTGTGACTGATCTCCAATGATCTAATAATCCCAAATCTGGGTGAATCTCGCAGAATCTTGCCAAAGATTAAGTGGAGCCGTGATTTCAACCAAATTTACAGGTTACTGCAGGTTTCAACACAAAAGCGTTGATTGATGTATTAATCAACGACAAAAGTATGAATATTCGATTCTAAATGTCGTCGAATCGTTTCTATGTAGCCATTTTCCAATGAGTTTGATGGGAATATGTATCAAACATGATTGAAAGAAAATTCTTCAAATATCTCAACAGTAGCGCCATCTATTATGTACATGAGAATATCACGTAATGAGCTGAAATTCAATTGTTTCAGATCAAGGATTTTTCTGCTGAAACAATTGATGAGTAGCGCCACCAAGTCTTATTTTCATCAATGTTGTGAGTGTTGTGACACATTTTAATTTTACGGAGACCACTGACGTGATTGATGGTTGTGACCTTATACAGGGTGTCCCCTCTCAATTGGAAAAAACTTCTGGGGCATATTGAGGAACCATAGACAAGCAGTTTGAGATAAGAGACTGATGTCCGGAAGTGCATGGTTTTCAAAATACAGGGTGTCAAAGTTTTTTTCAAAAAACTTTTTTTTATTAATATTTCATAGACACGTTAACCGATTTTCTTGAAATTTGCTAGTGATGTAAGCTTTAATAAGACGCTCAGTTAGCACTAATTAAATGTTAATTATGACTTCCAGTGGCGCCCCGGGGGACAGTGTCACGAATAAAAATGACAAAAAATGTACGCTGCTGACTTTTTTAAAAATTTTATATATTTTTTAGAAAGCTCAGTTAAAAATACAACTTTTTGTCACTTGATATTTTTTCGTATCTCTCTCCGTTTTCGAGAAAAAATTTTTATTAAAAACTTTATTGAAAGGTTCATTATTATTAGAAAGAAAAACAAGGAGGCTTTTTTACAAATAATTTATTATTAATTAGTGGAGCAAATGCTCAAAGTGTTTACCATGCATTTCGATGCATTTTCTGCACCTGTCGAGCCAGGATTCGCGCACCCGAGCAAACACGCCTGGATTGTTCGCGATAAATTCCGCTGCCACCACAACTCTAGCAACTAGGTCCTCCATGGTCGGCACAGGAGTTGCATAGATCAACCGTTCCATTTCGCCCCAAAGAAAAAAGTCCAGGGGGGCCAAGTCCGGCGACCTTGCTGGCCAAGGGACGGGACCACCTCTACCAATCCACCTGTTGTTGTAGGTTTGGTCGAGGTAACCTCTCACGGTGCGCGCAAAATGCGCTGGACAACCATCGTATTGGAACCAGGCCTCTCTACGCAACTGGAGGGGTACATCTTCCAGCAGCTCGGGCAGAATATCTCGCAAAAAAACTAGATAGTTATTCCCGTTGAGGTGATCAGGTAGAACGTACGGCCCAATCAAATGGTCGCCAAGAATACCTGCCCAAACATTAACACCAAACTTCTGCTGATATCCTCTGATGTGCGTAGCATGGGGATTTTGTTCGCTCCACTCGTGGTTATTACGAGGATTGAATGTCCCCTCGCGCGAAAATCCTTTTTCATCGCTCGTGAAGATTATACTTAAAAAATCAGCGTTTTCATCCGCTTGACGGAGCAACCACTCGCAGAACTCGAGCCGCCGAGGAGCGTCGTCAGGCAGTAGATGCTGCACCTTTTGCAGTTTAAATGGATAGAGATCGTGGATTTTCAATACTCGATGGACAGTATTTTTGCTGCAATCAAGTTGCGACGCAATCAGACGAGTGCTAGTGTTGGGCTCATTCTGAATGCATGCCATGACTTCATCCTCAACGGCATCTCTGATCGGAAACTGCCTTGCAAATTCTCGAATAGGCTGCAAAGATAACAAAGCCTCTTAGATTGGCTGTAAAACAGAAACGCGCAAGAAAAAAAACATTTCTGCAATACTTACCACGAATGAGCCGGTCTCCCGTAGATTTTGATGAATTTTGATAAAAATCTTATGGTTTGGCAATTCACGATTTGGGAACCGCTGCCCGTACAACCGTTGTGCTAACAAAGAATTACCCCGCGCTTCCCCATACAAGAGATGCATATCTGCAAGCTCGGCTAATTCAAACCGATTCATTTTTGCAATTAGTGTAACGTTTGAAGATAATTAAGTACTTAGAAACTGACACTTTTACTAAAGTTTGACATGTTTATGTGTTACCATGACAACATTGTTTTGTTTTAGATTTTCAGATAATGAACCTTTCAATAAAGTTTTTAATAAAAAAAATTTTCTCGAAAACGGAGAGATACGAAAAAATATCAAGTGACAAAAATGTTGTATTTTTAACTGAGCTTTCTAAAAAATATATAAAATTTTCAAAAAAAGTCAGCAGCGTACATTTTTTGTCATTTTTATTCGTGACACTGTCCCCCGGGGCGCCACTGGAAGTCATAATTAACATTTAATTAGTGCTAACTGAGCGTCTTATTAAAGCTTACATCACTAGCAAATTTCAAGAAAATCGGTTAACGTGTCTTTGAAATATTAATAAAAAAAAGTTTTTTGAAAAAAACTTTGACACCCTGTATTTTGAAAACCATGCACTTCCGGACATCAGTCTCTTATCTCAAACTGCTTGTCTATGGTTCCTCAATATGCCCCAGAAGTTTTTTCCAATTGAGAGGGGACACCCTGTATAATATATGATAACGCTAGATCCGGCATCATGTAATATTAATATTTGTTTGATATTTTAGAGGGGTCTATCGCGGAAAGTACTACCAATCAATGGCTTAGTACTTTCAACCCCCGCCCAGGACCGCCAAACTATAATCCTATAACGGTGGATTTATGCAGGGGTTTTAACTTTTAAGTCGTTAGTTTTAAGTCTCAAGTTTTAAGTCGTAAGGAAAAATGGAAACTTCAAGCAAGGAGTTTTAAGGACTGTCAATAATGTCAATCCTGTTATTTTGCGTGCTTATTTTCCTCATTTCCTTCGATTCAATTCAAATCTTCAATATATATCCTATTCTTATTTATTTTTATGTGTTCAACATGCATTCAACTACTGCTATTTGATATTTGCAAAATCAGACGTATGCGCAAATCGATCGAGTTTTAAGTCGTAAGTCGTAAGAGATACATGTTGGCCAACTTTTCTTAAGACTCAAAACTTATGACTACTGTATAAATGGTTATATTGAATACCAATGGATGAACTTCTTATGACTTATTACTTAAAACTTGAGACTTAAAACTTACGACTTAAAACCTCTGCATAAATCCACCATAATAGTCCAAACCACTCCAAACCAAACAAATAACCTGGATATCTTACCTATCGTAAGCATATATGATCTAAGGGTGACGTGAGACTCTCATGAGACTGGCGAGGCGACGGCGAGTGGCGCTGACGACAACCACAACAACCACGGCAACCAACGAGCGGATGAGAAATAGAAAACCTTCAATCTTCAATGTTTTTATTTTTATTGTTTATTTATTTAAAATGTGAATGTGATGAGTCAAACGGGGTCATAAAATGTTGCATTTTCGAATATACATTCGACTTAGTACATGTGATATGTGTTTTTAGTGATCTGAATTTAACGAGAAGATTTGAATGGTTTCTTCGGAAATGCCAACAAGAAATACAACATCGAAATACTACAGTTGTCTATCAGGTGAAATTGATAATATGAAAAATTTGCCCAATGTATTCAACAAAATACAATAAGAGACTCCTGATGAATTTTGAAATAAATCTACTTGATATATTTACAATTCTACTGTAGACTGAACCCTTGAATTGAATGAACATGAGTCATACAAGTGAACAGAATCCCCTTTCACAACCTCTAAGGGTAGAAACAGATGACAGTGTTCATCCAGATGAGGCAAATTACTTCCAGGAAGAACGAAATAGTTTCAATCATGCCAATAATGACATTTCTGATTCTTTGGGCCCCCTTCCAGCTAAGTGGGAAAAAGCATATACTGAAAGTGGAGAAGTGTACTTCATAGAGTGAGTGCTTATAGTTTTTATTTATTTTTCAATGTCCTGGTTCATTGGGATATAGAGGTTCATATCCTATAGCAAATACTATTACTCTTGAGTATTAAGAGTGTATATAATCAAGGCTATCACTATGCTAGAGGGACTAAATCCTTTACCTATAAAGGTATTGTGGAATCAATCCTCTCATATTCATAGAATTATTGGTTTTGTCATATTTATATTCATTTAATTTATGGAGTGAAAGTAGAATATACAGGAAAAATAATATGAAATCAATCATTAAGCACCATTGTTACTCAAGTGCACCTTGATAATAAACACTGCTTTTAAATTCATTGAAAACACAGTAAGGTATTGGTTTTCCTGATGCAAATCCTAAATCTTAATTTTACCAAAATCTTGAGTACTCCAAAATGTGATAGTGAAATTGTCTGTGTGTTACTTTCTCCATTTGTTAATAAGCAGAACTCTGCAGAAGCCATGGTAATACACTTTAATATATATGTAAAAAAACAAATACTCTGAACATTGGTGGATGCCATCAGATCTAGAGGAATTTCCTTGGGAATTACTCATGCACTTTTTGGGTAATCAAAAATAATGTAATGTGGAGAAAGAATAAATAATAGAATCATTTACAATGGGTTCATTCATACCTCGATTCATACTCAATTCCAAGGAATTGCCTGGAGTTTCAGAATTTGATGAACAGAGAAGGAATGTTTCTCTTCTACATAATTCCAACTCATGCTTTGAATTTTTGAATTACTCATCTGACAAAAATACTGTTCTGATTATCTGTATACCCACTGAGGAAATTCATAAATTTCAGTATTTCCTACTAAACAAGTAACATTTTTATTGAGCTAATGAATATTAGGTATGCCTCTGAAACTGCAATGGTCACATTTATGAATTCATTTAATTGAATGCCTTCATAAACTTTGATTTGGATCTTTCAAAATTGAAGGAATAAATCGGAAATTGAGGTATTTTGGAGAATTGCGAGAAATTGAGAAATAAATTGGAATTTCAGACATATTTCGAGAAATTGCGGAGAAGTTTGAGAAAAAATCAAGAAAGTTATGAGGAAATCAATGGGAATTCCAGAGAACAGTGAGGAATTAGAGGAATTCTGTGAAATTAGAGGAATTCTTGACTTCAAATGGGATTTGTCATATTTATACTACTTCAAACTGTGATTAACTTCTCACGTCAGCTTACCATATAATTATTACATTCATATTTGGAAACACCCTTTGAAAAGTCAAAAATTAGATCAGAGTTTTATAAAAACTAGGAAGCAACATTACTTAAAAATGCCCAATATTTATGTATGTCACGCTGACACGACCACTTCAACAAAATCAAAAAAAATCATACCAGAATTTAGTGCTTTTTTGTTGCTAATTTGTTCCCGTTTTGGAAAATTTGTTGCTGGTGCCGATATATAAAAAAATGGGCCCATGCCAGCTTCACGGGATGCTAGCACGGCAAATTTTTTATTCCGCGGCTGTATTGAAAAACAAATATACCAATATAAAGCCCTAATTTGTTGCTAATTTAATCCCTCTTTCAAATTTCCGCATTATTTCCCATTACAGAAAAAAATGAGTCCATGCCAGCTTCACGATAAGCTGACACAGCAACTTTTTTATTCCGCGACTGTATCGAAAAATGAATATACCAAAATGAAGATTTGATTTGTTGCCAATTTGTTTCCCCTTCCGAATTTTAGAATTTGTCTCTATTACAGAAAAAAATGATATACAGCTGTACCTACCATCATAAGCATAATTTTTTCTATCGGACATGTTGGATTGAAAACTACTCGGAAAACTATCATACAAAAATAATTGTTGTGGCTGATTCGTTCATATTTTAGAATATTTATTTGTTGTTTGATTTTTTTTTAAATTGTAACCGTCATGCAAGATCAATTTCACGATAATTTCGTTATCTGACATGTGGACTGAAAAACTATCACTTTGTTGCTTTCTTGTTGCTGATTTGTTCCCCTTTCAGAATTTTTGTTGCTCTAGTTTTGAAAATTTTCGAAAAACAAGGTGCCATGCCAGATCAATTTCACGATAGTTTCGTTATCTGACATGTAAACTAAAAAATAATTATACCAGAATTTGTTGCTTTCCGGATGCTAATTTGTTCCCCTTTCAGAATTTTTGTTGCTCTTGTTTTAAAAATTTTGATGTACCATGCTGCCATGCCAGATCAATTTCACGATAGTTTCGTTATCTGACATGTTAACTAAAAAATGATTATACCAGAATTTGTTGCTTTCCGGATGCTAATTTGTTCCCCTTTCAGAATTTTAGTTGCTCTTGTTTTGAAAATTTTGATGTACCATGCTGCCATGCCAGATTAATTTCTCGATAATTTCGTTATCTGATATGTAAACTAAGAATTTATTGTACCAGAATTTGTTGCTTTCCGGATGCTAATTTGTTCCCCTTTCTGAATTTTTGTTGCTCTTGTTTTGAAAATTTTCGAAAAACAAGGTGCCATGCCAGATCAATTCCACGATAGTTTCGTTATCAGACATGTTAACTATAAAATGATTATACCAGAATTTGTTGCTTTCCGGATGCTAATTTGTTCCCCTTTCAGAATTTTAGTTGCTCTTGTTTTGAAAATTTTGATGTACCATGCTGCCATGCCAGATTAATTTCTCGATAATTTCGTTATCTGATATGTAAACTAAGAATTTATTATACCAGAATTTGTTGCTTTCCGGATGCTAATTTGTTCCCCTTTCAGAATTTTTGTTGCTCTTGTTTTGAAAATTTTCGAAAAACAAGGTGCCATGCCAGATCAATTTCACGATAGTTTCGTTATCAGACATGTAAACTGAAAAATGATTATACCAGAATTTGTTGCTTCCCGGATGCTAATTTGTTCCCCTTTCAGAATTTTTGTTGCTCTTGTTTTGAAAATTTTCGAAAAACAAGGTGCCATGCCAGATCAATTTCACGATAGTTTCGTTATCTGACATGTAAACTAAAAAATGATTATACCAGAATTTGTTGCTTTCCGAATGATAATTTGTTCCCCTTTCAGAATTTTTGTTGCTCTTGTTTTGAAAATTTTGATGTACCATGCTGCCATGCGCTGCCATGCCAGATTAATTTCTCGATAGTTTCGTTATCTGACATGTTAACTAAAAAATGATTATACCAGAATTTGTTGCTTTCCGGATGCTAATTTGTTCCCCTTTCAGGATTTTAGTTGCTCTTGTTTTGAAAATTTTGATGTACCATGCTGCCATGCCAGATTAATTTCTCGATAATTTCGTTATCTGACATGTAAACTAAGAATTTATTATACCAGAATTTGTTGCTTTCCGGATGCTAATTTGTTGCTCTTTCAGAATTTTTGTTGCTCTTGTTTTGAAAATTTTCGAAAAACAAGGTGACATGTCAGATCAATTTCACGATAGTTTCGTTATCAGACATGTAAACTGAACATGTCATTTTTTAGTTTACATGTCAGATAACGAAATAATCGAGAAATTAATCTGGCATGGCAGCGCATGGCAGCATGGTACATCAAAATTTTCAAAACAAGAGCAACAAAAATTCTGAAAGGGGAACAAATTAGCATCCGGAAAGCAACAAATTCTGGTATAATCATTTTTTTAATTTACATGTTAGATAACGAAATTATCGTGAAATTAATCTGGCATGGCAACGCATGGCAGCATGGTACATCAAAATTTTCAAAACAAGAGCAACAAAAATTCTGAAAGGGGAACAAATTAGCATCCAGAAAGCAACAAATTCTGGTATAATCATTTTTTTAATTTACATGTTAGATAACGAAATTATCGTGAAATTAATCTGGCATGGCAACGCATGGCAGCATGGTACATCAAAATTTTCAAAACAAGAGCAACAAAAATTCTGAAAGGGGAACAAATTAGCATCCGGAAAGCAACAAATTCTGGTATAATCATTTTTTTAATATACATGTTAGATAACGAAATTATCGTGAAATTAATCTGGCATGGCAACGCATGGCAGCATGGTACATCAAAATTTTCAAAACAAGAGCAACAAAAATTCTGAAAGGGGAACAAATTAGCATCCGGAAAGCAACAAATTCTGGTATAATCATTTTTTTAATTTACATGTTAGATAACGAAATTATCGTGAAATTAATCTGGCATGGCAACGCATGGCAGCATGGTACATCAAAATTTTCAAAACAAGAGCAACAAAAATTCTGAAAGGGGAACAAATTATCATTCGGAAAGCAACAAATTCTGGTATAATCATTTTTTAGTTTACATGTCAGATAACGAAACTATCGTGAAATTGATCTGGCATGGCACCTTGTTTTTCGAAAATTTTCAAAACAAGAGCAACAAAAATTCTGAAAGGGGAACAAATTAGCATCCGGGAAGCAACAAATTCTGGTATAATAAATTCTTAGTTTACATGTCAGATAACGAAATTATCGAGAAATTAATCTGGCATGGCAGCATGGTACATCAAAATTTTCAAAACAAGAGCAACTAAAATCCTGAAAGGGGAACAAATTAGCATCCGGAAAGCAACAAATTCTGGTATAATCATTTTTTAGTTAACATGTCAGATAACGAAACTATCGAGAAATTAATCTGGCATGGCAGCGCATGGCAGCATGGTACATTAAAATTTTCAAAACAAGAGCAACAAAAATTCTGAAAGGGGAACGAATTATCATTCGGAAAGCAACAAATTCTGGTATAATCATTTTTTAGTTTACATGTCAGATAACGAAACTATCGTGAAATTGATCTGGCATGGCACCTTGTTTTTCGAAAATTTTCAAAACAAGAGCAACAAAAATTCTGAAAGGGGAACAAATTAGCATCCGGGAAGCAACAAATTCTGGTATAATCATTTTTCAGTTTACATGTCTGATAACGAAACTATCGTGAAATTGATCTGGCATGGCACCTTGTTTTTCGAAAATTTTCAAAACAAGAGCAACAAAAATTCTGAAAGGGGAACAAATTAGCATCTGAAAAGCAACAAATTCTGGTATAATAAATTCTTAGTTTACATGTCAGATAACGAAATTATCGAGAAATTAATCTTGCATGACGGATACAATTTAAAAAAAATCAATCAACAAATAAATATTCTAAAATATGAACGAATCAGCAAGAACAATTATTTTGGTATGATAGTTTTCCGAGTAGTTTTCAATTCAACATGTCCGATAGAAAAAATTATGCTTATGATGGTAGGTACAGCTGTATATCATTTTTTTCTGTAATAGAAAAAAATTTGAGAATTCGAAAGGGGGAACAAATTAGCAACAAATTAGCTCTTCATTTTGGTATATTCATTTTTCGATACAGTCGCGGAATAAAAAAGTTGCTGTGTCAGCTTATCGTGAAGCTGGCATGGACTCATTTTTTTCTGTAATGGGAAATAATGCGGAAATTTGAAAGAGGGATTAAATTAGCAACAAATTAGGGCTTTATATTGGTATACTTGTTTTTCAATACAGCCGCGGAATAAAAAATTTGCCGTGCTAGCATCCCGTGAAGCTGGCATGGGCCCATTTTTTTATATATCGGCACCAGCAACAAATTTTTCAAAACGGGAACAAATTAGCAATAAAAAAGCACTAAATCCTGGTATGATTTTTTTTTGATTTTGTTGAAGTGGTCGTGTCAGCGTAACATACATCCAATATTTTTGTGATGTTTTCCAGTTCTATTCTATTCTTTTAGTTCCTGAAAAAAATATCCAAGAAATACAACCTCCTCTAGGTGAATAGAGGTTCACTGAACTCTTATGTGATAGAAGAGGGAAAATGTACAGGGTATAAGTGAATGTTAGGGATCTTCAATAGAATTCATGTCTGATTATATTCAGAAAACATGATATTGAATCCAATATCAGGGTAAAATAATGAAACTCTCAGAGCTGATAGAAATTCTGCAAAATTCACGATTTTACTTCGAGAATTACCGAGAGAATTACGGAAGTTACGGGAGTGCTTCCATGAAAAGTGAGACACACTGTAAATAGATTGGATTTTGCATCGTTGATATCAGAAATGATGTGGATTATGGGTTGTATCATCAAAAATATCCAACTATAATTATATCAGAGTTATCATACCCAACCCTCTGTCAACTTCAACTACTACCAAATAATCAAAATCTTTTTTTAAATTTTGAATTGGTTCAAAAATAACCAAGTTACAGGTGTGATGATGACGAATCACTCTGTACATCTTCAAAATTAAAAAAAATATATTGAGTAAAAAGAAATGGGCCTCTTCTGAAGGTCAAGAACAGTTTATGCTCATTGGCTTTGAGGGATCCAAGTCTTATTTGGACTAAGGAATCAAGCTAAAAAGTGTGACAGATTTGAATAAAATCAGAAGAAAGTAATGAAAAATTGACATTTTGAAATTTTTCGGACATCCTGTATAGTATATATATTATGTATCATATCATTTGATACTGTTACCTTGAAAGTTTCCGGACGTTTTTAAAATTGGTAATCATATAGATTTCGAGATGCTGTTTCCGAATTTTTACTTTGCCATCCCGCCCCAATATTAGAAAAATGGCGCCTAGAAACATTTCTTTAATAATATCTTTTTACCTACTAATTTCACGATGGTAATATTATTGTAATAACTTTACCTATAGCAAATTTCCTATTATTTATGTAGACACCTTTTTTTTGTTAAATGATTAGTTTGAGCATAATACGAGTGGCGCTAAGTCTATTCCAATACGAGTTTTTATGGAATTATTATTTCCAAATCTAGTGTTACGAGATAAATTTTATGGCACCATCGATTCCAGCACATGATATGAAATTTAAAATCAAAGTTAATCATTGATGATAATAAAATTGGACGTTTTTAATCCGCTCTAAGGATATTTCAGTATTTCGTTAGATTATTTTATTCAACTTACTTTTTTCCCGTCTTCTAGACTTTAATGAAAATATAACCTATTCTTCAGAAATACATCCATCATCCAATGAAACTTGTCAATTCTATCCCAGGTTTGTAAGTTCATTTCAATCGAAATAAATAATGCTTCTATATATCAATAATTCCTTAAATACTCACAGTAACAGAGATGCACAGACTTATTGCATTCGGGCAGACTTTGATCTGAACGAGGGCCGCCATAATTGCATGGGTAGTCAGAAAAATAGAAATCCGAGTGTAAATCGTTCTCCACCAATCTCAAGCCTTTGTGCATTTTTTTCAATCTGAAGTGAGACTTACCTATTCACAATGTACAAGGCAGTGCCTCGTAATAAATTTCAAATACAAATTTTCTGGTGGGCCGCAAAAGAGACAATCCTCGTGCGGCCCGCGGGCCACGGTCGCATTCATGATATACAATATACCCAACATTTTCGAATTCTTGCATATTTCCGTCTGAATTTCAGTCACTCAACTGGAACGTCACACTGGCTGGATCCAAGACTCTCTAAGTTCCAGAAAAAAACCCTGGAGGATTGTTTGGATGATGAACTTCCATACGGTTGGGAAAAAATAAGTGACCCACACTATGGCACCTATTTCATCGACCATGTGAACCGTAGAACCCAGTATGAGAATCCTGTCATTCAAGCCAAAAGGGCAGCATCCCAAGCATCCGCCAGAGTCAGTCGAACTTCCTTCACCAAAGACCCATCTGAACTATGCGGGCAGCGGTTCAAAACATCTCTGGTCAAGTCTTCCCGCGGCTTGGGATTCACCATAGTGGGTGGTGATGATGGAGTTGATGAGTTCCTCCAAATCAAGTCTGTGGTTCCGAAAGGTCCAGCTTGGCTTGACGGCCAGTTACAGATGGGAGACGTTATCGTATTTGTCAATGACACCTGCGTATTGGGTTACACTCACAATCAAATCGTTAGACTTTTCCAGTCGATAAGTGTTGGCTCCACAGTTGCTCTAGAAGTATGCCGTGGATACCCTTTGCCATTTGATCCAAATGATCCCAATACAGAAGTGGTTACTACTATTGCAGTCGACAGCCACCTCCAAGCAGTGAATGATGATAAATGTTTGTTAGACACCAACTATAACTTTCTAGATGGGGAGGACATCCCTTCAAATGATAAGTCTGAACCGAGTAATGACCTAGATGATATTATTAATGGTATAGGAGGAATATCTATGGGCAAGGTTGAAGTGAGGGTACACATAGTGAAGGGTAATTTAGGTTTTGGGTTCACGATTGCAGATAGCGCTTGCGGCCAGCGAGTTAAGAAAATCCTTGACCACCAACGATGCAAAAACCTAATGGAAGACGATATATTACTAGAAATAAACGGAATTTCTCTACTGAATATGTCTCATGATGAAGTCGTGCAAGTACTGAAAGATTGTCCCTACAATAGTGAAGCAAATATATGTGTCCAAAGAGGATGCTCAAATAAGACGCCAAATATTAGAAATAAGCCAAGGAAATTAGATTTAAGGTTCAATGGGAAGGATGCTGGTAGTGCTTATCGAAGTAAAACGCCAACTGCAGACATTTACAGTACCCAGCCTCGAGAAGTACTACCTACTAGACCGAAAACACCATTGATTGATACCAGAGGTCTGTCAAAGACTCCTGTCAAAGATATTAATTCAAATTCAAACATTGAGCTTTTCAAGCACGATTTTTCTAATGAAAATGTTAGTGCTGATAGATCTAGACTACGTTTGTCTTTGATAGATAATCCAGATGAGGAAGATATTGATGAAATGGATTTAGCAGATAATCAAAACAAACCGCGTGAATATCCACCTCAAATGGATATGAAATATGGATTGTATATGCCGATTCCTCATAGATATGATTGCTCTTGTGTTTATTGTTCGAATTCAAGGACAGGAACTTTGGAGCCCATTGATTCGTATGAAAATGTGAAAAGGTATAATGGGAATGATTGGTGGTACCAATCTCAAGATAATGTGGAATATCTCACTACTGCAGTCACTTTGAACAGGCATGAAACTGGGTTTGGTTTCAGAATTATTGGTGGAATAGAGGATAAATCTCAGGTAAGTTGATATTTTACAGGGGAAAAATAAGTTCTTCATCATCGGATTCTCGCTAGCACCGAATTATGAACTACAATCAGATGCCTTTCAAATAAAAAAAAAAAACATATTTTTATCTGTTGATAATCATGCTGAACTCATCGAAATTCATCCAATCTTTTTGATCATTTTATAATGAGTTGAATCAAGAGATTTGAAAGCAGGCAGCAGAAGTTTGATGGTGAATAATGTCAACATCCATTACCTGCGAATTATGCTTATTTACGTTTTCTGTGAAGAGTCCTCTTTGATGGATGTTGCTTGTACAGACGATTCTGTCTCTCATTTGAGCAATTGTAGGTGGTTGCGTTAGGCTTGATTCGCTTGGACCTAATGGTTGTTGATACAACCTACCTTACATACCTTCAAACTTCTGCCGCCAGGTGGTGTTGAATGCATCATCCATCCAATGACACGATTTGTTTATCGATCGATTGACAACCGTCCTAGTGGCCTAGTACGATCACAGAGGCTGGGCGAGCCGAAACAGTCTGTCTTCATGCACGAAAATACCCTAGTTGGGTTGTCAGCTTATGTACAGGCTCTTCCATTAAATATGTCCTTACGGGATATCTCGCTTATTTTCAAAGATAGGTAAAAATACTAATATAAAATGCTCTACTGATTATTCTGCTGTTGAATATGTTTTGCATAAAAATGTTCAAATTGCTGCCCATTCTGACTATATGAGTGTAATATATATTTGAAAAGCGCAAAGCACTCATGTTTCGAATATTGAAAAATATACATGGTGTTCCTTTAGGAAAAACATAACTATGGGTATTATCTTGATTATGACAGCTCATTCCAAAAATCTGATTACGCCACTGGCTTCTACGTAAAAAAATGTATCAATGACAGTTTTTACTTCTCTCATAAGTTGAAACATAACTGAAATACAAGGAGGTCACAAAATGCAATTATTTCAATTTCGCCCTGTATCTCAAAAACAAAGGGGGATATGAAAATTTTGTTTGTGGTATCGTGAGTTTCACAAAAAAGTAGCCACCGTTCGCGAAGACAAACAAGCGAGGTATCCTGTAAGGACATCAAAAATGGGACAGCCTGTACTAGGGGTGTGCGATAATAATATGGAAATATCGATAATCAGAATTTATCCATATTATCGGATTATCGATAGTTGATATATCGATAAATCCATGTTTTTTCAATCCTTCACAAGCTATTGAGACCAACAATTCTAATAATTGTTTGTATTGTGTACGTGGAAATGTAAAAACTATTGATACAGGATTCAGAAAATCAGGGGTGGGCGATAACGGTTTGGAAATATCGATTATCGATAATAAGAACTTATAGATATTAGATTTCTTCTTTTATGGCTATATAAAAAATTGAATACACCAGACTCGGCATTCGCGACACAAAAATTGAGATGCACTAATGCCACGAGAAAAGCTTACGAATATTTACTCCATTTTTACTGTGGTCGATTGACGCTATACTCAGCAGATGTCGGCTGTGTCTTAACAGGATTCAGAAAATCAGGGGTGGACGATAACGTTTTGGAAATATCGATTATCGATAATAAGAATTTATCGATAATTATCTATATTATCGATAATTCGCCCACCCCTAGCCTATACATTCAAGAAAATCAAGTTTGCACAATTCCAATCGTATTTTCTTCTAGAACAGTTTATGCAATGAAAAAATAGCATAGCCTAACAAGGAACGTGTTTGTTCTTTTGGATAATAAGATGAGGACAAATGACATTTCAGGTTGCTGTGGGTCATATAGTAGCCGGTGGGGCTGCAGACCTGGATGGCAGGGTACGATCTGGAGACGAAATCGTCAGCGTAGAAGGTTATTCGGTCTTGAAAGCCTCACACCGCCAAGTAGTGCAGCTGATTAACGCTGCTGCCGCTAGAGGTCAGGTCAGTCTCATATTGAGAAGACGAGTCCATCCACCGCCAATGCCTATGAATACCCCATATTGGCCTCAAGATAATCATGCCCAGATGAATAACGTCAGCGCTCCTTTGGTGGTTGCGAATCCACATCCCGGGCCCGCTTACGACGTCACTGTGCACAGGACTGAAAACGAAGGGTTCGGATTCGTTATCATATCCTCTGCTAACAAGATTGGATCCACCATCGGTGAGTTATTTTTTTCAATTTTGCTCAGTAAGTGATGCGTTTGGAGTGCATTGAAAGTTTCTGTCGGGTCATAACAGCTCTTCATATTTCTCTATTTTCGATTATTTCAATATTTCGAATGCACGGAAGGAAAAGCTATAATGTTTGTGGAGTGAAGAAAAGCCATGACTAGGTAATGAGTTCCACAATTTCAAAATAATTCTGATACGAAGGAGGTACTGCAGATTTCGTGGCTGACAATAAAATATTGGCCAATCTGGTCTATCTAGTTTGCCTATTGTGAAACATAACAATGGTCTCCATATATGGAGTTCGTTATGGAAGTTGATAATTAATTATGTAAATTGTGAGTTGGTTAGATTATATATTACTTTATTATCATGATGGTCAAGGTCTAAATGAAATAATCCAATTCTCTGGAATTTCAAATGAGAAAATATATTGAATAGATACCATCTTGAGTTCTTGCTTGTTGTATGCCAAACATTAAGTTAATGAATAAAATGAATAGGTAATAATGAACCAAGAAATCTCAGTTGCAAATATCAGAGATATATATGGTTTGTTCAGGACATGGACCTATAAACTGATTTTATCGAAAATTACTTTCAGTGGAGTCTACCCCCCTATTTTGCAAGGAATTCTTTTCAGATGGGAAAGTTTCAGATTTCTACACAATACATTTAAGGTTCAGTATAATGTGTGGAACGGTTGAAAAAACTTCCTCTGAACCGAATTTCTGATAGTGTTTGAAAGTGAATTGAATAGTTATTTGTGTATTTAGACAGTTATGATCTTTCGAAACGGCAAGAAATTTTGCGATTGAGGTACACAAGATTTTTTCTACAAACGCAGTTCCTAGACAAGAAAACTCGATACACTATTACCACTACCACTGGTGCTTCTTAAATAACCTATAGAGTTTGGTATAATTGAAATTTATCTTTCTCAGTAACTATAAATTTAGCTTTATAGTCAATGAACTGGTGGTTTTTCGATAATAAAATCTCGTAGGCGGTAAATGGACTATATAATTGAGCATTATTTTTCTTCATGCGATAATATAATGATATAGTAAATGTTCCTTTTAATCCTTTTAATGTAAACCAGAACTCATTACGGGATGATGATAGTGATATCAAAAAATAGTTTGATGCAAAGAATAATAATGGAGTAATCATTTAAAATGAGAGAGTTTTATGTTGGTATTTCAAATTTCCAACAATGTATAGCTTAAATTCATGAAATGTGTTTTTGTCTGAACAATCATTTATATGAAAAAGTTGTTAGTGTTGAAATTAATCGCTTGAATTTTGACTTTTTCACTAGGCCGATTGATAGAAGACAGTCCAGCAGAAAGGTGTGGTAAGTTGAGAGTGGGAGACTACATCGTAGCTGTAAACCACATAGACATAATGCATTTGAGTCATGGTGATATCGTTAACTTGATCAAAGAATCTGGCTTGTCAGTTACTTTGACGATAGCCCCTAATCCAGATCTGTGATTGAAATTTAATTGGCTGAAAATAAAATTATCTTTCTCAGTTGGTAGGAAGAAATGCAGGTTTCTGAAGTGTTTTAGAAAGTGATGTTGATTTAAAACGCACTGCCTTGATGCCCTTCATGTAATTAAATAAAAAGCAGCTGTGGTTCAAAGAGTCGCCGAATATACGATTGAAAATCCATTTAGCTGTTGAAAATACAAATATGATACATACCTATACAGTATTCCAATTCAAGCAGCATCTCTTATATAACGTGGAAATTTTGAATTCCCTCTTTTAATTTTTCCTTTTTGATATACTAGGTGTTATTCTTGTAAGAAAATTTTGTCACGGTTCAATCAGATTCGAAATTTATTGATGTTTTTTGTTCATCAGTATTTCTGAGATAAGAAAAAATAAGAGATGTATAACCACAGATGTTTTTTATTTGAATAAGTGCTGACATAAAATTTGTGATGAATAGTGAGACACTAAATTTTGCTTTTCGTTATGGCAATCGGGTAGAATATTATTTCTCAGTTCAGGATAATTCTTTTTGAAAAATAAAACATCGATTTTTACCCAATAATCAACTGAGAAAGACTGTGAGATAATTTGTTACTTGTGAGATCTCCAAAAGATATTTACTAGTTTTATCGTCTTATCCTGAGGATTTTAAAATAATTGTAGTCTTTTATATGTCTAGTTAACATGTTGATCTTATATATCGATCGAATGTTTGTATTTTATTCAGAAAATCTATTATTAGTTTGTTTATGGTAATATTGACAAGATCAAAATTTGCTCATCATATGAAGTGAGACCAAAAATTATTTTATACTTCACTTGTCCAAGCCAATATATTTAAATAAAACTTGAAGCACCGTTTACAGGGTTTCTCACTCCGAAAGTAGCTACTCCAAAAAAAATTTGAATTATAAATTTGCAAAATCTCAATTATACAATTATAAATAGTGTAATCGCTTTTACGTAACGCTCAGAAGTCATACATTTCCAGTGAATTTTCAACGTGATGCTACGTTGAGAAATGTTTTGTCCACATATTCCAAACTTGTTAAAGGATGAACAATTATTAGTTCTTATTTTATTCATTATGAAACAAAATTTTAAAATCTCTGGTTAGTCGTTTTTTTTTGCTGAAAAGCTTGTGTTATCGATGGTACTCAGTTGCCAACATAAAAATAGTTATTTTCATCTTGGAGGAAATGTCCACTTTGAAATTATTTCAAAAATAATAATTCACTAATTAATATGGTTGTCTTTTGAATGCTTGAAATGGCATTACACTAATTTCAAAATGATGACTTATGGTTGAAAATATCTTGTTTGAGGTACCTAATATTACCGCTATAATATTTACTAACAGTTATAATAATCCTGCAAAACGACTGCTTCCAGTTTTCATGAACACAACTCAGTGCCTGATCACTCTTTTTGATGTTTTCACATCATGTAATGAAAATCTATTTATTGTTTATCAATGCCTAGAAATAATCACATATGTTGTTATGAAGATAACTATTTTTTTTAGGTGTCAATTATTTCTGTACATATTCTGGCCATCATTCTTATGTAACATTATGTTACCTTCATCCTACAATAGTGAGAAGTTTGAATAGTACTTATATTTGGTATTATTGCTTTTTGATCTGTAAATATACGAATAAAAAACATGCTCAATCTTCATACAGTATATTAAGGTATATACGGTGTCAGCGTTACGTTCTACTTTTCATTGAATAAAAATATGTGTGATAGCAACTAAATAGGTACGGTAAAAAGCGATTTATTTCGTAATTAGACACCAATATGTTGTATATTATATCTTGTCGGATGTCATACTTCACAAGTGATTGAAAGAGTATTGTGGTGGTTAGTGGAGCCGCGATAATGTAAAGAAATTGTTACTTTTACTACACCATATCGGGCATGTACTTGACTCTCCTCTCCCATGACAGAAAAAAAAACCATTCGGCATCCTATGGCAGCAGCAGTTCTTGTTTGTATATGTGGTTCGTTAGCACGAATAACCGTTTTATACCGTTTGTATATACCTACCAATTTTATTTATTGACTGAAATTGTAAAGAACCATAAGCCAGATTGAAATGATCAATGATAGGTACTGTATTTTTTTATTTATCATTTCGCGATCAAATATTCTCTGAAGTGATAAGTGTGGAATATTTTGCTTGGGATATTCATAATCCCGTATTACATTACCTGCCTTTCATTGCAATAAAAAATTGTAGTGGAAATTGTTAAGCACGAAATTACTCATATTTTGATATATTGTTGCCAAATATTGGATTCTCATGTATTATGTATGGAATTTAGTTATTGAAAATAATGTTAAATTGTTGAAATATGGTAACAACTTTCCAATATTACACGACTCATTTCCTATTACCTATGTGTAACTTTTCATCGTTCTTTTTATAGCCATTTATAAAGCTAGTAACTTGAGATTTTTCATTGATTGCAATATCATTTGAAAATCCAATGGTTATCATTCCAAACAGGATATTTTGTGATCCTTATTCTCGTAAATTAATTAAAAAATGTACTTATTTATTTATATATATTTAAAAAAATATAGTTCCGTGAAAACCATAGTTTAATTTTTGTATAACAACTCCAAGATATTGCACTTTACCTTTTTGACCAGTATTCACATTTCATTTACAACTCAAGTTACTATCCTCATGAATGACTGACTATATATTATAATATGTTCATACAAAATAACCTATTTAGGTATGTTGAAAATACAAGAATGAAAAAAATATGTATTTTATTTTGATACTAGTATTTGGAGTAAGAATCCCCCAATCAGACACGCGCACAAATGTGACGATTCCTGAAATGGTTCAACATCGTTAATATTCATATAGAGTATTGGTTTGTGTACCTTTCAATACTCACCTTTACACGGTGGAATAATAATTTCCACGAATTCAACGTGGATTCCAAGAAACATTAAGTGAAACTTGATTTCTTGACCGTGACCATGGTCGAAATCTAAGGGGCCAGCCCAGTGTATTTCAGGTAGAAAATGTTGGGCTCAAAGGTTTCATCCTGCGAACACCTCGACCTTCGCCCAGGAAGTGCACAGGTCTCGCCTCTCTGAGGATGTTGGTTTCCAATTTTGAATACAGTAAAATACAGTATTTGACAGTATTTCTGTCTATTTTATTTATTAAAGCAAATGACCAGTTTAAATTAAAAATGTATATAAACTTACAGAAAGTATAAATGCCTATAGTAATACTATATTTAATTGGAATTACACTTGGAGTGTACGCTTAGTTGTAAATGGCACTTAGTTTGGTATCGCATAGAGCCAAATAATAAATTAATAGAGAAAAATAATCATATGTGTAAAATTAAGTATCTTACAAGAGTTAAAATCAAGCTTCTGAATGGAATGAGATATTTATGGAATGATTATCACTTTCAAAGATAGTTTGTACAAAAGTTTAGAGATTTTATAATCTATTGCACCAATATTCACATGATAGATGGAAGTTTAGTTTCTTAAAACAATGAATTTCAGCTCAACAAGAACGGTCTTCGAGTAAAAAATGCAACATTCCATCTGATCAATATTCTAAATGATTACAAAATAGCATTACAAGAAACGTCAATGTTATGGTGTATGAAATAATGTGTTATGTGAACTCACGAGTTCCAGACTTCAACTCTCTCATGGTTCCTCAGAAAATGCTCAAATTCTTCCCAATATAACAGTAAATAACATAATATAACCCATCTCGGAAGCTTCTCAAATACGGACCACAAAAGTGTCAATATAAATCATAAATAAAATATTAGTAAATAAAATAATAAGACTTCAATTCAATTTAAATGCAAAACTGTCTGCAGTTGGTGAAAAAATGACAAATCGATACACATAATTTTGATTGCATCTGTCCAAGAACAGCATAATTGGTCAGTCCGATGACTGATTCAATTTGTCATTTGATCAATACCAACCCGCATTCAAAGAAGACTTCAGCCGTCACCCCATTAAATTTATCGACCTTATTGTCGGGCACTGTCCATGTTGGGAATGTAGTCGAGTGCCATCAAACAGGAAAAAACTGTCATCACCATCTTTGGTTTCACTTCTGTTATATCCTCTGGCAAGGCGTATACTCTAGCACCGGCTTTACGGGACATCGATATTGCGTATTTTGCGTTAGCCAATTTTTCCTAGAAAAAAACATTGAAAAAGTGAGCCTAGTACCTTTTTCCGATTACAATAAAATGAGCTTCCCGAACGAATCGTTTGGAACAGCTATTTAAATATTATTGCGAGTCTAATCGTAACACCCTGTGTATTGAAATAGTTCAATGGCATACTAAAAGGATCCGAAATGAAAGTATAATTGAAAATAATGTGTTACTTCAACTCACACAAAGTTGATTCATTGGAAAACTCAAAAAGAGGACAAGTATATTTCTTTGTTTATGGTGAGGGTTCCGAAGGAATACAAATTTATATCCTGAAATGTGGTGAAAGTTATGTAGTGAAAAATAGATGGAATGATTCAGAAGAGTTGAATTATATGAAAATATTTAAAATAATTCACACAAATTCAAAACACCAGAAAATAAACAAGGGTTGAGATACAGAAAATTTTAAATAAAAGAAAACTACAAATAATTTTCACATTCTTTTTTCTCTTCATCATCTCATTTTTTTCTCCATAGCTAAGATGAATTTTCTCTTTATCATCTCGAAAACAGTGATAAAATAGACAAAAGTCATGAACTATTTCAAAATATACAGGGAAAACCGAAATAGATTTTTATTGTTTGGACCTTAATGCTGGAATTTATGGGCGAAATGTGGAAAAAAGACTGAGCAAAGTACATATGCGAAATCGGAAAAATAGGGCTACTTACAGTCATTAAAAAAACGTGAAAAAGTCCGTATTTGAAAAAATGTTGCGAGTGGCCCTCGAAAAAGAAACGTCGTATTGAAAATTAAAACAACAAATCATATCAAATTTGAAGCTGAGAAGAAACATTCTTGAACACTCTTCCAACGAAAAGATAACGGGCCATTTCAATTTCCCCTATATATCATCAAAATTTATCGTAATATTTCCGATTTGGAAAGATCGTTCCCGAGCCAATAATAGTAGTGGTACGAGAAAAAATACGCAACCATATGTTATTCTCAGGACTCAAATTATCATTTATTCAGACAATGAAAGTCTGAACACTCACCATTCAATATTTCTTGGTTTCACCATCTTATTTCCACAATGATTATAACATTACTGAATGTAAAAATGATTAATTTTTATCAGTCTTTTAACGAAAACATTATAAGAGCCAAATAAGTTCCATTCATAGCATTTGCTTTGTGAGAAATAATATAAAAATTTCAAATACTCTGATGGGATGGTGTTTCTACAAAAAATTTACAAACCTTCAGATTGAAAGATAATGGGAAAAAGTTTTCGAATTTCAGATTTGTATTCCATGGTATAGTTTGAGAAAATTCATACTCGTTATATATTTATATTGTGCGATTGAATTCGACTCAGGAAAATGTCGGCTCCTCCACCATTCTGATGACTATGACGCGCCTGTACACAGTTGCCGGAAGTAAATTATTTTGAAATTTTCTCCCGTTGCCCAATGGAATGTATATTATAGATGAGACATAAATATTGAAATAGAGTAATTTTTATAATGAAATTATGACCAGGTACTGGCAATTCTTCTTTGAAGTAGATTATGCTACTCAAATATTACATTTTTCAATCAATATATCAAGTCATCCAAGAAAAATCAGTGACTTCAATCTGTAAATAGTGCAAGCAAGTTTTCTTTCTTTTTTCGGTCCGTAGGTTCAACCGAATCGAGTTCAGAAACTTACAATTAAAAAAGATCCCCAAATGTCACCAAATCTAGGTACTACGTCATAGAGTTCCGCCATAAAAATTATAAATTGCTGTGATTGGAAAATTTCAGTAGTCATTCTAGACAGCACAAATATAGTACTAGTTATTTTAACAATGATTTCATAACAATCCGTTCGAAGGAAACTTCCCCAATCATATCAAAAAAATCTCGATAATAATACAAAATAAGAACATACATAGTATGAACTCTTCTTTCATTATGATTCACGTGCAGTATTGATGAACCAAATCATGAATTCATAAAGCCCCGTAGACCAAACATACTTACCTCATCAGTGGACCCCTGTTTGACCAAATCATAGTTGATAGCACCAGGCTTGATAGCGTCGATGAGATCGATCACGACCTTCGCGTCCGAAATGGACCCGTCCTGGAAATTCCGAATGGAAGACTTCTTCCCGGCGCTGGCCAGCTTGCTGTTCACCCACGTGACGATCTCCTTCTCGACGATGGGACTGCCCGACTCGGCCAGCTGCGTCAGAATCGACAGCGTGTAAGCGCGCATCAGCTGCCAGATGAGCGCCAGCGTCAGCGTGACGTTGCCCTCGTTCAGGTCCTGCCCGCCGATGCCGACCAGCGAGAACTTGATCTCCTTGCCGATCTCGACGGCGTAGTTGCAGTTCTCGAGCTTCTCCATGAACTTCTTCCGCTCGGCGAACTTGCGGTGCACGCGGCCCCACTTGACAGTGCCCGGCTTGATGATGTCGTACAGCTGGAAGACGACCAGGCCGTCTGCTAGGTCTGAGTACAGCCAGTTCACGTGCGGGCTCACGCCCATCGAATTGATCCAGTTGCGGTACGCTGGAAAAATGATGAAAATAACATCCCAGGTAGCAAGCGTACGTCATAATGACGTACTCGATTCGTGTTTTTCTGACGGTGGACGTCTATTATAGTGTTTTTTATTTGTCGTTTATTTCATTTTTACTCTTTTAGACGAAGGAACCGAATTTATCGAAAATTATATTATTTTCAAAAATGAGAGTACGCAATAATAGCATTTATTCGATCGAATACGTAACATGATCACATGACTTGTGGAAACTCGAACAAATCTGATATTATTCATGTTTGAGCTTGAAATTTGGCTTACAACTGCAACGAGCGGACAAGCGTTTTTTTTATGTCTGTGCTTGCATCAATGCACGAAACTTCATATATTAGACGCGATTTCATTTGTTGCCGTTGCCGTGGAACTTGTTAAAAAATTGCTATATTTACAAAATTTTCATGAAAAAAATTATAATGTATCCAGGAGAAACTTTGAAATATATAACAATTAATAACTTAGTGGTTTCGGTTGCTACCGCAGAACTCAAAATAATGAAAAATTATCCAAGATCGACCATGGGGTAAAACTTACGCTAGATACGGTTTCTAGGTTATAAGTTTGGTAGGTCCGGGGGAGGGGGGGTTGAAGTACTAAGCCATTGATCGGTCGTTTTGAAATTTTGACCGTGTTGTACCACGTGATATCATACTTTCTTGCCGAACCCTCTTATACCAAACAAATACTACATGATGCCGGATCTAGCATAAGTATTTATGATCTAAGGGCAAAACCGACTGAGTGATCTTGCTATCATTTCAATAGAATCGAATCAGCTAAAATAATCAGACAACGAAGATTTAAATTTGGAAAATAGCGGATTATTCATAACCGTCACAGTTCCTCACGGTATTTATTGATTTTGCTAGAATGAGTGTTTATTTGTACCTATATAAAAGGAGCGTAGTGGCGCTCACAGTCAGTATTAGTTTAGAAAGAGTCAGTTTAGAAAGAAAGCTATAGGAAAGAGTTCTCAAATATGGAGTACCGCAGGGTACAGTCTTGGGGCCAATATTGTTTGTGATATACATCAATGATCTTTTCAACATTCAGACTTGTGGAGATGTAGTGAGTTTCGCAGATGATACTGCACTCATTTTCACTGGAAATACTTGGGAGGCACTAAAAGAAAAAGCGGAAAGAGAAATGAGCAAAATTTTCCACTTTCTCAGAAGAAAACTTTTGACAATAAATTTATCCAAAACATTCTATATGCCCTTTACTTGTCTATCTTCAAACTTGCCATTATTTGAAAACTTAACAGTAACCAATGATAACTGTTCATGCGAAAAATTCAAAATCCAATGTGTGAAAGAAATCAAATATCTAGGGATATACCTAGACTCTCACCTGAAGTGGAATGTTCATGTGTCCTATGTTTCTAAAAAAATTAGATCTTTGTTATGGAGATTCAAATATCTGAAACAAATTTTTAATGCAGAACAACTGAAAATTGTATATCATGCACTTGCTGAACCACATCTCAATTACGGTATCCTTGCATGGGGTGGAACCACAAACAATCATTTAAAAAGATTAGAGGTAACCCAGAATTGGATACTCAAAATTATGCTAAATAAAGGCTTCAGGTACTCCACAGAATCTTTGTACAATCAATGTAAGCTGTTCGATATCAGGCAGCTCTTTTGTTATTCCCTATTGGTCAATCAACACAAGCATAAATATGAGTTGGTGAGTGTCCAACATGATTATTCCACAAGGAATAGAAATACTACTTCGACAGTTCCGCAAATTTCCAAAACTATCACTCAAAGAAGTTACTATTTCCTTGCTCCTCGAATATATAATATCTTGCCTTACGACTTGAAAATAATCAATTCATTATCGCTCTTTAAAAAGCAATCTAAAAATTGGATAATCAATAAATCCAGGATTTATATTCATAGCCTCATAGATCTTAAGAACATTTATTACCTAAACTGAACTGTCAATAAAATCGATTAGTATATAAGAGAAATAGTATTATAGTATTAGGGAGAATTATCCTTCTCAATAATTTTCGTTATTCTCCATATTCTTTCATAAATCCTATATGTGTCTAGTCTTTACAGTAACACACTCAATTTGTTGATATTACCGCAAACAAGTAGTTATCTACCTTAAGCGGAGGACTGCAATGTTTTTATTTCCCTTATTTTGCTCTGAAATGTGCTTGTACTGTATTACTATATTTGGAAAATAAACATTATTATTATTATTATAGTTTTGAGAACATTGAGATTTGTAAAGCGAATATCGTTGTGATTTAACTAAGTGTTTATTGAGTTGTGTTCAGTTTTGAACTGTTTTGAATTAACGAACCCAAGTGGAAATATCGTAACATTATGTTATGTACCTCAATGAGAAAATACTCGAAAGTATAGCTTGTATACTTGTAAAATATAAAAATGAAAATAAATTAATGAAATTATTTTTCAATAGGTAGTGCATAATAATATTTCACTAAACCCGTATTTGTACTCACATATAAACGTAATACAATTTTGGGGCGTTATTTTAAATTTGCACGGGGGCCTGCATCAAGTTGACGTAACCATGTTGTTCTTCACATGACGTTATTATGACGTCATTTGTGGGTCACAAATGTGACTCAAAAATGATTTGAAATAAGAAATGTAGGTAATTATATACAAGTCATAAAATGCTAACCTAACTAAGCATATATTCGAGAAATTTAGAAATATCTATAAGCGTTGTATTGATAGTCGAATTACCTGATTGAGTGCTATTATTCCGTATGGTATTATGTGAAATTTCATAGTTTGCATATCATACAATTAATGAAGTATTAGTCATTATTCACCTAAAAACAAATAACTGAAGATTCAATCAATTCGAAATACTTCTATATATGTCCAGAATTCTAATTGCTAATTATTTTTGTCATTTCAAAAGTTCCCGCGAAAGTCAAAAGTGGTCCGACATCGACAGGATCGCTTCGGATTGGTAAGTAATAGAAGCGGCATGACGTGGCATAGTGTCGCTTTGTTTTTCTATGACACTGTGCGATCAATAGTCCGATCAATAGCGTTTGGCTGTTGGCGCTTGGCGGGTTTTTGTGGCTGTTGCTAGTGCCGTAGATGTATCGTTGGTACGGAAATTTTTGATTAGTGTTTATATTATGTATCCAGAATGAACAATATGGAGGTGGCCGGTGGCCTTGCTGTGGTGAATTCGAAATGGTTTATCCAATGAAGAGGAAGTATTTTGGCCACCATACAAATACAATAAATCATGCATAACAGCGATAAAACAAAGAGAAGAACTAACCGATAAATGGGCATTCAATAACAAAATGTTTTTACACTACAAATTAACCAAAAGAGTACGTCTTAATAACGATGTTTATAACGTTCATTGACGTCATATTTACGTCTCTATATATGACGAAATAGGTCATATACCAGCTATGTTAAAATGATGCTGTCGTTTAGACGTCATAATTACGTCAATTCCGGGGTTAACATGAGGTCTGAGATGACTTATAAGGTACGTCATTATTACGTACGCTTACTGCCTGGGACCGGTTGGTGGTGATATTCTTCGATTGTTTCAGCAGAAAAATCCTTGATTTGGAACAATTGAATTTCAGCTCTTGGGGTTCTCATATGCACCAATACAACTGGGTTGGTGGTCAAGTGCGTTGAGGCGCTGGCCTTCGGGCCCAAGAGGGCCAGGATTCGAATCCCGGTGCGGCTATTGGAAATTTTATTTATTTCTGTAGCATCGTTTAGCGGGAGGAGACAAACCGAACATTCTTGGTACCTAGAATTCTATCTGGTACCTAGATTTCAATCTTTCGGACTCTCAATGATCGGATGACACTTAAAAAGCAGGTCCCCGTCTTCCTTACTCATACAAGTATCAATGAGACTTCCGAAGGTTGCTTTGCAACCAAGTCAAAAACACTTTTCAAATGTTGTTCCTCCACGACTATTGGATACTACATCAATTACTTATGCGTTATCTATTGATAAAATCAGATGATTTTTCATATGTGTTGGATTCTCAACATTATTCAACCTCTGACAACCAATCACATACTTCGAAACTTCAGAATTCAATCTGATGCCAATGACGAAGCTGCAATACAACAAATTTTTCTGAAGTCGGCTCTGCTCCACTGACTCGTTCATCGCGTCATTTTCAATCTGATTTGCGACAAAATATTGATAAAATGAATACTTAATCTTGATTTGTACAGCGCCAAATTTAAAGTTTTACTCCGATCCTTAGTATTATATACTGAAGCTATATTCTTCTGTTTTGCACCAAATTTCATAACATTAGCCGATAGCATAGTTGGTTAGGCGGAAGTATAAAGTATTGGACCATGTGTGTTCGAATCCTGCCAGATCTTATTTTTTTTGTATCGGTTATATAGTTGTTTAGTTATGACTATTAAGTTCTCTTCAGACATTTATCTTATAGTCGATAATATAGTCTTCTACTCGCGTATAATGGCTGTTATTCTCTCGGATGATTCCAAAACTCGGTTTCGGCTCGTTTCGAAAAATTCATCCTCGAGAATAATAGCCATCATTATACGCTCGTTGAAGAATATACTATTCAATCATGTTCGATACATATTCGCATCGAAATCATTGGAAAATGGATCCATAAAATTGTCAGAAAGAATTAGATGTCATTGAGAATCGAATATTCATTCTCTTGTATTGACAACTGCAGTAACCTGTAAATTTGTTTGGAAACACGGCTCAACTTAGCGAGATTTACCCACGCAATGTCACGTTTTATCGAAGTAGGCGAAATCAAGAGATTTCGGACCAGAAGTGAATTCACCAATCAATATATATATCTCTGCTGAAAATAATCATAATATAGGCAGATTTAGCGGATGTATAGATATATTTATTGGTCAATTTACATACAATGAGCATATTGTATAATTGTTGAACTCTGTTGCTTCGAATTAAATGGTTCATCCAACTGATAAGGATAAATCATAGTGCATATTCCATAACGCATAACCTTGAAGTTCCCAACTTTTAACTTATGGATAATGATATGTCGAAATAGTTTGTGTGCCTGGCACCATCATATTTACTTCCAGCTGTCACTGTCATATCATCTATTTTTTATCAAAGCATTGAGTATTTTCTGACCGGCATATTATAAGCTTATATCGTCATAGTTACGATATCGATAGAGGGTTATAACTACCTTGGGATCTTAGAGATGCTATAATTCCCTTTATAAACAAGTAACATAGCAACAATCTTGTAACAATAAAAATACTGATTCAAATAAACTGGGAACATAATAAATTGAGACATGTATTTCGTTGAAATCTGCCCAACGTCTCCTTTGATTTCTAGCTGTTAATGTGACACTTGCCACTGACATACTTCATGATGATTGTTTATGAATTGAGAAACCAATAAAAGATCCAATAGTTATGCATTATGCAAGTTTCAATAGGTATAATCATACATCAATGAAAAAAATATGCTTATACATCCGCTAAATCTGCCTTATATTTCCCAAGATTGATAATTAGAATGAATATTTCAGTTGACAGTGACAAGTTTCGCTAATTAAGCATAAGAGAAAGAAAGGTAGAAATTATTGAAGTGAGCAATCGAAAAATTCATTGAGAGTATACTTTAGTTTGTGAGTTTTTTCAAGTTTTTTTGATTTTGTTTATGGTCATATTTTTTAACTATTGAGAAATCTGAAATTACTCTTCATATCAGCACTGTTTTTTTCTTCAAAAACAAGTCAAGTTGAAAAAACTTAATTTTTTCAATAGATTTATCACAAGGTTATTATCAATTACAACGGGGTCACCTCTATTTTATAAAATTTCGATATATTTTTCTACGGATATAACTGTTTCACATTGTATTTTTTCAATTACATTTACTTATCTTATCACACAATGAAGTCATTGTGTTATTGTTAGTCATTCCATGTAAAGTAATAAAAACTGAAAACTACTCTTTCCATTGATGTAAATAATCCATCTTTTTGATACATCATCTGATGAAGATGTCAGGCACGACTGTTCCTATGAAATCCGAAATATCGATGCTCGGTATTACCACATCAAAATAAACCTATCATGGGATGGTCATAACAGCTCCATTGAGAGCTAATCTGCTGAGGCTGAGGCACCTGGATCCCATTCAGATGAGAGCTGTTCGTAAGGTTGGTGATCCCGCACTAACTAACTCATCGACCTCTGACCTTTCCCATAGATATTTCCATGGTCGATGCCCATCGGAAATCACGTCCGTTATTCCATCTCGAGCGATTTATGGCCAAGCTCGAGATCGGCCGAATTAAACTTGTTTTTTCTTTCATCGAATGGCACAATTGTGGAACCCACTTTTTAAAGATTTTTTTTCTTAAAATGCTTATTTCCTTTCTCAATATCCTGCTACGGGCTTGTACGATGTTCCACTGCGAACAATATGGTTTGCCTCTTTGCAGTGAGCTACGACCTGTCTTTGAGAAATACTGCTGATATTTCAAAATCCTGAAGATGAAACGAAAACGTGAATAAAGATATCATCGAGGAGCACATGAAAATAGCCGAAATCGTATTACTTTTTTTTTTGAAATCACCGCCGTAGCTTCCGTAATAAACTCAAAAAACACTGATATGTGAGAAAAATCAATCCTATTTGAATATTTTCGTGAATAAAGAAATTATCAAGGGAACATGAAAATTACCAAAATCGAATGCTTATAGAACAAAAACGAATAGATTTTATCAAAAAAAATCATAAATACACTTTTCATGAAAGCACCACCGTAACTTCCGTGAAAAACTCAAAAAACGCACAATGCCTACTGGGTCCATATTCTTGAATTCCAGGGAATAGAAATCAGGTCGTTTATATCACTCTTCTTGACAGATGAATAGTATATTGCCTTCTCAATTTTCTACGAGTCTTTCCATCAATTTGTCTATACCCTAGAATTCAAGAATCTGGACACCAGAATCGTCGAATCTCCAACACCCTGCTGAATCGAGCTTTCGCCTGACCTCTTAGCCTACAATCCCATCACCCACAACATATCTGACCATAGATCTTATATGCTTACGCTAGATACTGTATCCAGGTAATTTGTTCGGTGGCCCGGGGGGTAAAAGTACTAAGCCATTGATTGGTAGTTTTAATTTTTGACCATACATATGTAGTATACCACGTGATATCATAGTACTTTCCAGGGAGACCCCTCTAATACCAATCATAACTCAGACGATTTAAAAACGTAAACTGGTATTTTCCATCCTTTTCATGATGCCAACACGATTGCTAAACCTTCCACGATAAGAATCTATCGTTCGGACCTTGTCGGAAAAAAATATATTTGTGGCTAAAAGCAGGTTTCAGGGATTAAAGCGTCAATAGTGTCATTTCATTGGTGAGTGCCATAGTCGTACGTTCGGGAATCGAATAATGTGGAATAATGCATGGATATTTATTATTTTTAAGATGATGAAAATTTTCATTTGATCAATATTGTATTACAGATCTCCTTCACGTAGAATATAATACAAATGAACGATGATGAATATGATATGTTTCAAAGAATCAATTCGTGTTATATTTCTGTGGTTTCATCCGTCTGAAAATTTGCTTCTGTGAAATTCATTTCGCACGACTATTAACAAGAAGGGTAAACATTACCGCCCGCTCTCCTCCACTATTTCCAATACCAAGAGATATAGTTAGATCTTGCTTCCAAAGAATGTAATGCATAAGAGATAGGAAGAGCCAGTCTATTCATTCTATTGGTATGAGAAACAAATAATACATGATGCCGGATCTAGCGTAAGCATATAATAGGTTTGATCTAGTATGAAATTTCAAACTGTTTGAGGCCAGTTTTGTGGATTGATCTAGACTGCACATGTTCGTCGTTAGACCTGCTTTCAAACGATTTAAAACTCGCAACTGCTAGAACGCTTTTTTTTGAGCTCGACGACTACAATGACCTTTTGGCTTTTTCACCTTCAATCACAATAGGTAATTGTAAAATTGAGAACGGACACAATTTAATTTTGAAAAAATTGAGAAAAATCCATACCTGAATGTCGAACCAGAAGAAAATGAAACTGAAGCATGAATACGTTTATCCATGTAACTATGTTTCGAGTGAACGATTCACAAAAAGTACTGGTCATTTCATGACCAACAAAACTCAAAACAAACCAACAGCTCACCAATATATCAAAACATTCGGAAATCTGAACTGCGCATGTCACAAACTGATAATCCTTACAAATTACACTGGACTACTTTGACGGTTCTCAACCAGTTTTCAAACTGGATTTTGCTGTCGCTAAAACATGCGACTGCTAGTCCGAATCCTGGGTGTTAATTTTCCTATGCGCATGCTCCGGACGATTGCAAACTATTCGAAATAGCTGCTAGAACCAACCTAATATGATCCAAGTATCTGACCAACATCTACTCACTTCTCTCCTCCCTCGTTTCCTCGATGGTCTCGTACCCATCGATGCCGTTGGTCTGTTCGAGGCCGGGGTGGTTGTTGAACAGGTTCGCCACGAACGCCAAATTCAGCTTGTAAACCCCGTTGACGACGTCCTGCGGCGTCACAAACGAGCGGCACTTCAGCTTCGCCGCTTGCTGCAGCATCATCTCTGCCCTGCTGTGCATGTCCCTCTCGAAGAGCGCCTCCGTATTCACGTCCGCCTCGGCGGGCGCGATCTGCTTCAGCAGGTGCGTGTACACCTCGGAGTCGACGATGTCGCTCTGGAAGTTAGCTATGCGCCTGTGCGTGCCGGCTCGCTCCAGGTGGTAGTTCACCCAGCGCAGCAGGATCGCCTCGGGCGACAGCTTCATCAGGTCGTCAATCTTCTCGTCATCGGTGAGCAGCGTCGTCAGGCCTGGGCAGTGCTCGAGGGTGATCTGGTTGAACAGACCGATGCGGATGATCTGCCAGAGCAGGCCGAGCACCAGGTGGGGCGTGCCCTTGGACAGGTTGTGCGCGTCGATGTTGATGACGTTGCAGCCGATCGCGGATGCCGAGGATAGGGCCAGGGTGAGGTTCTCGAGGGTCCTGTAGAGGGTCAGCTTCTCCTTGTTCACCGCCCGCTCGTCGATGGTGTCCGGGCACGAGTGGTTTATCACTTTGCTGCAACGAATCGGGGATTCAGTTTAGAGCTCTTTCACACGAGAATATTGTATACTAAATACGCGTCGTATCCATGATACTGAATCGCGGTCGAATATTTGGGCCAAGGATGGTAAACCAGAGAAGGATGGTTCATTCAAGCGATTTTTTCGGCCAAAAGGCGTGGCTTCCGAAGGCGCGCGATGACGTAGTCAACGGCCCTGAATTCAAAATTATTAATGCTGAAATCACTAAATGGGCATTAAAAGTAATTTTACTGTGATGTACCTTTTTATAATCGATACATATTAATTATTGATGGTTATTGGTATCATATGGCTTCAAATATTAGTAATTTTTGTGAGCAAAAACTCCCTGATTCACAAAAATTCCTGAATGTCCACCCAGAAAATAATACATGAGATAATTTAATGTTTACAAAACAGGGAATATACCTATTCCATAAATAGGTAAGTAACTAATACCTACCTTGAAAACAACTTCATATTGAAAATAGAGAAATTTCAATGAAGAATTCATAGGTACTGATGAATGATGCATGTAATGTATGTGAGGTTATTGAAAGTTCATATTTTGAATTGAAATATACCCTTGATATACCTACCTATTTTATCAAGTTTAACAATTATCAGTGAATGGTGAAAATAATAATAAGTACATTCTTTAATTTGAATTATGGGTACCTTACATTATAAATAATAGGTATATAAATATATTGACATCAATTTCGATTTTCTCATTAGCTGACTATTCTCTTCATTTATACATTGGACTCTACTATAGATGCAATCCAGGTTGTTTCTTTATTTGCAGGTTTTTATATCCTCATTATAGCTCAAAGTATACAAAATTGCTGAATCTGATTACATGGAACATCATAAAATAATGAGAATAGGTACTCCTTTTTCATGACACATTTTCATCTACCCATTTTGTAGATCTCTTTCTTAAATTTGGTTGGACAAATCACAGCTCTGATGTATGCGACTTGTATCAGGATTCACAACATCTGCATGTTCACAACTCATCCACCTTTTCAAATAAGTATCTCAAACAAAATCAGTGCCTTTTGGAAATGTGTGGTAAATAATACTGGAATCCTCTTGGTTTTTGTCCAAAAATAGCAAATCTGCTACCTGGCATACTGGTTATCAGATGGTATATGAAATTGAAATGATTTCATAAACACTACACACTTTTCAATGGAGGTGATGTAATAATTTATTAATATTTATCCACACTACTAAATCTTCTTACTGAGTAATTTGATTATACCTACGATTATTGAAGAACTCTGTTTAAAAAAAACAATTTGTGCAGCCACAATCCACAGTATGAATATCGAAACATAAGCGTAAACAAAGCTTGAGGGCCGTCAGTGAAGTCACGATCGCGTCGTTCGATGTGCCAACATTGCGTCTTATGGCAATGAACCATCCTTCTCTAGTTTACCATTATTGTATTTGGGCTGCTGTATCGAATCAATACTGAAATAGTCCCAATGCAGTTCAAAATATGGATGTTGAAGAGTAATTCTGCTGTACTGCCGTCATCTCTTTGATATTATCGCAATGCCTGTATTCACACTTGATGCTCCATCACTATTACGCGTAGTGAATCCTATAGGAAGGTTGAATTTGGACTAGAAAATGTCCTGCCCCCTGCGCCTATGATATCATTCCCGTTGAAAAAGTATTTATGTCTGAACACGTCCATATGTTATCAAGGTAATTATGTATTTGGCATACGCATTCAGCGTCAGGCGGCTGGAGGTGACGGGATACAGAAATTTCAGTATTCCGATACTATATGCGTCGCCCGTGACGTGTGAATAGGTCCATTTGAAATGATTGGAATGTATGTTCAGCCTGTATCTCGGATACGCGTAACTCGCATACTGCATTCTCGTGTGAAAGATCTCTAAGAGCAGGGATTGCCAAAGCGGTCGATATCGATTTCCCATAGGTCGACATAAACGGAAATTGATTTTGGGGGTCGACGAGGTCTAAAAATCAACCCCTTTTGATTATCACAAGTTCTTGGTTTTTGCATTGATAATTATTAATTACACTTGATATTTACTGAATTGTGTGTCTATTTAATATGTTTATTCAGATGACCAACCACAAAGTTTTCAAATTGGTAAGTATTTTGTATCAAGTAACTTGATTAAGGGGGTCTGAGGTATCAGTTCATATTGAAAACGGGGTTTCTTGTCCAAAATAGTTTGTGAATCCTTAATTCAGAGGAAGACAATTTTTAAAATACAGCAATTTACCATTTTTATGGCGCAACACAATTTGATCGCACGAGAAAAATAAAAAATACATATTCGATAAATGTTCACAAACTATAACGTGGAATAAAAATCTGAATTTCGGAGACCCATTTTCCCATTCCCGTGGAACTTGATATCGAACTCTTTGAAGCGATTGAAAATTGATAAAAAATAACAATTCCCTCGATGTTTCATATCACGTGTCAATCAACCATAACAATTATATTTCGATTGACAAATAAATAAAAACTTTTGTAACGTTATAGTCCACACACAGGGTGATTCACCCTGAATGTCTCCGAGAATAAAGCAATGAAAAAATCCAGAATACGTCGATTTTTAATCTTTTGACATACTATTGACATATGGATAACTTACCCCACACATCACTTCTCAGCATTCCTAAATGGAATGACCTACCACGTGATATCTCATTAGAAAGGTAATTTAATTTCATCAATCATGAAGCCTGCCTCGGTAAAAATTTACGTGTTTTGCGATATTTTATTATTTGGAATTTGACAGGATTCCTTTACAGAATGAAATGCCCCAAACCGAAAGCTTCTCGACTTGTTTCCTGTTTTTTTCACTTTTTTTATATTGTTAGACATTTGATGAATGAATAATTCCTCACATGTTACCTATGCATTAATATTAATGTTTTTTTTTGGTTGATGAATTCCTTCGCTACTTGATATATATAATATATATGAGTTCATTTTAGTAAGATTTCCTGTTCATTTCATTATCAATTTGCCAAGCTGAAGAGGGAATTTTGATATCATTCTAAAAACGCTAGAGGTATGTTGTTGTTAGTTTTAAAACGCTTAGAATACTATACATTTTTTCCACACATAAGATTTCTTGATTATACATTTTCCTTCAGAAACCCTTCATGTGTTGTTTTTTTCTGAGGTCACGAGGTGGCAGACGATAAGAAGTGGATTGCTGAATTTCTCACACAAAAATTCGATCAACATTATGGGATCAAGCGCAAGCTTAAGACAGTAGAAAAAAATGAACACGAACCACAACAAGATCCCGTCTTTGACTTTGTCATAAAGATTTTTGCCTTCAGAATCGATCGGCAACAACTTCTTCAAATCAGGATCATGTTGGAGGTTGGAATTGATCCAGTCTGAAAACGCCAACTGCTCCTCGACCCTCACGGAATGAGTTGTGCCTTCGTTCGAAGCTTCCGATGTGCCCCCCAGGTGCTGCAGATTCTCCCTCTTGGAAACCGCAGTTCGGAATGTATTCGCTATGTCATTAGCCTTCAGATCACAGATAAGTTTTTCGAATTCATCGTACGTCAATTTGCCGGTTATTTTGGCCTTGTTGGAATTTTTGATCTCTTCCTCGATCAACCGGGATTGGTAACCGGCTATTTTCATTCCACATGATTCTAGGGCTTCTCTCAGTTCCCGGAGGTCGATGTGGCCATCTCCGTTCCTATCGATCTGGAAGAAATTAAGCACTGTATAAGAATGGGTTACTGATTATTGTTTTGCTCTAACAAGTATTTCTGTTTTCAATTATGGACGATAATTTAGTTTTGCTATCATCTTTCGATAACAGGATGTAAATGATAGCATCACATAAATAAATTTCTACCCACTCATAATACCTAACTATGGAAATATGTATAACATGAAAATATATCGAATTAGCGAATGAGACTCAATGTTAACAAGAGAACAAAGCATCTTCCTGATGTCTTGGTATTTCACCCAGCTATTCAATTCATTTTTCAACCTCAGTAGATATCAGTTTCAATTTGGCTGTTGTAAAACAAAATCAATAAACTTTGTCGGTGGAATAGGTGGAACCCTTTTACTCATTATTGTTTGATAAATCTGACTGCTTCAAGGTGCAATAATTATCATTATGCAAAGGCCGAATTCCTTAAAGATACGGAATAGGTTTTTGGAGTCATCCACTTGTTTTATGGTTTGTTTATCTCGCAAAAAAAAAACTAATGCGTAGTATCGCTGGTGTCTCTCTTACCACTGGTTATCGAGATTTGTTTAAAATGGAATTTTAACATCATTGTATATCTGTATATCTTTGAAATTTGTATTTTTTATTTTGTAATTCAAATTCTTTTAGGACTAAAAAACAAGTTATAATTAATTCATGATTACAATACGGCTTAATGATTTGCATGTGCCATTTTCTATAATAATGAATAATATTGTTAATCATGCACAGATATATGTCCAGAGAGGAGCAGTTATACGAAAGAGGTTGAATAGCAATATACGTGTTATACTGTTAAGACTGTAACAATATTTTCTCTTCTTTTTCACATCGTGTTTACCGATAATACTAGCATTCTCAATACAGAAATTACTGGGCAGACATTTAATCTAATATGCGATTTGCAGTGTGATATGCAACAGGCATTGTGAAACTTCATAAGTGTTTTTAAAATGCAGATAATTTTTTATCTGAAATTATTTTACAGATTATTATAAGTCTCATTTCTCCATATATTTCATAATTTTATCGTCCTCAAAAGTGATAATATATCTAGTGAGCTACAGGGGAAAAAATGAGAGAGAATGAATAAATTGATTTCTGTCTTATATTCACTGATCACATTCCAGAGTGTTTAGGTCATACTTTCGAAGTCGTTATCTAATTCGGTAACATTCAATTTGAAATGATAATCCATATTCTTATCACTGCTTTTCTCTTATTATTTTATGTGCAGGATGTCTCTTACAGGGCTATGAACCCATAAACAGGTAATAGGAGGCTTCATTTATGAGATTCTTAATCAGTAGCATTTTATTTGGTACAATAACGGTCCTTTCGATTATGCTCCAGTGTATCTGTCAGATGCCCTGACGCTATCTATACCGGAACTTCTCCAAGGCATTTGATACAGTAAACCTTCAATGTACCATTAGAAAAATTGAAAGCTTTATGCTCTGGCACAGACATTTCGAACCGTTTTGAACTGGTTAAAAAGTTTCCTGCCTAATCGACATCAGGGTGTTAGGATACATAATTAGTTCCCTTTAAATTCCTTTTGCATCCGAAGTACCACAGGGTTAACAATGTGGTCCATTGTTATTAAGCTTGTTGATATTCTTCAACTTGCTAAATATTCAATGTTCGCTGACGATCTTGAAATTTTTTCCATAGAAAATCTTAGATTTTCATATTCTCTCGAATGACTTCGTCTCTTTTTCACATTCCCGCCCAGATCTATGCAGTTAGAGATAGACCTTCAACTATACAATCAGTCATATGTCTCCAAAAAGAGTCTATGAAATTAAAGACCTTGAAGACTATTGATCAGTAAATTACATTCAATTGAATATTTATAAAATTTCTGCTGAAAGTAGTAAAATGCTGGATGGTAATGCGAAATGGCAAGCAGTTTTCATCCAATACACTCAAAACATTGTACTTTTATACCTCTTTTGGAGTATGCGTCCGTGGTATTCCCTTGTATGTATCATAAATGTGACATTAATAAAATAAAAAATGAAGAAAATCGTGAAAATGAAAAATGTGTGAACCTGCTCGAGTAGTCTTAATTATAAATTATTTGAGAATATTAGTTCATGGTTACTGCTTGTTACACTACTTACATTTGAATTGAATCCGCCATAAATAATATTATTTTTGACCATCAGCCAACTATAAAAGGTACCTAAATCATTGTTAAAGATCTGGCACTATTATTATGTCAAGTATATATTAACGGTCTGGATATTGCCATCAAGAGATTTCATACAGAGCGTTGAAAACGTATTCAATATGCCCTATCTTTTATCGATTGACCGAGTTCTGCTATTTCAGGCTGTGACATTCGTATATTTTTGGTACGGTCTAGAGACCGTCATTCGTCATTCGAAAATGGATACATCACATGATTGACATATCGAAATGGTTTCTTGAATTTGATGAATGATAGTACCAATATTGAAATGTAGTTCGATATCATGCTTGAATTCGGATCAACGATAATAACACCCTGAGGTGTATTAGTTGAGACTCCAAATTAAGGATGCTTCAAAACTATTTGGTTTGAGATTTCCAGTTGTGTCATAATAATACTTTTTGTTGGCCCTGATGCAATAGTCTGTTTTATCGGGAAACGATTACCTACCTATCTTATCGGACTCAACTACTTACTGAATGCTAATTTGTTTGGTATATTTCAGTAATTCATGCATTGGATGGTAATGATGAAAACGGAAAGAAAATTGGTGTCAAGCATGCAATTATTATTTTAAAAGAAATGATAAGTTCCATTTGGCTCATTTAGTTTGTGTAGGTATATACTAAGTGACGAAGAATTACGCAATATGCATTTTGTAACCGATTATAGTGTAATAAAATTACAAAGTTCTTCGTTCTTGTCAATTCAAATAGAAAAAAACTAATATCAGTTTTTTTTATTATTATTTCACCAACGTCTTACACAAAACGCCGCAAGCTAAAACTTCGCCATTTTTGTCCGAGTTGAAAAAATAAAAAGAACATAATGAGTGGTTTGAAAAACACTATAAAAACAGTCCAAGGGTGCAGGTGAGAATATGTTGAGTGACACCCTTGATGGGTAAGCGTATATAATCAAGGGTGACACTGACTTAACTGAAGAAGATTGTCTGAAGCATAAATACAAGTTCATTTCAATATCATTATTCAAAATAATTCTGAACGATTAACCTAGTTGTATACACCACAATACATCTGTGTAAGTCATATAACGAATAATAAGCCAATGCAATGCGAGTCAAAGTTACTTGTTTGAGAACACACACACTTTCGATATAATTGCGTTTGATACGAGTTTGGAATGATGATATCAAAATTAAGTTGAGAGTATCAGAAGACATTTTCGAAGAAAATATTTTCTTGAAGTTATTCAATGTTATGAAAATGTTCCTTTATTCAAAATATCTTAACAAATTTCGAGAAAGCAACAAAGTTGGTACATATAAGTTCGAAAAACAAACATTGCAGCGGCTGAACGAACTTGGTAGATCTAATACTTATCGAGATACGGTCATTTGAATATTTCAACCTTCGAAGGGTTGCAGAGGGTGAAAAATGCGCATCTGAAGTGGCGTATACGATATAATGAATACTGAAAGTTAAAATAGGTAGTTAGTTCACTTTAACCAGGTCACTTTGATGTGGGTTCCAGGTCACAAGGGAGTTAAAGGCAACGGGGAAGCAGACTGCCTTGCCAAAGAAGGGGCAAATACACAATTTCCCGGCCCAGAACCCTTCTGTGGACTCTCCAAGGCCCACTTGAAAGAAGAGGTTCGACGTTGGGAAGCGGATGAAATGAAATCTCACTGGAATAAAGTGCCAGGACAAAGACAAGCGAAAAGACTAGTGAGCCTATCGCCAAGGAAAGCTAAGCAGCTTCTCGAGTTGGACAAGAAAGACTTGAAACTGGTAACGGGACTTCTCACTGGACACTGCCCTCTGAGGTATCACCTCAAAAAGATGGGCAAAACAGAGAATGATAGTTGCCGCTACTGCGAGAACTTCGCTGAAACTGCAGAACATTTGCTTTGCGAATGCCCAGCGCTCTTCTACTAGATTCATTACGAATTTTCATTACATAACATGTTTCGAAGATTTAATGGAAATAGCTCTGAGTGAAGTTTCCACGTTTTCAAGAATCTCCAAACTACACTTCCATCAAAGATCTGCACTCCGGGAAGAACTAATTCAACTTCTCAACATAACTTCAGATCTTCAGAAACGATAAACTATATAAGGAAGCCCAATAAGCTAGGAATTCTGATATGTTCATTTCGAAAATGAAAATGATTTGAGAAGCCACGGATACGCTGTTTGAAAGTTTAATTTAATATTCCGACTATTTTGTTGCCATAATATGCATTCATCCCAAAAAATGGCTACAAGAAAACAATCATTGGTCGACTGAATTCTATTTCACGCTTTGCGATCTACAGGACGAACTAATTTCGCATTATTATTGTATCATTTAACATCACTGTTTCGTTTTATCTCAAATCTCCATTCACTGTGAATAATTATTATATTTTTAATGAAATGTAAAGGTCCCTATTATTCGAAGGTCATCATTCACAGAAAGATCTTTGTTTATTTGTGTTTTGGTCTGATGTTGACCCAGTTATTCAATATTCTATTAGTCATCCTTAGCAGCAGCACCAGAGTTTATTTGGTGCAATCTTATCATTTTTTTAAAACCAACTAATACATAAAAATCGATTTCTTCAATAGAACATAAATAGAACAATCAAATCATCCGAACTGAAAAATACGAATTTTGAATTTAAAACGCACCATATGAGACTTGTCTCAATGATCACATTTTGTAAATAAAATCCGTGATAATTGAGAACCCAATCCCTGTATCTTTTCTCTTATATTTGCAGTTGAAATTCATCTGAAGCTTCTAGAAAACGCGGTATTTGTAATGGGTTCATCCGCTAAAATAGTTTTCAGGGAAACTTTTTGTGAAATCAGATGTTTGTCACTAAAATGTTAGGTACCGAAAAAATATTCTCCATATCAAGAATTTCAATAGTAAAGTATGTATAGAAAACAAAATTGTATATACACAGCAAAAAATTGTGATTTCCGTTACTCATACAGTGTACACCAGATACGGCATGAAGAATGGATTATTTCAGTGTTGCCAATTCGTTGAAAATGCCCTCTCCAGTATGAATGCTTATACGAATTTCGCAAAATTCATGCGATTCGGAAAATTATAAATGTTACATTGATTTTCCTACTCTACAACACTATTAATTTATGCATTCAAATATTTCAACTTTATCGCGATATGTCTTCTCAGCGGCCATTTCATTCGCAAAAATTTTCCGATATTCGTATAAGAGATTTCTGAACGGGAAATATGTAGATTTCTGAACGGGAAATATGTATCACCATTTCGTGAAACATTTCTGATGCCACTTGATTAATTGAAATTTCAACCGATCCGATCCATATTCATTTTTGAAGTACCAACTGTCAGTTAATCAACTTCAACTTTCAACCAACTCTCAATACACAAAGAGACTAGCTGACAAGCAATATCCAAAGCCTTGAGGCTGCTCCATGCTCATACGGATTTCGCAAAATTTATGCGAATAAAATGGCCGCTAAAAAGAAATATCGCAAGAAAGTTGAAATATTTCATCAATTCTGCGAAATTCGTATAATCATGAACCTACCTCCTACCTTTACACCGCTATTTATAGATTACTTCATTTATATTTTATTAATTGATTAATACATTAATTACAATTATTTTGGTTTGCAGGAAAATGTCACGTTTTGTTCGAATTAAAAGTGACTGTTTGACTCGCAAACGCAAATTTCGGTTGTCAAACTTTTGATCCTAATAAAGCAATGTTCTAATATTGAGTTGTTCATGAACTGAACAATAAATGCTCAATCGACAATAAGATATAGATTTGAGTAAAAACTTCAATCAATGTGGTGAATGTATTTGAATTAATTTTCATCATGCCATGTCCGATATCTTCAGAGAGCATGTGATTTTTACTCATCATTTGCCGTGAAAAAATACGATGTTAGAGTAGGTTATACTTTATTATAAAGGTTACATGCTGTGGGAACATATGGAACAAACTGCTAGTGAAAAAATGCCATATTTCGGTTTTTGTTTTCTATATCTACCGCTTCTCAGTATTTATTTGGCAACACTTATATAGAATGAATGAATCTGAGAGGAATCCTATTGCACCGGAAGGATCCGATTCTCCGGTTTCGTTATCGTGATATTTTCCATTCGGTTATTAACCCAAATGGTGGGAATGACGTTACTATCTCACGCAGAGAAATAACTATTGAATATTCAGTCTTCCGTGTGAAAAATTTCTGCTTCCAGAACACAATTGTTCACAGTTGTTGAAATATTTTTTCGTTTCGTAAGGCCACAGAACATTTGTGTTGATAACCAACAAAAAATAGCGAATAACGATTAATGTTGGTAACATTTTGAATTATGTTGGTAACATGCGAATGAGGCAGCGGTTCTCGACCTGTGGTACATGTGCCACTGGTGGTACATATCATTATTTGTGGTAGTACACTAAAAGAGAGTTGATTAGCATAAACAGACCTGAAATCAGCACCACATGAAATGAAACTAGAAAAAAAAATGGAAATTTGACAAAATTGCATTGGTTACACTGGTAATCTTGTAGGATGAGAATGAATTTTCCTCGATGTTGTATATTAAGAATGTATACAGAAACAAACTTAATGTAGAACCTGATCTTCGGCTATATCTGAGTAAAACGAAACCCGATATTCATAATTTTGCAAATATATAGTTATCGGTTCCCCCCTGTAGAGACATACGGTTTCGCGAAACTCACGTAGTTTGGCCTCCTGAACAAAACATTCTAATAAAATTGTTGGCGCTCTCAACTAGTTTCGGAGATACGGCGCCCCAAAGTAAGAAAAACGGGGTTTCAGGTCAATGTTTTCCCGCTCGTTCTCCACCAATTTCCGCTCAAAACTGCTCCTTATTTTTACAAGCACAATCTACACACTCCAATTGAACAATTCTAACACATTTTCACAAATAATCCACTTGTGAAATAACAAAAATCATCCTTCTTGCATGTAAAAAATTATCAATTTTGACATCCAACGATTTTCATTTTTTCACTAAATCAATGCCAACCTTACTTATTACAATACACCGCCTACTTTTCGTTTCCTTCATTTCAATGAGCATAGAGTGTAGATAAATCATTCGATAAAATATTGATGAAGTGGCGGTGAATTGTAATAAATAAGGTTGGTATTGATTTAGTAACAAAATGGTCAAAATAGAAAATCGTGCTCACATTTCAACAAAAGTATGCAGATCATTAGTACTTGTTTACTTGAATTGAACCTTTTCGTCCACATCGATTAACTCCGATATTATCTGAACCCAAGTCCTTATAATCTTTGTTGCTACTAAATACTGTTTAATCATTGAATAACAATTTTCTAGCTAGACCAATAGCGTCATAAAAGTAGATTTAATTTGTTGCCATACTTATTCTTTGATGAATTTCTGGTCATGTACCTACAGCAATTATTCAGTATTCACAATGTTTTTCTATGAACGTGGATATGTCTGCTTTAGATTTTGTGAAAAATGTTGTATCTAAATTATACTTCATTTGAATTATCAGGTACAAACAAGATTGAACGTAATCGAATAATCTTATCAAGCGGTTACACCACAAATCTTGATGGGATTGGATCACCGCTCGATTTCATTTTTCAATGATAATTCAAAGCAATGGCACAATAAATATTCAACAAATGAATAAGAATATAAACCTGAATCACTAAAAAGAACAATAGTGAAATCGTTTTTTTTTACTAATTCATCTGTTATGTTGAATTCCCATTACTTTTAGTGATAATATATACCAATGTCCTATACAAAACACAAAAACACTGACGATGGAAGCTCAGTGTCCATGACGACCCAATTATTCATAATAATTATCCCCAGTTTATCAGATCATGATGTATGATGGTTGTTTTACGATGTTATAAAAATTATCGATCACATAAAACAATCGCCTCGTCAATTGCAGGCAATGAGCTTCATCATGTATATAGCATGAACATTTTATTTCTTTGATGTGTTTGAAAGTATTAGGAATCAATAAAAAAATCTAGAAAAAAAAATAAGACGGCTACTCGAAACCATAGCGAGTATCTCATGCGATTTTCTACAGGATGTCCCACTTATCATGCTCACCATAACGATTAAATGACACTGTTACTAGGTGGGTCGTTCTAATTATGGGCTAGATAAATTGGAGTTCACTTCGAATCGGTAATCTGTGAGTTTTTCGTAGACAGTACTAAAAGTAACAAAATGAAAGTGTAGCGTACCTAACTAACAGCACTCATGTGAAATTAACAAAAGGAATAACAGAACACAACATAACACCAAGTACAATAACACCAGATACACGATGAAACAATACAAAGATGTATCAACAACTGGTGACCATTCGGTAACCAACATGGTTGTCATTAAATAACACAGAACTGAAACGGAAGACTGAAAGTTCCAGAAAAGGACGATATCCAACCGGCCGTTCACGCACTCAAAAAACTCGAACAGAAAGCAGGACCTGATATATCTCCGCTTCCACACCAAATGTAGAAAGAGAAAATAGTATATCCAATTACAATATCAAACATAGTTTGAAATTAATGTCTGGTAGACTACGAGCAGAAAACAACTACTTTCCTGGTGAACACCACGCAGAACATTGAATTATATCTGCTCGTAGTCCATGCAATGATTCACACTGTGCAGTTTGCAAATGTTTCTTTCTTCCTAAGACGTGATAAATTCACATCGGGACAGGCACGCTTAACAACATACATGATGAGGGCCAATTTATGGCTTTTCCATTTTCCATTTATTAGCTTAGTCAAAGATTATAATACACTCTAGTCGAGCTCTCAGCCACTTCCAAGTTCTGTAACTTGGGAGATTTGTTTCTGGAGTGTTTCTTTCTTCTGCCGCATGGTGTCGCCACTTCCAACTGTCTCTTGGAACGCAGCTCATTGCGCCCTTTGCGGTCAAATAGACGCAACGAAAATGCATAGGGACAGGCAACGCTTCGAGTGGAGATCTCACGCCGTCACACGGTCTCTACTCGGATAAATACCCTGCAATGATGAGGGCCAATGAGCCCGAATCCGATCTGTAGGTTGTTAGCGTACCTGTCTCGATGTGAATTTGTAGGAAGAACGATACATTTGCGATCTGCATTCACATTGTTTCAAACTATGTTTGATATTTCAATTGGATAGACTATTTTCACTTTCAAAATTTTTGTCCATTTTACGGCTTTTCCATTTTTTACGAAATGTAGAGTTTTCCAAGGCCAACTATAATGTGACAAGATGATTTAAAAAGATCCACTCATTTTTGTTTTATACGCAGAAAACCAAATTTGGTATTTCACAACCTCTTTCTCGTCAGAGTCCGTCCAATTATTCGTGGCTCACCCTGTATAATACATGCATGACATGACAACGTTGGGATTGTATTCTAGTCAGGATGAATAATGGGCATATAATTCAAAACTGTAACGAAGCGTTTTTCCTCGGAGGTTCGCGGATTCAAGAAAAAATGTATTCATTATATTTCGAATCATCAAAAACGAGGAAATTTTTGATTGACCTCTACATACTGAGCCGTGACGACCAATCACAAAACATGACGAAATTCATTCACGTAATCTGAATTAAAATATAAGTAGGTATATTGTTGTCTTCAGAATATTTTGTGCTGGGTACATTTGGCACTGTCGAATGATTGTCAATAATTTCTTGCTCTCCCATTTGCCATTTGACCATCGGAATTCAATTGTTTGGCGGGTTGATACGTCATAAATATCTGCCGTTTTCAGAGGATGTCGATTTTTATATAAAAAATTAAAAATCGTAACGAATTGTGTCATTAGCGACCTCGTTAGGGATTCTCACATGATAGGGTTATCTTGAAAGGGGACAAGCCCATTGTGTGACACATCACTTATTCCATGGAAAATGTAAAAAGCTTCAATTGACACAGTTAAAAGAAACAAATAAATATTTAATATTCGAATATTGACTCAACGTAATAGAAGGGGATTTCCTCATAGGAGTTGTAGTAAGTAATGACTCAACTAAAGTACTGGTCATCAATGGAATAATAATTATGTGAAAAGTAACATGATATGTGAGGACAATTCAGATTCGATATTTCCAAAACAGAAAGTAGTTAATTATGGGTGCAGGAAAATATTCAAAAGGACGAATTACTCATTCACTCTGAATGGAAATAGCAAATTAACGATAGATAAAACCCCAACGAAGGTTGTTAACATTTTATTGTCTTGTCACAATTATGTGATACAAAAAAAGTGAAATTAACACATAGACATACAGTGAGGACATTTAGGTTGGAATGAATTCGATATTTGTAGGATATGGTAGGATATGCATCCACCCCGTATCAGTGCTGCCGTTGCGGTACTTTTGTACCGAATTGGGTACTATTCATTGCACTTGTTACGAAAGTACTACTTTCCTAAAATATGCTCTATTCGGTACTATTTTCCTATCAAGGTTATTACTAGTAATCTTAAGGCCAGAATGTTATTGGAAGAAAACAATTCCAGTAACAATCAACGGTATATAATTTATGTGGTAGTTTTAGATCAATCAACGGTTTTAAGTCCAGTTTATTCCTAGTCGATTTCGCGTTGGCGATGCTGTGACCTTGAAATAAAACTATAGAGATTGGCTGCGATAGATCCTACTATTCAAACTGAGCAATAACAGCGCATTTCTCTCGGTTTTAGTTTATATGCTCTCACCGCAAAGTATACATCTATCCTTCTTTTTGACACATCATAATGAAGAGAGAAATATATGCACTTCCACGTGGGTGCGCACCAGTTTTACCAATAGAATTCGCTATCAAACATTATTAATCATTTCCAGACTGAAATACAGGTTGAATACTGTGAAGCCAGTGAACAAAACGAAAAAAGTACTTTTGGGTACTTTTTTCCACAGAATCGCGGTACATTTTACAAGGGCGTTGCGGCAGCACTGCCCCGTATACGCTGACAGTATCACTTAGTGGCTCAATCGGGTGACTCAGTGATTCGATGAATCAAGGGATGTTACGTTTGGTTACGTGAAGAAGTTAGGCTGAGAGTCAGTTACCGTTTAGACGTAGTATGAGAAGGATGAGAGAATAAAAGTGTGTATATAATTATTGTTTCGAAGTATGTATGTCTAACATATTTTTCTGTCCAGAAGTTACGTATCGCAAGATACAAAATGACGTCACAGAGTAGACAAATATGACGTCCACACTTTCGTGTGCATGACGTCAACAATGGAACAATATATTTCCTGTTTATTTTTGAATATTTTGGAAAAATATCTTTATCAAAGTCACCATGAATTAGTGAAGTTATCGAATGAATCCATGTCCGTGAAAATAACTTCTGCATAGTTACCCAGAGGAGAGATTCTGAATACGATAATATACCATATTATAGGTTTCAACTCGGGTTTCAATTACAATGTAATACCTTTTCATTGTTTATCCAAATAAGGTCAAGAATAAATAAGCATAAGATCGCCGATTTTCTGTTTTCCCTCGGTTTTTCCATTCTTTTGATTTGTATGTATACTTACTTCGTCTCATAGCAAACATTATTTCATGCATCATCCATTTAGTTTCCTATTTTAAAGATCCTCGTTCGTCTGTGTTAGAATTTGTAACACATATAGTTATAGTACCGTTATGTTTGAAATAAAAGAGACCTTATTTTCTACTATTATATCTATTATATTCCTACCGATTCAAAAGTTATATTTTCAGCATCTGAAAGGCAATAAAAAGTGTAGGAATTTTGAATAAAACTATAACGATAATTATCAATAATCATCAATAATATTGCTGATATCGATAAACTCTTATTATCGATAATCGATATTTTCAAATCGTCTTCGACGATTTTCTGATTCCTGTATTAATATTTTCTGATTCCTGTATTGATGGTTTTTTTTCCATTCTCACGTACACAATACAAAAATTTAATCCAATTTTTGGTCTTAATAGCTTGTGAAGGATTGAAAAAGCATGGATTTATCAATAGCATTAGTAATTCATAAACATCGATAAACCGTTACCGAATATGGATAAATTCTGATTATCGATAATTTATGTTTCCAAATCATTTTCGGTACCCCTACTATATATACCAACAGTACCTCCTTATATACAATGTGTTCACTGGTATAAGATCCACCTTGAGATCCACTGATGGTGAGTATTTAACTACTCAATAAAATATATAATACAACATTACTTGAACACTCGTCTTGGATTTTCATTTCGTGGGAAAATCATCATTTCAGGGCCACTTATTGATAGGGGTGATGTGGGCACTTGAAAATTGATATTTTTGAAACCAAACTTTCAATTGATGAAAGAAATGCAACATAGATTAATTCACGCATGTATCTTCGAAGAATATTGAGTTATGGTTATGTTTTTGTTCAAGTTTTTCTTGAGAATTCGTTTTTTCACACCTACAACTTACGGTTTCACCAGAAACAAACAAGAGAAGAATATCCATAAAGTGAAAAATCGAGAAAACTGTACATACCAGGTCATTTTACAAAATGTACAAAAAATAATCATTTGAATTTTACATTTACATTAGAAGAAATATACGAAAGCGCCCATGGGGGTCAACAAATTATAATAACATTATTTTTTCCAATGTATTGAACGATTATTGAATATGTTGAAAAACAAATCAATTGACAGGGTGGCCAAGAACAATTCGGAGTTTACCTACTAGAGGAAATCTTTGTGAAACATCTCAATGGTCGTTATGCAAAATTTCGCGTAATATTAGGTGTATTTTTGTCTCTACCTATAAGAAAAATCAAATTTGAGGATGATTTCTCGAAGTATTTTCTCTGTATTTTTTTCAATTAAATATCAACTGGTAGTTAATCAAAAGTTAAGATTGACACCAAGTGTGATAGATCGACGAAATCAGCTATTCAGGAAAAATCTAAAAATGCAATGGAATACAGAGTGTTCCATTCGAAATAACAAAGATGACGTCACTTTCGAAGAAAATATTTTAGTTGGGTTTTAAATGTTTCTTTCATTGTCTCTACAAATTTTGAAAATCACCTTTAGTTCTCTATATATATCGATTCAGCTAGTCATGAAGATATATTACCCCGTATATTTCTTCAGCAGTTTTAGAATTTTTCTTTTTTTCTTTATCTAAATAAACCCCATTTGAAATGGATTAGAGTAGAGATCATATGTTTTTCCTTTTCCTTCGGAAGATATAAATTCTTATCACTAATCCATTGTAAATTTAAGTACCTATATGTGCTATACGTCAGTAACAGAATGTCATCAATCGTCTTTTTTAGGTTAATCGAGATTATCATTGATCAAATGATCAATATCGTGATCATACTATATATACCGATACCTCATTGGCAGATGAAAAAATACATTGAGAATTAAATATCTTCTTTCATATTTTAATCTCCTTTGCTGAATGAAAATGATGAGGGTCATGTTTTTTTGTCTACTCTCGCAATTAAAATGTGCTCCTTTGTATACAAAGGATAAAATAGGATGTTCAAAAATAATCTAATATTGAGAATTTTTTTGCTACAATATTATATTAAGCCTATGTTAATAAGGTTTGTTTCAAAGGCAGAAGTTACACTGTATTCAGTGAATAAAATTAAAAAAGGATGACAATGTAAATATATTGTTATCCAGTTACAGGTATCCATTACTTGGGGAGAATTTACTCAGACAATTTAATGATGATTAAACAATATGATGTCTTTAATGCACTTTAATGGCATGCTTTGTTGAAATGATTCATTTATTAGAGTTATTCAGATCATTGATGAACCTAGATGCATTATGATAACATAAATTATCTGTATGAAATTATTACAAACTCAAGTCACTAACCAGATAGGTGGTACTTGAGGTGGTACTATACCTATATGGCGTTAAAAATATTTGAATAAAAAGTCTATTGAAAAGTGTAAGTAGGTGCCAAATGCACAGTTTTTTGCCTGGCTTTTGAGTCTTTTTTAAAATATCCTTCGACAACTAGGAACAGTTGAACAAGGTGTGGTGTGCCTACCCATACAAAGATTCCTTCTTCTTAAATCTTTATTTCTATCTGAATCTACAGGGTCTTTACGTATATTTTGAACCCCCCTTAACTTTATCAACTATTGTTCGATTTCTATTTCCAAAAAATGATCCTATGTAATTTTTCATGTAGATTTCATATATGTAAACAGAAAAACAGTTGAAGATCTGAAAAAAATTATAGACACCAAATATATTTTTAAAATGTTAATTAACACCCTATGTATTTTGTCACTTTTTGATAAATTATATTTTTCCGATTTCGATTCATCAATTTAAAATGTTTTATCGAGTGTTTTATACACTGTCTTATACATAAAATGTATGGTAAATAACTTTTCATTGTTATGGAGAAACTAGCTTCTCTCAAACTCATGATAGTAAGTATTCTCATCCGGCCTATTAAATTGTAATTGTGCCTCTAATTTTCACAATTTTTCCAGTAAGTCCTGAAGAAGAAAATAATAAATTTTCCGAAAGCTTGATGTAATACGTAATAAGAAATCACTCAGTGGTTTCGAAGTTCTTTCTATACATACGAGTATACATATATCATGTTATCTCTAATAGATTTTGAGATATTTGACGTTGAAATTCGAATTCATTCATTTAAAAAAATATATCTGGTGTCAATAACTTCTTTTTTCAGATCTCCAACTGTTTTTCTGTTTACATATATGAAATCTACAAGAAAAATCACATAAGATCATATTTTGAAAAAAGCAATTGAACAATAGATAAAAAAGTTAAGGGGGGTTCAAAATATACGTGAAGACCTTTTACATTGGTACCTACCACATTTTTTGAAGTGTAAGTACTTCAATTTAATTGATAATAGTAAGAGACCAATCTTGATTACCTAAGACCTCGCCTAAGACCATAACGTGTCATAGATGATCAGAGATCAAGACAAAAAATCTAAGTGAAAAAAGTATCACATTTTTCACAGTGAATATTTTTTATGACAAAAGACCTTTCATACTAACAGTCACATATTGGCTAATTACGAAATTTTCAATGCATAGGTACCTATCTATGCATTTGCCTGCATACTGACTCAACCTTAGATGATATGTTCTAGTTGCTATTATTTGTGATCACTCAGCTTACTTATAAGTACATTGTTTTCCACAGCTAAGCATGAAATAAATCCTTGGATTGAAATGAAACCTTGCACTTTTATTTCCATGCTAAATTATGAGTGCACAATGGAAATTATTAAGGTTAGAGGTAAAATATATTCATGAGTAACAAGAAATGTTTCAATGACTCATCCACTTGCCTTATTGATATTCGATGGGATACCAAATATTAATACGATAACTTAAATAGGTATATGTACCCACGAGTCTTAATTCAGTGGATACATAAAAGATTTGCAATGAATATTCACAAATCTCGAATGTGATTTCATATAAATTCAAATCTTACTACAAAACAATCGCCGACCAACATGGAAAAACAAGTTTATCTTATATTAGGCGTAGTTCGATAATATGAAATACGATAAATAAACGAGAAGGTAACTAGGCAGGAAGGTAGATAGATAGGTAGATGTAAAAATCTGAAAATCAAATCGATTTCTTATATTCTCAAGTCGAAACTTAGGTTAGAACATCAAAACAAAAAGCAAAACATCTTCTGGACTCACCTCATTGAATTTTTCCCTAATTTCGTCCTTCTCCTCTTGGGTTATCTTATGTATATCTCCGCCAATTGAAGCCATATTGACAAGCAGTTTTCAAATCGCAAATATGCAAATCTCACAAAAACTCGATTTTTGGTGCTAAAGGCACCCTTATATCTACGGCTCGGCTATTCGCTCGAAGGTGCTCGAAGTAGCTTACTAGCCATAAATATAAATAACTAAATAAGCAATGCAATAATACAGCGTTGCCAACAGACCAGCTGCACTCATCATATCTCGCGAATAGGGAGTGTCTAGGGGTCCGGGCGCCCGGATTCCAGACACAAATATTTATTGGACCGGGCGCTCGGATTCCAGGCGCAAATATTTATTTGACCGGGCGCCTGGTTTTGCTGGAAAATACATTAAACTTGGTATTAAATTTTTGAGGAAGGAAAATGCGCCCGCGCCCGGTAAAATAAATATTTGTTTCTGACATCCGGGCGCACAGTCGAATGAATATTTGTGTTTGGAATCCGAGTGCCCGGTCAAATGGATATTTGAAGTTGTAATCCGGGCGTTTGATTAAAAACAAAAAAAGTGAAGCTAACGGCGCGTTCACATGACAGATTTCGCCTATCGCGGAAAACTTGAATGAAACATTGCTGCGCAATAATTTATAATAATGATGGTGATTTCAACCTGAAAATTGAACATCGTAAAATTCTGAGCTTTTTTAGGTAAAAGTCGGAACGTAACCGAATTTCTGACAGATAATCTTGATGCGCGCTCGCAAAAATTATCCAATGGAATCACAATACGCCATGAGCCAAAACGCGAAAAGCCAGCATGTGAACGCGCCGTAATACGTTAACCTCTCTTCCACCTAAAGGTACGTTTCCTTTCATGCGGCCGTCGTGCACGATTATCGTAGAGCGGCGGCCGCAACATACTGCTACCCTTGTTTTTAAATATACACGTTTCCTTCCATGCGGTGGCCGCATGCGTTGAAAGTATGTTGCGGCCGCCGCTCTGCGATAGCCGTGCACGACGGTCGCGTGGAAGAAAACGTACCTTAACGCTGAGTTCTTGATCCGACTAGGCTCGGTCAAATAGTGTATTTGTATCTGGAATCCGGGCCCCCGGACCCCTAGACACTCCCTCTCAAATATGACAACAAGCAAGGATGGTAAAGTTTACCATCCTAGGACAACAAGAGGCAAGGATGGTAAACATCATCCTTGAACAAGAGGCACGAATTTGAAATTACCCGAGTTTCGAATGAGAGATTCGCATTACCGATCAAAATATTCATACAAGCATTTGCGCGATGCGGATGATTGGGTGACCTATCTCGAATTATACATCAAAATATATAAAAACTTGATAATCAACGAATTATCGGGTCTCAGGAATTATTGAAAATGCATAATGAATAGATTCAAATATGGCCGCCAGTACGATAAATGCCATAGATTTTATAACGCTAGATCCGGTATACAGGTTATCTGTTTTGTACTAAGTAATTGATTGGTCATTTTTATTTTTGTCCATACATATGCGTTGTACCACGTGATCATAGTACCTACTTTATTGCAGACCCCTCTATACCAAAAAAATACTACAGGATGCCGGATCTAGCTTTATAAGATCTATGGTAAATGTAAAGCGGGATTCAAACCAACCTTTCTGCGTTTTGCTTTTTACGTTTCGCCTTCTGATTGGTGAAGCAAAATATGCAATC